>OX645061.1:20809842-21550162 GCA_951905685.1 Eumerus sabulonum | reverse complement strand
CATATTTGAGTCGATCACGAGGAAATATATTCTACACGACACCACGCCCGAAATCAGGCATCGGCTTCTTTATTTCTGGCGGGGCATAATCTCCTTCTAGTTAGCACATTAGCACACACTCCTTATGCCGCTGTTAAGCAGAATAATCTATACGCAACGGACGAAGATACAACAGAATACCGGCTTCCTTGAGCGCGAAAACATCCGACTGCACTTCTCGTCTTTCAATCATAGATATACGCAATCCTAAGAGCCATGCACTATGTTGTGAAGTGTGAAAACATAAGGTTTTGCAGTGACAGCCAAGCTACACTCAAAGCTGTCTCCAACCAGCTCCAAATTAGTGCATGAAATCAAGACCTTCTTGAACCAAGCTACCAACAGAGTCGGTAGACTAAATTCACTAAGGCTTGTATGGGTACCCAGGAAAGGAGATCTCTGGGTTCAGAGGAGAGTTCCTCAAGACGTGATCCCGCTCTAGGTCTACCTGCGTCCACGGTAAATTCCTACTTTAACAATTGGGTGTTTAATATTCAACGACGGAGGGATTACTCAGCATCGAGGATGATAAAGCGCGTATGTTCTGATATCTGCCAGAAATCCGCAGCATTCCTCCCGTCCTTAAGGAGAGTTGACTGCAGAAGACCTCTGGGAGTCATTTGCCCGAACAATTTTATCATTTTAACGCTATGTATATCGATGTTAATTTAGCAAAACAGATTGAATAAATGACAGCCGATTTGACAGATGTAGCTTCAACAGTGTGGCCACTATCAACTGTCGATGTTCGATGGGTCCTATTGGAAGACTCATTTATGCTACGTTACCTTACTTTTTGGACACGTTATTATACAATGTTTTAAAATAATCACAAATCTATATTCCGTCAGGCCTGTTCCGCGCGTAAGTTTTCGCAGTTAAGTCTCCTGTATAGATGGTATCGATGCCCATATATTGGGTAGCACTAACCCGATTCTGTAAGGCGAACGCCCAATAAAAAAGGTGACATTTCGGCCTACTCGTATATTTGTATATGACCATGTAATTTGTCATTTTAAATATGAAAATGAGTGAAATATTTGGGAATGTGATGCTTTTTACTATGAAAAAAGGTAAAAATGCCACAAAAATATGCCGAAAAATGTGTGAAGTGTACTGTGAGAATGGGGCGAGTAAACGTCTAACCCAGGAGTGGTTCGCTCCATACTGTTTTGGAAAGAACAGAGTAATGGCTGGGTGCAGAAGAAAAACCAAATCTCTCATCAAACTGGCTCTTTACCCAGAAGAGATGATTGTAATGGCGTTCAAATGTCAAGCCTTCTATAAAAGCAGCAAACTGGACCTCAAGCCAAGTTCGGAAAAAGTCATGTTAGCGTCTATGACTCAGTTCACATATTTACTAAATTAAAAAATAATGTTTTACTTCAAAATCGGATCTTTTAAATGGTGTAACCCACTAGACTAGGTATTGAGAGCGCCGCCGTGGTCAGTATGTTGTACTCTGACACACAAAGAGCGAGTTCGGATCCCGATATTTCGCGGCGTCCCTCCTCGGTGGGGTACCTACTGGCAAAACCCACGTAGTATACTTGCCTTGAAAAAGCTTCTCGACTCCCGTCGTTCGGAATTGGCATTAAGCTGTAGGTCTGTGTGAAAAATAAATCACACACAACATGGGTGATTGAGAGAAGCTTGGCTCTGGTCCCTCATGGCCTGTAATGCCACTAAAAGAAGAAGAAAGAACCCACCCCCACCTTACGGGTCAGATGAAAAGATCAAAAGATGGAAGAGCAAGTCAAGAAATGAGTCCAATGCAATTCCATTCTACAGTTAAGTGTGGCGATTAAGCCACACTTTCGAAGTTTCTGACGGGGTGGACTAAAATTCCTCTCCTCCTCCTGGAGAATGCTCTCTTCAGAAGATCCTGTTGTTGATAGCACATGTCCGAATTAAGAGTTTTGCCGTAGGGGAACAGCTCATAATAGATGATTACCTGCCCATCCCACCAAACATACAGCGAAATTTACCTCATCACGTTGCGATCACCACCCGCTTCAGAATTGAATCGATTTTGTTGCGATTCAGCAGCGATTTGCTAACGGAAATTTGGTATTGTACAATGCTTCTCCTATACCATATCAGACAACTTTAACTATGATCCGAGATCCAGAATTGCATCTTATATGTATGTAAGTGATGAGCAAAGAAACCTTAACAGCAACCACTTATTGCACTTACACTCAAGTGTGTTGTAAGCTCCAGTCCTTATACCCAAAGAGGAAGAGAGTAAGATATGGAATGGCAGCGAATCGATAGTTTCCAATCTTCTGCCATTCGCCTATCACTCACAGTTGTAATATCCTCGGATGAACGCGTAACGTGGTTATGTGTAATCAAAGTTTCTAATTCCCTACTTAGTGGACGGTTCGGCGGATAGTATGATTCATTGGGGTATAATCCTTCCGCAAACTTCAATAAAGGTTCGCTGCATAATCGCTTAAGGACACTTCGCAGGTGTGTAGCCTCAGGTAATCTGTTACATGAGAGTTATGGGACATTTGAATGAGTTTGAATTGAATGAAACGCCGAGTTCGTCGTGGTAAAAAGAAGGAATAAGGAGTGGAACCTCAACCACTCACCTTACAATTTAGGAACTGAAATGAAACACATTTCATTCCAATTGTCGAGAACAAATGGAAAGCAACCCAAGGGGCCACCCGACAATCAAATCGATCCGAATCGCCCGCGTCCACTAGTCCAACTATTAATCAAACAAAAAAAAAAAAAAAAAAAACCCAAAAAGGTCAAGAACAGAGTCCGTCCATTGCGCACCATGAAATTAATTCATGAAGTAAAAGCCCCGAAAAACCAAACTAACACAATCGAAAATCCAAAAACAATAAACAACCCCTCCAGCCAGGACTCTGCCTCGATCCTAGCCATCAGCGTTACGAATCTTCTACAATAACTCCTGTTTATTTATATTTACCCCAACCGGCTTGGCTGAACATCCACCCAGAGTTCCTTCTATACACATTGCACGAGACGTGCTGGTGGGAGCAATGCCGGCACTACATACATAGTACGAACAATACGTGAAAACTTCCAAAGTAATGAGTCCATCCAAATGGATTCACATCTGCATCCTTCGCCCAAGTGTGATATAAAAAAACATCGTCCAGCACTACTGGTATTTGTTTTTCCTTCGTTTCAACCTTTCCCTTTTGCTCATCAAATTTTTATCAGCGAATAGCTCAACACCCACATCCACATCCACCACGCCATGGTCACGACGCGACATGGCGGACTGGGTAAACAATCAAACAGACAAATAAATAACCGAATCAGATCGAAATAGCAGTGTAGTCACTTCAGTAGCATGTTGCGCGCAGAGACAGCAACCGAAAGATACAATTACCGTAGATCGTCGGATTCATCCTCCATCGGGTGTGATAGTGGGTACTGGCTACCCATGTGCTCGGAGGGAGCGCTGTCCCACGCCGATTTTATTATTTCATTTTATTTTATCGCACTACGGTGGGATTTGGCTGTGACCAGGACAAGATGCTGGTTGTGGAATGTCCTTTTCAGCTATTCGCATGTGCTGCGTTGAGGTGTTTATATGACTGCCTCTCTGGGGGATGGTGTTCTCTGATCCCATCTGTAAATATTTGCGACAAAAACACACATGTGCACCGGGAGCCGTAGTGCTCGGCCAATATTGCTGCCAACGGCCATGAGCATTGAGCAACCGGAACGAGAACAGACTAAAGTGATACTGTACTGCCGCTGAAATGAATATGTTATCACGCCCAACAACGACGACGACGATGACGACAACACGCTGGGCCTCTAGTTTTGCATTTGTTTTTCGAACTTCGTTTTGCGCTATGTTTTATTGATTGTCCCTCGACGAGGCGCACGGATGTTTTGGGCATGATTATAGTTTTGCGCGCGAATCTCCGGCATGGCCGTTGTGTGCTGTGGTCGAGGACCTTCGCCAATCAAATGACAGACAAAAGCCCACATACATATACACATCACAACATATTTTATGCACACAAAGTACCCTTGTTCTCACGATAGTGTGGCGTGCTAGCGGTTATGTGGTCGTTGCGTTGACACTTTTCCACTGCCACTGTCATTGCCAATGCTTCTGGTTCGTGTGAACCCTTCAGCCGATATGCGCTCTGACCTCGGGATATACACGTACGAAAATGAAGGCTATAAACCCCACTCTAGTGGCGTACATATTTACGTACTATGGCGGCCGGGCAATGAAGCGAAAATCTCTCATAAAGGATAGTCGTTTGTAGTGGCGTATACCCATCTCGTTCGAGCCTCATTCAGGGGCAATTCCCGACAGGAAGACGACCTAAAGGTAAAGAAGAAGAATAAGAAGAAAGAAGCAACGAAAGAGGAGTTAATACCGGAAAAGTCATAACTAAGTGGCCTTTCGTGGTGGTTTTGTCATGGGGGTTAGTTTTACTTGTGCTTCATGCGTGCCTACGTGAGGGTTGATGTGGTACATACCGCAGAAACAACATGCAATCACCTGGACTGCCACACCACATCGAGCCGTAAACTGGTGGCGAGGTGTTCTTGTATAACAATATGTATTAGGGGAATAGTTGTGGTGTGAGGCGGCGGTGCTAGCTGGAAGGCTGTGGTGCTCATTTTGGGGCAAAACATCTACCGGGCACAGTGCCGTCGCAGAGGACACTCTGATCGAAAATTTTGTTTTAAAAATATGGAAAATAAGGCAACTACAGGAACTAAGCTTTAAATGGGTAGGCAAATCATTTATTTGATACAGTAAAACAGCAACATTCCTGGTAACCAAGCTCGATGAAGGCACAATAGTGCAGCGTATTGGACCCTGATGGCGATACCATCGAAACTGAGTCCCGACAAGGCAGCGTCGTCGAAATTATCATCAGCAAAAATGGTCCGTTATCATTGCATGGTATCTCGTAGACATTACGGTAAGATCACTTTCGCCCTCATTCTAGAATAAAATAAGATCCGATGCCAAACAGCCACATTTTGGGACTGCATTGCCTGCTGTGAATATTCGTATTGACTCTCGTTGGCCCAAATGTCAGAGCTTGATATTTTCACCGCCCCATTCAATGTGAAATGGGTCTCAATACTGAAGACGATTTTTAGTGAAACCTAGTCATCAGTCAACACACGACGCGAATTGGTCAGTTGGCTTGAGCTCTTTTTTTAATTGTTTCCTCTATGCTCGTGAATTAAGATCCTTGTGCATATTTTTGCAACAAACTGACCACTGAAATTCACAATTTAAGTAATCGGCGCGTTGTAGATTGTTTCGGATCATCATTCATACTTTGCTTCAACTAGGTTTATTACATGCAGTCAATAGTGACACAGAGAGCGCCGTCCTAGACGACGATTTTATTGCAATCGAGGTTGCTCCGGCGAAAACAGAGCGAGCTGTCTCCCAGGAAGCGTACTAGGTGAATAAGCATTCGCTCGAATCACGACGTGGAAAACAGGGCCCTACTTTACCACTTTTACCTTAGAAATGATATCGAACATTGGCAATCCGAGAGCATTAGTTTCACCAGGCTCAAGGATGACTTTACGGCAAACAACGCTATCGACAATAAAAGTCACTTAAAAGGAAGAGATCCGCCGGTACTGATGGAATATCCAAGTTGTGTTTAGACACTTTACATCAGCGACTACAGAGAGATACACCATCCTGTCTAGCAATGCTCGGAATGATGCAACCAATCCCTAAGCAGGGCAAAGACTCCTCTAATCCTGCGAATCTCCCGCCGGCAAGTCTCTTTCCGTGCAGATGAGACAAACCGTTCTTTGGAGTTTGGTAAAAGAGGCTACGACGTGTTTGCGTTTTAGTCTGTCCCACCAGACAACCGATGCATATGAGATTATAGGTCTTATCATTGCCGTGTAGATCCAGATGACCTTTGCCGGCAATAAACCATGTTTTGCCAAAAACCTCTTTGCATTGCCAGAAACCTGACAGCGCTTTGGTGGTTTTTGATTCAACATGCTTTGACCAGAGAAGCTTACTATCTAAGATGACTCCTAGATACTTAGCCTCATTGGATATCGGGATGGAAGTGCATTTTAGTACCAGCTGAGTCATGTCAGTATTTTTCCTCCTTCTCGTAAAGAGAATGACATCGGTCTTAAGAGGATTGACTGAGAGCCCATTTCTGGTACACCAATCATCGATCACATTTAGCGCCGCCTGTACGGCGACATCATCCGCATAGGCCTGAGCATAGATTCCAGAGGCATTGAGAGCATCAAGCAGAGAATCGACCAGCATGTACCATAATAGCGGAGACAGGACGCCACCTTGCGGGCAGCCCCTATTTACGCCGGATTTGACACATTGGTCGAGGCCTGCATCAGCGGTCAATGTCCTGTGCACAAGCATTTGTTTGGTCCACAAGACCAGTGCTTCATCTACGCCATGATGTCTGGCAGCGTTGCACTTGCTGTCGAACGTTGCGTTATCAAAAGCTCCCTCAATGTCGATGAAAATTCCCAGCGCATACTCCCTCTGAAGAGCAGTCCCGCAAGATTTTCCGCGCTGGTAAGCATGGTGCCTCTCCGAAAGAGGGTGCATTCGAAGGGCAACTTTGCGCACGTGTAACTCTACCAGTCTCTCCATGCTTTTCAGCAGGGAGGATGTTAGACTAATAGGTCCGAAGCTCTTGCCAAGTGAGCAGTCGTCTTTTCCTATTTTGGGAATGAAAACCACTTACACGTTTCTCCCGGAATGCTCACGATTTTACTTTGAAGCCCGTTTTCGGTCGTACTGTCAAATATAGAGATTCTTCTTTCTGTGGAACGCGCCACCTCGTTCGGTCTTCCTCCCTCAATACGATATGCCGGTACTTAAGACCAATATCAATAGGCACCTCCTCTTCCTATATCGTGTGACGTTATAAGGTCTTACAAAAAAAAAAAAATATTCTATGGTGGCATTACAACCCATGGAGGACCAAAGCCAAGCTTCTCTTCAATCTATTTTTTACACCTACAGTTTTAATGTTGATTCCGAAAGGCGTGAGCCGAGAAGCTTTTTGAAGGCAAGTACACTACGGGGGGTTTTGCCAGTACCTCGCCGATGAGAAACGCCTCGAAATAAACATTTGATGGCCTTGGTGTGGTCAGGATCCGCACTCGCTCATCGTGTGTCAGAGCGCCACGGCGCTCAAACAGCTAGGCATAAGTAAACCATTGCTGTTTACATGGACACGTGTCCATGACATGACACGGGCTAATGACGAAAACTTTTGATGACTGGAACGGACTCTGCCATGCTCCACATATGACTTAGCGTTGTTTCATTTTCTAACGAGCGAGACGTGTTTTTTAATTTTTTCACCATTTCTGGAGCTAATGCAGTCTTCCATCGAATGCGATCAATGAATTGGCGTAAAGCGAGAATAAATAGAAAATAAAATAAGTCCAGTATATTTGTCAAAGTAATGTCTACCTTGCTGCATTTCACAGGGACGAGCCTTTAGTGAGAAGCTTCGTTTCTTCTCAATCATTAAGAACGACTTGTTCCTAAGCCTTGCGATTCGTGGTGGTTTTTGCTGTGGGCAATGTCATATGCTGCTTCAGAGTTGACAAAAGGGTAGTGTACCTCGGGCCGAAATTTAACACGAGCCACGAATTTTCAAGACCTGTCGTTGCTGACGAATGGTTTGAAGCTTTTACTGAGCATAAAAAGGAAGTTCTTACAGGTGACGTTAAGGAGAATTACTGCCGACACATACATATATGGATGTTGAAAGCCCAATGAAGGCAATAACTTGACTGTTGTCCTTACAAGATGCCTAACTTATTGGACGCTAAGTATTCACACAAGATATTTGCTTCTGTCTGCTTTGGCATTTAATAGAATAGTGCAAGGTGCATCATGTCCTACAACATGACCCTCAATCTCGCTTTTTTATACCTTGTAGGGTTACAGCTCATTAGGGATAAAATTTGCTTGAGGTTTCCGCAAGGTACGCCGTAACTAAAGCTGCTCAATGCGTATATTCCACGACTACACTACATAGACGAGAGCATTCAAGTTTACGTCAATTTAGCCGATTTCAATTTAAGTCTCTCGCTACCGGGAGGAAATCAATCCACTGTCCGACCTGGACCTCCTCGGGGTCGACCTTGGAGGGACTGTCTCAGATCTCGAATCTGACGAACAGTCTGCCAATGTCACCGCGGTGGAGGTAAAAGACTGCGGCCCTCATGCTGCGGATTCTCCAAATTAATCCCAAATGAGCGTTACTTAGGGACAAAACACCCTATCTATCCGCGTTACTCAGCGTAACTTAGCGGAACTAGACAGCTTAGTAAATGAGCTGAAAGGAACTCTTAACAGAGCACTATCCAAATCTTGTGCGATAAGCACCCCCAGAGGTAAACCCTAACCGCCCTGGTGGAGTAAAGAGATAGTCAGCCTTAGGAAAGAGAGCTCTTCAACAATGCAAAATCTACGCGCTTGCAAGAGGATTGGGACTCATATAAGGAAGCACTTAATTAATTTAAAGCAGCGACCAGGAAGGCCAAAAGGCAGTCGTGGAGGAACTACTGCGAGAACATCAAGACGACCTCCGAAGCTTCAAGAATAATAAAGAATCTGGCTTCGGCCCCCTATAACCCAAGTCACCTAATGCGGAATGACGACCTGGACGACCTCCTGCACGGAAGCCCTGGAACTATGAGACCTTCTCAAGTCATCCAGCCGAGAATATCCTCCTTTGAGCGCACTCGCAATCTGGTAAATAGCAATATTGTCCCCTGGGCTCTAAAAGGCTTTGATTCGTACAAAAATCCAGGACCGGATGGATTTGTACCAGCGGAACTCCAGCAGGTAGCAGATCTCATGCTTCCCATTTTCATAACAAAGGCAGGCAAAAGCTCCCACACGTGTGCAAATGACTTGACGCCTATTAGTCTTACTTCTTTTCTGCTTAAAACTCTAGAGAAGTTTTTAGGCGCACACTCTCGAAATAGCTATAGCTTAGCAAGGCTGTTGGATGACCAGCATGCCTACAACAAGGGCAAATTTATGGAAACAGCAATCCACTCACTTGTTAGTACCATAGAAAAGTCACTGGAACAAAATGA
This sequence comes from Eumerus sabulonum, assembly GCA_951905685.1. Classification (NCBI taxonomy): domain Eukaryota; kingdom Metazoa; phylum Arthropoda; class Insecta; order Diptera; family Syrphidae; genus Eumerus; species Eumerus sabulonum. The sequence continues at coordinate 21,541,012 of OX645061.1, read as the reverse complement.
ATACACTCTAGTGGCCTTTCTCAATATTGAGGGTGCCTGTAACAATGTTGAACCATGGGCCATCACCAAAGCGCCTACTGATCTGGGTGTAATGGGATCAGTGATAGAACTGGTACGGCAACTGCTAACACAAAGAGTCGTCAAAGCCAACTTCGCTGGTGCCGTTTCAACTAGGATGGTCAGCAGAGGTACACTACAAGGTGGAGTACTTTCTGCTCTCCTCTGGAACGTGGAAGTCAACAAACTACTACTGTGGCTAGAGCAGGAAGGGTATGCTGTGACAGTCTTGCGGATGACATTGCTATGCCGTCTCAAGAAAATTTTTCAGCGCTCTAGGTGATCTAAAGCAGGGTGCATTACATACAGTAGTAACCTGGATGCAGTACCGTGGGGTCAACCCTAAGAAGATTGATTTAGTACTATTTACAAACATATGAATATAAGATTCCGCCTTAGGGGGCATAAGAAAATGGCCCACATCACATAAAGGCCATACTAGCGTTCTTGACCACTTCGAAGTACTCATGGACACAGACTACATCATTCCGCGGAATGTGATAACTAAGAACTTCGAAGTTATCTTTTCATCCCGGAGGAATGGGCTGAAGGGAAAGTCATACCGAACGTCACTCCCTCTATTACGATGGCTCCAAGATGGAGACAGGTGTAGGTAGTGGAGTCATGTCCAAGGAGCTTAATCCCAACCTATCATTTATACTCCCATATTACTGCAGTGTGTACCAAGCATACATAAGAGCAATAACAAAGGCCCTTGCATGGCTTAGGATCAATGTAATATCCGCTAAGGATATTTTCATTAGCAGGGACGGCCAATTTGTGATGAAGTTGATAAGCCACAAATCAAAGACATCCTATCTCTAGACGAAATGGCTGAACAGTTCAACATAAAAATACTGTGGGTTCCCGGGCATAGGGATATTCCAGGAAACTGCACGGCCGACGAACTCGCGCTGTTAGTGTCAAACACATTCAGTCTTCCAACCCTCGGATATCTAAAAACACCAATAATTACGGTAAAGCACATGATAAAACCTCAAACCATAGAGGCTACCAACCTCCAATGGAACGAAAGTAACACCGGCTTTACCACCAAGTAAATCTGGCGCTGTAGCGCAGTAGTTAGTGTGTTGGACTCTGACACACGATGAGCGAGTCCAAATGATTATGTCGCGGCGTTCCCCCTCGATGGGGTACTGGCAAGACCCCCCGTAGTATAACTTGCCTGGAAAAAGCTTCTCGACTCAAGCCGTTCGGAACCGGCATTAAACTGTATGTCCCTTTCGCCTGTGGGAAAAATAAATCACACACACCAGAAGAGAAACTTGGCTCTAGCCCTTCATGGGCTGGAGTGCCACCAAAAGATAGAAAGAAATCTGGCCTAAGCTAGACTTGGGACGAACCAGCGACCTTGTGGCAACCAAAAGGGTGCCACAAGGTGTGGCTGGTGTGACACACTTTAGTGGTTGTCATTACAGGTCACTGTACCATTAAAAAACATGCCGTCAAACTAGGGCTATCTGCCAATGACCTCTGCCGGCTCCCTGCTCATGCCCTTCTTGTGAGAATCGCAATCGAGGATCTACCCCTTTCATGATAAATAAAGTGAGCTAGCAGATATAAAAATAGCTCAACTCCGTCGCTTCATAGAAGCACTGATTGGTTTTCAGGTAACGGATCTAGGTAATATGTTCCGTGTAGTATCACAATGGGCCGACTCCGTCCTCCGTGTGGCGTATGCTAACCACTTCAACCTAACCTAGCCAAAGTTTTTGTCGGTTTTTTTCTCCCCAGCTCGGCGCCACTGTGCGGTGACACTATCACCCCCGCCCAATTTCGCGGGATGGCAATTGTGATGAAGCAACCCCTAACACAGTCAGCTACATCACAATATCTCGCCATACGAGATGAAACTTATAACATCATTTTCATTGTCGTCTTGCCGTCGTTATAATAATGTTGTTTCACCTTTCATGTTGCTAACGCAGACGACGAATAGATAGGATAGAAGCCTACCAACGCTCGCTATACTACACTCCGTTTCGTTGTCGTGTGTCCCTCCAGAGCACTTGTGCCGGTTGGCGTTTAAGCGCAAAAACCCCACCAATCCAGCATTCATTCATATCGCATCACCCACCACCGACGAGCGAATAACAACACAACATCAGCACTACCACCATCAGCACCATAACCATTACCACGAGCTCCGGCACCACTAGCCAGCTCAGTCAGCCAAGCAAGCAACCAGGCAGCATACTCGGAACGAATCCAACAAGCAAGCAGCAGCACCAACCAACGAATGGAGGCAATTCTCTTTGCTGGTATCATCGTTCTAAAAGTAAAATGCCTGCTTCAGTCTGTCATTTGACGTTACCCACAGCACAGCGCGCAGAGCATTTATCCGCCGACATCAGATACCGGTTGCCGATTCTCGAGATTGTGTGTACTCGTACCTCTGTCATCGTCTTCGTCAACGGTGACGACGACGTCTTCGTTTTGGTGGCTTTCGTTCCACTTCAATTTCGGATTCGTTTTCTTGGTATTTCCATGATCGTTGGTCTAAAGTCGAAGTTGACGTTATCGTGCACTGATGCATTGATGCATCTCTAGCAGATGGATCTCTGATTTGGCAAGTGTGTGCGCGTGTTTATATTGCATCCTCTACCCGTTCGGCGGGATTTGTTTATGTGAAAAGAAATTAATTCGAAAAAAAAATCTGTATAGCAAGTGTCAAGTAGAAAAGGAAGAAAGAGAAAAGGAAGGCAAAGGATCCACAGTGATCCATGTGCGGCTGTTAGAGCCACAAGTTGAGTTATGTTGTGTGGAATGCATCTGTTGATATCTTGATTCCGGTCTGTATCGTTTAAATTGTGTGAAACGAAAAAACGAAAACGTCAAGTGATTCTTCAAGATTTTTGTGGATTATACGAGTACACGCTGCTACTTGGTCACGTGGTCCAAGAGACTGTACAACACTGCTGCTACAGGTAGTACAAGACTTTGATTACATGTAAAATTCACCCATCCTACAACGCTCCATTCACGTTCTAGACGGAGTGAATGAGGTGGAGTACGGCTGGTGTCACTTAGTAACACAATCTATGACTGGACATGGGTACGTCCACCCGGGCGTATGAGTTATGCATATTAATCGAAAAATTAATGTATCTTTCTGCTCGATATATCTATTTTCTATTTTCGTATGTTGTTTTTCTGATTTCCCTATTCTCTTGGAACGAGAATTCCCTGTCACATCGTTGTATGTATAGTCCGTCCATAGTCCGAGCATTCTCAGCTGTCATTGCCATTAGCGGGGTGCAGTTAAATTAAAGGATCTGCAGACTATCGGGCATGCTACTTAGTATCGTCGCGAAACCATATGATTTATAAACTATCTGTCGCCGATGAACAGAGTACTGATACAGATGTATGCAATGCAATGCTGAGCAGGAAATATTGCATTTTGTTTATTTACTCGTTCGATATTATGTTCTGGATACATTCCTGGAGCTAAGTAATCGCACATGCGTCACATTTTACCGCGATATGATGCAGAGGATTGTGCGCACCAGATTCACTCGCAACAGATGAAGTCATCCTCGTTGTTGTATTCGATTCCATTTGCATTGTAACACGTCGACTACGAGCTGGACACACTCGTTATCAATCGCCTTGAGGTTTATTGTTTTCCAGTTTGTGTTTTCTTGTTTTCGCACTATTTTTTCGCCACAATGTCGCTTACACCCTAGTGTACGGACATACGTACGAGTATATGCTGTCTCAGTGCCCATTGTGCTAGTCTCGTCGTTTTGTTTTTTTTTTTTTTTCTCTAATTCTTACAACTGATAAGACGGCGAGAGGTCCGCCTCGTCTTGGCCTCTATTTATTTTACAGATACCTTCATCTCGTATGGTAACCGCGTGGCTATTATTATCCGATTACGCAAAGCCTGAAATCTATCTATCTTATCTGTGTAACATAATCTTGATAATGACACATTTTTTCTTGGTACTTTGTATCCATCGGTGGTCTTCCGTTACACACATAGCGCTTGAGACGAAAACAAAAGTGTATCTGCGATATGAGCACGTGGGCAGAATGCTAGAACTGCAGCATCCTCTGTTTCTAAAGTGCATTGTTTTTAGTTTCGGATTATTGGACGTCTTGACATTACAGAAATAGAAATCGTATTCACTGGCTAGAGTGAACTGAATTCTGAATGAGCACAAAACGATACTTGACGTACTGGGAGTGACTGTTTGCTTTCGCAGATTTATGATGAATGGATGGATGAGTTGTTGGCTGCTGTATCAAAATGGGACAGAGTGTATCTAAGTTACTAGATGCTATTGGACCAGGTTACAGGTGATAGTGTTGCTAAAGTGATCGGGTTGGATTCGTGGTATTTGCAGAATATGATGACTCTCCTTGCAGTAAGCCTTTGTGAGCATCTTCATTTGTGATGTTCGGTGTTTTTTATTTGACCACGTAGCTAGATGTCGTTTCCAGTTTGTAGGAAACAGTCGTGGAACTGGGTCTTACTTGATGAAGTTTTTTTTTTTCTTTTTACATTTTGTATCTCTTTAAATATTTATTTCAATATTTTGTAGTATCTTGAAGGTTAAAATGTGTTTAAACAAAATACTTGACACCTTTTGATAGCTTTTAAATATGCATATGGTTGGCTGGTTGGTTGGGTAACTTCCCTTCGTAAAGCGGTGGGGATCGTTTAGACCAAGATCGGTCCATTGTACCCGAGTCGACTTGGTCATCATTACTCCTGGAACCATTTTGTGTCTTGAACGAAATTCGGTGATCTCCGATAGATCCGCTTTTCTCCCAAAAATTGTCTTCTTGAGGAGGTTAGGGCAGGGCATAGGATATGGGATGGAGATTCTTCTTCTTCCTCATTATGTCACCTACTGCAATAGTCATAATACGACAGTCCGAATCTAGCTTAGTGTCCCGTTAGGACTGCAATTGACTGCTTATACAATACCTGCGTATTTTTAGCAGGCTAGTGGTTCTACGTTGACAGTCCCTTGGCCAGGTCTATCCCTCATAGTTATATGTATCAAGGCCACGCCATCTCTCGTTGGCCTGTAGCAGTACCTGTTTAGAGAATCTGAGCATTTATGTATATTGGTTGATGGATATCCCCTTTATCAGTCGAGGTGTCCAGTGTGGTGCCAATTCTGGCTAGTTCGTCTGCTTGACAATTACATACCCAGTCACCCGGCACAACGAAACAGCGCAGCTGCTCGATAAATCATCTAGAGGTTTGTGGCAGCGATGGCGATTCAAATGCTCTTGTAGATGACAATGTCACAGTAGTCCACCGATCTCAAAGACAGCCAGTCGGTGGCCTCACGAATAACCATTTATTCAGCTTGGAATACACTACAGTGGTGCGGTATGGGGTCGGTGCATACACAGAGGCACCCACACCATTGCCTGTCGTGGACCCGTCCGTATATATTTCCAGTGCAGTGCCTTTGCTTCGGAATTCATTCCCATCCCATTGTTGTCGGTTGGGAATTGTTGTTTTATATAGAATCTTGAACTCCAGGATCGGGGTTAAGTAGTCCAAGACTTCGCTTAAATCACTCTCTTGGCATAGAATACCTACGTGCCATATTTCAGGGAATTTCCAATGAGCTGATTCCTTAAATCGCAACCCCGATTTCTTTGCCTTTTCCTTGCCAGAAAGATCCAAGAGGAGTATACCACAGTATACAGCCAGTGCGTAATATCAGGTTTGATACCCCATTTGTTGCCCAAGGCTTTCTTGGAGGTGCATAGGGCAGTTGTTGCTGTTTTGATACAATCTTCCGCATTCAATCTCTAGATGGCCGTGGTGCAGTGGTTTACATCATCGACCATTCATTCGTTTCATAGCCAAGAAAAAACAATTTGTATATTTCTATACAGAAAAAAGTATGCAACACAGTTGTGAATGGAAAGTGACCAAAACCTACTGCTGCGGGCATAACACTCACAGTACATGGTCAATTGAAATTCATCCTCTGCGTATGCAATATTAACCCCAAAAATGCATGAACGAATTACTGTACCAACGCGAAATTTGGTCGGCTCTCGCCCTATCTAGGACAACCACCTGAGAGTAGTGAACGAACATCTACGACCCAAAAACCACTGCAGTCTGTTCAGGTTGTGAGTGAATCTGCACGAAACTCTCCTTCTTCCTGTTACCTTCATACAGTTGAAAGGGACGTGAATCGAGAAGCTCTTTCATAGCAAGACTCGTACGGGGAGTTTTGCCAGTACCTCGCTGAAGAGGGGCGTCGCGAAATCAACATTCGGAGGCGTTGGTGTTATTAGGATCCGAACTGGCTGATTGTGGGTCAAAGTCTAACTACTAACTACTGCGACACCGTGTCCGCAAGCAGCATGTCAAGGCATTTGACGTGATCTGCGAATCTGTGGTAAGCCCCATTGAGTTTTGGAGGAGAGATTTGGGGTAAAACTATGCCGTTTTTTTGCTAATAAAACTAGCTCCCTTTTGGAGGTACTTATCCCAAGTCCACAATTCCCAGCCGTAGGCCTGTTCCCATCAAATCTGGGGTTTTTGGGAGGTGTTTCCCACTAATAGTGCAATTTCTTCTGCATACGCAATTATCTTCCACTCGCTGGCCTCCCGGGAAGGAGTACGTCGTTTACAACTAACACCCATAATTGTGGCGATAGTACTTCTCCCTGTGGGGTGCCACGTTTCCCGATATACATATAACGTTGAGATCAATCTTAAAAAAAATTGTTGGTATAAGCGAAAGGTGATAACTATTTTTATTACTGATAGCTGTTGGGAACTCGAATGTTAAGAGCTTCGCTGGCACTACTATACTAAACATATTTTGATGATCTGTTCCATATCCTCTAGGTCCGTCCTTATATCCTATTAGATTATATTCAGCCCTATTTCTTGAAACTATCGACGTAAACTTTCTCTAAACCTTTAATGGAAACAAGTGCGAAGCTTGATTCGATCTGCATTCGACTGCATTCCTTGCTGCTTTTGTTGCGTTTCTCTTACCAGTTTCCTCCTAGACGGACCAGTTTGTCAGCGCAAGCTACAATGAACTATTTCGACATTATTTTCCTAGACGGATCCCATGACATAGAGTGGCACTAAATCAAAATGAAGTGGTGATAAGTAGTCTCCTATAAATGTCGTAGATCTCAGAGAAGGTGGTTCGTGTGACCAAGTGATCGTACAATATGAAATTAACTAATACCCACAGCGTGTTTTAATCTTATGGTATGACACCTAACGATCTTGCAATATTAACTAACGCACGACATCGATCTGGCGAAGTAACTAACCAATTTTGAACGACCTTGACAAAATTCGTCTTGTAGCCAAGAGCGACCATGAAAGAATTCAACAAATCAGCGAAACCCTGTGGCTCAGAATAGTTTTTCATTACCAAAAGTCGGAGCGAATTGATCGGCACACTCAAGAATCTACTCAACGGGAAGCTAGAAAGAACGTTTTGATTAGCGCCTGTAGATATGGCTTTCGGAATGACGATGATCGGTCTTCATCGTCAAATGCACTTTTCCAAAAAGGCAAATATGGCGAGCGGTAGGTAGTGGGAATGTGACTTTCGGTCAAGAAATCGGTCACCATGGTATGCAATATTTGGTCGTCAGTCGAACAGTCTCTTCGTTGATCCACATAATCGGTCAAAATCTGATAATTTGTTCGTAATGAAGTTTTAGAGCAATTTTCGATGAACAAATTTTGATTAGCCATCATCCTGATCCTTAATTGGGTCTTTGCGACTCTTGGCGGGATAAATTGAAATTGGACTTAATGGTGGCTCTTTGTTCGATACTAATTTTCGCACTGATACAAGAAACACACTGTCGCTTACTAGACAATAATGCGGGTCTTTACCAATCGTTGGTCAAGAGATTTTAACAGAAGATCAGTGAAGGATGTTATACACAATTTAGGTACTCTAGTATACGAACCGAAAGGATAAAGGAGACTATTTGATGATTGCAAAAATATTTGCCAAAACCAGAAGCCCCTTATTTGTACACCAAATCATCCAAGAAATAATATTGCTTGATTGGAATAGACCGCAGAATGATATCCTGCCTAGAAGACTCTTTAGACTTTCTCAAAGCCTGATTTGAGCAGACGCATTCGTTTTTTTTACTTCTGTCTGTAGTCTGTACTAATCAGGCCAACGATCCATGGAGGATCTGAGCCTGAGCTATAGCTGCCTTCCATCCTTGACGGTCCCGGGCGCGCTGCTTCCAGTCATCAAGACCAAGATGGCTTACATCCGCGATTACTTGGCCTTTATACCGGAGGTTCGGTCTTCCTCTTCTTCTCGAACCAGGAGGCTCGGACTCGAGGACCCTCTTAGCTGGAGCGTTGATGTCCATGCGCTCGATGTGGCCAAGCCAGTGTAGTCGACGGATCCTTGCCTTCCAAACTACATCCACATCTTTGTACAGCTCGTAGAGCTCACGGTTATGTCTTCTTCTCCATTCACCTTCCTCACAGACAAGACCAAATATACATCCGGCGCAGAATTTTTCTTTCGAAAGAACTCAAAATCAGCTCCGCTGTTCTGCTTATCGTTCAGCTTTCGGCTCCGTAAGGCAAAACTGGCAGTATGAGGGTTTTGTAAAGCATGACTTTGGTCTTTCGAGTGAGGAGTTTTGACCCAAGTTGTTTGGGCAAGCCGAAGTAGCAGCCGTTGCCAAGGGCGATTCTATGCCGGATCTCCACTGTGGTGTCATTTGTGGAATCTATGTTTGCCCCGAGGTAGACAAAATTGTAGCTGTCAATTGTTATTGTTAGTGGTGAGCGACGGATTGGTTTTTGCTTGACAGCAGCGCGATGATGTCGATATCATCCGCGTATCCTAGCAGCTGGACGGACTTGTAGAAGATAGTGCGTTCCCTGTTGACGCCTGCCCGTCGCACTATCTGCTTCAGCACCAGGTTGAAGAACAGCGCATCTCCTTGTCGAAATCCGGTGCACGTTTGGAACGGTTCCGAAGTCCTAGAACCGAGTTGAACGGTGCACCGTGTATTTTTTAGCGTAGCGCTACACAACTGGATCAGTTTTCATCCGCGTATCCTAGCAGCTGGACGGACTTGTAGAAGATAGTGCGTTCCCTGTTGACGCCTGCCCGTCGCACTATCTGCTCCAGCACCAGGTTGAAGAACAGCGCATCTCCTTGCCGAAATCCGGTGCATGTTTGGAACGGTTCCGAAGTCCTAGAACCGAGTTGAACGGTGCACCGTGTATTTTTTAGCGTAGCGCTACACAACTGGATCAGTTTTCATCCGCGTATCCTAGCAGCTGGACGGACTTGTAGAAGATAGTGCGTTCCCTGTTGACGCCTGCCCGTCGCACTATCTGCTCCAGCACCAGGTTGAAGAACAGCGCATCTCCTTGCCGAAATCCGGTGCATGTTTCGAACGGTTCCGAAGTCCTAGAACCGAGTTGAACGGTGCACCGCGTTTTTTTTTAGCGTAGCGCGACACAACTGGATCAGTTTTCCCGGGATCCCGAATTCGGATATCGCACTAAACAGTTCTTCACGATGAATGCTGTCGTATGCGTCTTTGAAATCGATGAAAAGATGGTGTATATTGATTCGAAACTCTTTGGTCGTAGTGTGAAAAATCGGTCTAAACTCGATTTGCCGGGCCGGAAGCCGCACTGGTAGCTGCCGATTAGTGCGATGAAAAATTGCTTTAGACGTTTACACAATACGCTGGACAGGATCTTGTATGTGACATTGAGCAGGGATATACCTCTATAGTTCTTGCAGGAGGTGGGACCGGCTTTTTTGTGGATGCGGCAAATAGAGCTGATATTCCAGTCGTCGGACATGCACTCATCTTCGCAAATTCCACAGAACATCGCCGCCAGCCTTGAAGTGCTCTGATAGCAAGCCATCTGAGCCGGCGGCCTTGTTGTTCTACAGCTTCTGAATAGCTGTGCCGACTTCTTCGATCCTGGGTGGGAGGACTACTTCAGCGGCTGGGGTTGGGATTTTCTCGGTCCCTACCACTCTCTCTTGGTCATGCTCATTAAGCAGCTGCTGGAAATGCAGCTTAAATACATCTACTATTCCCTGCGGGTCGGTGACAAGATAACCCTCGCCGTTTCGAAGAGCCTGGGTGCCCTTTTTGAAGCCTCTTGCAAGGTCTTTGACTCGTTTTTTATGCTTATCCCTAGACTCTTTGATATCTTTGAACTGGAAAGATGCGAATATTCTTTTCTTTTGTCACAGTAGTTTTTTCTAATCCCTTCTTCTGGCTCGGACTTTTCTTGCGCTACCCTGGTTTTTCTCTGCAGCGCTCTTTGATACGCCTCGTCGTGTCAGTTGCTGCCTTTTTCTGCTCACACTCGCCATCATACGACGGGTTTCTTGTCGGGGGTGGTAGGTATGTGACTTATCACTACGTTATTTGTCGATTTTCTACCAGGGATTCGGTCATAGTATCATAGCCCGCGTACGCTGTCATTTCCCAACGTTTTCAAAATCTCAGTATAGGCGGCAGCATTAACCCAAAAACCTTCAGCAATGAAATGAGGTGACATGAGGAAAGCGCCGGGGCGCAGTGGGATGGCCTCTGACGCCGTTGACATGGAATTGAATCCCGATAACAGCTATGTTATCGACCGTATTCTGACGTGGTTTCGAAAAAACCCTCTGTAGTATAATTCTCATGAAAAACTTCTCAAAATCGGCAATAAATTGTAGGTCGCTCTCACCTAAAGGAACATGGGTGATTGAAACACGCTAGACTTTGGTCGTTCATGGATTGTAACGCCAGCATATATGTATATATAGGTATGATATGAATAATACAACATTTGACTGTCTTCTTGGCAGTCATGCACAAAGACTTCTGAAGAAGCTGCGCTGGCGAAGAAGAGGATGAATCCATCCAACACCTGCTCTGCGCCTATCCGGCCCTCTGACAAAGCAAGTAACGATACCTATGATCCTAATTCCTTAACGACCTGACTCACGTTCAGCGGATAACTGACCTTAACTATATGAGAAGCGCGCAAAGTGGTTCCATCAATAAGGGACGACCCCCCGTAGTAACACAAAGGGTCTCTCTGGCCTAAGTGTGTACTCCCTGCAAAGGCTACGGATAACCTAACCTAACCTAACCTACCGTCAACAGATTCACTGTCGTAAGAACATGCTTCCAATCCAGGGCGAACTCTATGCGTGAACGATCGACCGCAATTCCGATATTTGGATATTTCTAAATCAGTGTGTTTCGCACATATGGCGACGATAACAGCATGCCCAATATATTTGAAGATTCTCCTCATCGTCATCCACAAGAAAGGAAACCCCTATAACTCCGCGAGAATAAGTCTCCCTAACATCGCACATAAGATCTGCTCTGCTGTGTTGTGTGAAAGCCTGCAGCCCTTTGTAGTTTCCGGCCAGGTAAATCCAGTATTACTTGGGGAAGACCCAAGCATGCCAAATCGACACTCACCGCCTATTAGTCGATTTCAAGGCCGCACATGATAGTGTGCACAGAGACGAGCTATACAGAGCCATGTCTAGTTTCGGCATCCTTACCAAGCTCGTCAGATTGTGCAAGATGACAATGGGGAACTCTCGCTGCTCCATTAAAGTCGGTAGCGAATTAACGCAGACCTTTGGTGTTGAAAAACGATTTAGATAAGGTGGCGCACTATCATGTGACTTTTTTAACATCGTAGGTACTTGAAAAAATCAAACGAGACTCCCTGGCCAACACAAGAGGTACGATGATGGTACGCAGGTATGTATATAGATAGCACTGTGGACGAACACAGCGAGACTTGAATAAGGCATTCGAAAGCATTGAAACAGAAGGTTAAAATAAGTCTTTCGGTAAATGAGGCAAAACCAAATAAAGGTTTTTCAATAGGGAATTGACAACTTTAAATTTAATTTGTGAACGCACCCTTTCACTAATCATCGAACTGTCATCGTCAATTTATTCAGTAAACTCAACATTTTCACCGTAGTAAAGTACACGAACGAGCAATGTCTGCAAATTATAAAAATTTTCTACCGAAATTTGGAGTCGGTGACCGCAACTTTAAGAGCGTTAACTCGGATTTTCGGTCGTAACTCTCGCTGCCGGTCGGGCGTCTTTAGCAATCGATCCAAATCAATTCCACAGCGTTCTCAAGAATTGGGCATCGCTCAGACCACATTATGGCGTATTTTGCGTAAGAATCTTGGCTTACACCCATACAAGATCAAGCTTACTCGAGAATTGAAGCCGATGGACCATTTGAGGCGACGTACGTTCTCCAATTGGGCTCTGGAGAAGATGCGCCAAAATGATGAATTTCATCGCAAAATCATCTTCAGTGACGAAGCCCATTTTTGGTTCGATGGGTTCGTCAATAAGCAAAATATGCGTTATTGGTGGGGTGAAAATCCACATGTGCTTCATGAATCACCACTTCATCCACAAAAAATAATTTTTTGGTGCGGTTTGCATACCGGCGGCGTTATTGGGCCATAGTTTTTCGTCGACGATAACGATCGTCACGTTACTGTGAATGGCCAGCAATATCGCGCCGTGATTACCATGATGATTGTTGGCCCGAATCGGAAGTTATGGACTTAAACGACATGTGGTTTCAACAGGATAGTGTCACAAGCCACACGTTACAATCGATTTGTTGAAGAGTAAGTTTGATTAGCGTGTTATCATAAGAAATGGGCCAGTCAATTGGCCACCTCGTTCGTGCGATTTAAGGCCTCTAGACTATTTTCTTTGGGGCTACGTTAAGTCATTGGTTTATGCAAGCCGACGATGTTGTGTTGGAAAAGCTCAGAGCGAACAATGAACGCAAAATAGCGGCCGTTTCGGCCGAAATGTGTGGCCGAGTCATCGAAAATTGGGTCCAACGAATCGACCGCTGCAAACGACCGAGTTCCGTTCATAAATGTTTTGATTGTACTTCAAGCTGATGATCAAGTTTTTGAAATATCTCAAATGGTTTGCGTTTTATTTATAAAAAAAGTTGTCAAGTCCTTATTGGAAAACCCGATATATGTATGCTGTCATCCAAGAGGACGCACAAAATCGACGTCTTAGCCAGAACGTCACAATTGGCAGCTACAAATTTGAAGTGGTCAAGGACAGCGTCTACCCTGGCTCACTAGTGATCAGCGACAACAATACCAGCGCTGAGATCAAAAGCAGGAATTATTCTTGCCAACCGCTGCTGCTTTGGGTTCAAGAGGCAATTGAAAAGTAGAGCCCTCTCTCGAAAGACCCGGTCCTCCTCTATGGAGCAGAGGCCCGGATTTTAACGAAAGCGGATGACGAGGCCCTTGGTCATTTCGAGAGGAAAATTCTGCGTTCAATCTATGGTCTCCTTTATATAAAGAGAGAATGGAGGAGAGGATACAACGACGAACTGTACGGACTCTAGTACGACATCTTCGGATCCAACTGGCTATGCCATGTACAGCTCCGGCCCGAAGAGTTTTCGAGTCCAATTCTGAGGGACGATCGAATCTAGGGTGGAAGCCGATCTTAGCCAACTTGGCGTGCGGCGCTGCGGCGAAGCAGCTGATCGCGTCAGCTGGAGAAGTTTGTTGGTTGAGGCCTAGGTCCAGATCGGACTGTAGCTCCACCAAAGTATATAAGTAGTTTATTGCGAAAACCTTTTCACATAATTTTTTTCGAGTTAATTATTTAAATATACAAGAATGTGGACTACCTTCGAAAATGTGGTGGTTGAGTTCCTTAGAAAGTAAATCTTGACGAATGTTGGACAAATTAACTCAGAAGTGAATGCCCACCAGTTGATTTGCTTACCAAAGGGACCGTTTGAACTTTCTTAGCAAAAACTGAATCCCATGTCACATCATACCCGCTCAATAGTACTCAATTTGACATGTTAGTAAATATTCAAATCATATTGTTCTACCTAGACCGATTTGTTTTATATCACCGCCTTATCACAAATTCATTTCGCGTGACTCATCACGCCTGTATAGTAAGTAGAATATGTGCATAGAGGAAAACCTCTTATTAATTCAACAGAAGATTCACATTCCCTGACAGAGGACGGAAGTTCACGCTCCCGAAAAAGGAGAATCAAAGTATCCTCATAAAAAGCCGAAGCTTACGAGGCTGTAGTACGAAAAGGTATATCGTACATCACCAGAAAGTGATGTTGTTGCCTTTTTTGCCTGACAGTGTTTACAAGCATAGGGAATGGGTAGTGTCAAATAGGTCTTTGCTGTACCATGTTTGGGATGAATTCAAATCAGTAGTCCCTTAACGAACAATAAAAAAAAGAAAAGAGAAAAGTTGTTTTCTTAAATATATGGACATAGTAGGTGGTGGTTCGGCTGATCTAATTCCGCTTTTAAGTCTTCCTTGAAGTCCACTGTAAATAGTCTAATTAGTTAGACCTGCTAAAGTTGCTCTTATACTTCCTAATCCTTCGTTGTTTTATACGCCCATTCACTCGGTCTAGCCACATCATAAGTCCTTCCACTACAACATGCTTGCATCTATCTTCCTCGGCCACAAGTGATTGTTGTGTCAAAAAACCTGACAACTCTCAGTTCCTGACCAGACTATAAAAGATATACACCAACCACCAGAGTATAAATAACAGAACTAAAGCGTCTACTTCCCACTTGAGATTCACGGCAACACGTCGAACGACATAAATTATGACTATGCTTCACAGCGGGTCGTTCTACCGCGTTCTTCATTACCTCACGCGCATCGTTACGAGTACATGCCCCAATCGCACTGACTGGGATCAAGTGCATTTCTTTCTAATTGGCTATTTGTACAAGTACTTGAGTACGTAGAAACATGGAATGCTATTCCCGTGGCGATCAAGTTGTCAGGATGGTTGGCAATCATGTGAATTTCACTTGGACTTGTTGGCTTCCTGAACCTTTTATGAGTTATGTCAGTTAACCATAGGTTTTTTGAATTTGTTTCAGACCCAAATCGACTACTTCCCGTCGGTTATAATTACAGTCATCACTTATGGCCATCTTCCTCCGCACAAGCTCTAGTGGTATTAGATACTATCGCAGTTCGTTACGCATGTTCCATACTTCTTCACAAATTAAAATACCAAAAAAACAACAACAAAAATAAATAAATTAGTAAAAGGCCTAAAGAGAGAGAGGGGAGGGGACAACGTCAACACACCTGCAACACGCTTGCATAAAACTAAATAATCCATGAAGCGTCAATAATTTATAATCCGCTACTAATGCGTGGTCTTCTCTCCTCGCCGGGGCCGAATGCCGATCATGCCGGTATGAGTAGAGTCGCATCCGAACGTTTAACTCGAGCTACGAATGGTGTGTGCCAGTTTTTCCGGTCATTTGGAACTACTGTTCGGCCAAGAAGTTCTCGCGTCCGAGTTCGGGTGGGACAAATTGATTTTTTCCCCTCCCTATCTACCTCCGCGCAGATACACTGCACTTGTATCTATTGTCACTTTCACTGGTTTCGGCATCACAATCGAAATGGATGACAAAAAGATTGAAAATGCACTTTTAATACGAGTGGTTCCACTAATTTTCTTGTTTACTTGTTTAATTTTCATTTACTCATCCGTGTTGTTGTTGTATATTTCAAAGGTTTCGAAAAGATAAAAGTTGAAAATGGAAATTGTTGGAGAAAAATGAACGTGATTAGCGCATGGTGTCGTTGGATATAGATGAATATGGTTATCGGTCTGTGTTGGAGCGGAAATCGTTTCATCTGCATTTAATCAATGTATGGAGTGGTGCTAGATACATATATGTAGTTATAGGATGTGGACGTGGTCGAGTTGCGGTTGAGTTGGGATGGTATTGCGGCCTTTCATTTGTCGGGAATTTAGGTGATTTTAATCGAAACCATACATGTTTATCTAATGGATATGCGCATACTTCTGGGTATTAATTAGCCGTGCACATTCTGGACTATGTTAAGCGGATTGCTATTGAGAGAATTCAACCACGGGAGGGAGGGACAGATAGCTTAATTTGAGAGATTAAGTGCCTTTGGACCTAACTTGTTTCTTTCGGTTGGTACATGGTAAGGTTGGGAGAAGCATATTTCCACCGATAATAACCAGAGCCAGAGTCAAATAATCTAATTCCCAACGTGGCCTGAAGGTCAAGTGTGATATGTATGTACATATAAGCAGACAATAGCTGCAGACAGGCACTTTACTTGGAGTGCTTTTAAGAAATGGCAGATGCCAATTTAACAAGTCAGTTTGGAGGGTACTTCAAGCTTTTTGGGTAAAGTTCAATTGTTTCGGAATTGATACACAAGGGCAAAATCCTTGTGGCTTGAAGGATGCAGGTGTCCAACAGATTGGCTGAAGTGTGATTTATTGAATAGGTGATTACGATCAATATTCCACTACTTTCAATGGAATGAACAAACCCCATGAAGTGGATAGCTCACGCTCAAGTGGCTTATGAAATAGTAAACTTCGAACTTCAGAATGGTGATGAGGTCACCCAAAATCCCATATGAATTGTAGTGAAAAATGTATGATATAGGTAAATTGCTGTATATAGCCCAATAGAAGTAAAAAAGATGTCACGCTTCTGAGGGGACAAAGCCGTTCGGTCGCACGCTCTCATGGTAGACATTGTAACCTCCAGGGATCAAGTTAATGGCTGATGTAACCATTACAACGTAATCTGTAATCAGCTTTATCAGAAAGTTGTCTATCCGTCAAATCCTTGCCCTATTGTATAGGACCTCACTGGAATGTACATATTCTACATTGCAAATGGTAAGTGTGTTACTGCAACACACTGAAAGGTGTGTTTTCAGTGTAGTAATTTTTTATCCAATTTAAAGTGTGTTATTATGAAAACACACTAAAACCGTAATTTCTGAACTATATACATAAAACGGATATTCCCAACTATATGCAACCTTGCCGGGAAGCAAATTGCATCCCGGACCCATGGTATAATGGTTGGCACACTGGATTCCCAACCCAGTGATTACGTGTTCAAATCTCAACATTTTTCGCAGCGAAAAACGCTCTCCGAGCATTTGTCACTTGTTCTTTAATTATTGTGTGATTAAAATGATTGTTTCGTTTTGTTGTGAAGCAATATTATGCTGAGATCATGCCGTCTGGTTCGAAGGATCAGGGAAAGGAGGGATTGAGTGTCTTTGATTATTGGTGGCTGGGGACATTGAGAATTCAAGTCGGATCACCAGTGTGTTAACCATTAGGCCATGGAACCGACTCGCAAATTACTTTCTGGCAAGGTTGCACATAGTTGAAAATGTACGTACATATGTTATGAATGTTAATTGTCAATAAATGTGTCGCAACAACACACTAAATATGTCATTAGAGTACTTCATGACACACAATAGAACGTTTTATAGTTTTAACACGAACAAGTGTCTCAATTTCAAAGAAAAAGCGTATTTAAGGACACACTTAATCTTAAGGCGTCGAATGACACACTTCTTGGTGGTGTTTAACACAATAGAATTTACAGTGTAGTGTTCTTTGTAACCTGAGGAAAGTTCTTAGACATTGCCTTTCAACCACTAAAATTTTCCATCGAGCTCGCGCTCACCTTAAACCAAACGGGATATCCATGGGCGCGGTTAAGGCCATGTAAAAGACTTCCTCCACTCTGGAGCTCGCTGCATTCTTGTGAAGGTAGGTATAATTCGTAGCCTCCGCGAAGGAAATATACACTTAGACCAGAGAGGCCTTTGTTGTTTTTACGAGGAGGGTCGATCCCCTTTTCATGGAACCTCTTTGTCTTTCTTACGTAATTAAGAAGATCGGTTATCTTTATCTGCTGAACGTTAAGGAAGTAGTTTCCTGCTCTGGCAGAAGGCCGGACTGGCGCAGAGCAGATGCTGAATGGATTCGTACTCCTCTTTGTCTTCGCAGAACCTGTAGAAGTCACTCGTCATGACTGCCAATAAGACTGGGACCGGTGATGACACCAATAATTTTGTTGATGTCGGTTCGTTTTGGGAAGATTAGTCCCTTGGTTCAATGTCGGTCAGGTCATGACCAGATTTACCTGGCATGTATGCCCTTGGTTCCAACTCAGGTTCGTAGGACCCGATCTGTATGCAATTAAGTGTCCTGCATACGCTATCGAATCGTGAAGAGAAACTATCAAATCACAGATGTAAATGCTGAAGAGGAGCTCGTCAAACGTTTAAGCAGTTCTCACGTTGGCAATTTTCACAACTAACCTTCTACCCGCAATCGTGTCAGAGATCAGATATGGCAATGGTTTACTTATGCCCAACTGTTTGAGCCTGTAGTAAAGTCCTTCTAACCATAAGGTGTCGAAGGCTTTTTCCAAGTCAATCAAGCTGGCACCCGTACATTAGTTCTTGCATTTATTCCGTTGGATATCCAAGACGAGTTTCGATGCGGCTTGTACATATGGCAGTACGGCCTGCTTTGAAACCGAATCAGTTATCGAAAATAGTGTTCTTGTTTCGAA
Source organism: Eumerus sabulonum (assembly GCA_951905685.1). Taxonomy (NCBI): domain Eukaryota; kingdom Metazoa; phylum Arthropoda; class Insecta; order Diptera; family Syrphidae; genus Eumerus; species Eumerus sabulonum. The sequence continues at coordinate 21,522,467 of OX645061.1, read as the reverse complement.
GACCTTGCTGACCTTCCACGAAAGGAGACTTAACGACCCGAGAGTTTCTTGGTTAGAGGAGTCTATGCCATCCTTTGGAATTGGTTGAACTACCGCCGTTTTAGAAATCACCGGATAATATACATTATGCAGTTCATTATTAAACAGGACGGTGTTCTTCTCTATAGCCGTCATATTCCGTCAGTACCGGTGGATTTTTTCCCTTTAAGTGGACTTTCATTGGCGATTGCGTTATTTACCGGGATCATACCGTCGTCATTGAACATGGTGAAACCAAGGCTCTCTATAGTCAATGTTCGATGTCATTTCAAAGGCAGAGTAGGGCACAACTCTTCAGATCGTTGTTCGGGCTAATGCTATCATTCACCTTGAATCCGTTGTGTAGGACGGCGCTCCCTAGATTAATGCTCCTCAGTCAGTCGTTGTCTGACGAATCCTCTCTGTGATTTAATAGAGATCACGTGGCTTATACAGCGTCTCTTGGAAAAAGCTGCTGAACTAGAAATAAAGTAACTATCACTCTTCTGGTTCCATCGTTTTGTTGCCAACTATACAGTCAACATTTCTCGATGATACTGAACTTTGCTCGTATAGGGTCCTAGTGGAGCATGATCCTCCCGATTATGTATTTCGTAAGGCAAACAAACAGGCTAAATGATAATTTCTAATAGTCGTGGGTCACTGGGTCTTCTCTGGTTCGGGGATCTTAGGACGGTCTCCCAGGGAGACCTCTTAAAGCATGATTATGATGAGGGATCTGGTTCTACGCGCAGATAGTCGATATGGGTTAGACATAAATTAGTGATGCTTCTTTACAAAATTCTCTACGAGTTCAGAAACTGCCATCGGTGGTGGAAGTAGTACCGAAGAGGAAGTAAGCAGAACGACGAAGTGTTCAATTTCTCCTTGCGCTTCCTAGCTTACTCTGGCAGCCACCAAGTCTTATTCGCAGAATTGTCAAGTTTGGTTGTCAGTAAGGTTGAGGACATGGGCCTTTCGGACCGCTCTTCGTAGTGATTCATAGCATCATGTATACCACTAAGACCACACAGGTCCACACCCATGGTTCCTGAAAGAATACAATATGCTGGTTTGTACTACTGCATGCAACTCTGCTACTTAGAAGAGCAGTAGAAGCCTTACAGTGCTGTACATTAATTTGAGTATAAATCCTTGATCGTGCACGTCTCATCCTTCGACAACTTGACATCGAAGTGGAATAGAATTCTACCAAGGCGGAGGTAGGAATGTTAGTCGCACGCAGATCTCAAAGTCTCGACAGAAGCGTTATCCATTTCTATAACCAGAGTAGAGCCCTATTTTTTTAGAGAGCCCTTACTCTCCCTGTAAGCATAGATCTAGTCCGTCATGTCGATCTCTGGATTTTGCGAACGTTAACGCGTCAGCACATCCAGCACGTTTCCAGGAGACTGACTATCGGATAGGTAGAAGCTCCCAAAGGCGGGTTTTCGGCACCAAACTTCTGATCCAGACCTATGTCCGCTGTGAGGAATAGCTCATCACAAAGAGGCCATTCACCAGAACAGACTTTTCAGCCTGAATACGGAAGCCCGTTACTGAGACTAGCTCCAGTAGACGATGCTCGCATTGTTTACAATTCGCGCTGCCAACTTTCGCTATCCTGACCTTTTCAGAGGAGATGGCCGCTTCCTTGTAAAATGGTTATCTTGCTCGAATTATTATGCTCATAAGGGGGTTTTTTTTTTCTGGAGCAAAGGGTTTTTCTGTGTGAATTGCCCGCCTCCGACGAGCGGGTTTTGGTTTTCTTCGTATTTTGGCTTAAGTTTTGACTCCGATTTACCGCCGCCACGTCAAAGAAGGAGACATCACCTACTTTGTCCACAGCGCGGCTATCTTCCGCTTGCGAGCGCTCATACTTTTTTCGGTTCGAGCTCCTGTTCCCTTCGGACACTGCACTGGGACCGCTTTACCAGCTTGAGAGTAGTTGGAACCCGAAACGGCCATGCTCTCTGCATTCAGAGACGATCTGTCAGCATCACCACGGCTGACATTAGCGGCGGCATTAGCACCGGCCGTAGCTGGATACTCAACGCTTCCGGCTCCGCCAGTTCGGCAGCCTGTCAACCTCTTTTTTGGCAATTAGTCCTCTGTATTAAGTTGAAGATATTTTAAGACGCATGTCGAAAGTGATGGCATGCTTGTGCGCCCTACAGAAGTCTTCAATAACCGCTTCGCTGTGCACCGCCGAGAAGGGGGAAGGATCTCAGATGAGAGGGTCGGATCGACTTCAGTAGAGGATACCTCCGTCAACTTAATCCTCTTACTTGATTCCTCCAGAAATTGAACCTCATCTATCTTGCTTTCCGGTTTGGGAACCTCTTTGCACAATTTCCGGGCGCGCCTCTTTCCCCTTCTTTTTCGGGACTTGCCAGCACACTCAGCAGTACGACCCATCTCTGGGACGCGTTCAACCTAATTGGTTTCCCCTGCCACGCCAACATCGGTGTCCCGTCTGCTGCATGCACTGCTCAAGCTCAGTCTAACCAGGTGGTCGGCAGTGAACCGCAGGGATCGGTGTCATTTTGAGCTACCGATGAGTTGACAAAAAATGGTGGGGCCTTCAGAAACCTTATCCCGAACGGTCAAAGAGATCGCGGGTGGATTTTGGGTACCTTCTGTACTACTACTATCCTTTGGGTTGTTTTATAATGTTGTTTATAGTGTTCGTCACATAACCTGGATTGGGTTTGGGTCGTAGATGTTCGTTCACTACTCTCGAGTGGTGGTTGCCTTAGATAGGAGGAGAGGAACTAGACTGAATTTTCACGTTCCCAGAGAATGTTCCATGCCATCATGGTGTTATATTAGAACTGTACACACAGAGTTTGAATTTGAAGTGACCACATACTGTGAGTGTAATGCCTCCATCAGTGTTTTTGATCACTTCTCATTCACAACACAATTTTTCCGCATAGGCATTGCATTTCTTTGGGTATGGACCTTGCGCTCGACAGTCGGTGATCTTTACCACTGCAAAACGGTCACCCATTCATTTGGGTCTTGAGTCCTAGTTCGAGTTCCATGAGCCTCCAAGCCTCCCCCACGACAAGGCATCCGAGGAAGGGAGGGTTTTTGCTGATTCGTGGTAGAAGCGCTCAGCTTTCCTCATATCGCTTTCCGTAAAAATGCTAATGCTGGAAGAGATGAAACGCGAGGTCTTGCATCTCTATGCAACAGAGAACTACTCAAAGGAACATTGGGTCAGATGGTGTGTCTGAAAACGAATTATAAAAACTTTTCGACGAGTGTTATTACTGGAATTTGAAAACAATTCGGTTACATTCCTCAGGAGTATCTGCCCAACTGCTATTGTAAATGCTTTACTTGTCAATTGCCTTTATTTTTAGGAGAACTTGAAGCCAACTTCTCTCAGAAATCTTTCTTTCTTTACATCATGGTACTATCCCAATATGCAGGCGATTAAAAGTTTTCTAAAAATACCATCCCCAGCCCAACGACCACTTGCACGGTCCTCATCCATTACGATGTATCCACAGTTTTCTGTTTGAAATTCACATTTGTTCGATTGTTCTTTCTTTCATTCCACTTTGCATTCGTTTTTTAATTTAGAGTTTCTCAACAACTTCCATTCCCATCTCGAGTACCCATCCATCTGTTGCCATCTTTTCGTTTTTAAAGAATATTTCATCAAGCCATCAGGGAGCACATTAAACAATAACGTAATTGCCGCAAACAATCTCTCATCAGGCAATTTATTCCCTGCACGACTTATCAACAAAGAGACTGATAGGAAACAGTGAAGCCCCCAGCTACTGAAAGATACTTTCTCATCTCATGTAATTTTTTTATCTAAAAATACTGTTTCCATTTCTTTTTCGGATTCTCCCATTTCACTTTTCGCCGAACTCGGACGGCATTTGCAGCTTTCCGCAGTTCTCGTTTTCGTCCACCCTTTTCCATATGATGTCCAACGCCGGCGAACATGCGGAGGCATCGGATCGTTTGAGCCAGAAAAATCTGTTCCCAAAATAACCGAAAAAGCTATAAAATGATGCCCACGACGAGCGACTGTCAAATTGGCATCATAACTTGTTTCGGCATTGTTATGGACTTGTATTTACATATAACGACTACTGCATGCTGGGGATATGGTGTAAGGCTTTGAGCCAAACAACTTGTCAGTTGTCAGTTGGTCGAATGCTTAGAGCGCTAATGGCTGCACACAACATAGCAATAATAGATGCGAGTCTGTCGGCGGCAGATGTACCTGATGCCGGACGAGTTGATATTATGGCCGGTTATCTGCTGCCTCTTATGTAGCTGAACGTAATCGGGTACATGTGTTTTGGCTGTTGATGCGGTGTAGATACAGAGATTGAGTTGACATAATCGCCAGCAATCGAAGATTGTGTGAGGATACGTCTTTTAGCCGGTGGCAACGTATGCAGAGATGTCCAAACTGGTACCTGTATCTTCTTTATCATGTTTAATGGAATTGTTGATGAAGGAAATGATAAAAAATTGACAGTCGAGTTATGTAGTTAGATGTCAAGTGATGAAGTGGTACCTTCCTGAAGTCTATGATTAACCGGCGAAATGTGGTTAACCATGTTGTGGTCGGAGGACTTTGTTTCATTTTCTTATGGCAAAAGTACGTACAAGGTTTACTTACTTACCTACTTATCAGGCCAGCGATCCATGGAGGATCTGAGCCTGAGCTATAGCTGCCTTCCATCCTCGCCGGTCTCGCGCACGCTGCTTCTAGTTATCAAGACCAAGATGTCTTACATCCGCGATTACCGGAGCTTCGGCCTTCCTCTTCTTCTTGAACCAGGAGGCTCGGAGTCGAAGACCCTCTTAGCTGGAGCGATGATGTCTATGCACTCGATGTGGCCGAGCCAGTGTATTCGACGGATCTTTGCCTTCCGATATACATCCACATCTTTGTACAGCTTGTAGCGTTCGCGGTTATGTCTTCTTCTCCATTCACCTTCCTCACAGACAGGACCAAATATACGGCGCAGAATTTTTCTTTCGAAAGAACCCAAAATCAGGTCCGCTGTCCTGCTTATCGTCCAGCTTTCGGCTCCGTACAGCAAGACTGGCAGTATGAGCGTTTTGTAAAGCCTGACTTTGGTCTTTCGAGTAAAGAATTTTGACCCAAGTTGTTTGGACAAGCCGAAGTAGCAGCCGTTGCCAAGGGCGATTCTATGCCGGATCTCCACTGTGGTGTCGTTTGTGGAGTTTACATTTGCCCCTAGGTAGACAAACTCCTTAACTACCTCGAAACTGTAGCTGTCAATTGTTATATTTTGTCGCAGGTGGTAAGCGATGGATTGTTTTTTGCTTGACAGCATGTACTTCGTTTTGTCCTCATTGACCTTAAGACCAACTCGTTTCACCTGTTCTTCAATCGCCGTGAATGCTTCCACAATGCCACGGCGAGAACACGCGAAGATGTCGATATCATCCGCGTATCCTAGCAGCTGGACGGACTTGTTGAAGATGGTGCCTGCCTGTCGTACTATTTGCTCCAGCACCAGGTTGAAGAAGTCACATGACAGCGCATCTCCTTGCCGAAATCCGGAGCATGTTTCAAACGGTTCCGAAGTCCTAGAACCGAGTTGCACGGTGCATCGCGTATTTTTTTAGCGTGGCGCGACACAACTTGATCAGTTTTCCCGCACCAAACAGTCCTTCACGGTGAATGCGGTCATATGCGTCTTTAATCGATGAAAAGATAGTGTGTATCGATTCGAAACTCGTTGGTCTTTTCTAGGATTTGTCGAAGTGTGAAAATTTGGTCTATAATCGATTTGCCGGGACGGAAGCCGCACTGGTAGCTGCCGATTAGTGCGGTGCAAAATGGCTTTAGACGTTCACACAATACGCTGCGACATTGAGCAGGGATATACCTCTATAGTTCTCGCAATAGGTAGGATCGCCTTTTTTGTGGATGGGGCAAATAGAGCTGGTATTCCAGTCGTCGGGCATGCTTTCATCTTCCCAATTTCTGCAGATAATCTGGTGCATGCTTCCTACCAGAAGATCGCCGCCAGCCTTGAAGAGCTCTGATGGCAAGATGGCAAGAATAGCAGTGCCGGCTTCTTCTTTGCTGGGTGGTAGAACTACTTCAGCGGCTGGAGTGGGATCTCTTGCTTATGCTCTGCTGGAAATGCTGCTTAAATACATCCACTATTCCCTCCGGGTCGGTGACAGGATTACCCTCGCAGTTTCAAAGAGCCTGGGTGCTCTTTTTTGAAGCCTCCTGCAAGGTCTTTGGCTTTCTTGTAAAAGGCTCGTTTTTTATGCTAATCCCTAGGCTCCTCGATATCTTTGAGCTGGGAGGCTGCGAAGGTTGTTTTCTATTGTCGCAGAGAAAACTCTTTAGCGCCTTTTGATACGCCTCATCGGTTGCTGTCTTTTTCTGCTCACACTCGCCATCATACCACGGGTTTCTTGTCGGGGTGGTAGGTATCCTAAGGTGGTTTCGGCTACTTCCTGAATGGCTGAGCGGCAATGCAGCGACATATTATTGGCTTTTGTGTTCGACGTATACTTATCCCTAGGCTCCTCGATATCTTTGAGCTGGGAGGCTTCGAAGATTGTTTTATTATTGTCGCAGTAGTTTTTTCTCCTTCCTTCTTTTGGCTCGGTACTCTTCTTGTGCTGCCCTGGTTTTTCTCTTCAGCATGTCGTAGAGTCTTTCGCTCAACTGCTGCCTGTAGACTCTGGCAACCTCCGGTGTGCTCAGGCGCCCTATGTCGATCCTCCTCCTGGTGGGCTGGTGCAGCTTTCTGAAATTGGACAGACGAGCTCTGAATCTTTCTGCTACGAGGAAGTGGTCAGAGGCGACATTTGCCCATCTGAACGTTCGCACATCCAGGATGTTTGACGAGTGCCTTGTGTCAATGAGCACATGATCGATTTGGTTGGCGGTTCGACCGTCCGGAGATCGCCAGGTTGCTGTGTGGATTCGCTTACGAGGGAATCTTGTACTTTTTATCACCGCATTACGAGCTGTCGCAAAGTCCGTGATGCGGATCACGGCCAGGCGATCACTTATACGTTTAAAGTCGATGACCTTCGACCATAACCGCTTTTCCAAGACAAGTCCGCATCCCACTAAGTACAATCTTTTGTGACAGCTGTAGCGAATGTCGCAATTTTTCTTCCTCATCATACAGTTTCCTATCCAGCGTATTTCCTGCACCGCAGTAATATCCGTCTTGTACTGCGTGAGGATCCTTTCTAGTTTACGAACAGCACCGGGAGTGTACAGGGTTCTGACATTCCAGGAGCATACTCGCAAATCGTGTTCCTTTTTCGTGCGTTGTCATCGTCGAGTATCCGTCCCGCGTATCCGAGGCATCTTGCTCATTCATAACTTTTATGTTTTTTTACGTGGGCGGATTGTTAGCCCGCCGCACAACCGCCATTCTGGCCGGGCTTTGTCGCTGCATACGTTTGTTCACCTCCCAACGGTTGTTGAAGAGGCTATCCAGAGGGCGTCGCGAGGAGGCCGTATGTCAACTTGACCCGGGCATTTAAACAGGGATCATTGCTGGCATCTCGCCAGGTTGAGAGCGATCAACTACTTTACCCTGTATGTCCGAGCCTATGCCCTCCAAGGTTTAGTGCAAAGAATCAGAGAATATTTTTTACAAAAGCTTCCCCTCAAATATTGGCAAACAATTTACAATTCCAAAGTAAACACTTCAGTGTGAACAGGAACAACTACAATGACTACCAACGATATTATTAAAAAAAATCCTGACGAAAATCCTTTCCGGCTCCAAACACTGGGATTACAAAAACCAAAAATATTTCAATTGCTTTTCAACAGATTTTTTTCCAACGTAATCTCAGACATCATGGATAACCCAGCTTAAGCGCCATTCCACTCAAACTTCCCACGCACTTTTAGTTTCGTCCTTTATATGTATATGGATGTGTCTTCCTTTTCCTCCGAGTACTATGCATGTACATTTTCCGGAAGGAAGTTCTCTGACTGTTGAGTTGCATGAAATTACGGAAAATTTGTTTCGAAACTCCTGTTGTCTGGTTACTGGTTGTTTATAGTACAGGTATGCATAAGTGCTTGAGTACAGAGTGCGATGGAATTGTTACGTAGCATTCGTGAAAGGATTCCGAGTTGCATATTTTCGTGAGGATGTTGTAAAGCATCAGTAAAATTTATTATTTAATTATGGATGTAGTTTAGATATTGTTTGTAACATTTTTTGGTAAATTTACGACTGTACTTGTGAGTTTAGAAGTGTGTGTTGGAACAGTTTGATTCCTAAATCTGGAAAGGGTGATATACATCGCCCTAAGTCGACATGGTTAAAGCCTTTAAAGTCACTGCTGTTATGTGAAATAGATTACACCCCTATGGTAATTCACTTATTTCAAGTCATTGAATTCAAGAACGACTAAAGCGGCATGGACGTGTTCACATAGGACCAAAATGTTGATTGCGTCCAACCTAGCGGGATGCCAGCAAAGATCCTTGTAAGTATGCAAGTCAAGTTGGCATTCCGCCTCTTCGCGGCGCCATCTGGATAGCCAACACAAAACCCGTTGTATGGTGAACTAATGTACGCAGAGATCGCTCTCCGCCCGAGGGTTAAAAAAAATGGGCTTGGCCTTCCAGCAACCCTCAGCAGCAAGCATCGGAAATGGACGGATATATTGCTGACGACAACTGCAAACGAAATAAGGAATATGAGGTTCCTTAATAGACCACGTACAGCCAATGAACTTGCGGAGGCCCAGGATTGTTACAGAACACACATTACCGCAATCCAGGAAGTGCGGTAGGTTCTTCTTCTTAACGGGCGCTACAGTTCGGGGTGAACCTGGGCCTCAACCAACATGCCCCTCCAACTAGCACGATATTTTGCTAGCCTTTTCCATTGCCGCACACCTAGTTGGCTGAGGTCCCGTTCCACCTGTGTGTACCATCTTAAGTGCAGCCGCCCTCTGCTTCTTCGCCCCTCGGGGTTGGATTCAAAGACTCTCCGGGGTGGAGCTGTGGTGTCCATTCGCTCTAGATGGCCCAGCCATCTTAGGCGTTGAATCCGTAGACGCCTGACTAGACCCATGTCGCTGTACAGCCCGTAAAGTTCGTGGTTGAATCTTTTCCTCCATCCCCCGTCTGCGTTTATAGGGCCGAAAATCACGCGCAAAATCTTGCTCTCGAACAGACCAAGGGCCTCCTCACACGCTTTTGAAAGTGTCCATGCTTCTGCGCCGTACAGCAGGACCAGGATGATAAGGGTATTATATAGAGTCAACTTTATCGTTCGGGAGAGGGCTCTATTACTCGATTGCCTCCTGAGCCCAAGGAAACAGCGATTGGCAGGAGTGATTCTGCGTTTGATTTCGGAACTGATGTCGTTGTTCCAGGTCACTGCGGAGCCAAGGTAGACGAAGTCCTTAACTACCTCGAACTTATATCTGCCTATACAAACGTTCTGGCCAAGACGTCGGTGGTGAGCGTCCTTTTTTGATGACAGCATATATTTAGTTTTGCCCTCGTTTACTGCCAAACCAATTTTCGCCGCCTCCATCTCAATACTCGCAAACGCCTCATTGACATCTGCCTGTGATCTACCTATTATGTCAATATCGTCGGCGTATGCAAGGAGTGCATTGTGCCTCTTGTATTGGCCAGTGATTTTTGCACAATCAATTCTAATATAGTGTTGAAGAATCACACGACAGCGCATCGCCCAGCCAAAATCCTCTTTTGACATCAAAACTATCGGTAAGCGTTCACCGATTCGGATGGAGCAGCGAGCATTCTCCAAAGTCATTTTGCATAGTCTGACGAGTTTAACAGGTATGTCAAAGGTAGACATAGTGTTGTATAGCTCGTCTCTAATTACGCTGTCGTGTGCGCCTTTGAAGTCGACAAGTAGGTTGTGAGCGTCAACTTGAAATTCATTGGTTTTTTTCAGGATCTGCCGCAGTGTGAAGATCTGGTCGATGGCGGACTTCCCGGGCTTGAATCCGCTCTGATAAGGACCTATCAGCTTATTTACAAAAGGCTTCAGGCGCTCACACAAGACCGCAGAGGAGATTTTGTAGACGATGTTAAGAAGACTTATTCCTCTGTAGTTGGCCTAGTCAGAGGGGTCTCCTTTCTTCTGAATCGGGCATACGATGCTAAGACTCCTTTCCCCGGGCATGCTTTCCTCTGACCATATCTTACAAATGAGCTGGTGCATACTCCTAACCAGGTCATCCCCAGCTGCCTTGAAGAGCTCAGCAGACAGGCCGTCTGCGGCCGCGGCTTTATTAGATTTAAGTCTCGATATCGCTATTTTGACTTTGTCTAGGTCGGGTGGACGGAATTCTCTTACATCGTCATCCATTATGAACGGATCATTCTGCCTGACAGCGGTATTTTGTCTGTCATCACCGTTATACAGTCTGCAGAAGTGGTCTTTCCAAATCCTCAGCATCGACTGTGATTCTACAAGGCATGGGCTTGTTCGCATTGTTCATCGAAACAGGGATTTCTAGGTGATGGCGGTTTGAAACCCAGCACCTCTGAGGCAGCGTCTCTGACGGCGCTCTGGCAATGCGCCCATTCCTGCTCTATTGTATGTGCTGCTGTGGGTGGACTTTGATAGAGCTTGGAGGAGACACGATCGGCAAAGATTCTGGCAGTCTTTTGCGATTGTAGCTTTCCGACGTCAAACTAACGTAGTCCTACTCGACTCCTAAGCATTTTTGATATTCTCATTCGTACCTTGGCTAGGTTCGGTAGGTTCGTACGTCGAGAATACTCTGGAGGAGTGTCTGGCGTCGATCGCAATGTGATCAATCTGGTTGGTGGTTGATTGATCAAAAGACCGCCAGGTACCCTTGTGGATGTTGAGATGGGGGAATCGTGTGTTTGCTATAAGATTACGCCCCGTTAGGGAATCGATAAGCCTAACTCCGTTGCCTCCTAGAACTATATTTATGTCTTAGCTGGGTCCTTGGGCATAGGTTCTGTCTAGGAGATCGTAGAATTCTTCTTTAAGTCGATCGTCCATTTCTTCCATTGGGGCGTAAACACATATTAAGCTATTGTTTCTAAATTTAGATTTGATGCGGATTGTTATGAGGCGTTCGCTTACATCCCGGAAGCTTAAGGCTTTTTGTCGGAGTCTTCCTCGAATAACGAATCTGCACCAGAACAGGCTTTGTATCCGTCCGTATCCGAGGCTTGCACTCAAGGTCTAATAACCTTATTATGTCGGCGACACAGTGCGGGCAGAAGGTAGAAAGGAAAAGGGATAGAGGAGATGCCGATGGACATTGAGTTCCAGATTCGGGTGGTTCGGTAAATGATAGATTTCCTATATTTGACGGTACGTCCGAAAGCGGGCTTCAGAGTATATATTCCTAGAGAGACGTGTGTTGCGGGAGAAATGTTGAAGGGGCGGAATGCAACTGGCTATTTCATCAGAGCATTTTTGGTGGAAGTAACGATAAAACAGGGAGAGGCAGGTAACATTCCTGCGGAGTTCCAGCTAGTCTAATGTTTTGGTAATGCTGGAGTCACCTGTCAGTTTTATAGCGCGCTTTTCTATTCTGTCTAGTAGGTGCAATGAGGTCTTGGAAGCACCGGACCTCTAACTATAATTTGGGGCGAATGAACGCTCACCAGATCTAAAGATGAGAAAAATGTCTTGCATCTGTATAAGAAGCTTGGGAATTTCGCAGCATTCTTGGCGACACTGAATATGTGGTCGCTCCAATTATGACTGTGAGCAAAATACATACCCAGGATGGAAAGCTTTTCGGTTTCTGAGATGCAAGTGCCATTCATGGATAATGGCTGCGGGTTAGTTATACGCTTTAACTTGCTTCTGAACAAGTGGGTGATAGGGATGTTACCCCTAAGCACAACCCTTAACCTGGAAGGCCAGGTTCCTCTTTCCTCTTTCTCTTTCAGGAATAAGAGGTGGGGTCGCTGCACACATTGGTTCACTACCTGGCGGATGTCAGGCAGGTGTTAATCTGAGAAAAAATGTTGACCAATCCCTTCTCCGAAAATGGGTTTTCGAAAAATTTTCTCTTGTAACTTCCTCGTTACATACATAAGCAATAAGAGCAGTTTAAAGGCATCTTCCAGCAGCACTTTTTATAATATTGCCCTAAAAGTGTGCTTTAACAAAATTTACTACACGAGCTTACTTACTTACTTACTTACTTACTTATCAGGCCTGCGATCCATGGAGGATCTGAGCCTGAGCTATAGCTGCCTTCCATCCTTGACGGTCCCGGGCACGCTGCTTCCAGTTGTCAAGACCAAGATGTCTTACATCCGCGATTACTTGGTCTTTATACCGGAGGTTCGGTCTTCCTCTTCTTCTCGAACCAGGAGGCTCGGAGTCGAAGACCCTCTTAGCTGGAGCGTTGATGTCCATGCGCTCGATGTGGCCGAGCCAGTGCAGTCGACGGGTCCTTGCCTTCCGGACTACATCCACATCTTGGTACAGCTCGTAGAGTTCGCGGTTGTGTCTTCTTCTCCATTCACCTTCCTCACAGACAGGACCAAATATCCGGCGCAGAATTTTTCTTTCGAAAGAACCCAAAATCAGCTCCGCTGTCCTGCTTATCATCCAGCTTTCGGCTCCGTACAGCAAGACTGGCAGAATGAGCGTTTTGTAAAGCATGACTTTGGTCTTTCGAGTGAGGAGTTTTGACCCCAGTTGTTTGGACAAGCCGAAGTAGCAGCGGTTGCCAAGGGCGATTCTACGCCGGATCTCCACTGTGGTGTCATTTGTGGAGTTTACGTTTGCCCCGAGGTAGACAAACTCCTTAACTACCTCGAAATTGTAGCTGTCAATTGTTATGTTTTGTCCCAGGTGGTGAGCGACGGATTGGTTTTTGCTTGACAGCATGTATTTCGTTTTGTCCTCATTGATCTTAAGACCAATTCGTTTCGCCTGTTCTTCAATCGCCGTGAATGCTTCCACAATGCCACGGCGAGAACACGCGATGATGTCGATATCATCCGCGTATCCTAGCAGCTGGATGGACTTGTAAAAGATAGTGCCTTCCCTGTTGACGCCTGCCCGTCGCACTATCTGCTCCAGCACCAGGTTGAAGAAGTCACATGACAGCGCATCTCCTTGCCGAAATCCGGTGCATGTTTCGAATGGTTCCGAGGTCCTAGAACCGAGTTGCACGGTGCATCGCGTGTTTTTTAGCGTGGCGCGACACAACTGGATCAGTTTTACCGGGATCCCGAATTCGGCCATCGCCCCAAACAGTGCTTCACGATGAATGCTGTCGTATGCGGCTTTGAAATCGATGAAAAGATGGTGTGTATCGATTTGAAACTCGTTGGTCTTTTCCAGGATCTGTCGAAGTGTGAAAATTTGGTCTATAGTTGATTTGCCGGGCCGGAAGCCGCACTGGTAGCTGCCGATTAGTGCGGTGCAAAATGGTTTTAGACGTTCACACAATACGCTGGACAGGATCTTGTATGCGACATTGAGCAGGGATATACCTCTATAGTTCTTGCAAGAGGTAGGATCGCCTTTTTTGTGGATGGGGCATATAGAGCTGGTATTCCAGTCGTCGGGCATGCTCTCATCTTCCCAAATTCTGCAGATGATCTGGTGCATGCTCCCTACCAGAACATCGCCGCCAGCCTTGAAGAGCTCCGATGGCAAGCCATCTGAGCCTGCGGCCTTGTTGTTCTTCAGCTTCTGAATAGCTGTGCCGACTTCTTCTATGCTGGGTGGGAGGACTACTTCAGCGGCTGGAGTTGGGATTTCCTCGGTCCCTACCACTCTCTCTTGGTCATGCTCGTTAAGCAGCTGCTGGAAGTGCTGCTTAAATACATCCATTATTCCCTGCGGGTCGGTGACAAGATTACCCTCGCAGTTTCGAAGAGCCAAGGTGCCCTTTTTGAAGCCTCCTGCAAGGCCTTTGGCTTTCTTGTAAAAGGCTCGTATTTTATGTTTATCCCTAGACTCCTCGATATCCTTGAGCTGGGAGGCTGCGAAGATTCTTTTCTTTTGTCGCAGTAGTTTCTTCTCCTCCCTTCTTCTGGCTCGGTACTCTTCTCGCGCTGCCCTGGTTTTCCTCTGCAGCGCCTTTTGGTACGCCTCGTCGGTTGCTGCCTTTTTCTGCTCACACTCGCCATCATACCACGGGTTTCTTGTCGGGGGTGGTAGGTATCCTAAGGTGGTTTCGGCTACTTCCTGAATGGCTGAGCGGCAATGCAGCCACATATTATTAGCATTTGTGTTCGACGTAGGCATACCGTAGAGTCTTTCGCTCAGCTGCTCCCTGTAGACTCTGGCAACCTCCGGTGTGCTCAGGCGCCCAATGTCGAACCTCCTCCTGATGGGCTGGTGCAGCTTCCTGACATTGGACAGTCGAGCTCTGAATCTTGCTGCTACGAGGAAGTGGTCAGAGTCGACATTTGCCCCTCTGAATGTTCGCACATCCAGGATGTTTGACGCGTGCCTTGCGTCAATGAGCACATGGTCGATTTGGTTGGCGGTTCGACCGTCCGGAGATCGCCAGGTTGCTGTGTGGATTCGCTTGCGAGGAAATCTTGTGCTACTTATCACCGCATTACGAGCTGTCGCAAAGTCAGCGAGTCGGAAGCCGTTATCTGTTGTTGTATCGTGGAGGCTGTGCTTTCCGATCACTCCGCCAAGGGTGTTTTCCTTTCCGATTTTGGCGTTGAAGTCCCCGAGCACGATTTTAACATCGTACTCCGGACAAGCTCCGTAGGCGTTGTCCAGGAGGTCATAGAAGTCCTCCTTGATAGGGTCGTCAGCCTCGTCGGTAGGGGCGTGTGCACATATAAGGCTGATGTTATAAAATCTGCCTCTGATGCGGATCACAGCCAGGCGATCACTTATAGGTTTAAAGTCGATGACCTTCGACCTTAACCGCTTTCCCACGACAAATCCGCATCCCAGTAAGTGCAACCTTTTGTGACAGCTGTAATAAATGTCGCAATTTTTCTTCCTAATCATACCGTTTCCTATCCAGCGTATTTCCTGGACCGCAGTAATATCCACCTTGTACTGCGTGAGGATTCCTTCTAGTTTATGAGCAGCTCCGGGAGTGTACAGGGTTCTGACATTCCAGGAGCATACTCGCAAATCGTGTTCCTTTTTCGTGCGTTGTCGTCGTCGAGTATCCGTCCGTGTATCCGAGGCATCTTGCTCATTCATAACTTTATGTTTTTTTTACGTGGGCGGATTGTTAGCCCGCCGCACAACCGCCATTCTGGTCGGGGTTTTTTTCGCTGCATACGTTTGTTCACCTCCCAACGGTTGTTGAAGAGGCTATCCAGAGGGCGCCGCGAGGAGGCCGTATGTCAACTTGACCCGGGCATTTAAACACGAGCTTAGTTCGTCATAAAAATACACTTTTAAAATAAATAAAAAGAATACAAAATCAGTGTATTAATAACTAAGTCGCGTACTGTTCAGCTCAAGTTTGAGTCTTATGTTTCTACCTAAAGTTCAGGGTCAGCGATAGCGGCAGTACATCTTTGTTGTGAATAGACCATCTCCTGTTTTTTTTTTTTTTTTTTTTTAACACCTAACGGATAGGTCCACTTAAACACACTTAAGGTTTGTGTATCTTCAGAATCAGATTCGCTTCTTAGGTGACACCTTACTTGTTCCTTTCTATGCTAAGAAGCTTTTTAGCATGAAAAGTCATCCAACGACCTATACGTCAAACTGGAAACCGATTGATTTCATGACAAAACTGAAAAGATTCTCTAACGTTCAGTCAGAGTGTAGTTAACACTTTTCTTAACTCATCAACAGTCGTATAATGTCCGAATTGTTGATCACAGCTATTGGGTTTTGTTATATGAATTCCATTTGCATGAAGTCATCTAGTCTTAATCGTATTTATTCGTTAAAAAGAAAAAATGAGTCGTACAATGTGTGACAACAGGCTTACAACAATATTGTTTTCAAAAACAATTTACATATGGATGTATATGAAGCTGCGACAACACAATGAGTCACGTACGTACTTATATAAACGAAGAGACAAAATCTGAACCAAGCCACTTAGGAGTAGAAACACGAACATAGTCAACAGGATTAGGCTGTCGTCCACCTGACAGCGTAGCTGCACCAGTCCCCATGCGACTTCTTGATCCTCATCCACCGCAGAATCAGGATGCAAATCAGTGACACAGAAAACACCGTCACTTGACTCATACTGTCCCATAAAATCTATTGTGTCTACACGCCAGCATGACTCGATTGCGTTACTTCACGGTAATTAATTATTAGTATACCCGCCGCGTTGACCCGTTTGTCTCATAAATAGTTTTATACTCGCCCGACGCGACCGCTGAGTTATCGATTCCTAATTAAATGAAAACACCCTCAGCTTGACAAATCCGAAAATGAATCTGAAAAGGAACGCGCAAAGAAATAGAAAACAATAGATGACCTAAATCGAGAGTCATTCATCACAATCTGTCATGTTGTTGATGGCGGAGGACGTCAATGTCAATGCTCGTATATGTACTCTCAATCTGTCAGTTTTGAAGCGCGAATCGGTCACAAACAGCCGGTCAATGAGTGCGAGTGGTTTTTTGATAAGGGGCGATCGTCGTCATTGTCGGCATGCACGTTGCCTCGATGTGTACGCAACTGAGGCATGCTTGTGTATGGTATCTTGGGAATGCCCTTTGAAGTGTCGTTCAGCGTTGACAGCCAAGATCGATTCATTATAGACAGTTAGAAGTGCAATGATTGCTATCATTTCGTCGAATGACAAGTTGAAATATCTAGAGGCACGCTTGCTCATGGGGTGCCTGATGACTTGATTCGAACGAATCGTGGTCAAGAAAACCCGAATTGTTGTGCAATGACCAGTTGATCAGTTGAGAAGTGTTTTTCTGCTCGGTTTTTAGGTAATTCAGTCACGACCATTAAATCGTAATAAATTCAAATGCGATTAGATCATGAGATCAAGTCATGCGTTGCAACTGAACTATCTGTGAATTCGCCAAAATCTGTAGAATGTGATACTTTGTATCTGCACGTGGCTGTCCATTCCCTGCATTTGCTTACTCATGGTAAGATATTTCTTTCCATTGCACACATGCGTCTACACAAGTTGTGTAAGATACTCCATACATGAGTCGTAAATACTGTCATTTTGACACATTCGCTTTTATGAAATTCCAGCTGCTTGCGACACGTCACCATCCCCATCGCATAGAGCTTTAAATGCCATGAAATGGTCGCATGCTCTCATCAGACAGGCAGGTCGTGTTATCTCTGATACTCTCTGACAACTTGTCAAGGATGTGTTCCAAAATACTTTCGCTATTATTGCGGCATATCTCAAAGACTCCGTTGCTGGCCGAGGTTCGCTAACCTTGCAACTATTTGAACCATGAAATTTGTTATAAAAATTAAAAACAATAACAATTAGCCTTCGTTGCTTATCGCCAAACAAGTGTGACATCTGTCAAGAATGTTTACACAAAACTTTGTCTAATTTGGCGGCAACTGAAAAGCGTCATATCTGTTTATCTCCGAAAAGATTCTGTTGTCAAGAGCGAAATGAAGCAATCGATTTGTAAATCAATATTAAAAATAATAGCGACTACCTTACGAGCACATCCATCTCGAGGCAGGTGGATTTCTTCTTCGAAAGGCATCAGACACATGGAACAGATTTATGTACATAAACAAAGCTATAAAATCGCAATCATTTTTCATTTCGACATCATAAAATTCATATTATTACTTCACTGCCGTCGTCGTGCTTCCTTGAGTTATGAGTTGACATTTCGAAATGAAGTGACAGATAGTCGAATCTATAAATTATGATTCGAAAGTCCAATTGCGAATTATGGCTTTAATTAAAGATTCAATTTCGTCGACGGCTGAATAAATTTCGTAAGTGCGGTAGCGGACTTCTTGACATGATTGCAGACAATTTTTGACAGTTGTGGCATTTTTAGTGACAGTTGGGTCAGGTTGTCAAGGAAAACGGTACGGTGGTCTGTTTGTGGCGCGGTGTTTGGGTGTTCGATTTGACAGGTTACTTAAATTATCTATTCGCCGAATGCTTAGGTGAATAATGACTAACCGTAGATGAATATGTTTTCTTGCCATTGACGATTTATTCTAAAAGTAAATGTTTTTGACAGCAATCATACTACTACTCAATTTTACATTGTCATCCTTTGTCGCTGCTTCTTGTAGGTTTTTTTTTAAAACATACTCAAGTCTTCGCCGTTCCATGTGTCACTCGTAAATTTTTCGAAACGGTCTCTCCGAACGAAAAAACGTACCAGCAAATGGGATGACACTAAGCAAATCGCTTGATCAAGAACAGTGAAGAAAGCTGAACCTTAACTATCGGTTTTGATCTCTAAAAATTGCAAAATGACATAGCGAATAAAAGTGGAACGAAATTAACATTTCGAAATTGCAATTTTGCACACAAAATATGTATTTATCACTAAAAGCTTTTAAAGACAGTGACATGGGTGCTTATGAATCTATAATAAAGTCACTCAAATAAACTGTATAACTCGATTCGGAATACACAGCCATAAAAAGCCGTGTCCACCTCCTTTTTGGTTTCTTGTCAATTGACACCTACAAGATCAGAAAAGAGTCAAAAAACCGACAAAGCCGCTTTAATGGCATTACGTAAGAATAAAAAACAAAGAAAACAAAAGGAATATCAAGTGTGAACAATTCGTTTGCCATAAAACACCCACAAAACCGTTAAGCAACATGCGAATTTAATTAATTTTACGACTTTTCTTAAATAAAATATCAAGTATACCGCACGTATGTATCTAAATAAAGGCTGAAGAACGAGTTAAGGGTCAATTTCCTCAATATCCAGGTTAAAGGTTTTATTGCGATCGTTTTCTGTTTGTTTTCGAAAACGATCGCGATAAAACCTTTTGCTATAAAAATAACAATGACAGACCGATCGCAAGGTGGGTTTGGATCGTGTCAAACTGCGTGTGGTAGATTAATTACGGGCGGAAATAATAAAAAAGTTTTTTGTGTAACAGTTTTCAATTTTATATGTCAACGGAGTGGAAACGCAATTTGGCCTGTCAGCCAGGTGGGTCATGAAATCTTGAAATTTGACAAGGGTGGGAAGTTTTCTCGATGATCTCGAGATTAATACACCACATTTCAGGTCATGTGGATATGTAAATTCAAAATGATCGGTAATAAATGACTTTTCGATCGCGGAGTAAGGTTTTCGGACGACTTAATAAATCGACCCAGTGGTCTTCAAAATTAAATTTTTTCTTTCATGTTAAAGAGAATGACTGGAATGACGGCTTGTCGGCGCCCGATGAAATAAAAGAATTGTCAGCTTATAAAGAATCAATAAAATCGTTGAACTGTATTTTTTGGAAGCAAGCAGTTAACCTTTTTCATTTTGTAATGGATTGAGCAGGTTTTCGAGCTTTTCAGCTTCAAGTTTTGGAATCCACTATGGCATCGGTGGGTTTTTAAGAGGACTGTTTACTAAAGAACTATCTTTGTCCAATTTGGTTTAGCAGAGACTTAAAGCACTTAGGGTGTGAGCCTGAACAAGAGCCTGCTTCCACTGGGATTCGAAGACCCTCTTGCCGGAGCGCGGTCGTCCCTGCACTCGATCTGGCCGAGCCATTGTAGTCGATGGATTTTTGCATTCCGGACTACGTCCAGACGGCACCATATATTCGACAGAGAATTTTTCCTTCAACAGCCGAAAATCATCCCCGCTTTCTTGCTTATCGTCCAGCATACGGTTCCGTGAAGCAGGAGTGGCAAGATCAGTGACAAACCGGTTGTCCAGGGTGACGCTTCGTCAGATCTTCACTAAATTGTCATTTTTGGAGTAAATATTTGCCCCGAAGTAGACAAATTCCTTGACTACCTCAAAATTATATCTGTCGATGGTTATGTTCTGCTCAAGTCGTTGTTCGACGGAGCCGTTCTTGGTCGACAGCATATATGTATGTATTTCGTTTTATCCTCATTCACTTTTTTAAACCAACGAGGCATGCCTTTTCTTCAACTGCCGTGAACGCCTCGACTACGGCGTACCCCAGCAGTTAGACGGTCTTGAAGGAGATACTGCATTTCGTGTGCCTCACTATGCTCTCTAAATTGAAGAAATCACATGACCCAATCAATGTTTGGAAAGGTTTTTTTTTGAATATGGGGGAGATAGATCCAGTATGCCATTGCCATGATGCCTACCAGAACATCACAGCCGGTCTTAAAAAGCTCAGCCTGAGGGTCGTCTGGACCAGTAGCTTTGTTGGATTTCAGCTTAAATATGTGGCTGAGCTGACTTCCTCTAAACTGGGTGGAGGAATACGTTCTTCGACTGGCGCTGGGTTTTCTTCAGACTCTATCACTCTCTCTTGGTCATGCCCGCTAAGTAGCTGCCGGAAGTGCTGCTTAAACACATTCACTATTTCCTGCCATTCAGTGACAAGATTAGCTTCACAATTTCGTAGAGCCTGGGTGCCCGTTCTAAAGCCGGATGCAAGAGCTTTGACTTTTTTGTACAAGATTTTAATCTTCTATCCATTCCGGGCCTCTTCGGTATCCTTGAGATGAGAGGCTGCGAAGGCTGTTTTCCTTGATCGCAGTAGCTTCTTGTCCTCCCTACTCTACCCGCCTTCTCATAATTCCCACTGCAGCGGCTTCTGATATTTTTCATCCGTTGCTCGCTTCCTTTGCGCACATTCGCCGGTAGCCTAGAGTAGTTTAAGCTACTTTGTGGATGGAAGTGCTACAACGCAGCCACATGTTATTTATGGTAAGCGCTGTTTCGATTATCTGATATTGAAGCCTTGAAAGCTATAGTGATTTCACAGATCCAAAGACTTAAAAGCTTTTCATAAATTCGAGGACATTAAGCGACGTCGGTGATATTGATTTCATAGTTGAAATGTCTTCATGCAAAGGACATGACTTGAAAGACTTCGATAACCTCAACTACTTTATGGGATTTCAGTAGCTTCAACTTCTTCAGAGTCGTAGGTTAACAAACATTTTTAAACTAATTCCATAGCTATGACTCATTGGAATTTTATTGACTTCAGTCACCTTTTGTAGCTTCAATAACAGAACACTTTTTTTTTTGTTTTTATCGTTCGCGCAGGTTCGAGATTTATACTCTTATAATGTATACCACACAACCTGAACGGAGTGCAGTAGTTTGAGTCGCAGATGTTTGATCACTACTCGTCAGGGGATGTTGTCCTAGATAGGATTCGAGAGGAACCGACCAAATTTTTGCGTTTGTTGTAGTTCTCAGCAACTATTCCATGCACGTATGGTGTTACATTAGAATTGCACACACAGAGTATGAATTTAAAGTACCCATATACCGTGAGTGCTATGCTTTCATCAGTTGATTTAATCACTTCTAATTCACAACAGCTGTTTTGTTGCATAGTTCATATGATATAAGGTGACTTGGTCGGTCTACATGACTTCAGTGGCTTTTAAAGCTCTAATGTTATATTTCATTGGGTCATGCACATCTATCTGGTTATATACTGGCCCTGAAGACACTGGCTTAAGTTCCTATTGGTCATACACAGTTTACCCATGAATTAAGGAATTTTTCATTTACTATCGATTCTAAACGGTGAACTTCGTGAAGTTTTCCTTGCAAATTCATATCACTCTGTTCGTATTACGACGAGCGGAGACACCGTAAAATAGATGTTGGCACTGATGTTGCCACAATTTGACCCTGGTGTACCTTAATACTTCAATGAATATCCCTCTTTATTGACTTCATAGACTTCAGTGACTTCAATAACTTGAGGGATCCAACTAAAAATATCAAGTGAAGTCATTTGCTTCAAAGGGGCTTTAATATTCTTAATAACTTGAAAGGGTCTAATAATCTTGAATGGTTTCAGGGACCTTAAAAGCATAACCTTCTTACTTAGGTAGCTTTACTGCCCGGAGTGAATTTGGACCTCAAACAGCATGTCTCTTCTGTCAGACGATCTTCATCCAGTTATTTCCAATGACGCACGAGGACCCTTCCCACCTGTGTGTGATACCATTGATGCGACCGTACTCTGTTACATCATCCCTTGGGTTTCGAATCGAAAACTCTTTGGACTAGAGCTGTAGTGTCGTATAATTCTACATGTCCAAGTATAGCTGTGCAGCTTCTCCTCCGTTTTCTACCAACACAAGCAAGACCAAAGATTGTAGGCAGAATGCTTTTCTCGAAGCATCCGAGGGCATTGCCACTCATTGTTTAAGGTCAAAACCTCTGCGGCATGTAGAAGGACAGAGAATATTAAGATTTTGTAAAGAGAAGAGAAGACTTTACCTCTTTACTGCCGCTTGATGCCAAGAAACTGCGGTTGGTAAGAGTATTCCACGTCTAATCCCAGCACTGGTGTCATTGCCGCTTCTTACTGGTGAGCCAAGTTAGACGAAACACATGACCACTTCAAGGCTATAGCTGCCAATAGTGACGTTTTGGACGAGACGTCGGTGTTGTGCTACTTTTATGACAAATATTTGGTTTTTCCCTCATTTACCTTCAGACCCGCGTAAGCTGCATCGGCTTCAATGCTCGCGAAAGCTTCACTGATGACCGGCAGGGCTCTTTCAGTCATGTTAATGTCATTAGCGTATGCAAGCAATTGGGCAGCCTCTCTCTGTCTGAATCCCTTTTTTGCGATTAAACGTCTTAGTTATTGTCATATGCGGCTTTAATGTCGAAGAGGTGGTGTGCGTCCACTTAAAATTCATGAGTCTTCTCCCAGATCTTCGCAGTGTGAATTCATATATTTTTCTGGCCCGCAATAGTTATGTAGCCGGGCAAATGATGTTGAGGTTCAGTTCTGCGGTGGTGCTTTCTTTAGCCACCACCGTAGCGTAGTAGGTAGTGTATTGCCCTCTGAAGGCGATGACACGGGATCGAATCCCGGCAACAGCCATGTCCTCGAATGTATCTTTCACGGCCCTTCTCCTCAGCGGCGTACTGACAAAACCCCCTGTAGTATAATTGTTATGAAAGATCTTCTCGAAATTCGCGGAATCGACAATAAACTGTAAATCCCTTTCACCTATTGGAAAATAAAATCACAAACAACATGGGCGATGGAAGAGAAGTTGGCCTTAGGTTCCCCAGATAAGTTGGTGTTTGTACCCAAGCAATCATCTTCAGCAGCGTCAGCAGTTTTACGATCCCTGAGCTTCGATATCCTGATCTGAACCTCATCTAAGAGTCCGCTGAAGAGATCTTCCCATATTCTAGGCATCAACTCTAATTCAGCTATGGTTTGCCCATTTTCATCCTTGCTGGCTTCCCTTTTAGCTTTATATCATTTGTAGATTCGTTTTACTTTGCAAAAGAATTTTCGAGCATCATTCCTGCGATAGTATGTATCTATCTATCACTTCGATCACAGGCTTTTCGTGCTAAATCCTTCCTTACCTGTTAAAGAGCGCGTCCTCCTCCTTCCTTCTCGGTTTTCCACATGAGCCTGTCTACATTCGTCATCCAATGAAGGGTTTCCACTAGGGTTTCTTGAAGCCTAATATACGAGAGTCGACATTCCTGATGGAGCTTTGACAATGTTTTCATCGTTATACTACGATTCGCGCAGTTTGCGTTGGATATTCTGTGAGCCCCAGGGAGGTATGATCGGCGAAGATCTTGGCAACTTTCGTACATCGTTTTTTTGTGATCATACTCTAGCTACGATATCCTTGGCAGCGACAACATAGTAAACCGATGTCAATGTCGACCGCAATGTGTTCGATTTGGTTGGCTGTTAACACTGGAAATGCTAGTGTGTCAAACAACACGCAGAAATGTGTTAATTAACACATCAGTGTGTGATTTGACACACTTTGAGATTAAATGTGTCACTTAACACTTTTGATCCTTGAAATTTATAGGTACACCTATATACGTTCCATGTTATGTAAACTAACTCTACACTTAAGTGGGTTGTAGCGACACACCAATTAATAATTAACGCACTTTGAACATTAGCATCGTTGGCATGTAAAAGTGTATTAAGTACCTTGCTACGAGTATATACTCTACTCTCTCTGTCGTATGAAAGCCGCACTAGGGTCACGCATGATACTTGAGACAAAGCAACGATCGAGAATTAACAATCCCTCAATCCAGTGATTCGAGCTAAAATCTCAAGTTCCGCTGCCCCCAACAAATAAAAACACACAACTACTCCACTTTCCCATTCTACATTGGTCCTGGTCCTTCGAGCTGGATCATCATGATGTTGCTTCACAATAAAAAGAAACAATCAATCCAATCAAGCAAAAAACAAACAACAATGTTTCGGACTTGATGAGCCTCGAAGCTACAAATGTTCGGAGAGCGAGGACCAGTTGAGTGTTTTTTTTTTTTTGTTCGGTGCAAAAATTGTTCCCAGATACCACCTACAGAGATTTAACACGGGATCACTGGGTTAAAAGTTCAGTGTGTTAACCATTACACAATGTGTCTGGATCGCAATTCGCTTTCTGGCAAGGTTGCATATAGTTAGGAAATTTGACTGTTTTGTTACGAAGACTTGTTGTTGAACAACTGGCTCTTCTCGACTTTTTGTGGACCAACATATGTACGTTGGACAGGTGCTACCCCCACAAAGTTTTTATTAGACATCTACCATCTCAAGGACGCGGCACTACAACTGGAATTATTGATACTATCTTATATGATATCCTATCTGTCTGCGCGTTGGCCTTGAAAAACTCGCCAAAGGAATAGAAATAGATCGGCTTTCGTTCGAAATTGTTACCCTCCCCGAACAATGTCTACTTCAGCTATCGCCGGCTTATAATATGTAAACATTCCAAACAAGTTCACAATCTTCAACCACGAGCTTGAAATGCATAGATCTCGTCCCTAACACTACACTGATTTGCATAAAACCTCGAATCTTAAGGCCGATTCCCGCGATTTCCTTCCTAGATCCCCATCTGCCGCATTCAATCCCAAACGGCTTATTCATCGCATATCTGTCAAAACCTCTCAACCACCAACGAGCTGCCTTGACGACGACAAGTCTAAAATTGCAAAAGAGAAGCACACGCATTCCAATTCCCCATTGAAATAATTCAAATAAATCTCTTTCGGAAATCACGGTTTAATACAATTCCCGGATATTACTGCCTTCGGCAATAATTCACTCTATAACCAGGAACAACATACGAGAACTCGTATATGTGTATCTATAGGAGAACATCAGTTCGTAGTGCACATATCCATCGGCTTGAATAGCTGCTTAGATTGATTTTTCTTCTCTGCAGTCGAGGCGTGCAAATTCAATACAGAATCCATGCAGTCAACCAATTCCCCACTGTACGGTGAGTAATAACTTGCAACCGTCACAACACCTTCCCTCAAAGACATAGAGCTGTATTCAAAACGATCACATCGATTCCATGCCACACCATGTTGGCAAGCCCGACATCGTGTCTCCAAGACGGTGATGGAAAAAACCAATTTTACTTGGAAGCACAGTGCCATCGAAGGTACTCATACGAAAAGGAAACGAATAAGGAATGGTGTCGCTGATATTACCTGTTTCCAAGTGGCACCACCCACTGCCAGATACATAGGGTGGGTGCCGAGCAATGGAATACATATCGAACATATTCCTCCGGAATAGCAGCAAACGTGACGTAAGTAAACAAACAATGCCCACAACTGCAGCCGGCGACACTCGGCATTTTCGCAGATGAATCGAAGCCGGAAAGGAAAATTGAAAAACGAAACCACAAAAGTTGCTTCCATTCCACTTGGACGCCCGTGCACTATGCCGGTGGTAGACACCGGCCACCCACCAGTGATCGGGGTGTTCATAGTTCTTCATTGCAACCGATACGATACGAGGGGTTGGTGTGATTTAACCTAAGACCAATTGAGATTTCAGCTCACAACAGCTTATGCTCCAAAAAAATCACGACATGCGGATAAGACCACGCCAACTCCGCAAGATAATTTATCTAAGTGCAACTAGGCAGCGACAAGCTGTTAGTCATCGACTAAATGCCCGATTGACACTAAAGCCCACAGGCAAATGCGGCTGCGGTGTGACTATGCCCACATGGGAGTGTCGCTAAATCGTCTTCAGCTCAACAAGTTGTAAAGTCAGTTAAGTGATTACTCTGCGCCATGATGTTTCTGCAAGAGTTGGCACGTCATTAGAGTTGCACGGATCGTATGGTATACACTGCCTACGTACGTGTCGCAACGTTGCTGCCAGCTTGACTAGCGAAAGTGCGTCGCACACATGCGGATATATTTGCTTCCACGTGCGTAATTTATTGCCGTTGGGCATTTGTGTTCCAAGTGTGGCTAAATCTGCCTTAATTAAGCCATAGACGACAAGTGGCTTTCGCAAATAGTCCCCAGCTAGCCGGATTTCTTGCAGATTAACCTAGATATTCATGCATTCAAATTAGATAACTTCATTAGTTAATTCACTGAATATTGATGTATCAATAAAGACAAGAGCGAGGCTTGTCCTTATCGCAAACAACTTTATGACCAGCTCTTACTACAAGCATGAACTACAGGAGGTGTCGTGCGTCCCGCTGAGATGTTGTTTAATTACTCGCTTAAATCACAAACTCGTTAGTGATGTGATAAGAGCGACGAACTGGACCTGTCCAACTGCCCCATATGAGAGTTCATTCTAGATTCTCAGCTCTAGTAATGTTACTCGACACTAGGTCGAATGCTATCTCTTCTTATCCATCACAGCCTTACCTAGCGGTGCAAATACACAGAGTTAGCGCCAAACCTCTGCAATAATAACCGCAAAAAAAGCATAAATTATTCATCGTGCTTCCAACGTGTTTCACGCCACCTAAAACACCTTGCGATCTGGTAGTAATTTTTTTTTTGCACTACTAATAGCTTAGCCAATTTGAAAACTGGTTTCTTGGTTTAATTTTCGAGACGCAGCTATTTTTGCTGGAACTCTGCAATTAATGCTTAAGCAGCGCAAGGCATATAGTGGCAACCGACCGCAGGGTAGAAAAATAATTGATCGCCGGGTGGCCTCATTGAACACTTAAACGACTTAACACACCGTAATATAATTTACTTAATCTATTTTGCACAACTGTGTCCATATCTGGATATCCGCTAGCTCAAAGCTGAAGATTGAACTCAAGACCAATTTTTTTTTTTATGGTTTGGGCCAAAGGATGTGGAGTCTTCGAAAGATACTGGCAACCCGGGTTACCAGTTGGACGATTAGCAGGTGTTTTTACTCGCGCCTACGTGCTAAACTACACCTCTGCACAACCACTCTCCCCCTGGGATGGCCGTTAGGTATTCCTTCGCGGGGCTGGTTAGCGATTTACGCTACATATATCTCGGGTGGCGGCCTCCTGAGCTCTTCACTCTGTTTCGGCCTGCCGCAGTCTGGAATGGACTAACACAATGTACGAGGAAAGCTCATTCCAGTTATCCACCTAGTCCATCATGTAAGGGTAAGGCAAAAGCGACGACAGATGAAAACTCCAGGTTCTGCGTCCTCTTCAGAGTTTGGACTATGTGGACACACCGGCGCGCGGCGACCCATCATGTCCACATCTATTAAGATACTTTCGATAGCCTCCGTGTCCAGGCAGAAACTGCGAAATGTTGTAATTACAGTCCCCTGCCGTCCTTGATGTCCAAATCTCGATAGTGGGAAAGAGCCTATGGAGGCGTCCCATCTCGATTGCCACATTGCTAAGTATGTTGCCCATTTTTCTACTTTTATACGCTTGGCCTGCTGCCGGTCAGACGTTTGCCTGCGATATATCCTCTTGAGCTCGTCCGCCAGGATGTCGATGGGTAACATTCCTGCTATGACGAACGCTGCGTCATCTGAGATTGTTCTAAGTCTGCTGGTTGTCTTTCAGGGTGGGCCAAATAAAAATTTCTTTTTGAAAGCGCAATTAAATTAACAGAATTAAATTTTTTCCATGTGCTATAGCTTTATTAGTAGAACAGGTATTCCCATTAATTACGAAATACAACGTGGTCCACGCGGCTGCCTTGGCAGGCTTCGCAGTATCGCATACTATCACTTCAATTTTCCAAGATCTTGTTGATGGTTTCGGGCTGTAGCTTAAGGATAGCTTGGAAGATATTGGCGTTAAGCGCTTGAATTGTTTCCGGATTGTTGGCATAATATCGGCCCTTCACGGTTTTCAACAAAAAAAAGTCCAAAGGGGCCAATTCGCAGCTCCGAGCCGGCCAATTGACATCATCAAGACGGCTGATAATACGATTTGGGAATTTGATGCCCCAAAGATCGATTGTGGCTTGGGCTGTGTGGCATGGCGCGCCATCCTGCATGAACCAGAGGTTGTCCAAAGCCTCGCCTCCAGAATCTATTTCAAATCCTCGCAACTCCTTGCATACGCCGACGACATTGACATATTAGGTAGATAACAGCGAGATGTCAATGAGGCGTTTGCCAGTATTGAGATGGAGGCGGCAGAAATTGGTTTGGCAGTTAATGAGGGCAAGACTAAATATCTGCTGTCATATTAGCAGGTATAAGTTTGAGGTAGTTAAGGACCTAATATACCTCGGCTCCGCAGTGACCTGGAACAGCGACACCAGTTTCGAAATCAAGAGCAGAATTACTCTTGCCAACCGCTGCTTTTTTGGTCTCAAGAGGAAATTGAGAGTAGAGCCCTCTCTCGTACGACCAAGTTGACCTTAAGACCTCAATTATCGCAGTCCTGTTATATGGCGCAGACACATGGAGCGTTTCGTTTATCTTGGTCGTTTCGAGAGAAAGATTCTGAGTGCGATTTTCGATCCTATAAACACAGAGGGGGGTTGGAGGAAAGATTCAATCACGAACTGTATGGGTTGTACAAAGACATGAGCCTAGTCAGGCGTCTACGGATCCAACGCCTAAGATGGCTAGGCAAATGGACACAACAGCTCCAGCCCGTAGAGTCTTTGTATCCAATCCCGAGGGACGAAGAAATAGAAGCTGGAAAGGGACCTTAACCAACTGGGCGTGCGGCACTGGAAAAGACTAGCGAAAGATCGTGCTAGGTGGAGAGGTATGTATGTTAGTTAAGGCCCAGGTTCACCCCGAACTGTAGCGCCGGTTAAGTAATTATGTAAGAAGTAACATGGCTCTGAAACGCCCACCGTGGACCGAAACGTTGTTCCCAACATTTTCCGAAGAATTATGGTCCGATGATGCCACCACTCCACAATTCGCACCAAACTGTGACTCTCTGTGGATGCATTGGCTTCTCGATAGCGTGTTGATGTTCGTGAATTGAGTCTCACACTCTCGGCCACAACAGCCACATTCTCATCTGTGCGCACCATACGACGACGGGGACCATGAATGATGTCTACTAGACCAGTCTCACGAACTTTTTGCACAAACTTGCCTACAGCAATCGCGGTGGGAGCTTCATATCGGTCAAAACTTCTTTTCAAAAAATAAAACACTGTTTGGGCTACGTGTTCAGGCGTAAGGCGACTCATTTCGTTCCGCGGAGGTACGATACTGACTTTCTGCCAAGACTGACGTCATCATCCGTTTCAGTCGTCTTACTGCAAGTGCTCCAGCCCAAATCGGGGCAGCTAACACTAAGACTGAACAGACCACTCGTGAGAGTAGGACTCGGCGCGCATATCCGGGCCCGCCTACATTCGGGAGCATTCGTATGAGTGCTCCTTGTGTAAGTGATGCTTTCTCGCTGGTGTCTCTTACGTGCTCCCGAAAGAAGAGCCTATTGTCCAGCATAACCCGTAGGTATTTCAGTGAATCCTTAGACCTAATCATATGATCTCCGACTAAGGAGTTCGCATATTCCACCTTCTTGCGGCTGGTTTCATAAGCCAATCATTTGCTTAGGAAAAAGCTGTGCCGTAGCCACCTCCACTTTCTCTATGTGCTGGGCCACTGTGACAATAGCAATGTCACATTGTGAGCGACGTCAGGCACTTCTCCAGTATTCTCGATGTCCGGACCATTCGTGGTGCTAACATTGACGCGGATCATTTCCTTGTTGTAGCCAAGGTAAGAACTCGGATATCGAGACCAAGAACGGAGTCGAGGAAGATCACAACTCTTTGACATCGGAAGGTTACAATCACAGCTGATCGCTAGGAACTTTGTCGACCTAGTCTCATAGAAACTCTATGCAAGTTCGACGGCGCCCGCATCAACAATCGAAGAAGAGTGGAAGCGTTGTCAAGAAGCTATCAAAGAAGCTGCCATTGATGTGCTGAGTTTTACGACATCCCCAAGGAAAAACCCATGGTATGACGACGATTGCAGACAGGGTCATGCAGCAAAACAGGAGGCCTACAAGGCAATGCTGCGTCGAACGACGAGAGCTGTGGGCTCCTTAGAAAGAGAGAAAACAGCATGAGAGGTACGTCGCCGAGGAGAGGGAGAGATGTTATGGCAGGAATGAAGTCCACAGCTCTCCAGTGGATACAAACTACAGACCGAAGCCAGTTAGGACGGGAATAGACAACTTATTGCTGAGTCGCAGTCGATGCTGAGAATCTGGAAAAATCATTTCTGCAGGCTTTTAAACGACCGACGATGACGACCCGAATACCGCTATCAGGCAGAACGGTTACTCACTTTGGACGACAATAGACAAGAATTTCATTCATATCGAGACTGACGTCGTACAAATCTACTGGATCAGGCGGACTCTGCGCAGGACTGTTGAGCGCATGCTCATCTGTAACATATGGATGGAGGAAAGAATGCCCGACGTGTAAAATCGCCCTCGTCTAAGATGGTGCATGCAAGTGGAGGTACACCTCAACCAGCTTGAAAAATATCGTGCTGGCTGGGAAGGTTTGTTGGTTGAGGTCCAGCTCCACCCCGAACTGTGGCGCGACATAAGAAGAAGTTGCTATCTTATTCGCGCCTAAGTCCGGTAGTAGCAATGTCTGTTAATTTCAGATGTTCCTTCCCTCATCTTTTGTCTCGTTTGTCGCTAGTCGATTAGGTTACTGTCAGCTGCAACTACATTTCCAAATGCTTCGGTTCTTCTGCTGGTCCACAACCAAGCCTTCTCTTATCCGACTGCTCCAAGTTCTATTCCCCACCTTTTCAACTGTCCCATCTTCCATTACCCAAAGTCATGTAAGAATTCATGACATTGTCGAAATACAATCCCCTCATCCACACGCCAGCCTCGAGCGTATCTAATTTTAGAACCTCTAACCACTCGTGTTGGCAAATTAAATTACTCAACTTCTTCAAAAAGACACTTACTTCCACCGAAAAGAATTTCCCAAATCGTGAACAGTCCAAGACAAATATGTCAAATAGCACTACCTGTTAACCACAGGGCGTAGTAATATCCGCCAACCGTGCGCCTTGAATACCAATTGGCCCCCATCAACTGACTCACGGATCAATTGCCCCCCCGCCGACTGGTGTGTAAGTGTGCTCTATCGGCCTCCTGAATTGTCATTCACGACAAGTACAGTCGTTTAATGAATTCTTCATGTAAATTCAATCCTTACGAACGACAACTTAAACTTTTTCCCATTTCGCTACCACTTCGACCGCATCCCACTCGGCATCTTGACTCTTTCTTCTTGGGAAGCTGTGGAACTATTTTCCATAACAAAGGCCATGAGTAATCCCATCATGACTCCCATTATGCCATCATTGTCCCACTCACTTTGGCGGGTTACTTCCTCCATGTTGCGGTGCTGACATTCACGGTTCAATATGAAGTTTTTAATATTTGATATCCTTCTATTGTCCAATAGACATGCAGTGAGATGGGACATTTAATTCTCTTCCAAGGCGCGGGGCAAAGTCAAGTGCTTAATTCCCCCAAGAAGGTCATTACATCATCGGGTTCTCGAGCCTCCTTCGTTAGGTTTCATCCTAACTCTTGTGTGCACGTTTGCCATTGGCCAGGAAATGGGGTAGAGTACATCTCTAGAGGTTAAGATGGCATGCATACATCCGTCAAAAGTGACAGAATAACAAACAAGACTTGGTGGTCGGGGGAAGTAGAAAAGGGATGAAAGAAATTGAACCACATCCACGTACTAACGGCCCAAAATTGAGATAAGAAGGATGTGCCAGGTCGTTACGGGTGTGTTACCATAACAATGCTTATGGGTATGTATTACAAAAACAACAAGTGAATGGCAAAAGTCACGTCTGTATACTTGAGGCACTTCATGGCGTTTCGTTCTTGGCATCCTGGTTTGACTTGGGTTTTTATGCGACGGGTGTCAGTATGTCCTGATAGGCCGCCAACGGCGTTAATTATTCCAGCAGATGTCCTCGAGCCTATGATGGTACCATACCCGAAGGTATAGAAATTCAATTCTTTACATCTTCCTGAGGTATTGACACAATGATCATATTGCCAGATTGTGTATTCTATGCTTGAGTGACACGGAGATCTTCGGTAACTTCCTGTGGCCTGATAACTTCTCATAAAGTGCCGTTGTCATTGTACTATGTGATGCTTCCGCCAACTTCCGGTGTGCGTCGGTGAGCTCAGCACCTTCCTATCGGCTGAGTCAACAGCTGAACAGATATTCTCACACCCAGACCTTTGAAGGCAACACCCACTGCTGTGCACTTTAATGACCCATTTCGCTCGAAGCCAGATTGCAGAAGGTATTCATAAATTCCGGCTAAACTGCACTCCCGTTCGTGGCAAGCCAACTGCCAAAAACATGAAGAAAAAAAAGGCAACACCTCTGGTCCTGCATTCGTAATTTCCTCGATGTCAGCGCAAACTTCTTGGATTTTGTTCACAATGCGATGTGCGTGTGTTCCGTGGCAGATATGGTCGCACTGTCATTGGAATCTACCACGTCACCCATGAAGTTCAATATCCTTCGCCATGCGCACGATGATGATTGATCACCTGAACCGTCAATTTCGTAACCAGTCGTGTGGAAAGCGTACGAGCACACGGCATCCAAGCTGATTACTGACATCTTCTGTTTTCTCAGTGACATTACCGTACCACGGTTCCAGATCCTTTTTTGTTTTACTTTTTTCTTTGTATCTTGTACTCGTATACTAACAAGTTTCTCACTTCTTATCGTTTCAGGAGTGCTGCGTGACACTTTGTGCTTCGTCGCCGAGCAATGACCGGTGAGGTGATATGCAAAGTGCATCTGGAGAGCATAGGAAATCCTTAAAGTTAAGAGAAGTTCAGATTCAGATACAAGCGATTGTGTGTATATGTAAGCAAGTGCAAGTGAAAGAGTGAGATTTATCACCGAGATTGAGGCAGTGATATACAGTGGTGATCGAAAGAGTCAGTAAGACGACAAATTGGATTGTGATACTAAATACTAGCGCAATGGATACAACTTTAAATGCGAATGGAATGAGGTGAGTTTGGGTTTGCCTTTCAAATTCAAAATGCTGTTGTGGGTGGTTATTTCCACAGATGCGGATAGTAGATACTTTGAAAGGTTGAATAGATAAACTGCAATCCAATGTATCCGCATTTGTAGCCTTGATTTGAGTTTATTCGATTCGGGATGCTGTTGTTGCTTGGATTGAATGCGTGGGCGCTGCTGGTGAGCTTGTAGTACGAGTAATTGCAAATTCTTAGTCGGATTAGCGGTAAGTTTTCAGTAGAATCCGAAGAGCAGGAAGGAGATTGTAAGTGTTTGATTGGGAATTGTGGCATTTGGCGGGATTTGTACTTCAGATGGTAGGGGGTAGGGCTGTGAGAATTTATAATCGGATTTGTGAGATAATAGAATTGTGGGTCCGGGACTATAGCTGTCAATGAGAAAAAGTATTTGTGATTGAATTGTATCTTAGTTACGGTGGCTTGGAATTGATTAGAAAAACGTTAAAGTATCAGTGGGGATTGGTGGACACAGATACTGTGGAATGCCATTCGGTGAACAGTCGGATTTCGGTATCACGGCAAATGTGATTTGAAACAAATTTCTTATCGGTCATCATGGTTCAATATTGAATGCGCTTTATTGCATATTCCTCGTACTGAACCGTACCTGTTGCTTTTCAGTGATAAATTCGAGATTTTTATATGTAGGTCAATAGGGAACTAAGTTCTGGCTTTCAACGACTGGATAATGGTGGAGAAATGAATGCACTTGGTATGGAACATTGATACTACAGACCATAGATGATCAGAGTCTCTGGTGTGATTTGATCCCGGTATCTTGGGTTAGCAGATATGTGGGTAATTTGGTAGAAAAGCTGGCAATACAGTGTACGACTTCAGTATACACCCACGTGCTAGTTTTAAATTTAGTTTTTGCCATCAGTTCTCGTCGAACAAGATTTAGGAGAAACCCAAGATTTTCAAACCACAAATTGGGCGAATGGTGGTATAACACTGTGTCCATAAAGACCGATGACATAGAAATAATTTTGAAAAGTCTTTTTTTATTCTTCCAAATCAGCTTCATCGCCTTCGAAGTCAGCTCTCTCTTCCAACTCACAACGGTGTCCCCGGAGTGGTCTTTTGAGTTTGCTGAGTAGCCAGAAATGATACGGTACCAATTGAGGTGAATATGGTAGTAGTGGAACGATAGGGGTCAAGTTTTTAGCGAAATGCTTACGACAAATCATTGCATTGTAGGACGGTGCAATATTTCGATGCATAAACCAAAAGTTGTCTAGACACGATTCCAACTTCTTTAAGCAAATAGCTTCACTCAAAATGATGCGTAACGTTCCGCTCAGCGCCTTCACCAAAAGGAGGAACAGGCATAAACTGACCAAACTTATACTCATTGGTGAAGCCATAGAGTTCTCAAAAGAAGTCAAATATCTATGGGTTACTCTAGACGAAAAGCTCACTTGGAACTGTCACATTACAAAGACCATCGAGAGAGCCAGGATCTCTCTATGGACCGGCAAAAGTCTCACTGGTAAACACTCGGACACAAATCCCAAAATATCCCGCTGGCTATATACAGCCATCACCAGACCAATTCTCACATTCACTGCGCCCGTCTGGTGGTACAAAACAAAACTAATATCAGTACAAGCCAAGCTCAACAAACTGCAAAGACCAGTCCACCACCTCTTCACCGCCAACTGAAGAAAGAAACCATTGTCTTCGCCCACAGACTAGTCGCGGAGAATGACTCCAATTGTAGGCTCTTTCATCCTAACACTCTTATTGAACTAAACAGGCATGTAATATTAAGGATATCTCATATAAACAATTGTCTTCCCAGATACAACTTCAGCCAAAACTTCAAAGTCACATTTTCCACTCGACACCCCTGGGGACGGGATAGACCCTCCTTCAGTCGCGGATCCTATGTTTGGTATACAGACGGCTCCAAAACATACGAGTATAGGGAGCAAACAACAGAACACGCAATTATTACAGCATGGACAGATATAACTCCGTTTTTCAAGCAGGGATAATTGCAATGGAACTCTGAGAAAATATTAACCGAAACCTATCAAACAAAAATATTCATATTCTCTCTGACAGTAAGGCTGCACCTCTGGCCCTAAAGAGCTATGAAATCACCTCCAAACTAGTATGCGACAGCCTACAACTACTTCACCAGCTGGCCACCACAAACAGAGTTCACCTCATTTGGATACGTGGACATAGCGGCCATACAGGCTACGAAAACGCGGACATACTTACAAGGAAAGGCTCCGCATCACCATTCACGATGCCACGGCCTATTTGCGGCATACTCATCCGCATCACCAAATTCTGCATAAACAGATGGTTAAGGAACACGGCCGATCAATACTGGTCAAAAACGGAAAGTAGCAGACAAGCCAAGTTGTTCCTCCCAACCTCTACTCTCACAAGAACGAAACAACTCCTCATGCTTTCGAGGAGTCAGACTCGTACAATGTCAAGCTTTCTTACTGGACGCTGTCCAGTCAACAAACACCTCAAAACCATTGGCATTTTACAAGATGAAATCTGCGGAATGTGTAATGAGGACAAGGAAACAGCAGAGCACATACTGTGCCACTGTAACTGCCTTGGCTAATTTTATTATGAATTCAGGATTTTGGCGTGAACTGTAAGTGGGGGATATCACAATATGCCCATTAGTGGCCGCACTGATCAGGTGACTTTGTCTCATCTCCCTAATCCATTTTAGCTCTAACACCACCGTAGAGCGTTGAACACAGTCACCATGGCCTCTCGTGCCTCACCTTGTGCACGATATTCACTTGATTGATCGGTTGCTTCCGGGTCGTACGCATAAATCTAAGTAGCTTACTTACTTACTTAGGTGACAGTTCGGGGTGCACCCCGACCTCAATTAACAAGCCTTTTCAGCTAGCACGATCTTTTGCCAGCTGTTTCCAGTGTCGCACGCCCAGTTGGTTGAGGTCTCTTTCCACTTGTGTGCGCCATCGTAAGTCCGGCCGTCCTCTGTTTCTTCGTCCCTCGAAATTTTATTCAAAAACTCTTTGGGCTGGAGCTGTGATGCCCATTCGCCCTATATACCCTAGCCATCTTAGGCGTTGAATCCGTAGACGCCTGACTAGACTCATGTCGCTGTACAGGCCGTAAAGTTCGGGGTTGAATCCTCTCCTCCACTCTCTGTCAATACAAAACGGACCGTAGATTTATAAGGAGGGGCTAGACTAAAGAGCTTCTCATTACACTCCATGGGGTCGCTTCTACTAAATTCGTGTGGTAACTTGACCCCACTAAGCGGAAGCTCACATTAAAAAAAAAAAAAAAAAAAAAAAAAAAACTGGAGTACAATGGACCAGTGATTGCGTCTGAGTGCTCCAGCGGATAGCAGAAGCCTTCAACAAAAAAAAAAAAAAAAAAAAAATTGAATGAACGCAAAATTATCCATTTTTCATAAGGTCCAAGCCTCTGCGTCGAGATGATTAAGGTTTTGTAGAAGGTCATCTTAGCTTTCCGAGAAAGGGATCTACTACTCAGTTGCCTTTTGAGCTCGAAGACACAGCGGTTAGCAAGAGTTATTCTGCGTCTAATCTGAGCGCTGGTATCGTTGCCGCTTGTTTGCAGTGAGCCAAGGTATAGCTGCCAACAATGACTGGTGACCTTGGAAGCGGTTTCAGATGGAGATTGATTGCACGTGGTTTGTTGATTGGGGTACAATGGCTTGGAGGTGGCTGTGGTGCAGTAGTTAACATCATCGACCGCCGAGCGGAAGGTCTATAGTTCAAATTCGCTTCGTAGCCAAAAAAAAGTAATTCCTATACGGACAAAAAGTATGCAGCGCAGTTGCGAATGGAAAGTGACCAGACGTACTGCTGCAGGCATAACACTCACAGTATATGGTCAACTGAAATTCATCCTCTGCGTATGCACTACTAAAGTGCTCGAAATAATTAGTACGGACTATAACCAACCCGGAATTGGTCGGCTCTCGTCCTATCTAGGACAACCACCCCTGAGAGTAGTGAACGAACATCAACGACCCAAACCACTGCACTCCGTCCAGGTTGTGTGTCATGAGAGAATATAAAAACTCTTGAGGTGTCAAGAGGTGTCAAGATTAGGCGACTTCCTACCTTTTTTATTTTTAATGTTTTTTTTTCATACTCCGTCCCAGCAAAGCCGACATACTGGGATAAGCCACCTCATACAACCTGGGCGTCGGAGGGGACCATTAGTGGCCAGTTCTCTTTAACCACTAACTGGCCATGCAGCCTTCGGCACGGGTGCCTCAAAACCTTGGCTTAAAAGTGGAAGGTGGATTTTAGTTGCCTTTTACGACAGGCATGCTTTACCTTGGGTTTATTCTGACCCCCTTTCGAAGCGGTAGGGCCCGTAATACACACATGCTAAGTGACACACTTAAGCTTAAAGTGTGTCGAATGACGTGTTGTTTAACATACTAGCATTTGTAATGTTGTCATTATTGTTAATTTTTACAATACACCAAGGAAAGTGAGTCCTTGGAAGTAACCATACGGTGTCTGTGGAGTTATGTGTCAGATTTCCATTTTGGTTTTAAGTAGACTAAGTTTGGTTTTAAGTTACCTTCATAGAGCGCCTAGTGAAATCTCGCTTTTTCCTGTGAGTCTTTCAGGTTCTCGCTCTAGTTTTTTCCACGATTTCCTTTCGGACGATCTGATTCCTTCATTGTAGCTAGTAACAACCTCCGCTGTCAGTTACCCGTCTTTTTAGCCCTATTGAACTCTTGTCTTGCTGGTCTTGTTTGTCCGCTCAGTTTAGAGTTCCACAAAGGCACAGACTTTGTGGTATTCTTTTCTCTCAAAAGGCATTAGTATTATTAATTATGTGTAATCCAGAACTTCCCTCCTTATAGAATTCTGAAAGGTAGGTTTGCCTCTATTTGCTACTTCAAGGTCCGTGTCTACCAGAAATCCCACTAGAGGTTCACGCCTTGCATTGTTATCTCTGCCACCCCAAATTTTGCTGCGCGCATTGTCGTCGCAGCCGATGATGAGATTTGTATCAATTCGTCGGCAAAATTTTAGCAGGTCCTTGATCATTTTTAGTGGTGCGTCACTGTCTTCCCCTGGAAAGTAGGCTGAGGTAAGAACTACCTCTGTGTCCCCTGTACTTATGAGTAGGGACACCTTATCCCTCTATATACAGCTCGGTATTTCCACCGATTTGTCTTGTATCAACTTGGAGATTTTGATATTTACTCGTGGGCCCGGATTAAATGTACCTCCGGCGTGTCTTTTGCCGATGACGGTTATGTATGCTGTAGGTTGGCTTGGAGGACTTTTAAGATTATGCTTCAGCACTTTTGGATGTTTCAGCCACGTTAAGGGTTGCTAAGTCCTAATTGGACTTATCGTTTTGCGCTATCTTGCGGTGGTTGATTTGGCCAAACCTGAAGCATATTTTGTTGCTTCTCTCCTCTAGTGCTTTAACAATTGTCTGGTCCATTGATAGAACCTGTATATCAGATACGCCCTTGTTGATTCTTTTAAGTGTTTTCCACGAGTTCGCTCTTAGAACACAGAACGCAGCTATTGTGATTGTACGAGGTCAAGTATTTTTTCGGTGGTTGTGCCGCCAGCATTGGAAAAGTAAGCAACTAGAGTACATGGTTGAGGAATGGAATCCTTTTTTGTAGCCCATAGCTCAGCTCCTTCCCATGGTATCAGCAGCGGTGCGCTGATTTTTAGCCACCCCACCGTACTTTCTGTCATACAATACAGGGTTATTAATCCTGCCTTGAACGTACAACTGAGGAATTGAGGCTTAATGCTAATGTCCTTTTATCTCAGAACTTTTTCAAGTATGGCTGCTTGTAGTGAACAGCCACTTTGGTGCCCATACACATCTCCTTGAAGGTAACGTCTGGTCTTCTCTGGTTGCTCCAGATTCGTTTGTGCGTCTTATCCTCTGATCTTTATCTTTTAGGAGCCAGTTTGGCAGCTCTTGGTATGGGTTTCAGTGCCTCCACTTTGGCTTCCTCCATGTTCATACCTTTTTTCAGGAGGTATGCGAGCCTTTATTAGTAGTCTTATCAGTGGAGGTACCAGGTACCTCTACGCGTTTATACTTGCTTTCGATTAAGTCTCCTTCAGCCTTTTTGTTATTGGGACTCTTAGAGAGTTCTCCACCCTTGTTTTTATTTAAGTCTGAGATCTTGTTCGGACGAGTACAGTGAGTCAATAAGTCATTCGAACCAGAGCTCCGGGTTAGCTTGAATGGGCAATTATTGAAATGGGACCTCGCCAGGGTATCTCAAGTTCACATATTAGCAACTAGTTCCATATGCTGTTCCACCTGGGATTTTGGAGTTTTTATTAAGAAGTTATCGTTCTCCTCACCCAACTAGACTTAGCTAGACGTTCAGCAGAGATATGACCTTGCTGAACAGGTTATTACCAACGACCACTACGGGAGGTACAAGTAGCACTGCCATGATTCGAAGCAGTTACGGCACGTGTACTCCAAAGAGTTGCTACAGGTTATTTCCCCTGCTCAAATACAGTTATTGGTACAAGATCCTCAAGGCTTTGTTATAATGCTTATCACAGTAAGCTCTATACTGATTTAATTATTTTTTTGCACGTACTCCTACTTCCTTGAGCCCCTTACTGGGCGCCATTTCTGATGCCGTAGCTTATATCAACATCGTCATATAACACGAATATACAAACTACTGCTTACATGTGAACGCAAACGACTGCGTAAGTTCCACTATCAAAGCCACTCCGACAAGTCATTTCTGAACGCCTACTAGACATCAAAGCGCCTTAATGCCATATCAGAAGAACTATCAATTACTGTGGATCTGAAAATGGTCATTTCAACCATTAGGGCTGTCTCTGCCCGTGTGTAATGTTCATGCTTTCGCCGGAACCATAACTCAATTATCCCGAGACGAACCTTATCCATAATTCCATCTAATCTCTCCCCGATAAGCCCACAGCGCTGACCATGTTTCCCGTGCTCCCAGAAAGGACTGCTATTTATCATCATCATCTCATCATAGCCATACCTCCCAAGAGATACGAGTACGAGTATCCCTCTCATCACTTCAATTAAAGATACATTAGTCCTTCAATTAAACAGAGCAACACCACCGACCCCGAGTGCAATAGTCCTCTGTCACTTCCTCGTTCTGGACAAATTTAGGTCACTGTTGCTCTTGTCTTCTCT
Source organism: Eumerus sabulonum (assembly GCA_951905685.1). NCBI lineage: Eukaryota > Metazoa > Arthropoda > Insecta > Diptera > Syrphidae > Eumerus > Eumerus sabulonum. The sequence goes on along the minus strand of OX645061.1, from coordinate 21,481,839 downwards.
GATTTGCCAACATATGGCGTTGTTTTCGGCGCCACTATATTCCCGATGCCCGATGTCTACCATTCGCTTCGGTTTAAATTCCAACTGTCACTGAATTGACTGTCAATTACCGCTAAGCTTGCCACATGATTTACTTATTTGCGAACATATCTGTCTGTCGGCTTGCTGTATTGTAGTCGCGAAATTAGCCACAAAGGTCAAGTGGAACAGCAAGGAGAAGCGACAGCGTGAATTCATCTGATTGGGCGCACTCAGGTCTGCTGTCAGTAGATGCCAATCCACAAGTGGCATGACACAATGCACGTGGCCTCATTGCAGGTGTATCAATGTATCCATTTGGCAACCAAACTATTTGGCAACATCTGACAGGCGAATCCAAATTGAAATCGATAACTTACTGTCAAAATTGTCACTGAGGCGCGCCAATGGAGAGCGTAAAGATTAATTGGCCGTCTCGGTTGCAAATTGCTTTTGTGAGTGGCTAATCGGCACTTCAGCGCCCGCGCCAACTCGAATGTTTGGTTATCGATAGCCTGTCGCGTAATTATCGCCGTCGATTTGATTAGTGCTCGACGAGTCGAATTGAGTTAATGCGTTTGTGCTACCGATGCTGATGGTGATGGCGCACTATCACCAATTCGATCTGAATGACTAAATGGTATGAGAAGTCATTGAAATTGGAATGGAGTGTCGAAGATAATACTGTTGGCTAGGTTCTGAGCAGTTGTCATTGGGCTTGGCTGATGATGGAATTTGGTATTTCAACATTGCGCCGAGTTTAGAATTCCGACGCACGCGTTTACTAATTGATTTAATCAATTTCACGATCTGTTCTCCCTTTGAATACTCTACCCTTCGAGGCTGATGCTGTGGCTGAATGGGACACATGTGCGTGTGTTACTCGTACATTCCGTGTGATGGACCGTGAACCTCTAACGACTCCCTTGGGTGACATTCCAGTAATGAGGATCGTCATTTATTCTTTTTTCCTTTAGTATTCGTATTTACTGATTCCTGACACAAATGACCACTCGTAATCTGTGTCATTATTTGGCGGCTTTACGCACATCTGCAGGCATACATATCTCGGGAACATACATACTTCCGATGACCGAGTAGCCGAATTGTCTTGTCTTTGGTTGTCCCTTTCCACACAGAGCACTCGTGCAGTCGTCGTAGTCGCATATAGTCCAATGGATGTTATCAGTCGTGATGCCAGGGGATTAGTATTTGGATGGAGGTGGGGGTAAGCAGCAATGCTTTACGAGGCGATAAGTAGGCTTATTCCAAACGGCGGATGCGATGCGGAGGAAGTTACTCTGGGTGATGTAGTCTACTTCGAGGTTATCACGGCAGAAGACTGTTTTTCATCACACAGCGTGCGTAGAGTGATTTTTATTAATATTTTCGGGTGTTTTTGGGTGGTGTTTTGGGCTTTCTCTCTGATTTCACAAGTGATGAATGGGTTCGGTGAGGTTTTCGGCGCGAGATTAGGTTTACGCTTGTGATTTGATGATGTCGGCAGTGGACTTTATGTTAGTGTTTGTGTCAGTGTTTGTGGCTATCCTAGTGCTTAGTGTCACCTAGGTCAGTGGGTGAGATGGAGGTGTATTGGAACGGAGTTGCCCTAAGGTAATGAGTTGTCGACGGTAGTCGATTAGTCTGTTTTAAATGTACTGTAAATTATATTGTAAATTCTTCTTCATCTTCTTAACGGGCGCTACAGTTCGGGGTGAACCTGGGCCTCAACCAACATACCCCTCCAACTAGCTAGCACGATCTTTTGCTAGCCTTTACCATTGCCATCTTAAGTGCGGCCGTCCGTCGCTGGATCTGTGCTGTCCACTCGTTCTACATGGCCTAGCCATCTTAGGCGTTGAATCCGTAGACGCCTGACTAGACTCATGTCGCCGTACAGCCCGTAAAGTTCGTGGTTGAATCTTTTCCTCCATCCGCCGTCTGCGTTTATAGGCCCGAAAATCACGCGCAAAATCTTTCTCTCGAACAGACCAAGGGTCTCCTCATCGGCTTTTGATAGTGTCCGTCAGGACCGGAATGATAAGGGTCTTATATAGAGTCGACTTTGTCGTTATGGAGAGGGTTATATTAATTGCCTCCTGAGCCCAAAGAAATACCGATTTCGGAACTGATGTCGTTGTTCCAGGTCACTGCGGAGCCAAGGTAGACGAAGTCCTTAACTATCTCAAACTTATGTCTGCCAATACAAACATTCTGGTCAAGACGTCGGTGGTGAGCGTCCTTTTTTGATGATAGCATCTATTTAGTTTTGCCGTCGTTTACTGCCAAACCAATTTTCGCCGCCTCCATCTCAATACTCGCAAATGCCTCATTGACATCTGTGATCTAGCTATTGTGTCAATGTCGTCGGCATATGCAAGGAGTTGCGAGGATTTGAAATAAATTGTACCTTTGTATTGGCCAGTGATTTTTGCACAATCGTTTCCAATATGATGTTGAAGAAATCAGACGACAGCGCATCGCCCTGCCTAAATCCTCATTTACTTCAATTGCCGTGAATGCCTCTATTACGGCGCGCTTGGAGCTTGCAATGATGTTAAAATTGTCCGCGTTAACACTTGCCTGCCTCACTATCCCTTCAGGGACTAAATTGGAAAATCACATGACAGCGCGTCTCCTTGCCAATATCTGGAGCTTGTTTGGAAAGATTCGGAGGTATGGTTGGTTTTTTCCAGGATCTGGCGTAATGTGAAGATCTGGCCCATAGTCGATTTGCCAGGCCAGAAACCACACTGGTACGTGCCCATTAGTGTGATGCAAAACGGCTGAAGCCGTTCACGTAGTATACTGGATAAGATCTTGTAGGCGACATTGAGCAGGGTTATGCTTCGGTAGTTTCCGTAAGACATAGAATCGACCTCTTTGAATATGGGGCAAGTAGAGCTGGTGTGGGGATTAGCTTTTCGACTGTTGTTGGGTCTTGGTCATACCCGCTAAGCTGCTGCTGTAAGTGCTGCTTAAACACATTAACTATTTCCTGCAAGTCGGTGACAAAATTACTTTTATAGTTTCGAAGAGATTGGGTGCCCGTTCTAAAACGAGATGCAAGTGATTTGGCTTTCTTGTAGAAGGTTCTAATCTACTGTCTATTCCGGGCCTCTGCGATATCCTTGAGTTAGGAGGCTTTGAAGGCTCTTTTTTTCGAAGTTCCTTCTTTTCCTTCATTTGTTGCTCCTTTCGTTTCTGCACATTTGCCATCGTACGGTTTCCGGTCGGGGTGGTCGGTAGACTATGGTGGTTTCAGCTACTTCTTGGATGGCAGTGCGGCAGCGCAGCCACTTGTTGTTGGCACTTGTGAGGCATATGGGAGTCCTACGCTCAGCCGCTCTCTGTAATTGAAGCTTTCTGACACAAGACAGTCGAGCTCAGAGTCTTGCTGCTACCAGGTAATGGTCAGTCAGCACATGATCGATTTGCTTGGCGGTTCGACCACCTGGAGATAGCCAGGTTGCTATTTTTGGGAGTCGATATATTTGGGAGAGAATATTGTGCTACTTATCACTGTATTACTAGATGTCGCAGACTGCTAATTGGAAGCCGTTATCAGATGTCGTGTCATGGAGACTGCTTTCTGATCGAGCTGCCAAATAGGGTTTTCTTGCCAATTTTGACATTGAAGTCTGCGAGTACGATTTTGATGTCGTACTCCTGATAGGCCATAGGCTCTGTCTAAGAGGCCATAGAAATCTTTTTTGATGGACTCCACAGCCTCATCGCTGGGGGCGTGTGCACATATGTATATGGTTTATGTTATAGAACTTTCACTGGATGCGAATTACAGCCAGCCGATCATTTATCAACTTTTACTCCATATTCTTCGATCTAAGCCGTTTTCCTACAACCGAACCGCATCCTAATACGTACGTATTGTTGCCGACACGAACCAACGGTTGAGTTCGAATTTCACTGCCAAAGTTTGGAATGCTCTGTTGCAGCTAAAAAGAAAATGATGGCAACTCTTAGCGGCATACTGCTGAAGGTCAATTCCAGACCTTCTGAATGGGAAGATCTGACGGCGAACATTCGAGAAAGTGGACCGAGGGCTATATAAACGGCCGCATTCAGTATTCGGGATTCAGTAATCAGTGGTCAATCGGTATTCAGTGTGAAATTAATCAAGCCACCTAGTGAGTTGTAGACACAAAGTGTGTAATAAAGGTGTGTGTTAGCAATAAATTGTAAAGTGTGTAAAAGCTTGTAATATAAGTGAAGCGCCCAGATAATTGATCTGAGGTTGTAGTAATAAATAAAGTGTTTGTATTGAATATAAAGAGCAAACAGTTGTAGTTTATTGCATTCCAGTGATCGATCACTATTCGAGGATATCAACCTTTCGTGCAACCTTGTGTGACAACTGATAGATGTCGCAATCAGATGTTCCTGATTACTCCTGGATCGTAGTAATGTCTGCCTTCCAGGTGCACATCCGTAAATCCTTGTCCTTTTTCGTGCCGTATCGTAGTCGGTTTTGGGATCCATATGTGTATATCGGAGGCTAGTGGTTCTTTCATAACAACCCCCTGGTGGTCGGGTTGGTTAGCACTCTCTTACCCAGAACACATGGTGCGTACTTCGGTTCACTTGCCAGTGGGTGCTGACAAGGCTGTTCAGGGTGGCCACGATGAGGCTGTACGTCAACTTGGGCTGCGCATGGACAGAGATCGCCTTTGTCCACTAACCATATTGACTTAACCCTGTATGCGTAGTCCCATCCTCCCAGAAGATCCATTATACTTCTGAAAAAACGTCAAAATGGCGTCTTAATTTTAAAAGCATTAAACCTTTCGGGTCATAACGGTCGTAAACACCATTTTTACAAATACTCCTTCCTTAAAAAGCAAGTACAGGCTCTGTGCGAAGAAAGGGATCCTTACGAACATATTCTAGCTCCTAGTACTACACTCGCATTTGCGCTTTCCTCGGCATTGAGGGGGCTTTTGACAATACTGGTTATGATGTTAAATAGCCGTATCATATCGGCCACATGCGAAGAGATCTCAGTGACAGTATCGGCGGCTAAAGGGTGTCCACAAGGACACCCCCTTTCGCCCCTTTTCTGGTCGATAGTTATCGATGACCTACTACGTAAGCTAACCACTCGTGGCTACGAGGTCATCGGATATGCTGATGACCTATAAGTCATTGTTACGGCCAAGTGCGAAACTGCTGCCTGTGTGCGCATGCAGCTCGCACTTTATTTCCGACTGGTGTGGCAGAGAGGGTTTATCGATTAACCAAATAAGACAACCTTAGTCCCGCACAGCCCTGCTCCGTCTTTCTAAATGGCACAAACATAGTATTTTCAGAAGATGTCAAGTATCCAGGTACTGACATTGACCCCGATCGCAGACTCAACTGGAACTCCAACATTAAAAACAAACTTACAAAAGCGACTAAGGCCATGTGGGCCCGCCGACGCACTTAGGGCAAAACCCGGTGACTTAAACCTAAGGTCGTCCACTGGTTATACACCGCGGCAGTAAGACCTATCATCACCTATGCATAAAGTTGAGCAAAAGACGATAATCGTTAAGCTTGGACGCCTTCACAGACTAGCGTGTTTCGGCATTACAGGTGCTATGCCAACCGGCCCCACGGCAGCCCAAGAAGCACTCATTGGACTAACTCCACTGCACTTTTCTTTCTTCGCTCGGGAACAAGCCTGCCATGTAAACCCGTGGGTCATGTGACCCACGTGGACATGTGTTCTTCTTACAACATCTACCCGAGCTGAATGTGATAACCGGTATCGGACGCATTACCACACACCTGCACAGTCTGACAAGAAATTTGAGATATTGATCCCAAGCCGCTCAGTATGGGAAACACGTGATCCCTGGCTTAATGTCAAAGGCCTTAGCTGGTATACTGATGGCTCCAAGATGGTTTCTGGCATTGGCACCGGCATCTTTGGACCAAATCGTAAGATCTCAAAAACCCGGGGAGTGAGTCCTAGCATCTTTCAAGCAGAAATGTGCTGCTCTCTACCATCTCATCAGGAAGCGTATCCTCTTCAGTGAAGTTATGAGTCCTGAGGGGATCATCCTGGCTCCTACGAGAAGCATCCTCAACTTCATTAGGGAAGTGGAGAAGCTCCTCGGCTAATTGGCTAGCAGGCACAATAGATCTGTAAAGGTCGCAGTGCCTAATGCTATTTGATAGCACTAGACCCTTAATAAAAATAAAAAAAAAAGTTCTGCACTCTGCCACCTTAGAAACCAGATTATGTTCGTGGAGAAGGTCACGATATTCTGACGAGTTCTATCATCAACTTCATTAGGAAAGACCCCTAGACTCTTTAGGGAGTAACTACGGAAGGAAGTTCCTGACTCGATGAGAGCCCTCTTTTCTGGAACAGTATTTGATCATGAGATGATAGTGATTTGCCATGAGACTGCTTACCATAAAATTTGCCTCAATCTGGAGTTATCTAATTGAATTACGAGCACCCAAAGGGTTTGTCAAAGTTTTACGCTAGAGCCCGATTAATTAATTACACTAAACTCGGGACGCAGAGGTATGCTATACTCTCTAAGAATCCATTTCCCTGATGGCCCATCACTTGTTCGCAGAACTACTCAGGCACCATTGGTCCCCATCAATCCGCAGCCGATATGGCGAAAGCATTTCATCTCTCTTCATATTTCCAAAAGCTTCTATCTACGAGATAACTTCAAAGAAATTTCGGCTGAAATACTCGTAAATTTAAGACACAACTTGCTCGTGCCCCCTATGCTCAACCAGCAGTCGGGTGAACCAAAACTTCTGCCCCAGCAGAAGTGCTTCAATAACATTATTCCACCACTTCCTCAATTTCGATTCCGGTTAATTAGATTTCAGAAACTCAAAAGCAGCAGCAGCACTCAGCGACGAGCATAGACAACATGGTGGGGTCGGCAATGAATGGAAGAGCTCGAAACTCGAAACTCCAAATGGGCATACAAACAGCTCGCGGTAAGCAGCTCGTGCCGGGCTTCCTGGGAAAATTCTATTCCAAACATCTAGTCGGTGCCGTGACGCATCTCTCAATTGACTTACACGCGTATTTCGCGTAATGCAGTCTTCCCGCTGGGCGTATGAGGGAGTTTAGCTGTGTCTGCGCGTCGGTTTACCGTCACTGTGTCACTTGCACTACGTATACTCGCCGTCTTCGTCATTGTCGTCGACGACGACAAGCTGAAGCAATGTGGTAACAGTGGTTGCCTCGAGGCGGTTGCAACATGGATGCGTGACTTCATGGCTCGACTGCATTCCGTCGAATCCCCGGCATCGTTGTCGTGCCACTTTTGTTTACTTGGCATTGTTCCAATTCGGAGTTGAGGCACACGGGTATACACGTACGGTTTGACGGGGGAGTTGCGCGACGACGCTGCTCCATGAGCTATTTTTAGTTGCCGCTCAGCTGTTGTCGACCGGCTAACGCTAGTGGTGGTTGAATGAGTCGGTGCGGATTTGGTTGGGCCGACTGGGTGTGTGCCGCGGTGGGAAACGGAATATTCTGCCGGCTGTCGGCTCAGTGAAAAAGAGATGCTATCAATCTGAGTACATCTGGGAGTAGGAAATTGCTGCGGCGCCCGATTGGCCTGCCTCTACGTGAAGTGCAGAGTGTATGGTTTGGACTATGTGCTGTGGATTCGATGTTTAATGCTATTTTAGCGTTTGATTCATTCGATTATGATAGCGAGGTAGTTCCGCCGTGCTGGTGCTGGAGTAGAGTAGATATCTCTGTGCGGCGAACATTGGATGATGGTGATGATAGCAATAAATCAGTGAATGTCTGCGGAGGAGTTCGGTCGCTGCGAGATGGAAGAGAAAAATAATTAATTAAATTGAGAAACAACATCAAATGGATTTCGCAAAAAGCCTGACGAGGTCGCGTGGTTTTGAAATTCTTTGTGGCTTTTCACTACCATGTGCACACGCCTTGAATGCAGCTCATCTAATCCGTCTGGAAGTCTCTTCATTTTGACAGCTTAATCTCGAAATCCCCCTAAGAAGCCTTCAGCCTTCAGCCCATTTAAATCCACAAACAAAAAATGCAAGTCCCCGGTTATAGCCAGATGCCCGGCAGGGACGAGGCAAAGGATATTCGTAATGATATCATAATTCAGCCTTGCAGCCGTCCGAAGGAAGCACTCGCATGGAATCGATTCGAATCGGATGACATGGAGTGGCAATCCATAGGGTTTCTCTTCCACTATCTTTCACATTTAATCTTGGCGTGGTGCTCCTTCAAGAAGCGAAGTGCATTCATGTACTTATAGATTAGTCTGCGGTTTGTGGTCGATGACGGAAGAGCTTTGTCAATAACACATACCATTCATGTTCTCGCTGACGTTGTCGATATTGTTTCATGTCCTGACGTCTGAAGTGGCGATATTAAATTTCCGGGCCAGAAGTCTACTGCCTGCTATTTTGCCTCATGCTGTTACTTTATGACAACATAACGCTTCGATTGTTGACGTCAGAGGACATCGGAAGGGCGACTAATAAACGGACGACTGTGAATTGTCAAATGTCGAAGAAAAGACGAGGGGCACTCGTCATTTAAATCCTTCTATGGTTGTCTGGATCTAGTATCTGCCCCTGTGGTCCTCTCCACGACAATCGCGGACGTCCGTGGATAATGAAGAGGAAAATTGAGCGTTTTATGATTCACCGTCGATTATGTACGTCTCTCGGGACTGTGTCTCATGGCGTCGTGTTTTATGATTGGATTAGTTTCAGGTTCGTTAGGTCTTACTTAAGTGTTGGCAATTAATTTTTCAGATTTGCTTTGGATGATGTCGCGTTCGGGTTGATGGTACTGAGCTGATGTCGTGTGGGGAATTGATGGTGGATTGGAGTTAATGGAGCGGATGTTATGGTGATGCCAAGAAATAATGTTTGCAGGTTGGTCGTTGATGATGTGCAATTGAGCCTTGACGGTAACATGCTAAGAGTGTATGTTTATGGGTTCGCTGTGGGAGGACTTAGTGAATGTGCAGCGATGGGTTTGTGGGTTTAAGTCTTAAGACCAAAGAGACAAACGTCAGTGGGTTTCCCGTTCCCATATGTGGTGTAGAGTCAAGAATGTTGATAGACAGAGACTCGGAGCGTTACATGGTCTTCACGCATTTTATTTCATTGCTGTGCCATTTGGTTGAATGTTTTGTTTTCTGTTTTTGAGCCTAACCTAACCTCCTAGGCAAAACAAGTCAGGAATTAGGGGGCAGTAAGGAATTTCGAACGGTTCAGAAACAACCACAAGGGCTGATTTACTATTGACGACACCATCAGACGGAAAAAGGACAATGAATTTCTGTTCTGCATGTGGAATGTGAGGTCCCATAACAGACCATGTGCAGCCGATGAACTCGGCGATGCTGCTTACTGCTACAAAGCAGATATGACCGCAATCTAGGAAGTGCGGTGGGATGGGCCGGCCGAAAAAAGGATCTAAAACTGCGACCTCTATTACGGCGATTGCTACAGAGCGGTTTTCTAGATGTAGATTTGTAGTTCGACGCAGACTAAGGTAAAAAGTCTTAAACTTTACAATCCGCATCGAGGCTAAATTCGGCAACATTAGCCTGATTTGCGCTCACGCCCCGAGGGAGGACAAGGATGAAAACAACAAGGTTGACTTCTATGATCTTCTAGAAAGGACATACGATAAATGCCCCAGCTAAGACATCATGATCATTCTAGGAGACTTCAATGCACAGCTGGAAAAAGAAAAATTCTTTGCCAGAGTCATCGGAAAACACAGCCTACACGATAACACATTCGGGAACGGACTCAGGCTGATGGATTTTACCTCGGGGCGGAACCTGTTTATAGTGAGTACGCGGTTTCTACACCTCAACATCCATAAAGGGACCTGGCGGACCCCTGATTAATCAACCGTCAATCAGATTGATCACATTGCGATCGACGTCAGACACTCCTCCAGTATTCTCGTTGTCCAAACCTTTCGAGGAGTCAATTCCTTGTTGTTGCCAAGGTAAGAGCACGGATATCAAAAAAAAAAAAAAAAACGACGGAGGCGAGAAAGCACACCGAGGTTTGACGTTGGAAAGCTAAAACTGCATCCGACCGCTAGGAACTTTGCTGACTGAGTCTCCCAAAAATCCTCTGAAAGTTTGATGCCACTTGCACTAACGGTAGAAAAAGATGGAAGCCTTGTCCCAAAGTTATAAGGGTAGCTACCACTGATCTGCTGGGTTTTACGATACCACAGACCAGGAAAACCCGTGGTTTGACGTCGAGTTCAGGCAGGCCATGAGAGCTGTGAACAGAAGAGAAGAGAACCGGCTTTTCAAAAAGGAAAAGAAGGAACATGAGAAGCGCGCGGTCGAGGAGATGGAAAGGTGTTACATCAGGAATGAAGTCCGGATGTTTGACCAAAAGTTAAAACAGCTATCCAATGGATGTAAACTCGCCTGACGGGACGAGAATGGACAACTTGACTCTCCGCGGATCTGTCCAAAGCAGCCGGGGATGAACTCGTAGTGCGCATGCACCAGCTCATCAGTAAGGTATGGTTGGAGGAAAGAATGCTCGATCCACAAGAAAGGAGACCCTTTTGACTGCGCCGATTTCAGAGCTATAATCTCCTATCCATTGCTTATAAAATCCTCTCTACCGTTTTGTGGGAACGCTTAAAACCGTTCGTCAACACCCTTATAGGTCCTTATCAGTGTGGTTTCAGGCCAGCCTATGGTAAGTCCACAATAGACCAATCTTCCCACTGCGGCAGATCCTGGAAAAGGCCCAAGAAATGCAGACCCACATTCACCACCTATGTATGTAAGAAATTTCGCGCGAATAGAAACAGACACTTTTCTAAACTTAAATAAACAATTTATTCAATTTAAGGATTCAGTTTTAAAAATAAGGGAATTCAGTCTGAATGTTGGATGGTCTACGTCCACGTTGTTCCACGGTCGAACAAGGAATGTTCTTTTTTTCAGATTTGTGGCTTATCATCTGTGTGACTGTCAAACACTACCACATGTATATGTATGTCGATTTCAAGGCCGCATGTGGTAGCGTCTGTCGAGACAAGCTATACAGAGCCATGACTAGATTTGGCATCCCTATCAGACTGGCTAGATTGCGCAGGATGGCAATGGAAAACTCTCGCTACTTCATCAAAGTGGGTAACGAACCCACCGGGACCTTCAATGTCAAAAAAAGGTTTTGGACATGGCGACGCGCTATAATGTGATTTTTTTAATCGTGCGAAACCTGCAAGTCTAGGGGCACGATCTTCCAAAATTCCTTTCAACTGCTAGCTTACCCCGATGATATTAATGTGATTGGTCGAACAGAGCGGGCCATCAATAAGGCATTTGCTGGCATTGAAGCGAAGGCGGCTGAAATAGGCCTGGTGCAATGAGTGCAAATCGAAGTATGTATGTATGTATATGCTGTCAGCAAGAAAAGACGTATAACATCGGTGCCTCGGACAGAGCGTAACAACAAGAACTTAGAGGTAGTAAAGGATCTTGTCCACCTTGGATCCACAGTAACAAATACGAACAACATCAGTACCGAGACTAAACGCAGACCAGCTATTGCCAATCGCCGTGTTTTTGGGCTCAAGAGGCAATTGAGAAGTAGAGCCGTCTCTCATAGGACCAAGTTGACCCTTTATAAGACCTTAATTATCCCGGTCCTGTTATACGGCGCAGAAACATGGACTTTATCTAACACGGATGAGGAAATTCTTGGTCGTTTCGAGAGAAAGAGGGCGCCCGTTAAGAAAGTTTGATTGAAAATCGTAGTCCCTCGTTGTCAGACCGAAAACTGTTCACCTTATCCTCTTGCATTTTCCATTGCGTGTCCGTTCTCAGCCTTACAGGCCTCCGTTCGGGATTTATAGCCTTGAGACATTCGTTTTAACCGTTCGTAAAATCTTCGAGCGTAGTGCCTGCAATAGCACCTCTCCAAGATTTCAATCATCCGCTTCTCGTGCTCTTTCTTTTTTCTCTTGAGAAGCTTATGTTCCTCCCTTCTTTTAAGCTCGCAGAGCTCAAGAGCCGCTCTTGTTTTTTTGTGTAGTGAGGCTTTGTATGCCTCCTGCTTTTCTGCATGAGTCCCTCTACACTCGTCATCGAACCAGGTGTTTCGTCGTGGTGGAGCTTTGGGGTCCAGCACATCCGTTGCTGTGCCCTTCAGGGCTTGTTTGCACAGGCTCCTTTGTTGCTCTACTGACTGATTGGAGGATCGAGGTGTATCGGAGAGCTTAAGGGACTCGCACTGGCGATCTCCGGTGATAGTAGCTTTCCGACGTCATAGTTTGGTATTGTATCTCTACTCCGCGGTGTTCGTGTTATCCGTTGACTTATCTTGGCTACTACAAGAGTTGATGTTCGCTCCTCGGAAAGTACGAACATCAAGAATAGTGGATGAGTGTCTGACGTCAATCGTGATGTGATCAATCAGGTTGGTGACTGATTGATCAGCGACCGCCAGGTGCCTTTGTGTATATCGAGGTGGGAAAATCGTGTGTTTGGCTAAAAGAAGATTTCGCCCCATGGCAAGGTCGACCAGCCTGTGTCCGTAATCGGATGTGGTGTCATGTAGTTTGAGTTTGCTGATGACCTTTTCAAATATGCTTTCTTTACCCAGCTTAGCCTTAAAATCTCCTAGTATGATTTTGGTATCATAGCTGGGGCATTAGGCATATGTTCTGTCTAGGAGATCAAAGAAATCGTCCTTGATGGAGTCATCCTGGTCTTCCGTGGGGGCATGGACACATACATATGTATGAGGCTGATTTTACAAAAGTTTGCCTTGATGCGGATCGTTATGAGGTACAAAACGTTTCTCATAAACATTTTTTTCAAGCTTGTGAGCAGATGTAAGTCTGAGAGTACCAAATAAGAATAATAGGAAGAATGGCCTGCAGTTTTCCCATCCCTGGTAAAAGATGACTTTTTCTTCTTCATGCTTGGCCTCTTCTCACGAAATTTGGAATGCAGCTAGCTAACAAGGTTTAAGTTTAAGATGCAATCGACTTCGGCTTCCATCCACTACATGGACCCGTGTCCCATCTATGCTATCAAGTGCTGCATAAAATCGTCCGTGCATTTGCTTTTGACCGGCATTCTGCTAATACGGCACCATATGGCGCAGAACTGTCGCATACCTATTTTTTTTACAATAAGTATCGGAGCCTCAGCCTCAGCTATCATATTCTCTTTCACTCTCCTATCATGGTATCCGTCGGCGGTTTTCGGCTGTCCTTCACGTAGGTTATCTTCGGGGATATGCAACCATGTTTAAATCCATCTTAACGGTTGACTTTGAATAGGCAAGGTCTTCGTTCATTTTTGCCAACCCCGGATGATTTTCCTTACGGGTTAACCCATCCAAATGAAGAATTAAAAGAAAAGCGGGTAATGTTGAGAACTAAAGAGTTTTTTAGCCCTGTAAAACAACGAAATAAAAGGCAAATTCACAAAATGAGTATTTCTTTATTTTTTGATGTTGACGAGTCGAAAGATGAATAACAACTGGCTATGAAAAATGCTGGTTAACAATTCTATTTGAGAAAGTCCCGCTGACCACGATAGAGAAACGGTGATAGTGAATTTCGTCAAGTCTGGGTGGTATGATTCTACTGTTCTGTTGTCGGGCGATGGTAGTATGATCCATTGTACAGCGGTTGGTCTTTTAGGATGTGTTATGTGATGTTTGGAGACTTAAGATTTCAACATGCCGCCCCCCTTGAAAACATTGGGTTTTCAATTAGCACATTCCTCTTTAACTGGAAGCACGGCCACTTTGGAAATGGGACGTCTAACGATGCTTCCATTACTGCGTATCGAGACCACTCGAACCTTACCATCTCGACCAGGGTGCACGCTCACTATCCTTCCCATCTTCCATTTCAAAGGAGGCAGATTATCGTCATGAAGCAGTACCAATTCCCCGATCTTAATATTGGGTGAGTCAGTAGTCGACTTATTCTTTGATTGGAGCAGGCACAGGTAATCACAACGCCACCTTTTCCAAAAGGTATCACGCATATGTTGTATTCGTTGATAGTGTGTGAGACGATTAAACCTTGAGTTTATCATCGGTTGCGGCAAATCTGTAAGCGGTCCGCCTACTAAGAAATGACCTGGGGTTAACGCCTCTTCATCGTTTGGGTCATTTGACATTGGAGATATTGGACGGGAGTTCATTACCGCTTCCACTTGACACAAGAGAGTCGCCATTTCGTCATACGTAAACGCACAATTTCCCGCGCCAGCGATGACCTTTTGAATATGGGCTTTCGCTACCTTGACTGCTGCCTCCCACAACCCACCGAAGTGAGGAGCCCTCGGTGGTATGAAAGCCCAGGAGATTCCAGACTTCTGGCAAAACTGCTGAACAACATCCGAATTCATGCTAGTCAACACGCTGCGACAAATCTTCTCTAACTCATTTTTTGCGCCTATGAAATTAGATCCATTATCGGAATATATTTTAGAACAGTTACCTCTGCGTGATAGAAATCGCCGTAGTGCGCTTAAAAACGATTCTGTTGACATGTCTGGAACTAATTCCAGATGAACCGCCTTGATAACGAAGCACACAAACACGCAAATATATGCTTTAACTGGTTGTCTTCCACGGATTCTTTGAGTGATATACACAGGTCCACAGTAGTCGATTCCAGTGATAGTGAAAGGTTTGGTAGGTGAGGCTCTTTCGGCAGGTAAATCCCCCATAATCTGACTGGCTAATATGGGTCGAAAACGATAGCAAACAATGCATTTTCTTAGTATCGAAGAAACTGTGCGAAGACCATTGACAATCCAGTAACGTCGCCTTAAAATGTTTAACACGGCTAGATTGCCCGCATGAAGGTACTGCAGATGATAGTGCATGACCAAAGAGTTCAGAAATGGATGTGATGAAGGCAATACAATTTGATGTCTAGAGTTGTATGGCAGAGCTGAGTGTCGCAGGCGTCCACCAACTCGCTAGATATTCCCCTCATCCAAAAATATATTTAAACGAGTCAACGGACTATCCTTAAGATACAGTCCACTAGCTAGAATATCCATCTCCTTTCGAAAGTGTACCATTTGGATGTTCCTCACAATTGATAGCTCCGCTGAGCTGATTTCCGCTGTTGTAATGCATCCTTTCTGATCCCATTTTTTCTTAAGCCATCTGCGAATATAGCAAAAAACAATTACCAAACGAAAGTATGAATTTGAAAATTTGCGACGAATAGTTAAATCGCATATGTCAACAGCCTTTGTAGACACAAATGAAAATGCTAGCCTTTTTCTTTCAGGGCATTCTGCTGTAGATGGAAGGGTAAGATGTGGCCATTGAGTTGCCTCTAATTTAAGAAAGGTTGGCCCCTCGAACCAGATGGTATTCTTAAGAAGCTCCTCTGGCAAGCACCCACGAGAAATGATATCAGCCGGATTTTGTTGGGACGGTACGTGATTCCAAGAATCCTTTAATGTCAGTTGCTGAATTTTGGACACCCTGTTAGACACAAATATGCTCCATTGGTTAGCGATAGATTTTATCCAAGATAACGTGATAGTGGAGTCGCTCCAATAGAAAGTTGATTCCAAGTTGATGTTCACAGAGGCCTTAACACGTTGCGCTAGTTCTGCGAGAAGCAAAGCTCCACAAAGCTCTAGACGGGCCAACGATTCACAGAGAATAGGAGCAACGCGTGACTTTGCACAGATTAGACGAGTTTGCACGTCGCCATTGGAAGATACGCAGCGAAAATAGATGCAAGCTCCATATGCCCTCATGCTTGCGTCACAGAAGCCATGCATCTGTATTCTTGATCCCAACGTCACGCTTAAGCGAGGTATCTTGAGTGCTTGAAGATCTTGCAGCTGGTGATAGAATTCCCTCCACTGATAATCCAAATCCTGAGGTAGACTTTCATCCCGATTTATTCCTTTTGTCCATAAATGTCGAAGAAACAGCTTTCCGCTAACGACCACCGGGTTTATGAATCCTAAAGGATCAAACAAACTAGCGACTTGAGAAAGAACAGTGCGTTTTGTAATAGACGTGTGTTGCATGGCTTTATTAAGACAGGTGAAAGAGAAGTTATCCGCGGATGGGTTCCAAAACAAGCCAAGTACCCGAACGACGTCGCCGTCATTAATCCGGAGTAGTGTTTCCACTTCGCTGGGACCCAAATCAGCTAAGACTTCATCTGCATTCGAGCACCATTTCCTTAATGGAAAGTGTCCCTTTAGTAGAAGACTTTTAACTTCTTCTTTTATGTTGACGAGCTCCTGAATTGAATTGGCTCCTGTCATCAAATTATCGACATAAAAGTTATGCAAGACGTGGTGGGCTCCAATAGGATAATTATTAGATTCATTTATGGCCAACTGTCTCATACTTCGTATGGCGAGAAAAGAGGCTGAAGAGGTGCCGTAGGTCACAGTTCGAAGACGATAGATTTTTACTGGTTGATCGGATTGATTCCGCCATAGAATGCATTGCATATCTCGATCCCTTTCATCCACTAGTACTTGGCGATACATTTTAACAATGTCAGCGGTGATGGCGTAAACATGCAATCGGAAGCGTAGTAAAATTTCGAAAACATCATCTTGGATTTTTGGTCCAACCATTAAAACATCATTCAATGAATGCTGACGACTGCCCTTACAGGATCCGTCAAAGACTACACGTAACTTAGTAGTGGTGCTTTCGGATTTTAAAACAGGATGGTGAGGGAGGAAAAAGTTAGGAGTTCGTAATTGTGTTTTGGAAATTTCTTCCATGTGATTCAAACTTAGATATTCTGTTATAAAGTTGGTATAATCGTTCCTTAGTTTAACATTTTTTAAGAGTTTCCTTTCTAAACTTGTATATCTTTTAAGAGCAATATCATACGACTCACCAATAGTTGTAGGATCTTTCCGAAAAGGCAGCCGCACTACGAATCTTCCATCGACTTCTCGATGATGAGTTTTGACAAAATGTTTTTCACATTTTTCCTCTTCAACCGTCATTGGATGTTGTTGTTGAATGAAAGTCTCCAATTCCCAGAACCTGGTCACTAGTTGGTTTAGCTCGGCATCTTCTTCAAATTGTGTCCTATCAGCAGCTGTAAGGCAATAGGCATTTCCCTTCGATTGTACTTCCCCAGATACAACCCATCCGAAAAGCGTTTTTTGAAGAATAGCTGCTGATTGCTTAAGGCGTATTTGGCCCACTGACAGAAGGCTGTAGAATATAGAGGCGCCAATTAAAATGTCGATCCTTTGAGGTTGGTTAAATGATGGATCTGCTAACTGCAGATTGCTAGGTAAATCCAAATGGCTTATATCGAAACGATTGACCGGTATGTTTCCCGTGATGCTGGGTAATATGTACGCTTCCAAGCTGGTAGTGAAATCGCTCACCCTTGATTTTATGAAGATCTGTGATTTATAAGATGTATTAATGTGTGAAGACCCAATGCCAACAATAGCTGTGTTAGACAAAACACGTTGAAGTCCTAACAGCTGGGCTAAGCGATTTGTGATGAAATTAAGCTGCGATCCACTATCGAGAAGGGCTCGGCATGTAATGAACGAATTGTTTGAGGATTTAACTTCAATTAAAGCAGTTGATAAAATTACCTGGCTTTTGGGAACTTCACTTACTGATTTGCTTATTGATTGCATGGCTATGTGCTCCGGAGACGATGAACTATCATGTGTGACGAAGGAATGCAATTGTGATACCGATGTATCAGCCGCTGGGGTGGATCTTGCAGAATTTGAATAGTCCTTGTGCAGAAGTGTATGATGGTTTCGGTGACAGGTACGACAGCCGCTGGAGTTGCAATCCCGACAGGTGTGGCCAGCCTTTAAGCAATTTATACACAGATTTAATGCCTTCACCAAATTAAATCTTTCTTGGGGAGACTTGGCGAGGAATACGGTACACTTAAAAGCGCTCTTACACTCTTGTTTGCAGAAGGGACATATTGTTGCTTGAGTTACCGGGAATGAGTTAACCCTGCACTGGACACGATTTGGTTTGTGCTGCTGCTTGCTGGTTGGTTGTTTTTTATTGTTGAATTCGATGAGTTCCAATGTTCTGCATCTCTTTTGCAAGAACTCGGAGAAGTCTTCCCACGTTGGTAGGTACGTGTTTTCACCACCTTCCGTACCCTGCTGGTTCTTCCCACCAAGGGATGTTGCATGCTCCTCCCACAATGCTGAAGTTGATGAATCGAGCTTGGAAGTAACAAATGCTAAAAGGAGGCCATCTGCTATTTGCTCCTTTGATGACAATGATAGAAGTGCTCTCATGTTTGCGTTAATGTTGTTGTTAACCCGAATTAAATGCTCAACCGAAGCAAAAGGAATATTTTGAAGGTCAATGATTTTAGAAACATGAATACGATACAAATACCTTTTGTTGTCATATTGACCTTTAAGTATGTTGAGAGCCTTGGGATAGTTTTCGGCAGTGGCTTCCAGTGACCGAATTGATTCTTGAGCGTTGCCTTCTAGCATGCTCCTTAATCGATGAAACTAGTCACGTGGGTCAGCAATCTTTTCGTGCACCATCATGTTGAACATATTCCACCACTCCAACCATTCAGCGGGATCTCCAGAGAACGATTTCAGCTTGTGTTTCGGTAGGTCATTCGAATGCGATCTGGTTTCTAGACATGTTGATTGATCCACTGAGTTAGATTGTTGTCGTCCATGTTCACTAATCGAAGCAAGAAGTCTGGCCTTCACCTCACAATAGGAGTCTTCAAAGGCGTCGCGTTCCATGCCTTCGTTCTCATCCATTTCTTCTAGCTGCGATTGAATGACATTGAAATTGGCGAAATGATTTTCTAGCACACCCAATTTTGTCTCCAATTCGAAAACGTTTAACGAAACGATTTTTTCAGCTGAAAGCGCGGTGGCCATGCGCGTAAGATGACCTTTGACAACACCACGCCTTGCTCTGAGCTTCTTTATAGGCTCCATTTAAGTATACTTTTGAATATATGTACACCGAGGGATAATACGAATGGACAAATGATTATTTATAGGTATGGTAAACCGATATGTATTGATCGAATTAATATAATTCTGATGCAGTACCAATCACCATGTGACGAAAAATGAGCGATAAGCAATAATGCAGGAGAATTATTAAAAGTGTGTTTGATTAAAGCAATTAATGAAAACCGAGTTGAATAAAAACCGAGTCCCGGGTTTCGGCACCAAATGTTGAGAACTAAAGAGTTTTTTAGCCCTGTAAAACAACGAAATAGAAGGCAAATTCACAAAATGAGTATTTCTTTATTTTTTGATGTTGACGAGTCGAAAGATGAATAACAACTGGCTATGAAAAATGCTGGTTAACAATTCTATTTGAGAAAGTCCCGCTGACCACGATAGAGAAACGGTGATAGTGAATTTCGTCAAGTCTGGGTGGTATGATTCTACTGTTCTGTTGTCGGGCGATGGTAGTATGATCCATTGTACAGCGGTTGGTCTTTTAGGATGTGTTATGTGATGTTTGGAGACTCAAGATTTCAACAGGTAACACGTTCACGGTAAAACGAGCTACTTGAGAGATCCCATGGAATATTTTCGCACGGTACACCCTTTCAGGCCAATAACTATTCACCCATCACTGCGCAGTGCGCATGTCCCAATGATTCCGTCTGACCAAGATCCATGCCAAGCAGTCGATTTCTTTGGATGCACTAAAAACTCTTGAGGCTACTGCGGATTACTCTTAGGTGAAAGGTTTGGTTCTGGCCCTTCACGGGCTGCAACGCCACCAAAGTCAAAGGCACGTGTTCTTAAACCCTTCCCGTCGGAATTGTGCTATACTCTTTCCGTCGACCTTTTGGTAATATCACTCAACGTCGTTGGTGCAACGCTGCTTTCGCCTGGGACAGATAATTTTAATAAATAATGACGCGGGACATAAGCGAAACGATGAACATACGATTCACGTAAAATTGGATGACGATGGCACTGAACGTAGTACAATAGTTACTTTAATGGCGTGATTACACCAGGGTTGGGTTCATACAGTGGTGAAATCCCATTGACCTCGGAATATAAGGGACTCGCTTGCTTAGAAGGCCATCTACAGATAAAATATTATTGAGCAAGAAATAAACTATTAAAGATAGCTAGTGCATTTCATTTAAAACGTAATCAAAAAAAAAAAAAAAAAAAGGCGAGCGGGAACTCTAAACGTAGTTAAAACGGACGTGATGTACCATTGGATCAAAGCGCTGTCTGACCTGGGTGTTACGGGATCAGTGATAGAACTGGTACGACAGCTGCTAACACAAAGAGTCGTCGAAGCCAACTTTGCTGGTGCCGTCTCAGCTAGAATGGTTAGTCAATCGAAGCCTTCTTGGGAAGGTATACAGATCGGCCAGTTTATACATAAGCGGAGCGATCAGATCAACCCCCACGGAGGTCCTAAATATTCTATTACATCTTCCACCATTGAACCTTTTCAGCAAGCAAGTCGCTGCCTGCGCGGCCTTGAGGATGAGGAGCATAAGAAAATGGTCCACATCTCAAAAAGGCCATACCACCAATCTAAACCACTTCAAAGTACCCATGGACACTGACTACCTCAACCTATCTTTCAGACTCCAAAATGACTACAATGTGTATCAGGCAGAAATATCAGCGATAACGGAGGCCCTTGTATGGCTCAAGATCAATGTAATATCTGCTAAGGATATTATCATTTGCACGGACAGCCAATCTGCGATAAAGTCCCTGGCCGCGGTAACCCACAAATCAAACACATCTCTTAACTGTCGCCTATCTCTAGATGAGATGGCTGAACAGTTCAACATTAAAATACTGTGGGTTCCCGGGCATAGGGATATTCCAAAGTTCCAAAGCAAAGTTAGGGTCAAGCACACTAAGCCTACCTTCCCTCGGGTACCTAGAAACACCAATAAGTACGGTAACACACATGATAAAACTTCCAACCATAGAGGCAACCAACCTCCAATGGATTGAGAGCAATATCGGCTTTATATTGCTACACCGTTTATTGTGGTTTATGGCGCGTTGAATTCAATGACCGTGAGAAGCCCATTGTCGTCAATGGTGACCTCTATCGTTCAAGGATTTCTTGCTTTTCTTAGCCCAATATGCTCGATCTGAACTTGGTCGATGTGCGGCTTTAGCAAGTCAACGCCATATGCCACCCATCTTCCATTTTAGATGGGTGAATTAGCCGGTTAGTTCGCTTCCCTTCGTAAAGCGATGGGGATCACTTGAGTCAACTTGGTCACCGTTGCTCCTGGAACCGTTTTGTGTTTTTAATAAAACTCGATAGTTTGCTGGCCTTCGTTTAGGATAGATCCGCTAGTCCATCAATGAAGTATTTTCCCAGAAATCGTCTTCTTCAGGAGGCTAGGGCAGGGCAATTGCATAGGGATAGAGATTCTTCCTCTTCCTCATCATGGCACCTATTGCAATAGTCATTATATGGCAGTCCTAATCTAGGGGCATGTTTTCCTTAAGCGCTGTGTCCTGTTAGGCTTCGAATTAGGCTGTGTATACATTGCCTGCGTATTTTTAGAAGGCATGTGGCTTTACGTTGACACTACCTTGGCCAGGTTTGTCTCGTGTATGTATCAAGGTCACGCCATCTACCTGTTTCGAGATTTGTATTTTAGCTTTCCATTGGTTGATGGATATCTCCTTTAACAGTCGAGATCAGTCGAGTGTGGAGCCCATTCTGGCTAGTTCGTCTGCTTGACAGTTACCTGATTAATGACTATGTCCAGGTACCCAGCGCAAAGTAACAGTGCAGCTGCTCGGTAAATTTTTTAGAGATTTGAGTTAGTGCCTGACCAATTTTGATCTTATTATTGGTAATTCGAGTGCTTTTATTGTCGCTTGGCTGTCTGTGTAAATAGCAATGTCTCTGTAGTTCATCGATCTCAAAGGCTGCCAGCCGGCGGCCTCAAGAATTGCCGTTAATTCAGCTTGGAATATACTACAGTGGTTCAATATTCTAAGGGATTGGCCGATTTTTAGGATAGATACCGGTACCCATACCATTGCCTGTCCTGGACCAGTCCGCCTATGCTTCCAGTGCAGTGCCTTGGCTTGGAAACTAATTTCCCTTCCATTCTCGTTGGTTGGGTATAGTTTTTTTTTTTTTTTATAAGTAGTCCGTGACTTCACATAAGTCACTTTTTTGGCGTAGAAAACCAGCGTGCCCTATTTCGGAGAACTTCCAGTGAGCTGACTCTATGAGCCACAACACCGACTTTTTGCCTTTTCCTTGCCAAAAAGATCCAAGGGGAGTAGGTGAAGCATCGTTTCTAGAGCTGCAGTGGGAGTTGTTCGCAGTGCCCCGATTATAGCGATGCATGCCATCCTTTGTACTTCATTTAGAAATTTGACCTAGTAGATCCACACAGTGCCCTCTACCAGGCTAAGCCGTAGGTTAGCATAGACCTAACAACCACGGTATACAGTCAATCTGTGATATGGGGTTTGATACCCCATCTGGTGCTCAAGGTTTTCTTGCAGGTGTATAGCGCAGTTGTTGCTTTTTTTGATGCATGCTTCAACGTTCAATCTCCAGTTGAGCTTCCTGTTGAGTATCAGGCCAAGGTGTTTGGCGAATCTAAAGTAAGACTTTCTGAGCTTAAGTGGAGCGATTTGAGGTATCCGCCGTTTTCTTGGGAATAAAACTAGCTTCGTTTTGGAGGGATTTTTTCCAAGCCCGCCGTTCTCAGGCCTGTTGCCATCAAATCTCGGATTGTTGGGAATTGTTTCCCATTAATTGCTAGTGCAATTATCGTCTACATACGAAATGAGTTCGCACACGCCAGCCTCGAGGGATAGGAGTACCTCATTTGCGACTATTACTCATAACTGCGGCCATAGTATTCTTCCCTGTGGTGTGCCACATTTTACTGCCCTTTTTGTGTGGCAGTAGCTGAACTTCAAGTGAATCAACCTGCTTTAGAGCGTTCGTCTGATCCAAAGTATTATATTACCATTAACCTCTAGCTTGCTTAATGCATTGATGATAGCTAGTGGTTTAATGTCGTGTGAAAGCACCTTCAGTGTCAAGTTGATTCCAACTATAATTTGCAGAGCTATGTCCACTGATTTCCTCTAGGAATGTAGTCTTTATCAGTTGTGTGGGAGGTTTCCCTGGTTTTGGTATCCTTCCAGGATAGTTGTCCCTGTCTAGGCTGGAAGTAAACATTACCACCAAGAGCCACGGTTCGAAGATGCCTTAACATCTTTAGTATATTCTTTAGAAAACACGCCAAATCACTTGTCTATGGCGATAAGCTAAAATCAGTTGCAACCTTGGAAGGCAGCACTACACGTGTTTTTAGCGATATGTCAGCCCATATGTCCGAAAAAGCGGCTCAAAATGGAACTTTTCTTATAAACCACATTAAATGTAGCGGTAATCAATATTTGCACAATATAATCCAGACATAAATGGCAAGTTTCGTTTTATCAAGTCTCGTAAAACTCATATACACTTTGGTAACCTTTCTCTTCCCTTTTTGGGAATAAAAAACCAAACGCTTATAAAATCACACGATGCAGTACGTCCCACCTTTAACGCGATTGACTCTCTATCAAAGGCCATATGCCACACCCACACGTGTTTGCCTTTGTAGCTCTTTTTATACTTTCTCACACCAATTGTGTCTTTAACGTTTATATAGTAAATTTATAAAACATGTTTTTGCCATTGAATTGAAATGAATCCGTCCATATTTGTCTGCTTTAAGTTATTTGCTTTATATGAAATCTGAAAAGTCAGCTAAAATGTACCCTGACACCACTCCCGCAAATTAAGGCATCTTTGTGACAAAATGTTTAGCAATTATACCGCTAAGACCTAAGCTCAAGGAATTATCGCCATAATGGATTTTTCTTCGGATAGAGACCACCAGACGACCGTATTGTTTTTCTCTTATCGAATAAATTCATGTAGATTTATCGTATACCATTTGAATGAAGCTATACGAGCAGGCGCTATAAGATCGCAGGCTATTAAAACAAAATGTGTAAACAAGAGTTTCCAACATGTGTACCCAAAAAAGCTTTGATAAACAAAGCACATGGCCATAGAGCGGCCGTTTGCACGCATATCATGAGTAATTCCACTTGACAGCATTCGGATCTGGGCCAGGCGATCGCGCCCAGATCAAGATCAAGATTAAGCAAGGAAACAAGGCAACAAGAACCAAGTTCAATGTTGGCCGGTCTGAAATGAAATCATCAGATCGACGGTCAGTGGATGAGGAGAACAATGAATACGCTGTGCGAAAATATTTCAAAATTACTCGCATGAGCTATGGGTACTCCTACATATGATTCATCCGAACTTTTTTTCTCTTGCGGTTTTTCTTTGATGAAAATCATGATCGACGAAATGGTTTCGCTTTCGGTCTAGTAGCAGATTTGCACAGAAAACTCTGCGTCGAGACAGCTGATGTGGATGAAAATACTCGCGTCGCCGTGACCGACTACATAGACTGGTCATAGAAGTCAGCCATACGCAGACATCACAGAAATAATGTATAGTGCCTGTACATTTATAGCCAATACACTAAGTTGGTTAAAGACTAATAAAGGCCTCGTAGGAGTAGCATCTGCCGACGGGTGCTGGTCCGCTAAAAAAAAGCGAGTAAAAGCCTCTGCTGCCGAACACCTTAGCCAGGTCCTAATTCCACCTCCTTGTGGTATCATCTGGAAATTTCCTGGCCATGAAAATTACTAACGGAAGAGGACGAATGGCGGGAATTCTGTGAAATTAAACAGGATAAGTGTCGGTCTGGTCTGCTATGGTCTGGTCTAGCAAACCCTAACCGGAAAACCCCACAATCGTTCAGAAACAACTGCAAGCCTCGCATAAAACGGAGCGGATTAATGTTGACGGCCCTTGCAAAAACGATAAAAGGACAATGGTCTTTAGCTTTGTACTGGGAATGTTAGGTCCCTAAACAGACCACTTGCAGCCAAACAACTTGCGGACGCCCTAGACCGCAATAAAGACGACTTAACTGCCATACAGGAAATGCGATGGAATGGACCGAATAAAAAGCGGATGAAAAACTGCAACATCTATTACGGCGACTGGTATAGAGAGAGAGGACAACGATTGTTCGGATGCGGATTTATTATTCGAGGAAGACTCCGATAAAAAGGCTAAAGCATCCACGCGCCCATAAGGATGATACCACTAAGGATGAGTTTTACGATCTCCTAGACAGAACATATGCCCAATGCCCCAGCTATGAGATCAAAATCGTACTAGGAGACTTCAATGCTAAGCTGGGTAAGCAAAGCATCACGGACCTACATGAGCCTAACGACACCGGCTGATTGAACTTGCTACAGGGCAAAATCTCCTTCTGGCCAGTACGCGCTTCCCACACCTCGATATACGCAAAGCACCTGGTGGTCGCCAGATCAATCAATCACTAACCAGATTGATCACATCGCGATCAACGTTAGACTTCTTCTTCTTAGGTGGTGCTACAGTCCGTGGTGAACCTGGGCCTCAACCAACAAGCGTATCCAGCCGGCACGGTCTTTGGCCAGCTGTTTCCAGCGCCGCACGCCCAGTTGGTTAAGGTCCCCTTCCACCTGCGTGCGCCACCGTTGATGCGGCCGTCCTCTGCCGCGCCTTCATCCCGGGGTGGATTCGAAGACTCTTCGATCGGAGCTGTATTTTCCATGCGCTCTACATGGCCTAGCCACCTTAGACGCTGTATCCGTAGACGTCGTACCAGGCCGACGTCGCTGTACAACCCGTACAGTTCTTCGTTATATCTTCTTCTCCATACACCGTTTGAATAAACGAGACCATAGGTAGTACGCAGAAACGACCAAGGGCATCTTCATCCGCTTTTGTTAATATATAGTTATATAGTGTCACCTTGGTTTTCCGAGAGAGGGCTCTACTTCTCAATTGCCTCCTGAGCCCAAAGGAACAGCGGTTGGTAAGAGTGATTCTGCGTTTTATCTCAGCGCTGGTGTTGTTGTCGCTGGTCATCAGTGAGCCAAGGTGGACGAATTCCTTGACCACTTCAAAGCTATATCCGCCCATGGTGACGTTCTCGCCAATACGTCGGTGTTGTCCGTCTCTTTTAGATGAAAGCAGATATTTGGTTTTACCCTCATTAACCTTAAGACCCATCTTAGGCGCTTCTACCTCAAAGGCCTCATTGACGTCTCACTGTGTCCGTCCAATCACGTCAATGTCGTCGGCGTACGTAAGCAATTGCGTAGACTTGAAATAAATCGTACCTCTTATGTTGGCCAGTGACTCTTGCACGATATTTTCAAGCACGATGTTAAAAAAGTTGCATGACAGCGCGTCACCTTGCCTAAATCCGTTTTTAACATCAAAGGTCCCGATTTGCTCATTACCGACCTTAATGGAGCAGGGAGGATTCTTCATTGTCATCATGCACAGTCGGACGAGTTTGGCAGAAATGTTAAAACTAGACATGGCTTTGTATAGTTCATCTCTATACACGCTGTCATATGCAGCCTTGAAATCGACAAAGAGGTCTCCAAGATCTGTCGTAGCGTAAATATTTGGTCTATTGTCGATTTACCTGGCGGTTTCAGGCATTCACACAATACGGCAGAGAAGATTTTATATGCGATGTTACGGAGACTTATTCCCCTATAGTTGGCGCAGTTATAGGGATTGCCTTTGTTATGGACCGGGCAAACGATGCTGGGATTCCATTCGTCGGGCACGCTTTCCTCCGACATACCCTGCAAATGAGATGGTGCATGCACCTTACCAGCTCATCTCCAGCCGCCTTAAGAAGCTCTGCAGACAGGCCGTCTACGGCCGCGGCTTTATTAGACTTATAAGTCTTGATATCGCTATTTTGACTTCGTCTAGGTCGGGTGGACTGAATTCTATTACTTCGTCGTCCATTACGAATGGCTCGTTCTGCCTGACAGCGGTATCTTGTCTATCATCGCCGTTATGCAGTCTGCAGAAGTGGTCTTTTCAAACCCTCAGCATCGACTGCGACTCCACTACCAGTTCTCCATTTTCATCCCTGCAGGCCGCCGCTCTGGCTTTGTAGCCATGGCATGTTTTTTTTTACTTTATTGTAAAACTTACGGGCGTTATTCCTGCGGAAGCATCTCTCCATCTCCTCGATCTCACGCTTTCCGTGCTCTTTCTTCTTTCGCTCTGGCAATGCGCCCATTCCTGCTCTATTGTTTGTGCTGCTGTGGACGGATTTCGAGAGAGCTTGGAGGAGACACGATCGGCAAAGATTCTGGCAAGGATTCAGGTTGTAGCTTTCCGACGTCAAACTTGCGTAGTCCTACTCGACTCCTAAGCATTCTTGATATCCTCATTCGTACCTTGGCTACAACAAGGTAGTGGTCCGAGTCGATGTTGGCCCCTCGGAAGATTCGTACGTCGAGAATACGGGAGGAGTGTCTGGCGTCGATCGCAATGTGATCAATCTGGTTGGTGGTCGATTGATCAAAGGATCTCCAGGTACCCTTGTGGATGTTGAGATGGGGGAATCGCGTGCTTGCTACAAGGAGGTTACGCCCCGCTAGGAAATCGATTAGCCTAAGTCCGTTGTCGGATGTGGTGTTATGGAGGCTATGCTTTCCTAAGATCGACTCAAATATGTCCGCTTTGCCCAGTTTTGCATTAAAATCTCCTGGGACTATTTTTGTGTCGTAGCTGGGACAGTGGGCATATGCTCTGTCTAGGAGATCGTAGAATTCTTCTTTGAGTCGATCGTCCTTTTCCTCTGTTGGGGCATGAGCATGCGGATTGTTATGAGGCGTTCGCTTATATCCCGGAAGCTTAAGATTTTTGTCGGAGTCTTCCTCGAATAACGAATCCGCACCCGAATAGTGGCTCTTTGTTCTCCTTGTAGCACTTCCCGTAGTAGATGTCGTAGTTTTTCATCCGTCTTTTGCCTGATCAAACCCATCGCACTTCATGAGGGCGGTTATATCTGCTTTATAGCAGTTGAGGGTTTGCTCCAATTGATCGCCTCACCTCACATTCCAGGTGCAGACTCTCAGGTCCGTTAGTCGTTTGCAGGGGTCGTCAGCATTGTATCCGTCCATATCCGAGGCTTGTTGTCGTTTCGGAACAAGTAGGTTTTTACGTGATAGGGATGTTACCCCTATGCACAACCCCCAACCTGGAGGGCCAGGTTCCTCTTTTCCCAGGAACAAGGGGTTGGGTCGCTGCACACATTGGTTCACTACCTGCCGGGAGCCAGGGTAACTATCCAGGAGGGGCCACTCGGAGGCTGTGTGTCAACTTGGATTGAGCTCGATCAATTTCTTTGCTCTGTTTGCTCGCTCCCTCCCCCCCAACATTAGACACTCCTCCATTATTTTTGATATTCGAACTTTTCGAGGAGCTAACATTACGAACGCAGCGGAGTAGAGTAAGCTACATCCTTTTGCGCTAAAGGATGTTTAGTCTTCAAAAGATGCCTGTAGTCCGGGCTACTGACATATATGGCATGCTCCGCATCTTCTTCTTCCTCTGAACATTCTGGGCAGGGAAGCGAGCCAACCTGTCCAAATCTAAGGAGATATTTTCGATAGCCCCTGTGACCTGGCAGAAATTACGTAAGGAAGTAATTGCAATCGCCGTGTGCTCTTTTTACCTAAACCTCGATCGTAGGGATCAGATTAGATTAGATTCCGAACGGCGAATTTCGAAAAACTTATCATGACAATTATACTAAAGGGGGTTTTATTAAAACCCCGCTAAGGAGAAGCAACGTGAAAACAGTGAAAACACGTTCGATGACAAGGCACGGGATAGGCTAACACACTACCCACTACGCCACGGCGCTCTCAAAACTTAATATATATCGTCATTAAAAAAAGGACAATCACCAGCCAGATAATTTCTATTGGCAGATATACATAAGTTTGAAGTAGTTAAGGATTCGCTCCACCTTGGCTCCGTAGTGACCAGGAACTACGACGTCAGTTCCGGAATCAGTGGTAAACATCACCGACTATGGAGTGGCAGGTCTGTAGTTCAAAATAGGTCCATAGCCAAAGAAATGTAACTCCTATACGGAAATATCGTGCACCGCAGCTGTGATCAAAATACTGATGAAGGCATAACACTCACAGTATATGGATACTACACTCTGTGTATGCAGTTCCAGTATAACATCATAATGGCGTGGAACATTTGCTGAGAATTACAACCAACGTGTAAATTCAGAGGTTAGCGTGTTGGACTCTGGCGCACGATGAGCGAGCTCGGATCCCGATAACACCAACGCTATCGAATTGTTATTTGGCGACGTTCTTCCTCGGCGGGGTACTGGCAAAACCCCCCATATTAAACTTGCCATGAAAAAGCTTCTCGACTCACGCCGTTCGGAATCGGTATAAAACTGTAGATCCCTTTCACCTGTGTGAAAAATAAATCAAACACAGTATGGGTGATTGAGAGGAGCTTGGCTCTGGTCATGGGCTATAACGCCACCAAAGAAGAAGTGTAGATTCAGTCGAGTTCCTCTCTAATCCTATCTAGGACAACCACACCTGGAGAGTAGTGAACGAACATCTACGACCAAAACCACCTGCACTCTGTCCAGGTTGTGTGACAAACATCATAAGAGTACGGCTCTTAAACCTGTGCGAGCTATAAAAAAAACACATAATCACTCTTGCCAGGAGGCAATTCTTAATAGAGCCTTATCCCGTACGACCAAGTGGACTCTTATCATTCCGGTCTTGCTGTACGACGCAGAAGCATGGACACCTTTGACACCCTGGCCGTTTCGCGATTTTCATTCCTTTAAACGCAGACGCGGGATAGAGGAAATGACCACGAGCTTTACGAGCTGTACAAGTCAGGCGTCTACGTATTCAACATGTAAGATGGCTAGGCCATGTAGTGTGAATGGACAGAGTCTCTGAATCCAACTACGGAGGACGAAGAAACAGAGGACGGCCGCACTTAAGATGGCGCACACAGGAGGAAGGGGACCTCAGCCAATTGGGTGTGCGGCAATGGAAAAGGCTAAAGATCGTGCTAGTTAACGGGGCATATTGGTTGAGTCCCAGGTTCGCCCTGAACTGTAGCTCCCTATAAGAAAAACAAGAAGACTAAGTTTAGAATCCGTTCCTATCAGACGAAGACGCCAATCCAACGTTTTTTTTTTTTTTTTTTTATGGAATTACTTAATTATGAAATGAATTTCACGCCAATCGTCCAATATTCATTGAATTGGTCAGAAAAAAACCAATGGGATTACCACTGGACTTGACCATTGCCACAGCGTTGCATGCCCGGCGTGCCATTGGCCCAGTTATTTGTCGTCATCCATGGAAAACCCTCTTAATTAAATTTGTACCTCAATGTAGTACAAAAGAACATGATGCCCCCAGCTACCAATGCATATTCAATTCGCCATATCATTGACAAGCAACTACTGTTCACAATTTTCCATTTTCCATTTTCCATTTCGCATTTCAATTTCATTTTCATTTTCAATGGCATTCCCAATCGACCATAATTGATGGTCAGGGTTATCTGTACACACTACCCGGGCCCAGGCCGCCAGGCGATTTTGCTTTCCATTCCCGATCGGCGATATGCATTTTAATCGACTCATTCCGTGTACATAGCGCGTCAAGCTGCAAAAAAAGTTGCACTTACTCAGCGTCGATTACGAAAATGAGTTCGGAAAACTCATTAATTACTCTTAACTGCCTTTCCTACAAGGTACGCACACCATACGCATAGTGGCGGCTTGTTAGCGGTTATATCTTTCCAGGATTAAGCTCGACCGGTTAGAATCAACTCTCGCTACCAGCTCCGGTGCGTTAGAATCTGTATGCTGAGGCATTGGAAAACAAGTCAATTATGCAAATGCGAGTAATAAATCGATTCGGATAGCTGCCGAGTGTTGTTATGTAATGCAACTGGAGCTCATTCATTTTACCAGCTGCCAGATACGATTACTTTACTACATTGTATGATACATGGCTTGATACTTTAGATTCTATTCATGTTTGCTTGAGAATATGCCGGAGATACCATAATGCGCGAGTTCGTCGGAATCAGTGGGTCCACACGTTGGAATTTTAATATCTACTTAACGTACCCGCTAACCCCGGTAGCAGTCGATGTGAACCGACCTAACTGTTAACCAAATTTTGTAAAAGGCGCTCACGTCGTCTTTTCATACCACCGCGTCTACTAAGAATGACCAGTACAATACCTACGGATTTACATAACACGCCAGCGGTTTTAACGCAATGAAATGCGAGAGCAAAACCACGTCTGTGGGTGTCTTGTCTACGAATCAATGGCTGACAGAAATGGTTTAGATACATTTTACGATCTCGTTTAATATCCATTGTTTCCACAATTCCACTCGGTTTAGGTGTGAGTTAGTTTTTACGTGTTATGAAACGTTTGAAGCATAAACGCTATTCTTGTCGGACTGTAAACTGGTCGATTAGTATTCTGTAATGATGGGCTTTGAAATTGTATAACACAGAGGAGTTTGTAGGCGGTTGTTGGTCGCTGACGACACGCTGTTACCGCGATTGTTAGTGAGTGTAAACAGGTGGTAATCGCATAAATCATCATGACCATTGGCGGTACAAATGGGCCGGATGTTTTGAGAGTAAGAAGCCGGTTAAACACTTTCAATTTTGGATATATGGAGACATTTATCGAAATATCGTAAGTTACGATATTAACAATTTTCTTTGGATTTACGCTTCATTTTAAGCACTAAGCCATCGATATGGCTTGAAGCAGCTATATTAGCTCGGAGTTTTGTAATCTGCTTAGCGAACAAAATCGATTCAGTTACCATAAAAGCTTCTGTCTCGGGTATGAACCTCGCGAAACCCATCAAGTTAAGCATTTGTTTGGCAGATCATATCCTATGGGAAACGAGGGGAGAGGGAGCGAACAAACCGAGCAAAGAAGCTGATCGCTGATACCCTGATCAGACTACCAACAATCAGATTGATCACTTTGCGATCGACGCCAAGGTACGAATGAGGATATCAAAGGTGCCACGGGGACCAGCTGGACGACGAAAGTTTGACGTCGGAAAGCTATAATCGCAGAACATCGCTAGGACCTTTGCCAATTGAGTTTTCCTCAACCTCTTGCAAACTCTAATGACACCGGAACAACATTGGGAGCATTATCAGCGTGTGATCGGAGACGCTGCCTCTAAAGTGTTGGGTTTCAAAAAGCCGACTTCTAGAAACGCCTGGTTTGATGAACAATGCGGGCGAGCCCATGTAGCGAGGCAAAACTCTTACAAAGCCTGGTACAGAGACGGATGAAAGCCGCTTGTGAACATTACGAGCAGAAACGGTGAGAGGAACACACGCTTTTAAAAAAAAAAAAACAAGACGACAAGTAATACGAACATTCCAGGGCTATAACGCCAGAGCGGAAGCTTGCAGGGATGCAGACGGACCACTAGTAGTACGGTCACAGTTGATACTGAGAATGTGGAAGGCGCACTTCTGTAGACTGTTTAATGGCGATGATAGATTCAGTACCACTGTCAGGCAGAATGATCCATTCGCAACGGAGGAAGTTACAAGAGAATTTCGTCCACCCGACCTAGATGAAATTAAGCTGGTAATTTCAAAGCTCAAGAATAACAAAGCCACGGGCGCAGACGAGCTGTCTGCCGAGCATACAACGTCTTCTCCACCGTACTGTGTGAACGCCTGAAACTCTTTCTGGATATACTGGTAAGTTCATATCACTGTGGTTACAGGCCAGGTAGATCGGGAAGATCTTGGAGAGGTCCCAAGAATACTAAATCGATTACCATCACCTTTTCGTCGATTTCAAAGCCGCGTATGACAGCGTGCATAGAGACGAGGTATAGAGAGCCATGTCTAGTTAACATTGATGCCAAACTCGCAGATGTTGGATGACAATGGAGAATTCCCGCTGCTCCATTAAGGCCGGAAGCGAATTAAACGAGACCTTTGATGTTGAAAAAGAATTTAGACAAGGTGACGCACTGTCATGTAATTTCTTCATCATCGTGCTTGAAAAGATCATACGAGACTCAATGGCCAACACAAGAAGTAGGATCTATTTCAAGTCTACGCAACTGCTTGCATTGTCCTAATTGGACGAACACAGCGGACGTCAGAGAGGCGTTCGAAAGCATTGAAGTAGAAGCGGTTAAAATGGTTCTTTCGGTAAATGAGGGTAAAACCAAATATATGCTGTCAATCAAAAGACAACGGCTTCGACAATGACTTCGTCTATCTTGGCTTACTATTGACCAACGACAACAACACCAGCGCTGAGATCAAATGCAGAATTACTCTTGCCAAATGTGCTTCTTAGGCTGTTTCGAGCCCTCTTTCGAAAGACCAGAATTGCGCTATACCAAACCTTAATCATCCCGACCCTCCTCTATGGCGCAGAGGCCTGGCTTTAACGAAAGCGAATGAAGATAACGGCTCGTAGCA
The DNA here is from genome assembly GCA_951905685.1 of Eumerus sabulonum. Classification (NCBI taxonomy): domain Eukaryota; kingdom Metazoa; phylum Arthropoda; class Insecta; order Diptera; family Syrphidae; genus Eumerus; species Eumerus sabulonum. The sequence goes on along the minus strand of OX645061.1, from coordinate 21,448,324 downwards.
TTCCTGCAATAACACATATAGATACCAATACCGTCCGAAAAGCGTTGCACACTCGGATAGTCGGTTGGTGGAATTTACTCTTCTTGATAGGGACCTAGTTTTCATCGCCTTTGCCCATATTGGTGCCGCGTACATAATTATTGACGGCGTCATTCCTGACAAAACTAGTCTACTTTGCTGTCTAGGTCTTCCGGTTTTTGCCATTATTCTGGCTAAGGCAGCACAAACCTGAGCTTCTTTAACGCACGTTATTTCAATGTGTTCCTTTTAGCTGAGCCTAGCGTCAATCACCACACCTAAGTATCTGATAGACAGTTTCGACGTTATATTTTGAATGCCTACCCTGATGGTGATTGTTTGCCTTTTCTTGCGGCTGCTTACCAGTACTGCTTCTGTTTTGCATTTGGCGAGGTCTAACCCGACTGTTGACATCCAGCGTCTCACTTTATTGATACATTCGTTCCCTATATCCTCTATTTCTTCCAGGTGTTTTGCTGCTACTACCATTGCAATATCATCAGCAAAGCCTATCATTTTTGCCTCATTGGGGATTTCAGAATAGAACCTAGCATTGATCCCTGTGATACTCCGCCAGGTATATGGTACTGCATTACCCCGTCGTCGGTATCGTAAAAAAAAGATATCGTTTCTCGAAATAGCTTTCAATTACTTTGATGAGCAACCCTGGCACCATCTTTTCTCTAAGTGAGTGTACATTTTGTCCCCAGTTTGCAGAGTTGAACGCATTTTTGAAGTCCAGTGTTATTACGGCACCGTATTTCTCCTGTCCATGTCCTGCCCTGGATAGCTTCTTCTAGAACTGTGGTTAACCTCCGTATAGCATCGATTGTAGAATGGGCTTGTCTGGTTCCGTACTGGTCGTTTGAAGGTTCCCCGGCTTCGAGTCTGTTGCCTATCATTTTCTCCAGTATCTTACCGATTGTATCTTATAGGCATATGGGACGGTATGACGAAGGCTGCTCTGGTGGTTTTTTCCCTTTAAGCAGCAGCACCAGGCGTTGTTTCTTCCATTGGTCTGGAAAGACCCCTTCGATTAGGCACTTATTGTACATTTCTAGAAATGGTCCCGTGTTGTTTTAATGGCTAGTTAAGTGACTTATTGTCCTCGAAATGTTTGCACACCTTTAGCAGTTCAGTGTCCGTGATAGTTGTGACTTTCTGTTCATCCTTCTGTACGCTCTGTCGTTCTTCGCGGTGTAGTCCCGACACTATTCTTTTCATTAGGAAAGGGCATGAGGGTTAGGGTGCCTTTGGGTTTCGCCATGACAGTTCTGTAAGCTTTACCCTAAGGATTTACAGCTGCTTACTCGCAGAGTTCCTTAAGTTTGTTATTTTTGCTGCTCCTAATGGCGAATTTCAGATTCCTACCTTTATCTCTGTATTGCGGCGGTAGGTTCTGACGGATCGCTTTGACAGCCTTCTGGCTCTATGACATCTGCTGCTTAGCTCTGCTGTTTCCTGGTTCCACCAGTATACTGGTGGCCGCCGATTTGATGACGTTTTCCGGACCATGGTTGCAACACAAGCCCTCATTATTTGCTCAGTAAACCCAGCGGCCATAGCATTTGCTGTCCCTGGCCTTATTGTAGAATCTCTGAAGGTGAAGGTAAAAGAGTCTTCATCCAGTGTTTCTATTTCCCACCCCTTTCGCTGTGCCTTCTTTAGCGAGGCTCTCCTGGGCTCCATTTCAAAAACCGTTGCCAGGTGGCCACTGTGGGTGTACTGTTTGCTTATTCTCCAATTTGCGCCTCTCGTTAGGGAATTCGATACAAATGTCATGTCAACTATGGAACCGTTGCCGTTTCTGCTAAAGGTGTGCTCGCATCCTGTTTTGAGCAGTATTACGTCTATTGACGGTATAGCCTCTAGTAGACCTTCACCTCTTCGATTGGTTTGCGTACTGCCCCAACAGTGGCGCATGGCATCATCCACGAGTCTATGCAGCATACCCCGAAATTCCCCTAAAGTACTAAATGGAGGTGCATAACAGCTGTAGACGTGTACACCTTTTATCTTTGTTTGAACGAAGCCGCTCTTTTTGTCAGCTACCCAAACTTTATCGTCGAGATTCTTGTTCGCATAGAATGACAGTATCTAGTTTGGACTCTCGGATGGCTTGTGGTAGGAGGTCCTGTGCCGCTTTTATATTCTTTTTGTGACTTTTTTAGCTTCTTGATACACAGGACACAATGCGCTTCCTGCTGCATGTATGACGTTATATCTCTCCTTTTCTTCTTTGCTTCATTTGTACAGTTCTTGTACCGTGGCCTTTCTGTCCACACTTGGTGCAATCCTCGCTTCTACCAAGCAAATTTTGACACGCTTTTGCTAGGTGTCCGTGCTAGCTGGAGAAGTCCCATCTTCACACCGAACTGTAGCGTCACCTAAGTAAGTAAGTAAGTGCCCCTGGTTTCCGTTTTTTCTTCGACACACTTTCCAACTTTTATGAATGACCTCTTATCTGTCACTCCTTTGCTGGCGACAGTACCCTCACCTCATTTATTTGTTCACTACTTTACGACTTTGCTCTTTGGCTGTAGTTAGTGAGCGATAGCGTATGTCATTAAATGCTGACATCGGCAGCATCATTGTATGAGGAAATGTACCACTGACTCGCCAGCATTATTAATAAATGGCACTTGCATCTTAGAAACCGAAAAGCTTTCCATTCGTCACTGACAAACGTAGTTGGAACGACCATACGCCAGTATTCTGTGTCGCCAAGAATGTCGGGAAATGACCAGACCGTTCTCACCCTTGGATCTGGTTACAAATTAGAGTTTGACGCTCATGTCATTGTATCTGTTAGACAGATTGACACTGGTCAACCCACCTTCACAGTCGAAGTCTAATTTGCCATTTCGACCTATCTTGCACGAAAATCTAAAATTACGCGTCAAACTTTTGAAAAACCTGACCATCAACTGTCACGCTGTCTTTCCATCTCGCTAACAAGACCTTATCCCACGAAAGGTAGAAAAATTAGATCGTAGGATGCCCTTTACAAATATTTTGATGAGTAACCTTTGTCAGCAAGCTTTTGCCTAAACCTCTTTACAGTGACCTCTTGCTAGTGACAGTTTTGACTTGGAGATAACCCTTTTCAATCACTCACCTTGACCTTGGCTCTTATTTCAGGCTTTTTGTCCTACAACCTCTCCATCGGTTCCCTCTACTTCGATGCATAATAGTACTACTTAACGGCTCCACTGTCTGCGGTGTTCGTTCCACGCCCGAGAGGAATCCAATATTGCATTGACCCGAACCTAACCCAAACGAATCGAGATTCATTATGCGGTTTGGTCCGCTCGCTTCGTCTATGATCGAATCGAACGTATAACTGATCTACTTCCTCGACCGCCCTCAGTTTAATTACTCGACCGCTATATGCGAATCCAAGTGCTCGACTCTAACTAATGCACCATCGATGGAAAGGCGTCATTACCTAGTACTTGCTGGCTTGTTGGTTTTTCTTTTCTCGATTTTCCTCTAAGCGAACGAATGCGGTTTCGACATACTAGATGCATTGAGTACTTTTTCAATGGTCATTGCTTTTGAAATATCAGCACCCAGTGCCGCTGGCCACTCGTAGCCCGAGTGGAGTCCAACCATTAGTCGAGAGGTAATTTCCAAGCCCATCGTTGTCCATGATATCAATGCTGCGGGAAGGAGTCTCACTTTTTGTTTTGATTTTGTTGCGTGTTGCATAAACTGCCCAAAATAAAAGAAAGAAAGCGAAACCTCAAATGTGTGATTGATGGACAATTATGTCCGTGTGAGGCACTCAATGGATTACTTCAGGTGAATGGATACTCGCTCATATTTCCACGATCCATTGCTACACTGTAGCACTTGCCTGATGCTGCGGAAAATGGTCACAAAACTCGTATGCGAACGAGTGGAGACGCAAATGTAATTAATATCTTTTGCCTAGCATATTGAATGGTTCTCGAACTGGTGATTAATGAGTCTATTGAAAGACAAATGATCACAATGACTCCATCGGCTACATTAAGATGCGTCGATAGTGGTGGATGGTGGAGTTTGGAGCCCGAAAAGAACCACACTAATGACGGAGCAAAGTCATAGTGAGTGAATATTTGAGTAGAGTCACATGGTGATGTGGTTGTTGATTAATTAACATCTAATGTGACCTGATTAGGGAGCAGATGACAATGGTGACAAGCAGACAAGCAGATGAGTAGACAGCGCACTGATGGTCGGGGATAAAGTATTTCATTAGAGCATTCAGTCATCTGGAAGATGATATCTTTGTTTTTGTGAGCAGATTAGGGCATGTGGTTGGTCTGGCTGGTGCTTGGGAAGAGGCTGTAATTGGTCTTAAATCATGGTCGTTTACATCATCGCATTGTTGGGGGAGTTAGAGGTTATGGTTGGTTAGGGCATGAGTGCAATGTGTCAAGTTGATCCAATCTTACCTGATTGAGTTACGATATGATGCGGCGTAGAGTGTCGAAATATATATGCTTTGAACAATCTCACTAGTGATTGCGACCGTACTATGGCGTACTATGCTTGCAACCGCTGATTCAATTAAACCGAATCGAATAGCGTCAATTAACCTGGATCGTCCAATAACCGTCATATCCACCTAAAGCCCACACGCTATTGTGACCACAAATGTGCTTTAGACCACCACTAGTTCGGGTCGGAACTTAGCACGACAACTACCTACTCTAACTCCATAGTGACCGAATAGGTAAAAGCGCTCATCCTGGCCGCCCAGACTATTCTGCTCACACAGCCATTCAGTCAAATTTATGTCCCATTTCTGGCCGTCAGCCATGCATCAAGCAGGATAGTGTCGGCGAGCAAATATCCCGCAGACATGCCTATCCGAGGCAGAGGGTGGCATCTAACCAAATGAATACGAATGAACGATTGATTGATTGATTACCACTATCCCCCACGATTGAAACGCCAATGCTTTGGTCCTCTGATAGTTGCATGTGTCGGTAGTGGTCTCGAAGTACATGCGGTTGCGACAGATGCGCGTCCGTCGGCCTGTCCTATCGTTTGAATTTTCGATTTACCATGATTTATGGAACACGCGGGACCTGCAGTTCGGCTATGTTTTCCTGTTCTGTGTGCGATATCCGGGGCGATTGAGGACTGTCGATTAGCGTACTGATTTAGAGATAGCTAGGGGACAGTTAGCCTTGATGGTGATGGAGATTGGTACGAGTCATAGGAGATGAACCAAGGGTAGTGGGAAACAGAAATCTGTTCAGTGAATTGTGTCCACCTGTTTGCGCACTTGTTTGGAATGCAGTATCCGGTAATTGTTTGTTTTTTATCTCATGTTTGGAAAGAACTGACTTTTGCCAATGGACTCATGTAGACTTCTTCTTCTTCGTAGATGGCGCTACAGTTCGGGGTTGACCAGAGCCTCAACCATCAAGCCTCTCCAGCCGGAACGATCTTTGACCGGCCGTTTCCATAGCCGTACGCCTAGTTGGTTGGGGTCCCTTTCTACCTGTGCGCGCCACCTAAGATGCTGTCGTCCTCTGCTGCGACGTCCGTCAGGGTTGGAGTCATAAACTTAACACGGAACAGCCATCTTAGACGTTGGATCCGAAGACATCTAACTAGGCCGTTGTCGCTGTACAGCCCGTACAATTCTTGGTTGAATCTGCTCCTCCCCTCTCCGTTAACACAAACGGGACCAAAGATTGCACGCAGAATTTTCCTCTCGAAACGCACAAGAGCCTCTTCATCCGCTTTTGATAAAGTCCGATCCTCAGCGCCATAGAGGAGGACCAGGATGATTAAGGTTTTGTAGAGGGAGGTTGCCTCTTGAGCCCAAAGAAGCAGCGGTTGGCAAGAGCTATTCTGCGTTTTATCTCAGCGCTGGTATCATTACTGCTTGTTATTATCAAGCCAAGGTAGACGAAGTTCTTGACAACTTCAAAAATATAGTTGCCGAAGGTGACGTTTTGACCACGACGTCGGTGTTGCGCGTCTTTCTTTGATGACAGCATATACTTGGTCTTGTCCCCATTTACCCTTAAACCCACTTTAGTCGCTTCTGCTTCAATGCTTGCGAAAGCCTCATTGACGTCTCGCTTTGTCCGTCCAATAACGTCAATGTCATCTGCGTAGGCAAGCAATTGTGTAGACTTGAAGTAGTTCGTACCTCTTGTTTTGGGCGCAGAGTCCCGCACGATCTTTTCAAGTATGACGTTAAAAAAATCAGATGACAGTGCGTCACCCTGTCTAAAACCTTTTTTAACATCGAAGGTCTCGGTTAGTTTACCTCCGACTTAATGGAGCAGCGGGAATTTTCCATAGTCATCCTGTACAGTCTGACGAGTTTGGCAGGAATTTAAAAACATGACATGGCTCTGTATAGCTCGTCTCTATAAACACTGTCTTATGCGGCTTTAAAGTCGACAAAAAGACGGTGCGTGTTGACCTGGGATTCACGGATTTTCTCCAAGATCTGCCGTAGTGTAAATATTTGGTCTATCGTGGATTTTCTTGGCCTGAAACCACACTGATAGGAACCTATCAGATTGTCCACGAACGGTTTCAGGAGCTTACACAGTACGGCACAGAGGATCTTGTACGCAATGTTCAGGAGACTTATTCCTCTGTAATTGGCGAAGTCATGGGGGTCTCCTTTCTTATGGACCGGGCAAACGATGCTGAGATTCCATTCATCGGGCATGCATTCTTCCGACCATATCTTGCAGATGAGTTGGTGCATGTTCCTAACCAGCTCATCGCCAGCTACTTTAAACAGTTCCGCGGGAAGTCCGTGGGGGTGGCTGTGGTGCAGTGGTTAACATCATCGACCGCCGAGCCGAAGGTCTATAGTTAAAATTCGCTTCGTAGCCAAGAAATTCTATAATTCCGTAATTCCAATACGGACAAAAAGTATGCAACGCAGTTGTGAATGGAAAGTGACCAGACGTACTGCTGCAGGCATAACACTCACAGTATAAGGTCAACTGAAATTCATCCTCTGCGTATGCAATACTAAAGTGCTCGAACGAATTACTACGGACTATAACCAACCCGGAATTGGTCGGCTCTCGTCTTTTCTAGGACTAGGACAACCACCCCTGAGAGTAGTGAACGAACATCAACGACCCAAACCACTGCACTCTGGTCAGGTTGTGTGTCTAAAACACATCATAAGAGAATATAAAATCTCTTGAAAAAAAAACAAACATCGTCCAGGTCTTGTGTGGGCGGGATTCTCTTTCGTATTTGTGAATGGTTCGTTCTGCCTTACGGTGGCATTTTGACTATCATCGCCGTAATACAGTCTGCAGAAGTGATCCTTCCACAAGCTCAGCATCGACTGTCACTCCAGTCTTAGTTGTCCGTGCGGGCTTCTGCTCCTCGATCTCTCGCTTCTCGCGCTTCTTCTTTCTTCTACATCTGAGGCGGCCTCTCTGATGGCGTTCTGACAACGACTCCGTTGTTGTTCTATAGTTTGTGCAGATTGCATCGGGACTTGGGAGAGCTTGAGGGAGACTTGATCCGCGAAGGTCCGGGCGGTCTCTGGCGATTACAGTTTTCTGACGTTAAATTTACTTACTCGACTCCGTTGATTCCGAGAAATTCGCATCCGTGCCTTGGCTGCAACAAGGTAATGATCCGAGTCGATGTTGGCTCCTCGAAAGGCTTGGACATCTAGGATGCTGGAGGAGTGTCTGCCGTCGATCGCAATATTATCGGTTGATTGGTTGTCGATTGATCGAAAGACCGTCAGGGCCCCTTATAGATGTTGAGGTGTGGGAACCGTGTGCTTGCTACCATGAGGTTATGTCCCGCCATAAAGTCCACTAGCCTTAGTCCGTTTTCTGACGTGGGGTTGTGTAGGCTGTGCTTTCCTATGACTCGTTCAAAGATAGCTTCCTTACCCAGCTTCGCATTGAATTCTCCTAGAACGATTTTGGTAACATAGCTGGGACATTGGGCATATGTTCCGCCTAGGAGATCATAGAAGTCGTCGTTATGTCGGTCATCTTTCTCCTTTGTGGGGACGTGGACACATATTAAGCTTATAATGCCGATATTGACCTTGATGTAGATACTTATAAGGCGTTCGCTTACATATTGGAAGTTTAAGACCTTTTCCTGAGTCTGCCTCGAATGACAAATCCGCATCCGAATAAGAGTTGTTTATTTTCTCTGTAGCAGGTTCCGTAGTATATATCAAAGTTTTCCATCCACTTATGGTAGACTAATGTTTGAAATATCACTGGAGCAATACGAAATACTTAGCACGCCTACTGTGAGGGTAGATCTGTCGAAACAGCCTTGCATACACTAGTGAGGAAAATCGAAAGATCAGTCCATCTTAAAGAATATACTCTAACAGCCTTTTTAGACATAGAGGGCGCCTTTAACAACGTCACTCCGAAAGCAGAAATAGAAGGGCTAGAAAAGCTAAAGGTGGAGAGGATTCTGATAAAGCTGATCAAGCAACCACCAGAGTGGCTACCAGTGGAACCCCACAAGGAGGGGCCTCTCACCTCTTCTTTGGAATGCAGTTATAAACGAACTGCTAATTAAACTGGGGAAAGACGTTATTGCCTACGCTGATGACGTTGCCATTTCAATCTCAGGTAATTACCTAGCCACACTGAATGACCGTATGCAAACGGCATTCTCAGTTCTTAGCAAATGGGCGAATAGCAACGAGCTCAGGGTAAATCCCCAGAAAACGGAGCTCGTGCTATTCACCAAAAAGCATAACATTCCGGAACACAGCCCAATCACTTGGCTTGGTACCAGGTTAACCTATTCTCCCAGTACCAAATACCTTGGCATTACTCTAGATAGGAAACTAGCCTGGAAGAGTAACCAAAGCAATCATAGCTCTCTACACGTGCACGAAAGCCCTATGGAAAAGATGGGGATTCAACCCCAAGATCACCCTATGGCTCTACATCACGGTCGTTAGAACCATACTATTGTATGGAGTGATAGTCCGGTGAACAGCACTGGATAAAACAACATACCACAAACAACTCGAGAAGGTACAAAGGCCGGCATGTATGTCAATTACCGGGGCTCTCAGATACACCCCAACCGCTATGCTTAACATGATACTCGATCGTACACCACTCGGATATTTTCGGCAAGCAAATTGCCACACACACGGCCATAAGACTACAAGCCAACTCGAAATGGACGAGCTATGTCACTGGCCACTCCTCCATCCTGGAAGACAGGATAACTATGGCAGAAAACTTGGACCACACAGAACCCACCACAGTCTTAGAGAAAAATTTTACGACGATAGCTATACCCGGACAGGGAAAACTGGACTCGCCAGACGCAACCCCGCAGAAACTGCGTGGATTTTTACACTGACGGGTCTAAAACCAAAGACAGCGTCGGTAGTGGAGTATTCTGCAAACAACTTCGTCTTCTTCTTTGGTGGCGTTACAGCCCATGAAGGACCAGAGCCAAGCTTCTCTCAATCACCCATGTTGTGTGTGAATCATTTTTCACACAGGTGAAAGGGACCTACAGTTTGAAGCCGATTCTGAACGGCGTGAGTCGAGAAGCACTGGATAACAACTAAAGCTGAATAAAGCTCTAAAATTACCAGATCACTGCAGCGTCTTCCAGGCAGAACTGTTGGCAATGAAGGAGGCCTTGTCTTGGCTGAAGTGGAACGTGATGACCACTACGGATATCCGTATTCTCACGGGTAGTCAAGCAGCCTTAAAGTCGTTGGAGTCCTATGTGTACACACCGAAAACTAGCCTCCACTGTCGCCTATCTCTTAACGAGATAACCGAACAGTTAAACATACAACTTATTTGGGTACCGGGACACAGCGACATTCCAGAGAATGAGAGAGCCGACACACTCGCCAGACAAGGAACGACGTTACATTCAATCGTGGCTTGCGAGGGAATACCCCTTGCAACCATTAAACATAGTCTTGCAAATTTCGCCAGGGCCGAGACGAACCTGAGATGGGCCCAGGGACATAGCTGCCTCATCACCAGGCAAATTTGGCCCCGCCTCGATAGTCAACGGACTAAGGGTATAATCTCCCTAAAGAGAACTGACATCCACAAAATCATCGGTGTCATCACAGGACACTGCCTTATAGGAATAGTTCCGAATGATTTCAGCAGAAGCTGTCTAGGCGAAGAAGAGGTTGAGTTCATTCACCACCTTCTTTGCGCCTGCCCAGCATTCTGCACAATCAGGAAACGATACCGATGATCTTACCTCCTTAACGACCTGACAGATGTTTAGCAAGTAGGGATATCTGATCTTCTTAACTTTTTAAGAAGCACAAAATGGTTCCACGAATAGAGGGATAAACCGCCCTCGTAATTGCACAACCGGCCTCCCTGGCCTATGTGTATTCTTCTAAATTCTGGGAAGGCTTCGAATTTACCTACCTTATCTACCTATCTAGTAATTTCTATGGAACTTTAGTCGACTACTTCACTGCCATCGTTCGAGGCCTCTCATAAGCAGCATATCCCATATGCGTTCGCCAATATCCTTCGACTCCATACCGCATACGATCCTTTTCTTTGAAACTAAAATATAATTTTCTTTTTCGTTTTTCTTCTTTTCAGGATAATTCTGTGCCTGATCCTTTGTGCGGCTGTTTGGAGCTTACCCGCCGAAGCTCTCGAGCTCCGGGGACAATCCATAAAAGGTAAGAGGTCCTTAATATTCAGATAAATATGTACTACTTCTCCTCTAACCCATTACCGAGCATATGCTGTTCATGTCCTTTACCTTTACAAAGGAATGTTTCTTTCTTGAATTGAAATCGTTTTCCCTTACGCCCAGAGCAGTGTATTTCCGATTAATTTCTACGTTTGATAAACCTCAGAGGAAACAATTGCAGATAGGATCCAGGCGAAAGCTGCAGATCCCTCTCTTAATTTGTTTCCTTTCAGTATGAGGATATGAGAATCGACTGTGTCCGATGTGCTATTCCACAATTACCAATTCCACTTGATTGCATTTGTAGCAAGTACGTTTTGATTAAGCTATTCGTTGTGATGCGAGTCGATCTAGTGACACTGCAATGTCAATTGTAAAATCAAACTGAAAAGTGAATTAATCATCACTTGAGAACGTTGCGACTGGTACAGAGGGCGATTGGTAGTTGGCGCACGATAAAGTCGCGTGGTACAAACGATTAGAACTGAACTGAAGCGTTGGCGGCAGTGGGATACATAGATTAGAACACGATTGTGGTTGATGTAAGACTCATGGTGCCAGTAAGTCGTCCGATTGAGAATGTGTATTTCAATGTCGTTAGTGAAGTTAATTAGTGGCGATGTGGCGCATTAGTTCTGTAGATGATTTTCTAATGCACTTATATGCCCGTGCGGGGCTGCTCTTTCAACGTGCATGTGGACCTCTTAGATTTTGGAAGATAATTTGGTCACAAAACTATTCGGTGGCATCACTGTTAATGAACAGTGTGACTCTGTTGTTAGCAGACATATTGCGCCTGAAAGTGGGCTTTGTTTTCGTTTTTTTCTGTGCCCAAAATGTAGCATACCGCCAAGGGACGATGTAGAGAGCTATGACATAAATAATGACGTTTTGACGGATGGAGAGTGGCGCGAACTATGAACTATCGCCTCAGTATTACCGAAAATGCAGCTTCTTTTTCGGTGCTGGAGACTCACTTCATCAATTTTCTTCCACCTGATCTAGGTAACAGCATCGACGTGGTAGGTTTTGTCGTAGTTGCTCGCCTTAAAAAATAAAAAAAAATCCTAACTTAGTCCAGGTCGAGTGTTTATTTCGCGACGTTCCTCCTCGGCGGGGTACTGGCAAAACCCCCCGTAGTAAACTTGCCATGAAAAAGCTTCTCGACCTACTAAATTGTAGGTCCCTTTCATCTGTGTAAAAAATAAAAATATATCACACACAACCTGGGTGATTGAGAGAAGCTTGGCTCTGGTCCTTCATGGGCTGTAACGCCACCAAAGAAAGAAGGACTTAGTCCAGGTTAGAGGAACGGAATTCTCGGCTATCATCGTTCGTTGTGAACGGGGCATTCTGCCTGACAGCGGGATCTGTTATACAGTCGTCGCTATCCCTTTTATACAGTCTGCAGAAGTAGTCCTTCCAAATGCTCACGAGCAACACTCGTCCTTCTGTACAGCGCCTATTGATAGGCTTGCTGCCTGGCTACGGATGCCTCCTATACTCGTCGTCAAACCATGGGTTTCTTGTTGGTGGCGTTTTGAAACCCAGTACCTCAGAACCAGCACTCCCTATGGCTTGTTGACAACGGGTCCAATCGTGCTGAACGGTCTGAGCAGGTGTTGGGTGATTTTCCGAGAGCTAGCGATTCTAGCATTGCAACCTTGTATGCCGCTGCCGTTACTCGATTTTTCTGGGCCAGGCATATTCGTAGTCGTAACCTGGCTGCCACAAAATAGTGGTCCGAGTTGATGTTGGCTCCTCGGAAAGTTCGAGGATTTTAACATCGTTATTCGGATATTGGGCATATGTTCTATTCAGGAGATCGTAGAAGTCGTCTTTTGTAGCGTCATCTTTGCTTCTGTAGGGACGTGAGCGCAAATTATGCTGCTGTTGGCGAATTTAGCCTTGATGCGGATTGTCATGAGGCCTTCGCTTACATGGCAGAAGCTCAAGACTTTTTGCCTAAGTCTACCTCTAACAACAAATCCGCATCCGAATAAGCGTTGTCTTCTCACCTTGTAGAGAGAGAGCACCGTGGCGCAGTGGGTAGTGTGTTGGCCTCCGACGCCGATGACTCGGGATCGAATCCGGACACAGCCATGTCATCGAACGTGTTTTTCACGGTGTTTCTCCTCAGCGGGGTTCTGACAAAACCCCCTGTAGTAAAATTGTCATGAAAAGCTTCTCGAAATTCGCCGTTCGGAACCGGCAATAAAATTGTAGGTCCCTTTCACCTATGTGAAAATTAAATCACACACAACATGGGTCATTGAGAGAAGCTCGGCTCAGGTTCTTCATGGACTGTAACGCCAACATACATACATACACATTCTCACCTTGTAGCAGTCACCCTAATAGATATCACAGCTTTTCATCGGCTTTTTGCCCGGTCCCTCTCATCGCAATTCCTGGATTGCGATAATATCTGCCTTATAGCAGTTGTTCGGCTGCACGTGATCTGTTGAGGGTCTTACAAAGCCGAAACTCATTTTTCCTTTTCCTCTTGTTTTTGTATTATGGGTCGTCATTGGGTAATCCGTCTGTTTTGTTTAATACGAGGCTTTTGTCGGTTTTGTTGGCGTGTTGGCTTTTTTTAAGGTATGGCTTGCCGGGCCTAACGCCTATTTTGTGGCGCAAGGAACTCGCCATTCGCCTTTTTCCGCTCGCGATCTCAAATAGAAATCCTCATGTGGCACTACGAGGAGGTGGAAACAGGACTTACTAACAGAGCTCCTAGATGTTCAGCTGCAGCGGTTTCTACTACATAGGTTGATCTCTTCTTTTCTTCTTAACGGGTGCTACGGTTCAGGGTGTACCTGGGCCTCAACCAACATGCCCCTCCAACTAACACGATCTTTTGCTAGCCTTTTCCATTGTCGCACACCCAGTTGGCTGAGGTCCACTTCCACCTGTGTGCGTCCTCTGTTTCTTCGTCGCTCGGGGGTGGATTCAATGACTCTCCGGGCTGGAGCTGTGGTGTGGTGGTCGCCTTCCCTGGCCTGAATCCGTACTGATAAGGATCTATCAGTTTATTTACAAACGGCTTCAGGCGTTCACACAAAACGGCAGAGAAGATTTTGAAGGCGTTATTAAGAAGACATATGTACTCCTCTATAGTTGGCGTAGTAAGAGGGTTCTCCCTTCATCATCGGACATGCTTTCCTCTGACCATATCTTACAGATGAGCTGGTGCATGCTACTAACCAGGTCATCCCCAGCTGCCTTGAAGAGCTTTATCAGACAGTCTTTCTGCGCCAGCAGCTTTATTCGACTTGAGTTTCGATATGGCAATCTTAACTTCGTCGAGGTCGGGGGGACGGAATTCTCTGCGGTCTTCGTCGTTAAGAAATGGATCATTCTGCCTGACAGCGGCATATGTATGTATATCGCCGTTATACAGTCTACTACTAGGTGTCCGTTCTCATCCTTGCAGGCTTCCGTTCTGGCTTTATTACCTTGGTATTTTCGCTTTATCTGTTGATAACACCTTCGAACGTCATGCCTGCAGTAATATCTCTCTTTCAGTTGCGCGCTTCTCGTGTCCTTTCATCTTTGTCCTAAGAAGCTTATGCTGCCCGCTTTTTTTTTGGCTCGTAGAGCTCACGAGCTGCTCTGGTTCTTCTACGCAGTGAGGCTTTATATGCATCCTGCTTCGCTCTGTGAATCCTCCTGTATTTGGCAAGGTTCCACTGCTGTTCTATTGATAGCGTGGAGGGTTCGAGAGCTTAAGGGATTCGCGATCGGTAAAAGCACGACCGGTTTCTGCCGATAGTAGCTTTCCGACGTCATCACTTTGTATTCTTGCTCTACTCTGCTGCGCTCGTTATATCCGTAGGCGCTTCTTGGCTACTATAAGATAGTGGTCCGGGTCGACGTTAGCCCCTCGGAAAGTTCGAACATCAGGAATAGTAGTGGAGTGCCTGACTTCGATCGCGATGTGACCTGGCGATCACCAGGTGCCTTTGTGTATATCAAGGTGCGGTAAGCGCGCACTGGCTAGAAGGAGATTTTGCCCCGTAGCAAGATCAATCAGCCTGTGTCCTGTGCCCTATAGCAGTCGCTGTAGTAAATGTCGTAGTTTTTTATCAGCTTTATACTGGGTCCATTCCATAGCATTCCCTGGGTGGCGGTTATGTCCGCTTCATAGCGGTCTAGGGCGTCCGCAAGTTGTTCGGCTGCACGTGGCCTGTTTAGAGACCTAACATTCCACGTACAGAGCCGAAGATCATTGTCCTTTTTTCGTTTTTTACAAGGGTCTTGTGGCTGTTTCGGAGCTTGTGGCTTTTTTACGGTTACGGCTTACCAACGACATTTGCCATTTGCCTTCCCCCGTTTGCAATTTCCATAGGAAATCTTCAGATGGTACCTTTAGGAAGTGGGGATGGGATTTACTAACAGTGCCGCAAGATGTTCGACTGCGGTGGCTCTTCTCGCTCTTTAGCAGGCCAGCATCCATCGGATAGATGCTACCCGTACGAGGCCTTTGTTAGTCCTTTGATCTCTAGCTGTAATAAAAGGTACAGCAGAACCCCACTTGCAGTCATCCGCCAGTCATTACAATGTTGTGCGAAATCTGAACCTGCAACATCGTTCCTCATTATTACATCCCAAATGCGAGCGACAAAACTCTACATCAGCACAATACCAATCAAGCTACATTACTTCAAAATGACTTAGAGTCTTAAACCCATCTAAGAGGCAGCCAGCTATCAAGCTTCTGCAACATGGTTACGCGCCGGCAGGTGTAAGTAACGTTTAATTCAATTTGCTTCTAATTAAAAACAGAATTTACTTCAGATCCTAACTGGTAACAGCGGGACAAGTTTGTCCTTTGCCACCGTGTCACACTTACACACACCTACAATACGTCGTCCTCTATCATTGTCCTGCTGACAGTGCTAGTGGAAGATGCACCGTCACCGCTGTCGCCAGTTGACAACTTTAATTTGAAAACGGTAACCCACACAAATCCGCCCAAAACACATTGGCCGTATCGCATCCTGTCGGAGGATAGCAATAGCAGTATCTCCTCCACTTACAGATACAGTGTATCTTGTAAACACGTTGTAGTTGCTGGCAAGAGCGATGCTGCAATAATGGTTCAAACTGCACATAATTACACATTAAACTTGTGAGTGGTTGTTGAGTGTTGATAGCGTCTCGGCAAAGGTCCTGTAGAAATTTCACACAATATCCTTAATTAAAGAAGTTTCCACACAAACCTATAGTAGTAGTAGTAGTAACAAGCTGAGAAGGAAACTTTTCGCTCGACGACGTCTTTCAACTGCTTTTAATTCCAGTTGCAATATGCTGCTACATCTTGAGGGAATGTGGTATGCTACTAGGATAATCGGGAAAAAGCAAAATGTGGAATGCGAAACGACAGGGAAATTGTTAAGGATGCGACTGAACTGATGGAATAAGATTAATTCGTTCTGTTTGTAATGTCAATTGGAGTCGTGTTCAAGGACTGAATGTACGGAATTAGTTAAAAATGAAATTCATTCTCAGAATGACAATGTCCTTGTGTCGTGATTTTCGTATGATTTCCACTTGGGTCGTTGGCATTTCAATTTCAAATCCCATCGTTCAATGACCGCCAATATCGAATAAGGAAAGTGACACCTCTCTCCGGGCTTAGTTGTCCTTTTGGTTTTTTTTAATGATTTCAAGCAAATACGAATGGAAATCGAAAGACGACACGACGGCATTTGTGAAACAAAAGGAGCACGAATTTTCAATTGAAATTGTCAGCATGCCTTTCAGTCATTCAAAGCGCAATTTGTTTCGCCCAATTCGGCAATTCGGGTAACCAGGACCAAAGCTAATTGCTTTCGGAGAAAAAGGAATTTCTCTTATTTATGTATATCCTTCTTTCTCTTTCAATGCCAGAACAATAGAAAGTCAGTTCCAGAACCTTGCTCACATCACGACCAAACGAAAGGATTCTCGTGTAAATTGAATCCTGACCCTACCTACTGGCACCGCTCCCTTCAACCACACAGTTCTTGTTAATATTTTAAGGATATTGAAAGGATTTTGCACGTTATCCTCTTTCTCATTCTCTCATTCACAGATGCCAACATGGATTTCAATCTACTCGGCGCCGTAAAGGATCTGATCGGTGTCGAGTTCGTCGATGGCAGTGACGGTTTTCCCGCCTATCAATTCACCGCAATGTCAGACATTAAGGACTCATATCGACTACACCTGCCCGAGAAACTCTACGAATTCGCAATTATGGCCATGTTTCGTCCGATAACACGTACCGGTGGTTATTTGTTCAGCATTGTAAATCCTGAAGAAACAATTGTCCAACTGGGCATTCATCTAAGTCCGGCAACCACTGGCAAATGGAATATCACGTTACTCTACACGAATTCGGATGCACATTGGGCTAGTAAGAAGTTGGCCTCATTCGAGATACCATACTCGAACACCTGGCAATCGGTTGCATTTAAAATGCTCTCCGACAAGGTAACATTCTATTACAATTGCATTGAGACACAGGTAATGACGGTGAAGCGGGAACCCATTGAATTGGTTTTCGATTCGGCATCGACCCTCTATCTGGGTCAAGCTGGATCAATTCTGAAGGGCCATTTCGAGGTAAGTTGCATTTTAATCTGAATCGTTGTGTGATCAAGTTTTACACTAAGACCACCGACCTCTTCTCCGTTCGGATGGATTACGTACGAGTAACGTCAACCCCGTTCGTGGGAAGCGGACGGTATTAGTGGGGTACGTCGTCGCCTGTACTCGTAGTTCTTAGGAAACGAATCAGCAGTGCTGCTGCCATGAATGAAAGATACGAAACAGATCGGGTAGTGATTGGAATCAATTTTCTTAATTGAACGAGAAATCCTTCATTGAGATGGAAAACCAGTTGCTGGAACACGCAGCGTACTCGTATTTCGGATGAAATCAGTTTCCAGCTCTTCCAAGTTTTCGAGTTGATTCGATGCTATGGTTAGGATTTCCTTTCTATCGATGCGAGAACATATCTATCTATGGATGTAGGTACGTACCTAGGTACGTGTACGTGGTTTGGTTGAACGGGTATGTTTGGTATTTTGAGCGCGTAATTTGCAGGTACAGTGCGTTGCTTGGGTAGGGACTTGCATTAGTTTAAATTACCAGTAAGTAATCTCCAGGAACTGGATTTTCGTTTGCAAACAAACTCAACTGCTTGCTGCAGGAATGTTCGGATTGCATTTAAAGTTGTTTTCTGCTTTGAATCAGTCCCGATTTGTGCTTGTGTCAACATAAGCTTTATGGTACCTGACGGGGTATAAACGTGTCCTTTCTGCATACATAACTAGGCAATGGAAAGAACAAGTCCAGGGTCTACCAGATAAAGTAATTGCCGTGACAGGCGGTCTCTTATTATAGGTTCAAGGTGAAAGCAGCGAACTATTGAGCTATTAAACGCCCACAAGCAGCGGGATAATAGAGTTAACTACCAACTTTTGGCTTTCGTTTTTCTTGAAATACTTTCGAATTATAGTGAGTTATTGATTTTACTTATTCTTAGGCTAATTGAAGTTGCCTTATAGGCAACTGGCTTTAGTCTATGCCATGAAACATTGACCTTAAAGAGTTTGCTTTTTGTGGCTGTTCTTAATGGCCGTGTTTGTCGCAGGAAATGAATAACATTATCAAATCAGGCAACAAGCGTCAGTAGTAGTAGTAGTAGTCAGTAGTAGTAGTAGTAGTCCTTAGAAAATAGAGTGACTTCGAACAGGATATCTCTGATACGATATTGTGGTATATGCATCCTGTGACAGAAATGAAGTCAACAGTCGGTTTTAGGCTGTAGAGTGTTCCATCATCTCACAAGGTGATATGTTTTTAGAGTTCATCGTTTTTTATAGCATAGTGGCGGCTTTTATGACATATTCAACAACCATTAAGTCTTAGACTACATATATGAAATCAAAATTATATGTTCCGACATCGAGAATTCATACCTCACAGCACATTTTTTAAGTACCTAGGAGGATGTGGGAAAGGTGATCTACAGACTTTCCACGCATATGTGGGCGTTCAGCCTCCAACGTTTAACTGACGCTTCTGCTTATTTTCGATAAAAACAAAAACCCACTACCTACGGCTGCGGAAACTATAGGATGGGCTTCCGGTTAGGCTCTTACAGTTGTTGTGAAATTCTGTAATGTGTTTGTTATAAGATGGCTCCACGTGGAAGGTTGACAAAGCACTTGCGTATCGAATTTCTTGGAAAATAGTCTCTTTAAGCTTAATCGACTAATCTTCTTAATAAATACTCGTAGACCGTCGACGGAGTGGGCAGTAAAGTTCATAGGGTGACGCTACATTACGTTGACCGAATAAGGCGCAGGACAGTAAATGTGAATTAGGACTAAAACTATTTACTTTTAAATCAAGTTGGGTTGGGTTGCTTCAAAGATTCGCGGATGCCATTTATGAATGGGAAATTTTAGAGTGACTTGAACTTTGATTGTCAATATTGCATCAACCAATAGGGACGTTTCTGTGACCTTTCTGTCGGCAGCGATACTCTCTGTTATTTCCTAATTGGTGGGTGATCTTTCCCGTACACGCTTTTCAAAAATGTCAATAAAAGGAAGTCGAGTGGTGTTAAATCGCATGGCGAAATTAAGTTTCGGCGAATCTTTCCAATTCGTCGATATTCGAACGCGGAGTGGGGCAAGTTGCACTATCCTGTTGCATCGGCTTCTCCTGACACTCTCGTAAATTCCTATTGGCCCAAAGGCGGTAGTTTTACTTGTTCACTGGTCCATTCAATATGAAATGCACCTCAACGCTGAAGAAATTTTTGATGGGAATCGGTCATCGATGCCCTAAGAGCCAATCAATGAATCAGTGAAGGTTAGCTTGAGCACTTGTCTTAATTGAATCTTGAATGGATATCAGTTTAAATCCTTTTGCATGATTTGCAACAACTGTTCGTTGAATGCTCAATTCAAGTGATTCCCCAATTGTTGTTTGCTTCGGATGATCCTTCACGCTTTGCTTCGCAATGCGATATTATCCAATGCTTGAACAGGTTTTGAGAAGCCAGACATTGGCGCGTCTCTCACAGAACTCCCATCCTTGAATCTGCCTACTAAACGAGATAGATTGCTCCATTTGGACCGTCAAATGCATGTAAAATGGACCGTGCGCAAAATATGCTTTTGAATTATTCACCATTTGTGTGGTGCCATAGAATAACTTGAGAGAAGCCAGGTATAGCGTGTTTATCAATTTGACAATTAAATCCCTGCATACCATTTGGACAACCCTTTATACAGGCTTGTTGGGAAAGTCATTTCGTTTTCTTTAAGGAATAATAGTAAATAGATATTTTACTCAGTTGTGCATATAAACTGAAACTCTTAGCGATATCAGCGAATCCTTTAGTGTGTCTTCTTCAACTTCAATTGGCCGTCCAGAAGGGGGTTGATATTCTACATCAAAATTTGTTGAGTTCTGTTTGATATAATGTATTGGATACTCCCTGTCAAGACTATCCAAGGACTAACAGAGCTTTTCCAAGAGTGAATATCATTGGAGAAGCATGATTAGTTTTGGCCGGGATTCCACAGGGCTCTGTCCTTGGTCCAATATTATACAACATACACATTTTCCACCAGAGAGTAAATTAGCTATTTATCTGGACACAAAATACAAATTTAGGAGTCATATCTGAGATACAGTCAGCAAAATATGTATTGCCATTCAAATGCTTTACTTACTTACTTACTTTCCAGGCCATCAAACCATGGAGGGTCTAGGCCTGAGTTAATACAGCCTTATATCCTTGGCGGTCCAGGTCACGCTGCTTCCAGTCGAAAAGACCAAGTTGTTTCGCGTCTGAAAGTGATCGCAGACGCAGACGCGTCTTTAGAGCGGAGTTTCGGTCTACCTCGTCTTCTCGAACACGGAGGCTCAGATTCAAAGACTCTCTTAGCTGGAGCGTTGGTGTCCATGCGTTCGATGTGACCGAGCCATTGTAATCGATGGACTTTATGAAACGGTATGAAAAAATCGATTGCACTTCACGGACCATCAGGTAGTGTTTTTTACCGAAGGCTCGAAGATGGAGCCCGGAGTCGGCTCGGGTATCTAGCGGAACTGAATATCTTCAAATTATTTCGACTTCCGGACTCCGCTAGTGTGTTTCAAGCGGAAGCACTAGCGATTAAGGAAGTTTGGAAGATACTCACCAGGTACCCCATTACTAAGAGAGACGTTGCTATTTGTAGTGACAGTGTAGTGTATCAAGGCTCCTGATCCACACATGATACCATCCAAATTAGACGAACAGTGTAAAGACGAAATCACTTGTGTAGGCGATTATTTCAACATCACTCTCTTCTAGGTTCCTGGCCATAGCAACATAGAGGGAAACGAAAAAGCTGATGCGCTGGCACTCACGCTGCCAAGTTGGGGATCCCATTTAGGACACACTACCGAAGTTGCAAGAACGCGCTGGAAAAGGAATCCCCTAACCAGGCAAAGCCTTCTTTGGCAACCTTTCATCAACTCCATAGGACACAAATCGACACACTACTAGGTCACTTGCGTGGTGGCATCAAAACGGCGCACACGCGCTAATTGAGCCCTGGTCTCTCTGAAACCAGACGGCCGCTCCTACCTACCTACCTACCATGGTCTTTTTCGGCGGGTGTTGCTCTTAAAACCCTTCTCAAAATTTAATTTAAATAATAAGCTTTTCCGGGTTTGGGTTAACTTGAGGGAAGGCACTATATTAACGTCTATTAGCTTCTGCCATATTGGAAAATTTAGCTCAAGCCATGCTGCGCCCGGTTTCTTGCCTGCTATTGCAGGCTATCGCGAACGAAAGGAGTTTTCATTCACTTTTAACTCACAACCACAAAAATGCTCTTATCGTCGATACTACAAAGTACCCCGAACGCTTTCACCAACATTTTCAAAGTGTACGAGCAAGAAATCCTATCTAGAACATTTAGCAATGCCTTTGGCTACTGGTGGTAAATTAATCGAGAGATAGCGTCCAAAATAGAAAAATGGGTATCAGCTGTACCAATATCGCAAACATATTTTAATTCGCTCAATCTGAGCCATATTTAGAAGTTCCAAAGATTTTCTGAAAAATGTCATCCTCCTGAGTGGTTCCAAAAGCATCCAGCCTAATAGGTCAAGGGAGAAAAAATGTCGTTGTTTCCCTACATAGACTCGTCTTAACTTGATATGCGCGATTTTCAATAGCTTCCAAACCCTCTTTATAGTGAAACTTGTCAGGCCCTTCAAAATAGCCATCAAATGAAGCCATTTTTTCAAGCTTTTAAACAGAAAATATTCGAATTTGGCGACGACAATTGCATGAGAAAGCAACTCAAACTTTAGCTCATAAATATTGGCCACACTGATGAAGCACATACCAACCTGTACATCGTCCTGATGAGGCAAAATGTCCCTTTTTGCCATATGTAGGCATTTAGTCATACAAATGCGGCAATGTGCCTGCGAATACCCACTTTTATGGAACGATTAATGAAAGTTATTCCACGCTTACCTCAAACATGAAACTGTCTTCAGAACCCGATTCACAGACGGAACTGTCAAGGTTTTTTTGGAGCTAGATATCCGTTTTCAGTTTATCGTTTGGTCTCTACCTACATTTCATGTGTCGAGTTGTAGATCCCTGTTTCATCCGTAGTCATGAATCCATGCAACAAATCGGCTCTATTGCTGTTAACCCTAGAAGGCGTGCTTTCAGGGTTTGTAAGCCGATCAACTGGAGTCGGTCTAAGTAGGGTGAAGTTCAGTTTCGTCAGACAATGGGACACCCCTTAGGGCAAAACCCAGGAATCCACGTTGCACAGTTTCAATTCGTACGGAAAGGTTAAAGTAGTAAGGGGATTAGACTTGATTGGCATATTCCAAGAGAGGTCTGACGTAAGTGATGTAGAGGAATTTTGTAATGTAGGGGTTCGGAAATTCTTTAGACCATCGTTTTATGAAGCTAAGGGCAGAATTGGCTTTGTGTATGATATGGTTGTTGTGGGAGAGGAAGTTTAGCCCTCTATTGCAAAGGACTCCTAGGTCCCAAATGAAAGAGATGTTGAGTTACAGGAGGTTATTATGACTCCAGGTACCGAAGGAATCGAGGTCGTTTTGGAGTGCGAGCGAGTAATCCGGGGTTGGCATTGATTTTCACGTCGGTTGCGTATATTGACAAGTTCCCACTTGACCTTTTTGATGAGGTCAATATAGTTAAAAGTAAGGACAAATATTAAAGGGCCGAGATGACTACCTTGCGGAACACCGAAAGAAGCGAGGATGGGATCAGACAGATAACCTCTGAAAAACATTCTATAATGGCGATTCTCGAGGTACGATTTTAGCCATGCGATGATTTGGGGCGAGAAGCCTAAAGCTCCTAATTTAAAATAAATGAATGTACGGCTTAGCCTGTAGAACGCTTTTCTGAAATCGGTATTAATAACATTTACCTCCTCGCCTTGCTCAAATTTTTTATAAATTAATATAGCACGAAGCACTGTGACCTTTGCAGATCCCTTGTGCCTGCTAGCCGATTAGCCTAGGAATTGTCCACTTCCTTAATGAAGTTGAGAATTTCCCTCGTAGGAACTGAGATGACTCTCCTCAGGAGTCATCATTTTACTGAGATTACAGAGCACACTCACACAGTATGTGCTCTGCAGCTTCTTCGTCCTCAAGACAGAGTCGACACTCAGTTTCAGACGAGAGGTTAATTTTGTAAGATGCTATCTCAGACCGCAGTATCCCTTCAGGTAGCTGACTAGTCTTCTGATATCCACCCTATTGAGTTTGATTATGTCACTAGAGTGTTTGTTCAGGAGTCGTATAAGTCGTTTCGATTGGCGGAGTCCCTCAACACTGATTCGAAAGGGCAGGTGCGATTTTTCCCCCTTGTCTAAGAAGAAGTTAGTTTTATGCCTTAAGTGCGTTAAGAGGCGCACAAGGCCTTAGTCGCCTTTGTAAGTTTGTTTTTAATATTTGAGTTCTAGTTAAGTCTACGATCAAGGTCAATACCTACATACTTAACTTATTCTGAAAATCCCATGTTTGTCCTATTAAGAAAGGCAGAGCAGGGCTGCACCCTCCTTCTCTTTGTAAACGGGACTAATATTGTTTTATTTGGATTAATAGATAGATCCTTTCTGCCACACCAGTCAGAGATAAACTGAAGCGCGAGCTGCATGCGCTCACAGGCAGCAATTTTGCACCTGCCCGTGACAATAACTACTAGGTCATCAGCATTTCCGATGAACTCGTAGCTACGAGTGGTTAGTTTGCCTAGTAGGTCGTCGATAACTATTGACGAGAGAAGGGGTGAAAGGACTCCTCCTTGTGGACAACCCTTAGCCGCCGATACTGTCACCGAGATCTCCCCAGATGTAGCTGATATAATACGGTTCTCCAGTTCTTAATCCACTGGTTAATGGAATGGCCTACACCTCTGCAGGGTAGCACAATTGTGATCGCCCCTTCAATATCGAGGAAGGCGTAAATCGCGATCTCCTTGCGTGTGAAACTATTTTCAACACGCGCCACTAGGTGGTGTTGTGCATTCTCAGTATATCGTATTCTCAGTGGTATCTGACTCTCCAGGGTACCTCTAATATGGAACTCTATCAGTTTTTCCATTGTTTTTAGAAGGTATGAAGACAAGCTGATAGGGCGATAGGATTTAGGTTGCTCACTTGGCCTTCCAATCTTGGAGATGAAGACAAGATTTGAGGGATGCAGCCCAGGTTGAAACAAGACCTAAAAAGAACTATCAGAGGTAATAAAATAGTGTCCAGGCCCCTCTGCAAGATAGTAGGAAAGACTGCGTCCTTGCCTGGGGCCTTGTAGTGTTTAAATGAGCCAATGGCCCGTTCAACTCTATCGGGGCTAAAAAGTCTGCCAGAGAGGCTAATCGTTGTAAAGTCGATGCTGTAGGTATTTATAACGTTCGTCTGAACGTCAGAATGGATCAACTGGACAGTAAAACCAAGGAAGTGCACCTCAAGCAAGGTCTCCAGGGTTTCGCTACGATTGACGGTAAAGGTACGGTCTGATTTGCGAAGCAGCCCGAGTCCATGTGTGTGCTCTTGGGATAGCGCCCTATGGAGTCGGGCCGCAGTTGGTAGCGAGTTTATGTTCTTGCAATGTTTTTTCAAGGACATTCTTTTGGATTACCTCTGTTCGAGGTTGTATTTCGTTAGAGCAGACTATAATCAGAGAGCATCGTGGCGCAGTGTGTAGTACAATGAGTAGCCTCTGACGCAAATGACACGGGATCGAATCCCGACACAGCCATGTCATCGAAAATGTTATCACGGTGTTCCTCCTCAGCGGGGTGCTGAGTAGATGACTAGGGTTACACGATAAGAGAATCCTATCAGAAGAGGACTAAAGAGAGAACTAAAAAAAAAATAAAATTGATATTCGTCGAATAGACTAAAGTTACCTTTCTGGGGTTGATCTGTCTGTCTTGGTTCAAATTTAGTTTATCGCGACACCCATCCTGTGTACAACTTTCTTATATCTGCAGCTTGAGTCAAAACTATTTTGCAAAGGTGCAAACTAGCACCACTCTTCTTTTTCTTTGTCGGCGGCAGAGTTCATGGCGAACCTGGGATTTAAAAAAAAAAAATTCTCCAACTGACACGGTCTTTTGCCAGCAGTCTACAATGCTGAACGCCTAGGTGGTTGAGGTCCTCTTCCACTTGCGTGCGCCACTTTAAATTTGGACGTCCTCGACCGCGTCGCCCCTAAGGGTTGGATTCAAAGACCTTCCGGGCCGGACCTGTAATTTCCATTCGCTCTACATGACCTAGCTGTCTTAGGCGTTGGATCCGCAGACGCCCCGCTATGTTCATGCCGCTATAGAGGCCGTACAATTCACTTCTAAGTCTTCTCCTCATCCGCTTTCGATAAGGTGCATGCCTCTGCGCCATAAAGCAGAACCGGGATGATAAGAGTCTTGTATATGGTCACCTTGGTTTGCTGAGAGACGGCTCCGCTTCTCAATTGCTTCCCGAGCTCTAAGAAGCAGCGGTTGGCAAAAGTTATTCTGCGTTTGATTTCGGCAATGATGTCACTGCTGCATGTCACTGCGGAGCCTAGGTAGAAGAAGTCCTCGACTACCTCAAAATTATATCTGCCGATGTGTGCGCCCTTTCAACGTGTCCTTTTTCAACGACAGCATATATTTCGTCAGTCCCATTTCAGCCGCTTCCGCCTCAATGCTCCTAAAGGCCTAAATGACATCTCGCCGACTTCGTCCAACTATGTCAATGTCATCGGCATACCCAAGCAGTTGTACGAACTTGAAAAAGATGGTGCCCCTCGTATTGACCAGTGAGTTCTGCACGATCCTCCTTTCAAGGACGATGTTGAAAAGGTCACACGATAGTGTGTCGCCCTGTCTTAAACCTTTTTTGATATAAAAGGTATCGGTCAAGTTGCTTCCTACTCTGATCGAGCAGCAAGAGTTCTCCAATCCGACGAGTTTGGCAGGGATTTCAAAACTAACCATGGCGTTCTATAACTCGTCTCTATGTATGCTATTGTATGCGGCCTGAAAGTCGACAAACAGATGCTGGGTGTCGATCTGAGACTCGTTGGTTTTTTCCAGGATCTACCCCAGTGTGAATAATTGATCAGTAGTGGACTTCCCGGGCCTCAAATCACATAACGAACGGTTTCAGGCGTTCACACAGTGCAGCAGAGAAGGTTTTATAAGCGATGTTCAGCAGATTTATACCTCTGTAATCCACGCTGATAAATGGGTGTCCTTTGTTGTGGATCGGGGAAACGATACTAAGATTCCATTCATCGGGCATCTCCAGCTGTCTTAAAGAGCTCAGCAGTTTAGTCCGTCTGTCCCAGCAGCTTTTTCGTCCAGGTCCGGGGGACGGAATTCTCTGCTATCATCGTCTGCTGTGAATGGGTCACTCTGCTTGACAGCGGGATCTGTTCTCTATCGCCATTATACAGTCTGTAGAAGTAGTATGTATTTTCAGATTCTTATTATCGACTGGAAATCCACTACTAGGTTTCCATTTTCGTCCCTGCTGGCTTACGTCGATCCTCTGATAGCATCTGTTCATCTCTACGAACGCGAGTTTCTCGTGCTGTCTTATTTTTGTTTTGAGAAGAGTATGTTCCTCCGTCCTCTTCTGCTCATAATGCTCAAGAGCAGCTCTCGTCCTTCTGTGCATCGCCTCTTGATAGGCTTGCTGCTGGGCTGCGTGTGCCCCCTCACACTCTTTGTCCAACCATGGATTGGTGGCGTTTTGAAACCCAGTATCTCAGAAGCAGCACTCTCTAGGGCATGTTGACAACGGGTCCATTGGTGTTGTCTGGTCTGAGCAGGTGTTTTCCGAGAGCTTGAGGGAGACGCGGTCGGCATAGGCTCTGGCGGTTTCGTGGGATTGTAGCATTGCGATGCTTTATGCCGCTGGCCTTACTTGATTTTTCTGGGCCTGGCATATTCGGGTCGATGTTGGCTCCTATGAAAGTTAGCACCATTCTACTCTCAAAAAATTTTGCCATAGAGCATTGTAACCTCCTATTACTCCCTGTTTTCGTGGTTCTGTTTATTTTATTTTTATTTTTTATTGTTTTTTTTTTGTTGAGGGTAGAGTTTTTGACCATTCTAACCTAAAAAAAAGGAAGAATAATGGAAGGTTAGAAGGCTTTTGGTTTTCAAATAAAGGAGTGCTCTAAGAGTGGAAGAATATGTATGTATGTCTTGACACTTAAACCTGCTCAAAGACGTCTTGAATGTCTATCTTCCATCCACTCTCTCTAACAATTGTTGCAAGAGGAGTACAACTGAACACAGTGTCTGGCCAACACGATCTCAGATTAATCGTAAAACCTTTCATCTAGCAAAGATTTTTTTTCAAACCTTTTGCAGAAGAGCATCAGCATTATTTATATTTTACGATGCAATTATCATCCTAAGTAAACTGTCAACAATCTCAACATCAAAGCCCCAAAATCACAGCACAACCTGTCTGCCAAAACAAGGGTCAAAAGGACTTCTGAAACATGCTCCCTTACTTAGCCAAAAGAGTACTACTTATGTATGTATGTACATCGCCGCTGGAATTGTCATTCAACCTACACTCATAATCGTCATAATTAAAGTCGCAATACATTTCCACATTTCCACCCCACGATATAGCCGATCCAAATGCCGCTGATGGCGACCCTCGTCGCGCACTTTACTTCTTAAGCAATCTTCAGCGAGTAGGGGACGCTTGTCGTTTATTGCTCGCCCGATAAGAAAAAAATAAATAAAAACAGAAACACATATGTATGTGAATGCGCTATAACACGATGTACTTACCTTCATTAAACGAATCTGTCTAGACGTATTTAACGGTAATGAGGAAAAGCTCTAGAGATCCAAAGAGAGAGAAAGGGAATTCATATCAGCGCAACATAGAGAGAAGTTCTTCTCTTCTTTAAAGCGACTACAGCGCCAGAGTATTGTCTTACGGAAAATCACAGAACAAATTCCAAAAGAAAAGAGTATCTCACTCAAGAGATTGAGTATCCTTTAAGAGCGCATTATCAGCAGATTTTAGTTCAATCACTTACCACCAGGCGATTTTGTATCCACTTCCTGGCGCCACTATCGCTCGATGTAAGGTAAAACTAACTTCCATCCACCCACAGCCACAAGAGTTGATTCACCCACCGAAAAGCTGGATACATTCACTTCGTCCGCCGTGTCATGCCGTGTATGAAGTACGTTCACGGGAAAAGGGAAAATGTAGGAAAAAGGAAAGAATTCTTATAGTGGAAATATTTGAGTGCGATTACCTCAGTCTGGAATCGCAACACAACCGGTAAGGATGTGCTAATAGGACCTCCTCGTTCGTTCGCGTACCTATCCATATCGTATCGCAAAAGCAGCACATCAACGTATATAGTACTCTCGACAACGAATTACCAAATCGGGCCAAACGAAGGGAATTCCACTAAAATTAAGGACGAACGAAAAAATCGGTGGAAAAAATCACAAAAAAAAAAAAAAACAAAAAAGAAAAATCCTTGAAAAGTGTAGCAATGATGTATCGAAGGATTGGTTGGTTGAGGCAGTAGCAGCAGCAAGTCAATTGAATAACGTCATGTACGGGGATGTAAAACCGGTTGTTCGTGGTGGCAGTGGATAAAGTTGTGAAGATACGCGCGGAATTCACATTTATCACTGATTGAATGGCTAACAACAACATGTGGATTAATCCTTGGAAAAATCACTGTCGATTTATTGTTGTCAGCATATTTTATTGTCTACGCTTTCAATACGGATAGATACAGAGATACACGACTATATCGGATATTCCCTGATGAAAAACAATTTGCTCCAATCGTGTTAATTAAAAAAAAACCGAAATTGTTTGTAACAATTAAAACAAAAAGCGGATAAGCCAGTAATGTTTGTGTCTTTTTCGTTTTGTTTTTGCAATTAAATCGTGGCGAATGGAAAAAAGACACAATAACCAAAACGAGAAAGGACTGAAGAGCTACATGACTGGTTGGGAGCCATTAAATGAACTGATTCAAGGACCGCTGCCTTCCTGCGTATGATATCGTGCATATCATTACATTATTACTGTTGTTTCTGTTGCAGTCGACTGAGAAATGAAATGAAATTAAATACGACAAGAGAGGGGATGTACATACATATCTGTTGGATGATCACCCGTGTCCCTAAGCGAAATTCTTCCTTATCGTGAGTTCACACTCGTGTCGCGGCAATTGTCGGGTATCATCCTCAAAGCGGCAAAAGCTGATATGAAAGAACCTGACATTCGGTTACGTGTTTGAAGTGCATCAAAGGCGAGAACATATCACACATACGCCAGAGTGCTATACCAGCACTTTAGGCAAATTAATTGAAATTTATCGTTTGTTGAATCGTTTCGCGTCGCGAGAAAGTCTTTCTGTTGATCTTTACCTCCATTTACTGTTGAAGCTAAACAAGTTAATTATTTAGTCAATTAGATACATTTACCATAACAACCACAGAGAAATTATTGTGATATTAATTCTAAGTGGATAGAGATACATATCTTTCATTCTATCTATCCATCATACCTACCCAACGCTACAGAATCGAAGACAATAAGCCCATTCGAAAAGGAGTTAGATAAATCCAATTTGTCAAGAGCACCTTTTGTCTCGGATTTGTTGTAGATATCCGTACAACCGTAAGGGTCCGGTCATATCGTGAACGTTCCTCTATGCCTGCATGAAATATTAACCATCAGCTCTCGAACCTGCATGTTTTCCACTATGTTTTCTTTCCGGGCCACCTTTTATGTCGGGTATGTCGGGTAACCTAATATCCCCCGGTAGATGGTTTGTTTGCGGTTCTTGACTTTTCGGTAAAACCATATCAAAGCGACGTTCGCTCACAACATATCGAAGCTGGACAAAAGCGGGAGCTTTGCTAATTCATATCATATGTACATATCTGTGAACAGATGCTTGTTCTTGTCTCGAAGAGTTTACGAAGGATAATCGATCAAACGAGAATTTTGCCGTTCATCTATCATTAGTCCTGGATTGCTGTTTTTTTTTTTTTTTTTTTTTTCTTTCTTTGGTTTTCGGATAATATAATCATCGTTGTGGTGTCGGGGCGTTTATTTCGCGCGAAAACAAAGTATTGTTATCGCGAGGAGGAAAATAAATGACGTGCATTTGTAGTGTTATCCTTGTGTAAGAAGCTAGCTCCTTTCAAGCTATATATAGAGTAAATATTATATCAAATCAGGAGTTTTTTGTTTTTGTTTTTTTTTTGTTTTTTGTTTGTTTACGTCCTTGTGCCTGTGCTGTCTGTTGTCCTTGTGCTCCATACCGTTTCGGAGTGAGTTTATTACCATCTGCCCCTCTACCTGTTTTTCTCGGTTTCGTTGATTTATTATATCTCGCGGTGTTTGGTGTTTAGAATTTAATTGAATCTATAAAAATATAAATAAAAAAGTTCCTCACAATGGCGATGGTAATATCGGGTCGTGCAAAAGCTGTCATCACAGCACTGATAAGTTTCTTCCTTCTCGGGATTGTGTTAGTGACCGGTTCGACGAAAGGCTGGTTCGTACCACAGCGATATCACGGCGAACGAGTTGCTGCTAGGATACAGGTAGGTTCAATAGAGTATTCCCTAAGCTATTAAGTGGGCTAAGTAACAATAAAAAATAAAAATGTTCGCACCCCCGGAGTGCATTTTAAAGGGGGGTACTTTTGCGACATGTGGTAAGTCGTTAAAGCGTTGCCATTGAATGTGCTCCTCGT
Source organism: Eumerus sabulonum (assembly GCA_951905685.1). Classification (NCBI taxonomy): domain Eukaryota; kingdom Metazoa; phylum Arthropoda; class Insecta; order Diptera; family Syrphidae; genus Eumerus; species Eumerus sabulonum. Next base: position 21,417,292 of record OX645061.1, on the reverse strand, counting down.
TTCGAATTGCACTTTGGTTGTATTCTAACATTTCAACTAACACACTGATTGCCCCTGGGGAGAGCAGTATTTAAATGAGAATTTCTACGAATTGACCTTGAATGGTTCATACGTAATCAGTTTTGTTTACCGGCGTGCAATCGTTTTTTTTGTTTTCTTTTTGTTATCACGAACAATTGTTATTTGTTCGTACAGGGTGGGCCAGATATGAGTTTCGTTTTAAAAATGCAATAAAGTGAACAAAATTAAATTTTTAGGGTTCCGTACCTCAAAAGGATCACTTTGTTTTCCGTCTGTCTGTCAAGACCCTTTATCTCGGGTACGCGTGGAGATATCGAGTTGAAATTGAAACCGTATACTCAGGTCTAGAGTCTCTTGAACAAACTTCTAAGTTGACGTCAAAAAATATACCGCCCTTTATGCCTCAAAATTAACATCTGTAAATTTCGACAGTTTCAAGGGAATCAACGTTTACTGGATATTTTCCGTTGACCTAGAACTGGGAAATTTAGCAAGTAATACCGCCTTATGGCAAAAGTATAGGCAAAAGTCTGAAAACTGTACATTTGTAATTAATTCATAAAAAATTAATTGTAATTAATTCATAATAAGAGATCTAAATCTACAATTAGACTTCCGAAATTTAACTCTGAGGCCGATTAACTAATTTATAAAGTGCAATAGCAAATTGCACTTACAAAGTCGATCTGCTCAGATCAGAATAATTGATATAGAAAGGATTCCAGATTACGCAACTAAAATTGATCTAACATAAGAGTTATACAAAAATTTAAGGGTAAAGGGGTCCTTGAAGTCATACGAATTGCGTTTAATAAAACCTAACATAGAATTTGCCTTAGCTACAATATGTTCTACATGCTTGACAAAGTTTAATTTCGAATCGAAAATGACACCAAGATCTTCTTTCTCTAATACTCTTTCAAGAACAAAGTCCCCAATTTTGTAATCGAAGAAAATTTGTGAAAAGTTACGACAAGAAGAGAAGTACTGACGTGACGATCAGAAAAACTTGGTTAATTCCACACCATTCTGTTAACTTTTGAAGACCATCTTGTAAGAGAAGGCAATCTTCTATGGATCTAATGCATATGAAGAATTCTAAATCATATGCATATAAAAGTCGCCTAGAATTCAAGAAAATATCGGGCATTCCGTTAATAAAAATGAGGAAAAGAAGGGGCCCAAGATGTCTTCCTTGGGGGACACCCGATGTTACTTGGATTGGTCGTCAAAATTCTAGGCCAATACAAACAAATTTAGTATGACCCTTAAGGAAAGATACCATCCATTTCACCATGTATGAGTGAAAGCCAAATAATTTTAATTTTTCTATTAAAATAGTGTGACTAACTCTATCGAAGGCGATAGTCTGTCTGCGAAAATCTGTATAAATGACATCAATTTGATTATACTTCCTCGTGTTTGTTCTGAACGTAATTAAAAAAAAAGGCATATTGGTAGTTGTGGATCTCCCAGCAACAAAACAATGTTGAAATGGTGAAATATGCTCTTTTAGAAGAAAGGTTAACTTATCGTATATCATTTTCTCAAATAGTTTTTGTTAATTCGTCCATTGGGCCTACGCTAGCTGGTGGTCTTCGAAAACAGACCATCGGCATATGTTTAAAATGTTTCTCTGTATGTTTTCATTCAGGTATTGTGCAGGTGCGGAAGGACGATCGTATCAGTGAGTATTCATATGAATTTATGTTTATGATACCTTAGTCTATATCCTTACGGTCCGCGGCTATTCCAATCAAATGGATAGCAGAGTTGATAGTGTTCAAAAAATGGCGCCTGCAAAAACAGACTCCTACCACATTGACCCCTAAACGGGCAAAAAAGTCGTCGTATTTCGTTGACAGAGCTGTTTGACGACCTAGGTTAGAACGTGCTTTCCGAGGCATGATTATTGAAGTCTAAAGGAAAAAATATTTACATATTTTTATTTTCACAAACTTTCTCTGAGGATTTACTGTCACCATGTCAAACTTGGTTAAAATGCCTGCTTAATGCCTTCTGCATTGATTTATTATCAAAATGCGGATGCACGTGATTTATTCCTCGATGGTACGTCCCATTTTGATTTTATTTCTTTAAAACCATCCACTCCATGCTTTCTATTGACGTGTCGAATTTGGTCAAAATCCGTCAAAGCGTTTAGGAGGAGTAGTCTGTCAACGTAATACATTTTGGGGTGTAAGGAGCTACGCTCGCTTCGCTCCAATGATAGTTTGCAAATCGGGCGATAGTTGGATACTTTCTGTTTTGGACCATTTTTATGAGAGATTTATTGAAAAGATTTTTTTTTTAAGAGATTTATTGAAAATGTAAAAAATGGACTCAGAAATATCAGCTGCACGTTTTGAAAGAATAATTGGTTGGATTTCATCAGGACCCGGGTTGCTGTCGCTATTTAAATTCAAGAAACCTACTTCGACTTCAGAAATATTTAGCTCTAACTGACCAATGTAAACACTGCAATCTTGAGAGGGTAACTCAGCTTTTCCCGAAAAAACTTCATTAGATTTTGTATAATTGGATTCGAAATAGTGAGCAAACGAGTTGCAAATATTTGGAAGGTCCGAAAAGTTGAAGCAAGATAATTCATACTGCTAGGACTACCATTGGCCATTTTTCTACTTTAAATAAAAGACCAGAAACCCTTGCTATTTGTCTTTAGGCTGGATTCGATTGATATAATGTAATTTTAATAGAGAAACTTGTTAAGAACATCGAATTTTCGTTCTAATCTTAATATTTTTTAGAACAATATTATTGCTGCACTGTGGCGCAGTGGGTAGTGTGTTGGCCTCTGACGCCGATGACACGGGACCGAATCCTGACACAGCCATGTCATCGAACGTGTTTTCACGGTGTTTCTTCTAAGCGGGGTTCTGACAAAACTCCCTGTAGTAAAATTGTCATGAAATGCTTCTCGAAATTCGCCGTTCGGAACCGGCAATAAACTGTAGGTCCCTTTCATCTATCGGAAAATGAAATCACACACAACATGGGTGATTGAGAGAAGCTCGGCTCAGGTCCCTCATGGACTGTAACATACATACATTATTGCTGCAAAGGCTTTTTATGACTTAAATTACAAAGCCTTTTGTGGAACCAAGGAGGCGTTGAATTATTGGTAATTATTATTACTATTATTAATTATTATTATCGAAAAAGAAATTATAGAATTGTAATAAATTAGAGGAAGAGCTATAATTTTAGCGCCATGTAATTGCCAAAGCGCCAAATAATTTGTAATGCATTCAAAACTAGCTTTTGAGTAGTTGCACCTAAAATCATTACATTTTGTAGGTCTAAGGTAATTATGAAAAGAAAAGCAAACATCTAGAGCATAATGGTGAATTGGGTTTGGAAAAATCGGATAAGGCCGATATATCAGCCGATATTGTCCTTGTCTATTAACAAATATCGAGAACGCCGTGGCGCAGTGGTTAGTGTGTTGGACTGTGACGCACGATGAGCGAGTTCGGATCCCAAAAACACCGACGCCATCGAATGTTTATTTCGCGGCGTTCCTCCTCGGCAGGGTACTGGAAAAACCCCTCGTAGTATAACTTGCCTGGAAAAAGCTTCTCTATTCAAGCCGTTCGGAATCGGCATTAAACTGTAGGTCCCTTTTACCTGTGTGAAAAATAAATCACACACAACATGGGTGATTGAGAGAAGCTTGGCTCTGGTCCTTCGTGGGCTGTAACGCCATCAAAGAAGAATTAACAAATATAAGATCGAGTATACGACAACAATTCTTGCAACAATTAATTTGGATTAAATCAAGACTTGCGAAAGAATCAATTGATTCACATTCAAAATCAGTATTTACTTTAAATGATAGTAGTTGAAGCTCTCCTGGACCCATTCAATATTAGTGAGATTGCAAACTTCTAGAATGATTACATGATCATTACGTTTTAGCTAAGATACATAGAATTTGTAATTGTTTACATGAATTTTATATTCATCTGAAGAGCTTCTTGGCGGAATATAACTTAACCGTGTCATGTGGAGTATCGTATGACACAAACTTAAATAGATTTTTAATTATTCTTATGATGTATAGTTTTCGACTTATGATGAAGAATGAAAAAAAACCTTCTTCCTTTTTTATGAGTAGGTACTTAATAATCTTGGTGTATGTAGTACCTGACAGTTTGCACTTTTATGCGTACCTGCTTATTTAATTTAAAATTTTGTAACTAAACATAACCCTAAATAGGTATATATCTACTTAGGTTTTTTGTATTATACGGAACCCTCGGTGAGCGAGTCCGACTCGCACTTGGCCGGTCTTTTTATCAGTAAGAACAAACGCTTCCATTAATTGTAAAACTCAACGTCGCTTAAGTGGCTGCCTCGGCTGGCTTCGCAGCATTCCCTCACCCCAATTTTCCAAGACCTTGTTAATGGTTTCGGGCTGTAGCTCACTGATTGTTTGGATGATATTGCCCTTAGGTGCTCGAATCGTTTCCGGATTGTTGTCACGGTTACCTACAAAAAAAACTCCAAAAAGGTCTAAACGCAGCTCCGAGGCGGCCAATTGACATCACCAAGACGGCTGATAACACGATTTGGGAATTTGGTACGGTTGTGGCATGGGCTGTGTCCAAATCCATGTCTTCAATTCCAGTAAAAAAAAAAATGTGGTCTAGGTGGACGTGGACGGACTGCAGTGGTTTGGGTCTTAGATGTTCGTTCACTACTCTCCAGGGGTGGTTGTCCTAGATAAGAAGAGAAGAATCGGCGGAATTTTCACGTTGATTTTAGTTCTCAGCAACTTTTCCATGCACTTATGGTGTTATACATATTAGAATCTCACACACAGAGTATGAATCTGAAGTGACCATATACTGTGAGTGTTATGCCTTCATCGGTATGTTTGATCACTTCTCATACACAACAGCTGTGTTGCATCATTTTTCTGCCTTTTTTTAGTCATTTAATTTCTAACAAAAACTTGCTAGACCGATTTTGCTGAAATCTTAGTTAGCTCTTAGTTACGTTGCGCGTCGAACAAAATTAGTTTCAAGTTATTACCATATTTGGTTCTTGAGATAATCGAGACCAAAATTCCGTCCGCTCATATGCATTTACATATGTACAGACACACATATACAGACATCTCTATTAAAACCTTCGATTTGGATTCTGGTGACCTTTAAACGTGGAGTTATGTCAAAATTTGGATTTCGAAAACTAGGCCCAATTACAATAACTTCCCCCTGGGAAGTCGGTTAACATGGTTCTGTGACGCCCACCGTTGACCAAAACGTTATTTCCAGCCTCATTTTCGAAGAAAAATGGTCCAATGATGCCACCACTCCACAATCCGCACTAAACTGTCACTCTCTGTGGATGTATGCGCCTCGTCCGAAAAGACGATTTTTCGTCCAAAATCGTTGTCCATTTCAAGCTGCCCTAGGGCCCAAACTGCGAAGCGACAACGAAACGGATCTTCGCGCACCTTCTATTGCTGAGTCAATCGGACCCTGTAGGCGAATAATACGAGACCTTTATGCAGAATTCTCCTCAGGCTAGTGCGTGAAATGTTGAGCTGTTGAGATCGATGGCGAGTTGATATTCGTGAATTGAGTCTCACACTCTCGGGCCACACCAGCCACATTCTCATCTATGCGCACCGTACCACGACCATGAGTGTTGTCCACTAGCATACCAGCCTTACGAACTTTTTGCACAAACTTGCGTACAGCAGTCGCGATGGGTGCTTCATTTCGGCCAAAACTTCTCCTCACAAAACGCACTAGTTGGTCTACACAGCACTCACTTTGGAAATAATTTTTCAAAGCGACTATTTTCGTTCTGCTGCGGAGGCATGGACACTGACACTGACTTTCTTTCAAAGCGGGAAACAGATGCCAGTGTCAACCAATTTCAATTTCGTTTAATTTAAAGTAATTAGTGGAGTGGATTTGGTATTTAACGTGTCCTTCAAATTTTGCTCTTCAAAACTTTATCTCCATTGAACTCGTAGTCTTTTCTTTCGTTATATATACATACATACTTATGTACGTTTCATTCAAAAGGGTCCCTTCCCATACGATTTAAAGGATAGTACAAGATACGAGTATTTCATTTTCTAAGAAATATCTCAAACCGACCTTTAGACATTCAATTCGTCCTTTGCTTGTAAAACATTTTTCCTATGATTTTCGCTTGTTTCATTGAATTAAGGAGGACACAACGTTTTTCTTGGGAAGCGATCCAGAAATTCCTTTTAATGAGATTAGAGTGAACTACGGTTTTTTTTTTAATTTCTTAAATTGAAATCTTATAAATCTCAGAAAGTAAACAAAGAGGATCTTACCAGAATGAACTTCTTGGAAATTGAAAAAACACATTTTTTGATGGAACTTTTGCTGATCATTGAAAGGAAGATGAAGACATCTAATGGCCACCACTCAAGCTTTTTTATGAGAATACAATTTGTTTTATTCATCGAGAATCAACAACAAATAAATATGGCGCAGAACCTTCTTATCCCTATTTGTCGCTCTATTTGGTCAAGATAGGTTAGACTAGGTTAGGTTTTAGTGGTTGGAATCCGCCACACGTAGGCCGAAGTTGGCCCACTATGATACCATATGGATTATATACTTACATCCGCCACCTGAACACCAATTGGAGCTTCTGATGAAGCGATGGAGTTGAGTTATTTTTACATCTGCTTTGCTTGCTTTAGTGACCTTGCAGCCTGTGAGGGGCCTGAGCCAAGGTTCTCTGAATGAGAGAACCCATGTTGTGTGGGATTTATTTTTTACACAGGTGCAAGGGACCTACAGATTAATGCCGATTTCGAACGGCTTGAGTAGCTTGAGAAGTTTTTTCATAGCAAGTATACACTATGGGGTGCCAGTACCCCGCCGAGGAGGGACGCCGCGAAATAAACATTCGATGGCGTTGGTGTTATCGGGATCCGAACTCGCTCATCGTGCGTCAGAGTCCAACACACTAACCACTGCGCCCTCAATTTTTTTTATTGCCGTAGAAGGGCGCGCCAACGTAGATCTTCCCGCGATTCGCAAAAGAGGGACATGGGCAGAGAAGATGATGAATCGATTACTCTTACATCCATGCAGCCGCGGCAGAAGTCATTGGCAGGTAGCCCTAGTTTGACAGCATGTTTTCCAATGGTACAGTGACCTGTAATGACACCCACTAAAGTGCTTAAGGTTCCCCTTTTGGTTGCCATAAGGTCCTTGTTCCGTCCTAAGTTTAGCTTATGCCAGATTTGTCGAGTGATAAAGCCGATATTACTTTCGGTTCGAAGGTTCGAAGGTTTAACATGGGCTTTACCATGCTTATTGGTGTTTTTAGATTCCCGTGGGTTGGAAGACTAAGTGTGCTTGACCCTAACCTTGTCAGTTCATCGACCGTGTAGTTTTCTGGAATCTCCCTATGCTCAGGCACCCACAGTAGTTTTATATTGTACTGTTCAGTAATCTCCTCTAGAGATAGATGGCAGTTAAGAGATGTATTTGATTTGCGGGTTATCCTTAACGGATAATACATTGATCCGAAGCCAAAGGGCCTGCTCAAGATAACTATGTACAGATTCGAATACAGAAACAGTGGCACTCAAAACAATGTTAAAATTTCACATTTATTGGCAAACTCCTACCAGTCGTTTCAAGGTTTTGTACATACATACATTTTCAGTGGCCCGCATGTACATACTACTAAAGGGGGGGTTTGGGCAATGCGCGCACACGGGATCTCCAGGCCACTCGACCCTCCGCTATCGACTCTAACTCATCAGGAGCTATGCCCAAGCGCACCCAGGCGAGTTTGTAGACTCGGTCCAAGCACCTCGTCCTGGGTCTGCCAAGCGGTTGCCTACCTGATGGTATTGCATTCAAGGCACGCTTCGGAAGTCGTGATGATGGCGACATTCGTCTCACGTGACCAAACCATTGAAACATCGAAGCATAGCCCTTTCCGTTCGGAGAAGCAGCTGCTCAAAATTGAGATCCTCGCGCACTGTCGTGTTTCTCACCCTATCTTGGCGAGTAACTCCCACAAAACTTGTATTCGCGATACTTGCTTTGCAGCAAGTTTTGTTAGCGGCATAGGTTGCGTTAGGTTGGATTATTCGTGGCCTCCACGGGGGGTACCCACTTAGGCCAGAGAGGTCCCTTGAGTTGCTACGAGGGCGGACTTTTTTACGTACAGAGTTAAGACGGTCAGTTATCCTTATCCTTGGGGGTGGCCGTGGTGCAGTGGTTAACATCATCGACCGCCGAGCGGAAGGTCTATAGTTCAAATTCGCTTCATAGTCAAGAAAAAGTAATTCCCATACGGACAAAATGCATTAAACGCAGTTGTGAATGGAAAGTGACCAGACGTACTGCTGCAGGCATAACACTCACAGTATATGGTCAACTGAAATTCATCCTCTGCGTATGCAATATTAAAGTGCTCTGACGAATTCATACGGACTATAACCAACGCGGAATTTGGTCGGCCTTCGTCCTATCTAGGACAACCACCCCTGAGAGTTAACGGACATCAACGACCCAAACCACTGCACTCCGTTCAGGTTGTGTGTCTATAGCACATCATAAGAGAATATATAAATAAAAACTCTTGAAACTGCGCGAGTTTCTGAAAAAAAGTTATCCTTATCCGCTGAATGTCTTCAAAACTCCTGCAGAAGTCGTTCGAAAACTGCCCTAGTCTTTGTGCATGACTGCCAGTCACACAGTGACCAGTGATGAAACTAACTATTTTGCTGGTGTCAGTTCGTTTTAGGGAGTGTACCTGTGCGTGTTATGTTTGTTTGTTGCGACGTTTCTTGTTCGGCGAGCATGTCAGCTCTTCCATTTCCTCAAATATCGCTGTGCCCTGGTGCCCATCAGAGGTGTTTATTAATCTGTTCGGCCATCTCGGAGATAGCCGAAAGTCGAGGCTTGATTTAGAAGTGTAGACAGAAGACTCCAGCGATTTCAGGACAGCTTGGTTGTCAGTCTGTATTCGAACATCTTCCAAGCTTCCTTTGTTGCCAAAAGCTCCGCCTGAAAGACGCTGCAATGGTCCGGTAGTTTCAGAGCCTGACTTAGGTTTAATACTAATACATATTCCGCTTCCCACCAAGTGGGAACCAGTTATGTCTTTTAGGTTATTTTATCCTGATTTTTTTCTGAAAGACTATGGTGGACTCAATGTGGCAGGAGTTTCCTTCCTGTCGAAGTTATTCTGTTGTTCAGGATAGAGGAATGGCCAGCAATATAGCTCGGCTATTTTGATCTGACTGCTGTGTAAGTGACTAGCAGCTCCCCGTGGGGTTAGGTGGAGTAGCACGTTGAGCGCCGCAGTTGGAGCAGACGTTAGGGCCCCGGTGATGCACATACATGCTAACATCTATATCTTCTTGATTCGTTTCTGTTATGTTGTTTTGTCCAGTGCAGTCCTCCAGATTAACACACCATTATTATTCCACCTCAGATTAATTATCTGGGTGCTTCACTTTTATAGCAAGCTTTTATGACAATTTATTGTACGCAACTTTTTACACACACCTTTTTTACACACTTTGTCTCTAAAACTCACTAGGTGACTTGATTATGTACTTACACACTGAATACCAACTGGCCATTGGTTACTGGTCACTGAATCACGAAAACTGAATGAATACTGAGTGCCTCCGAGGGCGAGTGTTCCGTCTTATATAGCCGTCGGTCCAATCCCTCTAGAATGCTCTGAAATTCACAATCAGCAGTATGCCGCGGAAAGTTGGCATTATTGCCTTTTCAGCTGCATCAGACCATTCCAAACTTTGGCAGCGAAATTCGAACATAACCGTCGGTTCATATAGCAGAGCTCACTTTTTTTAAAAATCCTCGAAACGCTGATTGATTACTTTCTGTGATAAGTAGGGCATCTTCGCTGCATCCCTGCAGTGCTAGATGCCCATCGTGTTTCCAGAAAAGTACTGCAATGTCATAGTTATCACTATTACATTCAGGCTTGTCACTTCTAAAGCGAAACGATTTCTCCGTCCACAATCAAATGAAGACTGCCGTCAACCTAGGCCACTAAAAATATCACGACCAACCCTTCGCCCCCTCAACAAAGATTAATTGCCCTTTAACCATTGCTTACGCCACATATCGCACTCTACGCATTTACACAGAATTACATTCATTTTTTACACCCACCGCACAGGCATTAATGTGTTTATTAGTTCAACCCCGATCTACCATCCCAACCGCCACCGCATTCCATCCACCATCGGCAACATTTTAATCTTCCACATACTTAATCAAAGGTTAATTTATGCAAAAAGATAAAACACAATATTAGCAAAAGGATATTTAAAGCCTAGCAATGCGAGCACGTTTTTCTAATTAGATACATTTTAAAACTTGTGTGTCCCTCGTCGCGCTCTCGGGGGCTTACACTCTTGCGCGTAGGCAAACACGACAGGATACCGCGTCTGAGTGTGTTTTTTTTTTTATGAAAAATTTATTAAAATTTTATACAAAATGTGACGCAATATTGAATAGCGGTCGAGTACTGTCGACTGTATACGAGTATTTGGATCTATCCACCGAGAATTTCACTTCGGATACATTAATTAGTTGAAATTCAAAAATTCGGAAACAATTCAAGGGACTTCTATCTCTAACTGGTTACTTGTTAGTGTCGCATCTGGACGGGTCTTAGAAAAATAAACCTTCAGTTGTATGATTTTTATTTTTACATCGATTTCAGCTAATGCGAAGTGGTAGTAGTAGTGCTCGTGGGAATGTTTATCTTACATCACACGCTCAGATGTTTTCTGGAACGATTTTCTCGTCAAGGTAACTGGAATATAGGTGTATTGAACTAGACGGATGATGAAAAATGTGAGGTGCTTTTCAGGGCTGAAGCCTTGAAGGGTAGACCGATGGAAATTAGGAAAACGGAGTGAACTGTGCTTGTGCTGGTCAATGGATAAATAATTAAAATGTTTGGTCAGAAAATGTGTAGCCATGGAACGATGTTATTATAGGGCCTTCGTATCTATTGCTACTAATTCATCTTATGTAACATGTCTACGTGTCAGGTGGGCGGAGAAAATTGATTACTCCAAAGTTCGTCTTTCCTGCGCCTGTTGTTTTTATTTGTATCTTTTTTGTTAAATAAACACAAATATACTTTAATTGAGTGTATAGACGTCAGCACTTAGAGAAAGATTTACGAGTACATAAATATTTCAAACCAATTTTGAAAGGGATACAAAGGTCATCGATGGAATTAGATTGTTTGGATATTTGCTGTGTTTATACCAATCACATCAACTAAGAATCACTAATTACGTTTCATGGGTTGGAATTTGTTTATCAAAGAAAGCAATTCAAAATACATCCATCTTATTTCCTCCGCCAAAAAAAAAATTGCGAGATAAGTGCGAAGTCAAAGATAAAAGACCATCGGTTCACTTTCATGACTTGAAAGGTCTGAGGATAAGGGAGTATCTCAGATCAGTGATTTTTGTTAAATTTAATGTTGCTGATGGTAAGAACTGCGTCCTTTTGCGGCCGGCATCCACAGGAAATGAGATAATTGAACTCTTTTGGTCGACGCATTTTCGTCTATAATTTTAAGAATTATTGGCGTTAGCGTGTTTTTCACTATTGAAACTATAACACATTCTAATGTGTGGAGCAAAAAAACTCTAATGTCACCTTAACCCTTATCCTGTACTTCAAAAAAAAAAAACAAAAAAAGAAAAGAAAGAAAACAAACCTACGTTGTATTTGTAAGTCAAATTTGCCCAATGGATTTTTTTTTTTTTATAATTTACATTATAGTTTTATTATAATACAACTGGAGTGTACATAGATGTGGTCTTATTTACCTTACTTATGAAAAAAGAAAATATATAGAAAGCATGCATGAAATTAAGGAGAAAAGAAAAGAACATTGAAGGAAAAGCTATTATAAAAACCTTCAATAAAAATAATATCACAGATCCGTATACAGGTATTTATGTATTTATGCTCTTTATGTTCAAATAAGCATTAAATATAACAAAAACTAAAGACTTTCAAGTATAAGTAATAGATAATGATAAATAAGTAAATAAATAAATAAATAATTAAATAAATAGATAAGTACATAGTTACACAAATACAATTATAATAAGCAGAAAATGCTTACGTTATAATTTAATAGCTAAATTTGAAACAAGGGGGTTATCGGATATATTGCATGAAACGACAAAATTATCATAAAGCTTGGCTATTCGAATTTTAACCAATTCGATTGTAGCTACTTCATGCAGTTCGGAAGTTGAAAAGTTCCGTGGTAGTCCTAAAATCATTTCTAACACTATGTTTTGAGATATTTGCAATTTCTTGATGTGGCAGTTAGCGCAGTCCCCCAATACAGAGGCTGCGTAGAACAGTATGACCTGAAAGACTTAATTAAAAATTATGAGCTTAGTCCAGATTTTCGACAAATAAACGGGTATAATATTTTGATTGTTTTTTTAATTTTACTAATAACATTGTTGATGTCTTGGCCAAATGTAAGTCTTTTGTCCAGAGTGACTCCCAAATAATTAATATGTGATTCCCATTCTACGCGGATACCACCAATTGTTAAGTTCGTTTGCATTAAAAAACAAGCTTTCCTTTTCCTAGTGAAAAAGATGGCTTGGGTTTATTGAGCATTCATTTTAATTTTCCAATCAGTAAAATATCTTGCAATGGTATCTAATGCAGATTTGATTCAATTACTGAACCAAGTGAATCTGATGTTTCTATTCATCAGATACATCAGATGCAGATGCATCAGTGTCATCTGCGAAGATTGCAGTATGACAGTCAACAAGGATAGGAAAATCTGATGTGTAAATATTGTATAGAACAGGACCCAGGACAGACCCTTGAGGTACGCCAGCCGGGATCAGTTGGACGTTAGACGGAGTGCAGTTCACTTTTAAACTTCTTGCCGTTAAAAACGACTGGACAATTTTGACCAGGTATCTTGGAAAATCAAATCAAAAAAGCTTGTGGGTAAGACCATTATGCCACACAGTATCAAATGCTTTTTCCACATCTAAAAGAACCATCCCAGTGCTATGGCCTAGAGAAAAAGAGTTAAGCACATGCCTTTTTAATCTGTAAATTTGGTGAGGGGCTTACTATGATTAGGACGAAAGCCAAATTGTTGCATTGGTAAAATATTAAGTTCCTCCATATGTTGCATTAGTTTGTTTTTTATTACTTTTTCGAAGCATTTACTAAGGGAACTCAAAAGACTTATAGGACGATAACTCGAGGGATTATCTGGAGGCTTCCCAGGTTTAGGGATTGGGATAATGTTAGCACATTTCCAAGCACTGGGGAAATAACCTATTTTGAGACATCCGTTAAAAATTGATTGTAAAACCCTAAGAGCCGGATTCGGAAGGTTTTTTAAATATATTTTTCTGACCTGGTCGAAACCAACTGATTTTCGAGGTCTATGTGTACTTAGATTATTTTCGAGTTCATCTAGGGAAACCGCGCAGATGTCGTTGTGCTTGGTGGTCTATTTGACTTAAGGAGTATTCGACAATACTATCGGCATTGCTACTGACAGTAGTCGATATTTAGTGGCTAGAAAGAAACGTTCGGGCTAGCATGTTTGCTTTTTCAAGGTTGGTCACGGCGTTTGTAGAAGTGGATTTCAAGAAGGGAATAAACGTTCGCTTGTTTTTGATGAATTTTACAATATTCCAAAAGGGTTTACTAGATTTGTTCAAATCTCTTAATTTAAGGTTCCACTTAATGTTTCTGACTAAATGTATCTTTTCATTAATTTTACGAGTAAGACATTTTTCAATACCTAGGAACACCGCAACTCTAAATCGCTGCCATTTCCTGCGAAAAGAGTTACGTAACTTTATAAGCTGCAGAATTTGTCTGGGCAGTTTATTTGAGCTATTTAAGCACATAACTTTGACGGGAACTACTGCATCGGCGGTGTTTAATAGCACTGAAGTTAGTGTTTGAATCGCATTGTCAATAGTTTTAGAAGAATTAAAAACAATATTTCCTTCACCGAAGTTATTTCTGAGCAAGGATTTGTATTTCAACCTAATTTATCCCAATGCGGTGGCTAAAAACAAGTCAAGAGTAGATGGGTTGCCTCTGTCGTTATATGGATAGTGTGTAGGATTTGGCGGGAATAAGATTGAAAAGGGGTACCTTAAGCCTAGGTTATATAATACATTTCCATATGTGTTTGCATGCAGGCAGCTCCAATAACGATGACGACAGTTAAGATCACCACCTATAAGAAATAGGTCATTCACATTTGTAAGTTTCCTAATGTCATTTTTTAAAGCTTCACGCTTAGAAATTGAATTTCTAGTGCCACCTGGATAATACACTGAGAAAGTTTTCAAACCGTTTCCATTGTTAAAAGGTATTTCAATTCCATTGTTCTCAACTACTACAGTTCTAACAATAGGCAGTAACGTATGTCGAATATTTTGTGCTGTTGTAGTTTGTTCTGGATTTTTTCGTGTTTGCAGATCTTGAATCACCGATCATCCCGGACGACTGTTGGGAAAGGAAGTTCGACGAGAGATCTCCTCTTGAATCAAAGTTTCTCTCAATTCCTCCAAAGAAATTCTCCGTCTGAAATGTTTTTCTTTGTTCTAGTTTGGAAAAGTCGATATGTATGTATTTAATAAAGGCTTACAGGTCTAAATGCGTATAAGTTGATCAAGAATATCTACCCCTGGTTTCGTTGAATTATAATATTGTTGCGGACACGAACCGACAGTTATATTCGAATTTCGAAGCTCTGGTGAAGCTGAAATGGAAATTATGGTAACTTTCAGCGGCATACTGCTGAATGGCAGAGCATTCTAGAAACTTTCGAAGAGGAACGTCTGACGGCGAGCATTCGAGAAAGTGGACCGCGGGCTATTCAGTTCCCGGGATTCAGTAAAGAGTGATCGGTCGCTAATCAAGCCATCAAGCGAGATGTGAAGCGCACAGATAATTGATCTGAGGCGAAATAATAAAAGTGTGTGTATTGAATTCGAATAAAAAATAGACACTAGACGACCCTATTCTGAACTCGTGGTAAATTTCCTATCAAATATCTTATTATTTCTGGCATTTTTGGATCATACGTTACTTCTTTGTCATGGTGCAAAGTGCTCATTAGAATGGTGGTTTTTTTTAGGCACGTATGCAACGAGAGTTATATTATTTTCATTGTCGAAAAAGAAATGAGAAAACTGCTCGGCATATTGTTTTACATCAAAATTTTGTGGCAGCACAGATGTTTCATTTTTTCATACTGTTCCAACTAAGCTTAGTTTCTTCCTAGTAATTCTATTCCTTATTCATGAGATGTAAAGAAATTGTCGCATGTAATGTTTCTATCTTTCAAGCCTTTTATGAGGACTAGAACTACACGATAGCCTTGATTTCGTTCGGGACGACAATTTCTACCCTTACCGGTGTAAACTTCGAAAGGCCATGCAAAGCTCGTTTTACCGTCGCACAGACCCCGCACTTTTATTCCATACTTTCCTGCCTTAGATGGAAAGTATTGCTTGAATGGACACCTCCCACGATATGTCACTAATTTTTCACCCATATCGAGTGGGTCGACAGGAGTAAGTATATACACATACATATATACCTACATATGTGTATAATATCATATATCGAAGAAAACAAGGTGTTCCAGTAAATGTTTGCTGGAAAAAATATATTGGGCAATTTTGACCCACAAATAAAACGTACGTTATTTGAAAAAAAAAAAACTCATAAAACCTTATGAATTAAAAAATGTTATAATTTTTTTATAGTTCTATTAATTTGCTTGGAAAAATAAAAGTCAAGAAATTTCAGATAAATGTATTCACAAAAAGCGAAATAACTCATGTTGTTTTTGGGCAATCTTGACCCATGAATGCAGGATAAGGGCTAAGTGTGTTGCGGCGACACACTTATTAATAGTCAACAAAATTCGGATCAATTAATCAAACAAAAGGGAAATTTCCAATCTTGCAATCTTGCCAGAAAGTAAATTGCGAGTCGGATCCATAGCGTAATAATTAACACATTGGACTCTCACCCCAGTGATCCGAGTTCAAAACTCAATGTCCGCGGCCGCCAAAGTGCAAAGACAATCAACCTCTCCTTTCCCATTCTACATTGGTACGTCGAGCCGAATAGCATGATGTCGCTTCACAACGAAAAGAAGAAATCAATTGAATCAAACAAAAAACGAAGTACAATGTTTCGTACTTAATGAGTCTGGAAGCCACAAACGCTCGGAGAGCAAGCACCAGATGAGCCCTTTTTTTTTTTCTGTTCACTGTGGAATACTTTCACAGGAATCATAAGATTTGAACACGGGATCACTGGCTGGCTTGGAATTCCACTACATTAATCATTACACCATGGGTCCGAGTCGCAATTTCCTTTCCGACAAGTTGTCATATAGTTGAGAATTTCCCTTTGAAGTGCATTCATAATAACATACTTTAAACTGCATAAAAAATGGTGTGTTACGGCAACACACTTACCATTTGCAGTGTACAGATAAAGTAAAGGAAATGTTGTCGCCACAAATAAATTATAAGGTAAAAATGCGTGGATAACAATACAGTACACGACGTAGGTATAGACCAGCAAATACCTATGTATTTTATTTAATTTTCGTTGCACGGTTTTAACGTATTGATTGAACAGCCCTCGCAAGTTAGAGTTTCACTTCACGACTTAGCTTAGTCGGTGTTGCTTATTATATCTTTGTGTATTGTACGGGTAAGGGATTTCAATATTCGTGGGTTGTGGGAACATTTCTTTGCCACTTACGTTCACATTTCTCTCTACAAACCGGCTGTTTTGACACTTTGTGAAACACGAAAAATCCGATACTTCAGGACTTCAATTTTCCTGGATATTTTTAGCTTCCTGCCGGTATTCATATCCCATTGCGGACGCGCCATTTACATCTGCAGTGACATTGCTTACCAACTATTCCCTGAATACAGCCAACCACCCTCCACGGAATTCAATTTCATATGGCTGAAATTCATACCCCATAAGCACTCTATTCCCCGTTGTTTTTTATGGCCTACAACTCTGTGGAAAACCGGAATAAGTATATCTTCTTCTTCCTTGGTGGCGTTGCAGCCCATGAAGGACCTGGGCCAAGCTTCTCACAATCACCCATGTTGTGTGCGATTTATTTTTCAGGTGAAAGGGGCCTTACAGTTTAATGCCAATCCCGAACGGCGTGAGTAGAGACGCTTTTTCATGGAAAGTATACTACTGCCAGTATCAGGCCGAGGAGGGCTGCCGCGAAATGAACATTCCATGGCGTTGATGTTATCGGGATTCGAACTCCCTCAAGGTGCGTCAAAATCCAACACACTTACCAATGCGCCATGCCGCCCTCCTCTAATTAAGCTGTCGACCTGAAATTCATCGGTTTTTTTCCAGGATCTGCCGTAATACGAAAATTTGGTCGATGGTGGGCTTCCTTGGCCTGAAGCCAAACTGATAAGGACCTATCAGCTTTTTTATAAAAGGCTTCAGGCGCTCACACAAAACGGCAGAGAAGATATTGTAGACGATGTTAAGGAGACTTATTCCTCTGCAGTTGGCGCAGTCAAGGGGCTCTCCTTTCTTGTGGATCGGGCAAACGATACTGAGACTCCATCCCTCAAACATGCTTTCCTCTGATCATACCTTACAGATAAGCTGGTGCATGCTCTACTTTGAAGATCTAAGCAGACAGTCCGTCTGCATTAACAGCTTTATTCAACTTAAGTTTCGGTATGGCCATCTTAACTTTGATCGAAATTCTTTGCGATCTTCGTCATTAAGAAATGGATCATTCTGCCTGATAGCGGTATATTGACTTATATCCCCGTTATACAGTCTGCAGACGTTGTTTTTCTATATTCTCAGCGATTCTACTATCGGGCTTCCGTTCTGGCTTTACAATATGGATGATATGGATGATGATATATATGATTTGTATATAATTCTAGATTATAAGAAACTTTTAACACCCTCGTTTTAAAAGTCACACAAATTACCAGAGAAGATTCTGTGAAAAAAACTGAAATATTACAGAACAGATTGGTGCATAAAAATATGGCCTAGACATACTTTATACAGCTTATGCGGACAAAAAAGAGATTGCTTCCGAAATAACGTAAATCTGTATTCTACGTCAATCTCTGTCAATTAATCTACTTGACAATAAAACAACTTCCGCCCTACATGTGTCACTAGTCTGACAACCATCCTCGCTGTCTGAAATATGGAGAAATAAGGACCAAACGATTATACGAACACAATTCTGTGACATTTCGCCTGACACGCACCCACCGCACCTCTGCGTCGTACACAGCAATTTCCATTTGCAATGACTAGTTAGCCTATAAGCTTAAATTCTATTTACTTCTGATAGATACGAATGGGAAATTATTTATAAAATGTACCTGAACCGAACTATACTTAGCACTTTAACGTCCTGAATAATTTATCTTCTCCCGAATCATGTTGGTTTCGAGCGATAACGCAAAACAACGCTACACAACAAAACCATTAAAATGATCCTGAATCCCACCATATCCTTGTTGGTGTTTAAATACAACATAAGTTGTTCTGTTCCCGTATCTGGGAACATATACTACATACATGACATTCGAGACAGAAAGAAAGCCTTTTTTACCAAATAGTTAATCATCGGCCTGGGTTTGATTAATAGTCCTTAGAAGGACATATGTATACATACATGTATCTGGAGTGTTTTCTTAATTGTCTTTTTGTACGACAACTGTGGCTCGTTGGAATACGAAATAAAATGATTTTATATTCAAACGTTCTTTCCTCAAAGGCTGAATGGCACAACGACTTCGAGGAAAAGGTTAAGGTATAATATGTTAAGTAAATTCAAATGAATACCGGGGAACGTGGTACGAGTGAGTGGGCCTGATGACGGTAATTAGGGCATGCGATCCTCCTAGGCACATGGTGCCCCAGTGCGTTTGTTTCTATACCTCGAAAAACTGCCATGTTTTCGCCCTTATTTAAGATATATGTATGCACCTCCTTTTTGAGTTTAAAAACTCGTAGGTCCTGTTTCGATTATTCCGCCATCGCTTGTCGCTTGTTGTGTATTTTATTTTATTGCATGCTTTTATCTGCTGCTTTCCTATTCATATTTCCTTGTAGATACATAATAATTCCAACAAATTGGAGTGGAGTGGAGGCGTGGGAGGAAGCATCAGCCTTCTGACAGTAATTCTTAGCTCATTAATTAGCCCTCAAGCTAGCTTTCAAACAAGCGTAACAATCGTCTCGCCCACAGCCCCACTTCCTTTTCACACGACGACGATACCTTGGTTTCTATCTGAATAGACAAGTGTCGTAGATTGCTTTGCTTTCATCGCAGATGATTAATTCTAGTTGACTAAATATTGTTGGCGGTAATTTCCTACATATGTACATATGTATCTAGAGATACATATATACATATCTCGAACGAATTAGATGATGGCAGAGTAATGAGTTTGTTAGACGAAAACAGGCTTTGTGTTAATTCGACAGCTTGCAGGGGCCATAAGTACCTCACTCACATCGTCTTCATCGTATCCATGGAATCGCGTATAGTTATGCGATTTATTTGCCCTTGGCGAGAAGGGTTTAATGCGAATTCAATGAGATTACATTTTCAAATAATTGGCAGAACACATATTTTCCAAGACACATGCCCCCCTCATTTTTCACCCACTATTTCTGCCTCTAATCCGTTTTTTGTTTTTTGGTACCAAATTGAAATGTAAAAAGATATTCATCGCAAGCGGGTATTGTAAAATTTGATCTCCAAGTGCCAATTAGATTCAAAGATACGAGCATTCATCAAACTAAAGCGTTTTGTCAAACGACAAAGACAACTGATAAGTATCAGTACCGAGGATTCATGACTAACGTGGGCCCGACTGATGATTGGCAATTTATTTTCAAGATTATTTCGGCAAAGGATACGAATGCGGAGCGAATCAAGAAAGAATGAAATTTTATGAAATATTACCGATTCAAGACGTCGTCTGATTGATAGACGAAATCTGTGCCGTGACTTCCGTGAAGGCATCCCTTAATGAATTTAAAGGGTAGTTAAAAGGGGGTCGTGAGGAATGCGTTTCTCAATAGGCTCTGATGGAAGAATTATTGTTTCCGTTTATTTCTGTGCCGTAAGAGCCTTACTGAAAACGTAGGTAAGCCATTAATATCTATGAACTTTTGTAATTTCTCGAGGAGTTTCGCAGTTCTATCGAAACTTGGCGAAGCTACTTGCAGTGACTCTGCTGCTATCAATTTTCTTACTACCAAGAGTGTTCTGCAGAGTTAGTGCATCTTAAGTAGTTAAGAAGGTCAGTTATCCTTACCCGCAGAACATCGGTCAAGTTGTTAAGGAGGATTCTAGGTAGCGCTTCCTAATTGAACAGAGAGCCGGACAGGCTTAGACTCGATCTCCTCTTCGTTTAATCAGCTTCCGCAGAAGTCGTTCGAAACTTGCCCTAGTTTTTGTGCGTGACTGCCAATGAGACAGTGGTCGGTGGTTTTGTAGATATTAGTTCATTTTAGGGAGATTAGTCCCTTGGTGCGTTGACTTTCAAGCCGAGGCCAGATTTGCTGGTGATGAGGCAAGTTTGCCCCTGGGCCTATCTCAGCCATGACGAGATTCGTAAGTTAAAGATTAATGGCTGCTAGAGGTACACCTGCGCATGCCGTGTTTGATTGTTGCGTCGTTCCTTGCCTGGCGAGCGTGTCGGCTCTTTCATTTCCTGAGAACACAATATGTCCTGGTACCCATAGGAGATGTATGTTAAACTGTTCGGCCATCTCGTTAAGAAATAGTCGGCAGTCAAGGTTTACTTTTGAATTCTACACATAGTCCAGCGATTTAAAGGCTGTTTGGCTGTCTGTGAGGATTCGAATACCCGAAGTAGATATTGCGTTCCAGTTAAGCCAGGACTTCCTTTACTGCCAACAGTTCCGCATGTAAAAAGACGCAAGGATCCGGTAGTTTTAGAGCCTGCTTGCTTTGGTGGTGTTACAGCCCGTGAAGGGCCAGAGCCAAGCTTCTCTCAATCACCCAGGTTGTGTCTGATTTATTTTTATTTTTTACACAGGTGAAAGGGACCTGCGGTTTAATGCCGATTCCGAACGAATTAAGTCGAGAAGCTTTTTCTTGGCAAGTATACTACGGGGGTTTTGCCAGTACTCCGCCAAGGAGGGACGCCGCGAAATAAACATTCGATGGCGTTGGTGTTATCGGGATCCGAACTCGCTCATCGTACGCCAGTGTCCAACACACTTACCACTGCGCCACGACGCCCTCAAGTTTTAGTGCCTGGCTCAGGTTTAATTGTTTGCAGAATACTCCACTACCCACTCTGTCTTTGGTTTTCGACCCGTCGTTGTAGAAGTCCACGCAGCTCTTGCGAGGTTGCGCTTGGCGGGACCAGTCTCATCTGTCCGAATAGGTTATTTTGAATTTCCTCTCAAAGACCACATTGAGCCCGGTCAGAGTTTTTCGCCAAGGTTATCCCATTGTTCAGGGTGGAGGATTGGCCAGTGATGTAGCTCGTCTACTTTTTGCTGGCTTTTAATCTGGTTGCCGTGTAGGTGGCTATTTAGTTGCCAAGTATATCGAGTGGGGTTAGGTGGAGTATCATGTTGAGCGCTGCCTTTGGGTGGACCTTAGGGCCCCTTTGCACCTTCTGGATCTTGCTTATGGTAGACTACGACTTCGTACATTAGAATAGGTTTAACAACTGTAATGTACAGCCATAGGGTAAGCTTAGGCTTGAATCCCCATTTTTCCCCTAAGACTTTTTTACAGGCTTAGACAGCTATAGTTGCTTTTTTTGCACACTCGATTGTGTTGTCCTTCCAAGTTAGTGTTTTGCCCAGTTATTTGGCCCTAGAAGAGCAGGTTAACCTGATGCCAAGTAGAGTAATTGGGCATGTTTCCGAGATTTTAGACTTTCTGGTGAACATAACATCAAGAGGATCTACCCCAAACCCGTTGTGTTGTGCCCATTCGTACAGTATGCGATAACGTCGAGACCTTCTTTCTCCAGTTTGGTCGTTCGCTTACAACTACATTCCAGAGACGAGGAGAGAGGTCGCCCCTTTTGGGTTATTTGGCTGCCCCATTTAGAGTCAATTTTGCGTGTTGAAAGTAACTCGCCAATCAACTCTTAGAGAGTCCTATTGTAGGGTAAGGACTTTCTTTACGAAAAGAAACAGCCTAGATTAGACGCCCTGTGCATCCTACGGTCTGGTCAAAATCTGATCTGGTGAGTGCAGTCTGTTTGGAGCTTAACAGATGTTCGATTTGTTGCGTGGCATAGGAGCGCGAAACAAGTCGACATTCTTTCCTTTTTCAAGATCTCGTGCAGCTTCTAGTACGGCAGACACTCTTCTTTGAAATCCGCAAAATTTTCAGTTTGGGCAACCGAATTACTACGCCCATCAACTTAGAGATCTGCTCGTAAATTGGCTGACTATGACACGATGTCTTATATATCCGTGAGGAAAGATTGCAAATCTGCTACGAGTCATTTACTAATGAGGCTGTTGTTTGCTGCAGTTCGTAGTGCCTATCAAATACTCTGTCTTTTCTCCGGTTGATTAAGGTAGCAATCGATGGGCACCTGGCCTAGAAGTAATTAGCAGACATGCATATCCTGGATGAGGAAAAACGCTTGGGTATTTGAATGTTGGGATGTCGGTGTCAATAATTTTTTTCGCCACGATTCGCCACTCATACAAGTCTACCTCAAATCGGTTCCTCAAATCGTTTAGGGAAAGGGTACACCCTACCGAAGTCGATCCGACCCTCATATCTGAGATTACCCTCCTTCTCGGCGGTGCACAGCCCAGCAAACGTCGGCGGTTAGTGAAGGCTGCTGTAAGAGACACAAGCATGCCAGCATTTTAGGCAAACTCTCTTCCTCTTACTGGGGAGGACCAGCTCCCCAAAAAAAGTTTAGGCTCCCGAACTGCCGGAGACGACGCAACAGCTGAAAAAACTTGTGACGCTGACAGGCAGCCGCTGAACGCAGAAGGCAAACCCTTTTCGGGTTCCAAAGACTCTCAAACCGGTAAAGCTGTCCCGGTGTAGTTTCTAAAGGGAGCAAGAGCACGAACAGAAAAAGAAAAGAACGCTTGCAAACGGAAAACGGCCGCCAAGAATAGCCGCCCTATGGAAAGAGTGGGTGATGTATCCCCCTCTGACGTTGCGGCGATAAATCGAAGTCAGAAGGCAGATGCGGCGATCCAAGAAAATCGAAATATAAGCCAGAACAGGAAGAACCAAATCTGCTCGTCCGAGGCGGGCACTTCATACAGTAACACCCTTTCCTTAGCTACAGAAACGCTTATGACCGTAAGCAGTTTTCTTACAGAGACGAGACCATTTGCTTCGAAAAGGTCAGGATAGGGAAAGCTGGCAGGGACAATGGATGACCAACACAGATTGCAAACAATGCGAGAATCGTCCACTGGAGCTAGCTTCAACAACGGGCTTCTGTATTTAGGTGAAGAAGGCCGCTCTGGTAATTTCCACCATTGTGGTGAGCTGTTCCTCACAGCGGACATCGGCCTGGATCAGAAGTATGGAGCAGAAAATCCCGCCTTTGGGAACTACTACTTTTCTACTTGTTGGAGCACTCAGGCATTATTGCTGGTCCATTGTATTGCTATACAGATACCTTCTTTCTTTGGTGGGTTACAGCCCATGAAGGGCCAGAGCTAGGCTTCTCTCAATCACCCATATTGTGTGGGATTTAATTTTCACGCAGGTGAGAGGAACCTACAATTTAATGCCGAATCAATAAGCCTACTCACGGCAAGTATACCACAAGGGATTTTGCCAGTAGCCCACCGAGGAGGGACAGAAAAGGGTTCTGCTGTGTCTTTCTCCTCGTAACATAGTGTAATAGCCCTTAAAGATGCCCTCAAGTCTTATGCAGTCAATTTTCCTTAAGGATTAGAAGAATGCTGCGGACTCCTTGCAGACAGCAGGGCATGCGCGCTTAGTCCTGCATTCTGGATCTCCCCTCTATTTAGGATTTTCAGTATCGAAGACTCAAACGTTGACCGTTGAAGCAGATAGCAAGGTGGGTTCAGGTCCTGAGAATAACTCCTCTGAGTCCATTCTGGCTAGTTCATCACAGATCTCTATTCCTGTTATCCCAAAATGACATCGGACCCTTTAGTATACCGACTTTATTCAAGAAGTCCTTAAGTTAATACACTAACTTAGATCTGGTTAAAGGATTTCACACAGTTCTGAGTGCAGCTTGGCTATCTCTGCAGACGCTTATGCTTTTTGCCTTCCACCTGTGCTTCATAACATAGTGCATGGCCATAAGGATTGCGTATATTCCTGATTAAATCGGACCTTTATAGGCGATAGAACGATGTTTTGCCACAGACACCTTTGCATTGTCAAAAAGCTGGCAGCCCTTTGGTGGTTTTTGATTCAACGTTCTTTGACCAAAGAAGCCATGCTATCTAACCATGACTCAAAGGTACTTAGCTTTCTTGGATATGGATATGGAATGGGTATGCCTTTTAGCACCAGCTTAGTAATGCCAGTATTTTTCTTCCTGCTTGCGACGAGAGGTTGAACTCACAGCTTCACACCTTAAAGAATCTTCAAAACAAGAAACGCAGTCCCAATTCGCGTTTACTTTTCAGCGCCTTAGTTGGTCAACCCTACAGAAATTCCGTCTTTTATACAAATCCCTTTGAGGCAAAATCGTCACTAGGTAAGGGATGCCATCCTGTGAATGTATCTCAGTACTCATGTTGTACATGACACAAACTGCTCATAGTTTACAATCATTTGGAAGTAGCACTCGGGACAATCTATAGTTTGCTACTTTCAGATGTCCTGATATCAGTTCGCATCAGGAACCTTTATACGTAAATCTATGTAATATTGGACGATGAAGTTATTATCTAAGGGAAATTGCAGATAAATTCATTCTTGCATCGTTGAACAAAACAATTTCTCCTGCATTTATTCTCAAATGTCAACAACAATCACGTACATAATTCTAGAACATCACTCTACCCCCAAGGTATATGTATGACCAGATGGATTTAGCTACCTATGTACCTTCAATGGAAATTTGTAGAAAAGAATTCAAAAACAATCTCACAAATACCCCGCAGACAGAAACTATCTCCGCACAGGTAGACGCGTGTATTTATTGCAGCTCATAGCTGCATCAGTTGATGGAGAAGTTTTGCATCAGGACCTATTAAGGCCGTTTAAGCTGAGTGCACTCACAGACTTAACAAATAAAGAAGGAATTAGATACACATATACAAAAAAAAAAAAGTCCTACGCCACAACGAATGTGTAGATAACCAGAATCAGTCCCGTCATTCCATTCAAATGCCACATAGGAGTTCAGAATCTGTTCCATGGCTATGACCAAACAGCGATGGGGATATGAAGAGACATATCTGCTCCGTTGGGATCTATCTGACACCCGAAACGTTGAACTTTCTGCATGCGATAAGTCTGCGTTAAATGCCATATTTCTCTCGCTGGCTCCTCGTTGGCGGAGTTGGAGAGTCGGAGTCGGAAAAAATGGTACGAAATATCAAAAAAAAAAAAAAACAAAAAAACACAGGGCCAAATTCATTCCCTTTTGCCGATGTCAGTCTACCTATCCACGTCGATGACTGCCACTTGTAGTGGGAATCCGTGCACATGCACATATCTTTAAGTGAACAACATGGCATTCAGGACGGCTAGATAAAATGTGACTACGAAAATGCATGTGAATGAGCATTCTAACCCTCTGGCACAGGATTAGATACTCGTACATATCACGCGCATGGATGCATCTTTTCGTTTTTTTGGCAAACAATTTTTAGAAATTCCATCTCTAATTCCATTCGATGGAAACCGAGAGGCTTTTCCGTGTCCTTCCTCATATAATATTTCAATAAGAGGGCAACAGTATTTGTTCAAGTATATATCACTTTATCCAAGGATTTCACAAGGACTGAATGAACAATATCCTTCTAATTCTAATAAAATTTTTTGTTTTATTTGTCGAAATAGTCTCAAGCTATTTGAGGTATGTGAAAAATGCATGCAGTGATGAGCCGGATTGGCTACTAATTGAATATCAGCTGACGTAAAGTGGATTTTAGATATCCGTACCGATAAATTGAATTTCTTCGTCGTTCCACTCAAATTTCCATTCCATCGATATCGCAATGACTTTGAAGTGGGGTACCTATGTACATATGTCATTCGACATATGGGTAAGAGGCATATTTCGTATCTGGAAAGGTTAATACATCAATCAATCGTTTAAATCAATGTCACAATTGAGCCTTACACATGAGATCCTTTTTTGCGAAAATATCTGTCCTTACATGAACCCAATCTATGCATCTTGTCTGACGAGGGATGATGAAAATCTGACAGAAGTCATTAATCAAAATGTCAACAACGATATGAAATGAAGATCCCATTCGGTTCACCTTGACTTTGAGTATCATTTGTTGTGTGGTAAGATTAAGATACACAGACAAGTTACGGGTATACCAAAAAAATAAAATAAACCAAACCATCAGGTCATTATAATTTGGATCGAATTACAAGCTCGTTATGCATAGTATCTAGTTGGTCATGGAAACCGACCTCGACCATTTGCCCGCAAACTTTTTATCTGCCACACAAAATAAGAGGGCGAAGGACCTGTGAGTCACTAAAATAAAAAAAAAATAAAAATAAAACTAAATTCTTCGCATTTACAAATGAATTTTTAAGTACATTTCAACCCACGTTTACCGTTTAACCCATTTACGATATTGCCTTCTGGCCATGGTAGTACAAAAAGTAAAAAATCGAGGCTAGAACCAGATCCAAAGAAAGGAGAGAAGAAAAAATAAAGACGAAAGATACATCTACCCGCTTGGTTGCCTATGAATTCTTTGATGTAGCTCAAGGCCCATGCGCTTCAGTAGTAGTAGTGTGTAATGTCGTAGTCAGAGTAACAGTTCGTTGGTCTAATTCAACTCCCTTTTCATATTCTTTTCTTCTTCCTTTTCATCCCCGTAATAATGCCTGACCTAAATCTATCTATTCTTGCCATTTCTTCTTCTTCATCGTCTTCTTTACTGACTAAGGTGTGCATAGCCGCTGGATACGACTACCTCTTCTCTCCACATCCCATTCAAGCAATGGTGTAACAGAGATAAGATGAAAATTCGCAAGTGCGTCATGGCATATCGTTTGTCACACTGCCACGCCGAACAAGACAAAATGCAGAACATATCTACCACATTAGCTGGCACATGATACAGTACTGCAACTGGCAGTGAGAACGAAGAACGAACGAGCGAGCCTTGAAGGGAATTTAAGGATTTAAGGAATTTCCTCCTGGTGGTCCACCTGTCAGTCGGCTGGTATTTGTAACGTCTTTCATTTTGCACCTCATAAATTCTGTTTCAGATGAATGCTTCATATGCTTTCGTTCGGGCACTATCTGATTTACCTAATTCCATCGTGTAGTACTCTACCGTCATGAATAGAGCAGTCATCAGCTTTACCGAGCTAAACATCCTCAATAGAGCTGGCATCATTCGAAGGCGCTCAAGGAAGGATTTCTTCCAAACAGAAGCTCTACGGTGCACCCTTGCTGTGGATCGTTTATGGGAAATTGCATTTATGAGTGGATCATTTATATGCACAACATCCACACACATCCGGATGTACATAAGATGGAGTGAAAAGTTTGTCATCTTCCTGCCGCGTAATGGGTGATCAATCGCCTAAGCTGTCTCCCTGTCGTCCTGTCTCGTCCTGCCCCCAAATGAGATTCACTAAACTTGGAAGAGGATATTTTTAAAATGACATCGTTAAAGTGCTGCTCGATGGTAATGGTGATGGTGACGCTAGTATCACATCCGAGATAGTAAAAGTGCAATCCCTTACCATCTATGGCAAGGACGAGCATCGGATTTGAGTGAGAAACTGTTCAGAGTGTGTCAGTTTATGGATTCTTGATGTGCATGTTTATCAGTCGGCTGCTTCACCAGCGATGACAGTGACAACATAAAGGGAAGAAGTAACAATGCAACATTGTTGCGGTATTCCTTGGGCCCTCTTCGGTGATGGTGTTACATCAATGCCAGTGACATCGCGTCACTTTCTGTCTCTCTGTTCATCTTCTCCATCAGGACGAATGAAAATTATTTAAAGGACAAGATAGATGTAAGCGTTATTTCATTATATTGCAGTTTGATTGCATGTCGCACATGTACACGAACGTTGTAATCGGCAACGAACTGTTGCATAGTTTATGGAAGGAGCAAAACAATTTGGTGTACGACAGATTTGTCAGGCAGACTTGTAGCGCTACTACGTCGAAGCTATAACGAGTAAAGAGTTATCCTTTGTTGTGATAGATACCGGATTTCCATCGTCGACGGGTTTAAGTTTTGCGTTGACAGTAAATGGAAGTTCGCGCTTAATATGCAAGGCATGACGTTTGTAGGAACTTCCTAAACAGCGCGTGATCCTTTAGTTTTAGGTTATCTTTTTGCATGAATATCGAATGCGGACCAAGTGTGAGGCATGCGGCGCGAACTTTCTTTATGATGGAGTTGAAGAGTGTGTGCACTATACAGGGACGTGCGATGACATTGTAGGATGTTATGACGAAGGATACATTTACAAGATGGAAATGGGATATTGTGCGAGAACTGAAGGCATGCGAAATGGCTGTTGTTGGTAGTTTTAGGCAATTACTCGTAGTTTCATTTGGGCCTTTTGATGAATATTTTATTTGCCTTCTACATACTTACAGATTTACGTATAGATACGTGAGTCTCAAAGGAATCTTTTGGATTCCCGGACAAGGAGCTGAAGGATTTTCCGATACTAAATCCTTTTTTTAAAGAAACCTTAAACAAAATGTGACTCAAACTTATTTATTTTCTTATTTGTCTAACTTCAAGCTTGGCCGGTAGACCGTCTATGCAGACAGTTTGATAAGGTCCAATTGAGTAAACTAAATTCTTTTGTCTTAGTCTTTGTGAACGGCCTATTCTGTCTCACAGCGGAATTACATATGTCCATTAGAAGCAATCCTTGAGCTTTTTGAATAACTAAAAGACGCATGGGGCCAAATCAGGTGAATACGTTGGTTGTATAACGATATGGATCGAGTGTAAGACGGTGCATTATCGTGGTGCCAAAACCAATAGTTGACTCACAACCATTATATATGTACGTTCTCCTTACACTGCAAATTCTATTGTGTTAAACAACACTCAGCAAGTGTGTCATTCGAACACTTTAAGATTACTAAGTGTGTCCCTTAACACGTTCGATATTTGAAATTTCACACCTGTGTAAAAAATAAATCACACACAACATGGGTGATTGAGAGAAGCTTGGCTCTGGTCCTTCATGGGCTGTAACGCCACCAAAGGAAGAAAGGAATCGGAGTAAAACTATAACACGTTCTATTGCGTGTCATGATTTATGTCACCTTAAATGTGTTGCAGCGACACACCTTGTTTTTGTGTTTGTCGTTTTTTTTTTTAAAGTCACACCCTTGAGTGACAGGGGAGGGAGAGTTTCGCGCAGGTTCAAGAGTTATGGATGTTTTGACACACAACCTGAGAGGAGTGCAGTGGCTTGCACTATTCTTAAGGGTGGTTGTCCTAGATCGGGCGGGAGCCGATCGAATTTCGCGTTGGTTATAGTTCTCAGCAATTGTCTCATGCAGTTTTGGTGTTTATTGCATGTGCAGAGGATGAATTTGAATTGACAATATACTGTGAGTCTTATCACTTCCCATTCATAGTTGCATAGTTTTTCCCGTATAGGAATTGCTTTTTCTTGGCTATGAAACGTATTGAACTATAGACCTTACGCGCGACGGTCTATGATCTTAACCACTGACCCACGGCCTATCCAAACTTGCTAATAATTAACACACCTTGGATCAATCAATCAAACAAAAGGGAAATTTCCCAAATATATGTAACCTTGCCGGAAAGAAATTCGAGTCGGATCCATGTAGTATTGGTTAATACACTGGTCTCTCAACAAGGTGATCCGGGTTCAAATCTCGGCCTCTGGCCTGCAGCCACCAAAAAGCAAAAACACTCAACATCTCCTTTCCCATTGTTGCTTCATAACAAAAAAAAAAAAAAACAACTCAATTCAATCAAACAAAAAACAATGTTTCAGGCCTGACGAGTCTCGAAGCGACAAATGCTCGTAGAGCGAGGACTAGATGGGTCACAGGATCCTTAAGATTTAAACACGGGATCACTGGACTCAGAGTCCAGTGTGTTAACCATTACATCTTGGGTCCGGGTCGCAATTTGCCTTCTGGTAAGGTTACATATATTTGGGAAATGTTCCTCTTTGTGTCTTTTTATAAAAACACACTTTAAATCGCATAGAAAACGACTACAATGAAAACAAAATCTTTGGTGTGTTACGGCAACACACTTACCATTTGCATTGCAGGTAAAAAGCTTAACGCAAACGACGCATAACGCGACATGAATTCAAAATGTACAACACCACAATAGTCGAAGAAACCAGTCAACATGACCTTGATTTTTGAGCCACTTTGGCGCGGTTTTTCTGGTCTTGCTTATCTTAAGCATGATATCCACTTGATTGGTCGATAGCTTCCGGTTTACAAATCCAAGTCTCATCTCCTGTAATAATGCGTTTCATCTTGTTCTGATACTCGGAAAGCATTGTTTCACATTCTTCAACGCGGCGGCGTTAAAAAAAAAACAAAATCAGTGTTTTCGGCACCAATCGAGATTTGACGCGTTTGGTCCTTTTGAAATGCCCACATCACCAGCAAGTTCTCTAATTGTTAATCGACGATTTGCGAACATCAAATCTTTGACTTTTTGCCAGGTTAGGAGAATGGTCGTGCGGGTTGTCCTTCATTTTCGACACCTTCTCGGCCTACTTGAAACTCTTTATACTTACTTACTTACTTACTTAGGTGGCGCTACAGTCCGTGGTGAACCTGGGCCTCAACCAACAAGCGTCTCCAGCCGGCACGGTCTTTGGCCAGCTGTTTTCAGCGCAGCACGCCCAGTTGGTTAAGATCCCCTTCCACCTGCGTGCGCCACCATTGATGAGGCCGTCCTCTGCCGCGCCTTCCTTCTGGGGTGGATTCGAAGACTCTTCGAGTCGGAGCTGTATTTTCCATGCGCTCTACATGGCCTAGCTACCTTAGACGCTGTATCCGTAGACATCGTACCAGGCCGATGTCGCTGTACAACCCGTACAGTTCTTCGTTATATCTTCGTCCCCATACACCGTTTGAACAAACGGGACCGTAGGTAGTGCGCAGAATTTTCCTCTCGAAACGACCAAGGGCTTATTCATCCGTTTTTGTTAAGGTCCAAGCCTCAGCGCCGTAAAGGAGGACTGGGATGATTAAGGTCTTATAAAGTGTCACCTTGGTTTTCCGAGAGAGGGCTCTACTTCTCAATTGCCGCTTGAGCCCAAAGGAACAGCGGTTGGCAAGAGTTATTCTGCTTTTTATCTCAGCGCTGGTGTTGTTGTCGCTGGTCATCAGTGAGCCAAGGTAAACGAATTCCTTGACCACTTCAAAGTTATATCCGCCCATGGTGACGTTCTGGCCAATACGTCGGTGTTGTCCGTCTCTTTCAGATGAAAGCAGATATTTGGTTTTACCCTTGAGACCCGAGAGCACCGTGGCGCAGTGGGTAGTGTGTTGGCCTCTGACGCCGATGACACGGGATCGAATCCCGACACAGCCATGTCTTCCAACATGTTTTCACGGTGTTTCTCCTCAGCGGGGTTCTGACAAAACCCCCTGTAGTAAAATTGTCATGAAAAGCTTCTCGAAATTCGCCGTTCGGAACCGGCAATAGACTGTAGGTCCCTTTCGCCAATAGGAAAATTAAATCACACACAACATGGGTGATTGAGAGAAGCTCGGCTCAGGTCCTTCATGGACTGTAACGCCAACATACATACATACAACCTTGAGACCCATCTTAGCCGCTTCTACCTCAATGATTACGAAGGCCTCATTGACGTCTCGCTGTGTCCGTCCAATCACGACAATGTCGTCGGCGTACGCAAGCAATTGCGTAGACTTGAAATAAATCGTACCTCTTGTTTTGGCCAATGACTCTTGCACGATCTTTTCAAGCACGATGTTGAAAAAGTTGCATGACTGCGCGTCACCTTGCCTAAATCCTTTTTTAACATCAAAGGTCTCGGTTTGCTCACTACCGACCTTTATGGAGCAGCGAGAGGTCTCCATTGTCATCCTGCACAGTCGGACACGTTTGGCAGGGATGTTAAAACTAGACATGGCTTTGTATAGCTCATCTCTATACACGCTGTCATATGCAGTCTTCTCCAAGATCTGCCGTAGCGTAAATATTTGGTCAATTGTGGACTTACGTGGCCTGTAACCACACTGATAAGAGCCGATCAGGTTATCCACAAATGGTTTCAGGCGTTCACACAATACGGCAGAGAAGATCTTATATGCGATGCTAAGAAGACTTATTCCCCTATAGTTGGCAGAGTTATAGGGGTCTCCTTTCTTATGGACCGGGCAAACGATGCTGAGATTCCATTCGTCGGGCACGCTTTCCTCCGACATACCTTGCAAATGAGATGGTGCATGCACCTTACCAGCTCATCTCCAGCCGCCTTAAAAAGCTCAGCCGACAGGCCGTCTACGGTCGCGGCTTTATTAGACTCATAAGTCTTGATATCGCTGTTTTGACTTCGTCTAGGTCGAGTGGACTGAATTCTGTTACTTCGTCGTCCAATACGAATGGCTCGTTCTGCCTGACAGCGGTATCTTATCTATCATCGCCGTTATACAGTCTGCAGAAGTGGTCTTTCCAAATCCTCAGCATCGACTGCGACTCTACTACCAGTTCGCCACTTTCATCCCTGCAGGCCTCCGCTCTGGCCTTGTAGTCATGGCATTTTCGCTTTACCTTATTGTAAAACTTCCGGGCGTCATTCCTGCAGAAGCATCTCTCCATCTCCTCGATCTCACGCTTTCCGTGCTCTTTCTTCTTTCTTTTGAAAAGCGTGTGTTCCTCTCTTCTCTTCTGCTCATAGATTTCGTGAGCAGCTCTCGTCCGTCGTTGCAGCATGGCTTTATATGCCTCTTGTTTTGCTGCATGAGCTTGTTCGCATTGTTCATCGAACCAGGGGTTTCTAAGTGGTGGCGGTTTGAAACCCAGCACCTATGAGGCAGCGTCTCTGACGGCGCTCTGGCAATGCGCCCATTCCTGCTCTATTGTTTGTGCTGCTGTAGGCGGATTTTGAGAGAGTTTGGAGGAGACACGATCGGCAAAGATTCTGGCAAAGATCCAGATTGTAGCTTTCCGACGTCAAACCTGCGTAGTCCTACTCGACTCCTAAGCATTCTTGATATCCTCATTCGTACCTTGGCTACAACAAGGTACTGGTCCGAGTCGATGTTGGCCCCTCGGAAGGTTCGTACGTCGAGAATACAGGAGGAGTGTCTGGCGTCGATCGCAATGTGATCAATATGGTTGGTGGTCGATTGATCAAAGGACCGCCAGTTGTGGATGTTGAGATGGGGGAATCGCGTGCTTGCTACAAGGAGGTTACGCCCCGCTAAGAAATCGATTAGCCTAAATCCTTTGTCGGATGTGGTGTTATGGAGGCCATGCTTTGCTATGATCGACTCAAATATGTCCTCTTTGCCCAGTTTTGCATTAAAATCTCCTAGGACTATTTTTGTGTCGTAGCAGGGACATTGGGCATATGTTCTGTCTAGGAGATCGTAGAATTCTTCTTTAGAGTCGATCGTCCTTTTCTTCCGTTGGGGCATGAGCGCATATTAAGCTTATGTTTCGAAATTAAGCTTTGATGCGGATTGTTATGAGACGTTCGCTTATATCCCGGAAGCTTAAGACTTTTTGTCGGAGTCTTCCTCGAATAACGAATCCGCATCCGAATAGGCGCTGTTTGTTCTCCTTGTAGCAGTTCCCGTAGTAAATGTCGCAGTTTTTCATCCGTCTTTTGAGTACAGTTATATCTGCTTTATAGCAGTTGAGGGTTTGCTCCAATTGATCGCCTGCACCCGGTCTGTTAAGGGACCTCACATTCCAGGTGCAGACTCCCAAGTCCGTTAGTCGTTTGCAGGGATCGTCAGCATTGTATCCGTCCGTATCCGAGGCTTGTTGTCGTTTCGGAACAAGTAGGTTTTTACGTGATAGGGATGTTACCCCTAAGCACAACTCCCAACCTGGAGGGCCAGGTTCCTCTTTCCCCAGGAACAAGGGGTTGGGTCGCTGCACACATTGGTTCACTACCGGGCGCTTGCCAGGGTAGCTATTCAGGGTGGGCCACGCGGAGTCTGTGTGTCAACTTGGATTGAGCAGGAACAGAGATCGAAGCTGGCGTTTGCCATGCTTAACGCGATCAACTTCTTTGCTCTGTTTGCTCGCTCCCTCCCCCCTCTTTATACCACTGATCACACAAGCAGAAAATTCATTCTGTAAATTGAATTGAATGCTCACAAGACGAAGCGTATCTTAAACAGCAATGGATATTTTGATGTGAAATTTAGCTCGGATGTCGGAGGCAGTCTTACCAATGTACTAATAAAAGAATTCCCGTAAATCCATTTGTCACCTGTCACCTTACTTTTGGATACAGTAATATGTGTTGTGAAGGTGTTGCGATTTTTCCCCCTTGTCTATGATAAAGTTGATCTTAGACTTGAGAGTGCCGTCGAAAGGTTAAGGATCTATGTACCTTTCGCTGGAACCTTTCCTGGCGAGTTGATATGCGATATCATTGCCCTTAGTACCTTTGTGCCCTGGCACCCACCAGAGTAAGACCTTGTTTCTTTTGGCGAGGCCTTGTACGGCATCATGGCATTCCTTGACGGTTTTTGAGTTCTAGCTGTACGAATTCAGCGCTTTAAACACTGCTTGGCTATCAGAGAGTATGTTAACGGTTACTCCTCTTATGCCAGTCTCTAGGTTTAGATTGGCGCATGATAGGATGGTATGTAGTTCTGCTTGAAAGATGGCAGGGCCTTCGGGATCTTATGATTTGGCCCAAAGATGCCGGCGCCAACCCATCTTGGAAACATCAGTGTACCACCCAAGGCCTTTGACATTAAGCAAGAGATCACTGGTTTCCCATTCTGAGAAGTTTGGGATCAATATCTCGTTTCTCTTGTCAAAGGTGAAGGTATGTGGTAATACATCCCAGACCGTGGTTATCATATCTTGTTCGGGAAGATGTTGCAAGGTGGGCACGTGCATGGGCATGTGAACCATGGGTCTACATGGCAAGCTTGCTCCGGAGCGAAGAGTTCGGATTGCACTGCGTAATGCCACCTTTTCAATGAAAAGGAGTAGTGGAGTAAGTCCAATGAATGCTTCTTGGGCTGCCGTGTGGCAGGTTGGCATAGCGCCTGTCTCTAAAGGCGTTGAAGCTTAGCGATTATCGTTTTTTGCTCAACTTTATTCAGGAGCAGGGATGTACCCTTCTCCTCTTTGTAAACGGGACTAAGTTTGTCTTATATGGGGAAATCCATAAACCCTCTCTGCCACATCAGTCAGAGATAAACTAAAGCGCGAGCTGCATGCACTCACAGGCAGCAGTTTCGCACTTGCCCGTAACAATGACTACTAGGACATCAGCATTTCTGCTGACCTCGTAGCCATTAGTGGTTAGCTTGCATACTAGGTCGTCGATAACAATCGGCCAGAGAAGGGGCCTTGTGGTTACAGTGATTAGTGGAATGGTCTACACCCCTACAGGATAGTGAAATGTTGATCGAGTCATAGCCAGTATTGTCAAAAGCCCCCTCATCGTCGAGAAAGGCGCAAATCGCGATCTTCTTGTGTGTGAAACTACTTTTTACATGCGCGACTAGATGGTGTACCGCATTCTCAGTAGATCGCTCTTTGCGATATGCATGCTGATTGGGATGCAGAGGTATCTGATTCTCCAAGATACCTCTAATAAGGAGCTATATCAGTTTTTCCATTGTTTTTAGTAGGAACGATGTTAAACTGATAGAACCATAAGATTAAGGTTGTTCACTCGGCTTTCCAATCTTGGGGATGAAGACAAGGTTGACTTCTTTCCAGATTTGAGGCATGTAGCCCAGGTTGAAAAAAGACCTAAAAAGAACCATCAGAGGTGATAAAATAAAATAGTATCCAGGCCTCCCTGCGAGATAGCAGGAAAGACACCGTCTTTACGTGGGCCTTATAGGCCCTCTATCGCGGCTAAAAGGTCTGCCAGAGAGGCTATTCATTTTACTGTCGATGCTGTTTATGACGCTTTAGTATAATTGACAAGAAAATTCTTCTCGAAATTCGCCGTTCGGAATTGGGAATTAACTGTAGGTCCCTTTCACCTATGGGGATATAAAATCACCCTCAACATAAGTGATTAAGAGAAGCTCGACTTAGGTTCTCCATTAGCTGTGACGGTACATGCAATACAAATTCAGGAAAGTCTTACAATCCGACCAGAACATTGCAGCCTGTGGGCTATCCTTTTCACAAGAATAGCTGAGATACATATGTTTCTTCTCTTCTGGAGTAAATGATTTCTAAGTGTATTCGCATAATCTTGCGTTGGTTTTTGTTGTGGTTGGTAGTTATCGAGGCGGACTGCCCTGCAATCACATCTGACCTTCATTGAACATCGGACGTCATAGCATGCCGCCCCTGTCCTGCACGCAAGGACTCCTCCTACATAAATAATAGTCATCGATCTGCTCCATTTCTCATCCTCAGGACTAATCAAGATGTCACTCGACTGTCTCTTTGTCCACATCAGATCCACAGAGCGTTGCAAAATTAATTCTATTCAAGCTAACCGACTAACAACGATTATGTCGTCGACGCCTTGACCCTATGTAACAGCTGCCCGTCAACTTTCTCCCACACGCAATGGAATACGAGTACTCGTATCTAGAGACAAATGTCCACTGGTGATGAGGAAGTAGAACAACAAACAGATAGCCATTGACATCTTATCATTCTTTTAATTAAATGACCATCAGGCGGTTCCAGGATTAAGTGATTTGTTTCATTGTTACTCAGTCTATCAACTTCGCGTGTTATTGTATCTATGGATGTTGTGTGTGTGTGTGTGTGCGGGGGTGCTTCAACTCGATTACTCCTAATCTATACGAAATTATTCTGTTGGCAAGACCATCTATTTCAGAGGCGACACTCTTTCAAATGTCGTAGATTCACGTCTCCTTCGTCGTTCTTGCCGGTTTTTTTTTTTTTTGCAACTATGACTGTTTCGATGGTCATTTCATTAAATTAGCGAACGAGATACTGCCAGGCGTATCTAACCCAAGTGCTAATAGTATGCCTGTGTGTGTGGCTTGCCTTTGTGGCTCATCATTAATTTAGAAGCGGACGTCGTTTCGCACGGCAAGGATACGAGTACTTGCCTCCATTCATTCGCATACAATTGACGGTTGCTACTCATGACTTATTCTGCATCGATGGATGGAGCTCGTAATTAAAGTTTAATTTAAGAAAATCCCAAATGGAATAGAATGGATAAAGTATCGCTTTGATGATGATGCTTTCAGGCTTGGAATACATACTCAATGCTGAAAGTATTTATGTTGTGACGAATTGCTGACGGGTTTTCGCCATCCCACATATGTATATCTCAGATGTCCATAGTGTACCTCATCCCTTTATGACTCTGATGTTCGCCTTCTTTTTTGCCTTTCTCATGTGTATGAAATGTTGTATCTTTATCCCCTTCTCGCATTCGATTTTTTTTTCGACTTCTGACTGTGCTCTGTCCTTGGCCTGGTGGCTGTATGCTTTTATTATGATTACCCTTATAGGCATCAGTCTAATAGGGCAAATCGTAAAACGAAATTTTGATATTTCGTTAGGTTGTGCTTTGTCTTCGGACATAAATACATTAATGTCTGACTTGCCGATGTGAGTTTGAGCAGATGGGATAACTCGACTCATGGGTGGGAGAGGAAGGTGTTATAAGTATCTACACCATTATGGTTTTTACATTTATTAATGTAATTCCAGATTTCCTGTTTTTCGTTTTTATATTTCTGCGCTTCCCTCCGTCATTCACGCATAAGAATCGCATTGGATTGATGGTGGGCTATAAGGTGAAGTTGTTGACTCTTTACGAGAGTCCATAAAGCTTGTGCATACCCCTGATATAAAGGTGAGCGAATAAATTGTGTATTTATTTCTGGTGTTCATTTGTAGATATTTTTTTGATTTTTTGGTTTTTGTCTTTTAACTGCACGCGTGGTGTCGCAGTGTATAGGGATGCCGGGAATATATTCTTTATCACCTTTGGGGTTAGGCGCTCGCCTTAGGCTTAAAACTTTATGCGTCCATTTGGGTTTTGAAGTGTGAAATTGAATTCATTTATAGTACTAAAAGTCGTGTTCATTTATCTTTGTTGCTTATAACCGCGTGGTTTCTTGTAATAAGCGGTGGGCCATCTACTGGCTCTTTTTTTAATTCGTAGGTTATTTTGACTTACTTACTATACGGGCGCTACAGTTCGGGGTGAACATGGGCCTCAACCAACAGTGCCGCACGCCCAGTTGGTTGAGGTCCATTTCCACCTATGCGCGAGTTACATACAGCCTATGTGTGCACAACGGGCACAGGTGCACATGACCATATCTTACAAATGAGCCGGTGCATGCTCCTGCTCGCACGCAGAATCTTGCCGTCGAAACGACCAAGGATTTCCTCATCCGCTTTAGATAAAATCCGTGTTTCTGCGCCGTATAACAGGACCGGAATAATTGAGGTCTTTTGTAAGGTCAACTTGGTTGTACGAGAGAGGGCTCTACTTCTCAATTGCCTCTTGAGCCCAAAGAAGCAGCGGTTGGCGAGAGTAATTCTGCGCTTGATTTCGAAACTGGTGTCGTTGTTCTAGGTCACTGCGGAGCCGAGGTATATGAAGTCCTTAACTACCTCGAACTTATATCTGCCAATATGCACGTTCTGTCCAAGACGTCGGTGGTAAATGTCCTTTTTCGATGACAGCAGATATTTAGTCTTGCCCTCATTAACTGCCAAACCAATTTTTGCCGCCTCCATCTCAATACTCGCAAACGCCTCACTGACATCTCGCTGCGATCTACCTATTATGTCAATGTCGTCGGCGTATGCAAAGAGTTGCGAGGATTTGAAAGAGATTGGGCCTCTTGTATTGGCCAGTGATTTTTGCACAATCATTTCTAATACATATGATGTTAAAAAAATCACACGACAGCTCATCACCCTGTCTAAATCCTTTTTTGACTTCGAAGCTATCGGTCAGTTCTGCACCGATTCGGATGGAGCAGCGAGCATTTTTCAGAGTCATCTTGGAAAATCTGACGAGCTTAGCAGGGATGTCAAAAGTAAACATGGCCTTATATAGCTCATCTCTAAATACGCTGTCATATGCGGCCTTGAAGTCGACGAATAGATGGTGATTGTCGACTTGAAATTCATTAGTTTTCTCCAGGATCTGCCGTAGTGTGAAGATTTGATCGATGGCGGACTTCTCTGGCCTGAAGCCACACTGATAATGACCTATCAATTTATTTACGAACGACTTCAGGCGTTCACACGAAACGGCAGCGAAGATCTTGTATGCGACATTAAGAAGACTTATTCCTCTGTAGTTGACGCAGTCAAAGGGGTCTCCTTTTTGTGGATCGGGCGAACAATGCTGAGACTCCATTCCTCGGGCATGCTTTCCTCTGACCATATCTTACAGATGAGCCAGCTCACCCCCAGCTGCTTTGAAGAGCTCAGCAGACAATCAATCTGCGCCAGCAGCTTTATTCGGCTTGAGTTTCGACATGGCAATCTCGACTTCGTCAAGGTCAGGGGAACGGAATTCTCTGCGATCTTCGTCGCTAAGAAATGGATCATTCTGCCTGACGGCGGTATTTTGGCTTTCATTGCCGTTATACAGTCTGCATAAGGGGTTTTTCCATATTTTCAGCATCGACTGCAATTCTACTACTAGGTCTCCGTTCTCATCCTTACAGGCCTCCGTTCAGGAGCCTTCAGACATTCGTTTTACCCGTTGATAAAATCTTCGAACGTCGCGCCTGCAATAGCACCTCTCCAAGTTTTCAATCGCCCGGTTCTCGTGCTCTTTCTTTTTTTTTTTTTTTTTGAGCAGCTTATGTTCCTCCCTTCTTTTGTGTACTGAGGCTTTGTATGCCTCCTGCTTTTCTGTATGAATCCGTCTACACTCGTCATCAAACCAGGTGTTTCGTCGTGGTGGAGCCTTAAGGCAAAGCACTTCCGTTGCTGTGCTCTTCAGAGTTTGTTTGCACAGGCTCCATTGTTGTTCTACTGACTGAGGATTGAGGTGTATCGGATGGCTTAAAGGAGACGCGGTCGGCAATGAGGCTGGCGATCTCCGGCGATAGTAGCTTTCCGACGTCATAGCTTGGTGTTCTAACTCTACTCGTGTTATCCGTTCACGTATCGTGCGTACTACAAGAGTCGATGTTCGCTCCTCGGAACGTGCGAACATCAATAATAGTGGAGGAGTGTCTGACGTCAATCGCGATGTGATCAATCTGGTTGGTGACTGATTGATCTGGCGACCGCCAGGTGCTGTGGCAAGATCGATCAGCCTGTGTCTGTTATCGGACTGTGTTTGCCGATGGCTCGTTTAAAGAGGCTTTCTTTACCCAGCTTAGCGTTGAAATGGCATATGTTCTGTCTAGGGGATCAAAGAAATCATCTTTGATTGAGTCATCCTTTTCTTCCGTGGGGGCATGGACACATACATATCAGGCTGATGTTACAGAAATTTGCATTGATGCGGATCAGTATGAGGCGTTCACTCACATACTGGAAACTTGGGACTTTATGTCTTAGTCCACCTCCAACAACAAATCCGCATCCAAATAGTCTCTGTCCATTCCATCGCATTTCGTAGATGGCGGTTATGTCCGCTTTTTAGCCGTCTAGGGCGTGCGCAAGTTGTTCAGCCGCACATTCCACGTACAGAACCGAAGGTCCTTGTTTGTTTTTTGTTTTATTAAAGGGTCGTCAACGTAGGTCCGTTCCGTTTTTTTATCCGAGGCAGTTTTTTGCTTCTGAGCAATCAGTGGTTTTACAGTTATGGTTTGCTAGACCACAGCCTAACTGACACTAATCATGTTTGGTGGGGCAGGATACTCGTTATTCGGCCTCTTCCGTCAGTAATTTCCCTTGTAAGGAAATTTTCAGATGGCACCACGAGGAGGTGGAAGTAGGACCTGACTAGCAGAGCTGCAAGGTGTTAGGCTGCAGAGGATATTACTCGCTTTTTGTGGGGCCAGCATCCGTCGGCAGATGCTACCCCTACGAGACCTTTGCTAGTCCTTTACCGCTCGCACTACGCTTGAAGAATGTTGGGAAATATTGAAAACTGATTTCCAAAGTGAGTGCTGTGTAGACCAAACATCGCGTTTTTTGAAAAGAAGTTTTGGCCGAAATGCAGCACCCATCTCGACTGCTGTAGGCAAGTTTATGCAAAAAGTTCGTAAGACTGGTATGTTAGTGGACAACACTAATGGTCGTGGTATGGTGCGCATAGATGAGAATGTGGTTGCTGTGGCCGAGAGTGTGAGACTCAATTCACGAATATAAACTCGCCATCGATCTCAACAGCTCAACATTTCACGCACTAGCCTGAGATCCCGTATTATACGCTTACAGGGTCCAATTGATTCACCAATTGAATCCGCTTCGTTATCGTTTCGCAGTTTGGGCCCTAGAGCAGCTTGAATTGGACAACGATTTTGGGCGAAAAATCATCTTTTCGGACGAGGCGCATTTTCATCTCGGCGGCTACGTTAACAAACGGCTCGGAAAACTCGCACGTTATTGTCGAGAAGCCAATGCATCCACAGAGAGTGACAGTTTGGTGCGGGTTGTGGAGTGTTGGCATCATTGGACCATTTTTCTTCGAAAATGAGGCCGGGAACAACGTTTCGGTCAACGGTGGGTATTACGGAGCCATGCTAACCAACTTGTTGACTTCCCAGGGGGAAGTCATTGTAATGGAGCTGATTTCGCGAATTCCAAATTTTGACATATCTCCGCGTTTCAAAGTCACCAGAATCTTTGTGTCTGTGTGTGTGTATGTAAGTACGTATGTGCGGAATTTAGGTCTCGATTATGTCGAGAACCAAAGATGGCATTGACATGGGACTAACTTTGTTTGACGCGTAAATCCGTAACTTAGAACTGATTACGTTTTCTGCTAGAAATCAAGCAATTTAAAAAAAGGCAGAAAAATTATGCAACAAAACTGTTGTCTATGAGAATTGATCAAACATACTGATGAAGGCATAACACTCACAGTATATGGATGGTCACTTCAGATTCATACTCTGTGTATACAATACTAATATAACTCCATAAGTGCATGGAAAAGCTGCTGAGAACTACAAACAACGTGAACATTTCGCCGGTTCCTTTCTTCCTGTCTGGGACAACCACCCTCGGAGAGTAGTGAACGACTATCTATGACCCAAACCACTGCACTCCGTCCAAGTTGTGTGATCAACATTTAAAAAAAAGGTATGTGTATGTACATACATACACATATGCTTCTTCTTAACCATTGAAAACCGCATACTGTTAGGAGTTACAAAACCTTTACGTGAAAAATTGTGTTAAATAAAACTTGTTGCATAGTTCCAGGCAAAACTATGGTTTTCTTTTTTTTTTTTTTTATTAGTTTCACCCGCACTCAAGGCTATAATGCCTTATAACAGTTTTGAACGTTGTGCGAGCGAAGGTAACAGGGAGAGGGAGAGTTTAGCACAGGTTCACACACAACCTGAACGGAGTGCAGTAGTTTTGGGTCGTAGATGTTCGTTCACTACTCTCAGGGGTGGTTTGTCCTAGATAGGACGAGAGTCGGCCGAAATTCGCGTTGGTAATAATTCACAGGAATTCGTTCATGCACTTTCGGTGTTTATATTGCATACGCAGAGGATGAATATCAATTGACCATATACTGAGCGTGTACGGGAGATACGAAAGCTTATGCCTTTGTAACTAGGAAAGTCCGACCTAAAATATATGTGTACATCATATCTATATCAAGATTGTCAGGACAAAGCCTGATTTAACATATTCGAATTGCATCAGAATCGGTGATTAGGGTCTTTTTCCAAATAATTACCGAAATGTTAATTCAGCATTCCTAGTTAATGAATAGTATTGATCAGATATCTCCAAATTTATGGATTCTTGAACTTGAAGAAGAAAATGTCACTATTCACCAAATATTGTAATAATTGTAGAAGCAGCTGTTTATATGTAGACCATTGGTGTTCGGGATTGAGCTTCATTAAACCTTTTCGTATGTGTAAAAATCTTGACTATTTGAAAACAGTATTTCGAAGTTTATCGACAGAAACTTAGGACTTATAAAATTTAAAAAATGCAGGATGGCGTGCCATGCCACAATCGATCTTTTGCGCACCAAATTTTTAAATTGTCTTATCAGCCGTCTTAGCGATGTCAATTGGGCGTCTCGGAGCTGCGATTCGACCCTTTTGGCCTTTTTTTGATTTTTGTGGGAAATCATGAAGGACCGATGAGTTCACAAACGATTCAAGCACTTAAGGCCAATATCAACCAAGCAATCCCTGAGCTACAGCCCGAAACGATCAACAAGGTCTTGGAAAATTAGGATGACAGTATGCGCTATTGCGAAGCCAGCCGAGGAGCCACTTGTAAGACATTGTATTCTGTAATTAATGAGAATGTTTGTCCTTACTAATAAAGTCATAATATGCGGAAAAGATTTAGTTTTGTTTATTTGATTGCATTTTTAAAAAGAAACTTGTATTTGGCCCACCCTGTACTTGTGCTGTTGCCAAGTGCAAATGCTCTGTCGCAGATGATAATCTTAAACTATATAATGAGCGACCTGCCCTGGTCCAGTTTGCCCATGGTCAAGTGCTCAATTACTTAAGAAACCTAAAACCCCAGTATCCAGTCTGTCACTGCTACGTGGATAGATTGAATTGGAAAGTCCTTTTTGCATTCCACTCGATATGCTATGTAGTTCAATGGACATTATGCCGAATGATGATGCTCAATGTGTTCCAATGGTATAAAGTGCTCTTGATGACAGATCGAACCGATTCTTCAATACTTTTGTGTTTCCATTGCTCCTTCATTCATCAGTGGGCGGATGGGAGTATACGTATACTAAAAGGAACCAAGTCGGTCGAGGATATTGAGGTGATGCGTTGGTAAGTTTCGAAGGAATTTCGTACGTAACACATTTTGCTGAGTGCCAGATATGTATGTACGTACGTGCATACTCGTAAGTGTGTCTTTTGGGTATGATGAAATGGAATAACGTCAGGACCGTCTAGACAGTCGACTAGAATGTGCACTGATGGATTGAGAAACATTTCGCTAAGTGAAAAGTCGAA
Organism: Eumerus sabulonum; assembly: GCA_951905685.1. Classification (NCBI taxonomy): domain Eukaryota; kingdom Metazoa; phylum Arthropoda; class Insecta; order Diptera; family Syrphidae; genus Eumerus; species Eumerus sabulonum. Next base: position 21,372,690 of record OX645061.1, on the reverse strand, counting down.
ATAATCGTAGACACTGGTATGTGGATCATTTTCATGTTGGGTGACATTAAGTGACATTTAAAAAAGTCTATCTAGTCCAGGCATGATGAAATTCATCTCCCAAATGCCCAGAAACTTATATAAATCCTCCGAGGACCACAAATTGGGAGCATAAAAATTCCATTCAATACGATATTAGTCGTCTCAGCCGTAGGATCGCTTTCAATTGATAAACCCTCGGCAAAAGTATTAAAGAGGTCCCAACCTTAAACCGAAATGAACCCGATAGCACACCTTTACCCGATCACTTTCAGCTAGTAGTCATAAAACCAAGCAGTAAAACTAAAATTAGATAACCCATCCACTATCGCTTTACCCCTTATCACGACTACTCGCAATAAAACGATTCAATTTACCTACCATGCAATGCATTCATTACTTAAACCCCAAGCTCCCATGCTCAATGTCCGTCTTCGACTGGCCTACCTCAAATTAGCCATACCAACCCTTTATCATATTTTATTCATGTCCGAACTACGCCAGTCCCACTCACCTCCCACTACTCGCCAATTGAGTAAAAAGCCTCAAACACTAAATGCAGGCAGATCCCTATTTAGGTCCTTACGCCCAACGAGGTTCGTTACGTTCTGTTCCACCCATAACCTGCCACTTTGCCGTAAAAATGGAGGACAACTAGACGAGATGGAGAAAGGGAAGGGGAAAAGAAGCAAACAAAATTCATAAATATTAAATGTCAGCATAAACCATGCACCAACCCTGTCGGGGTACAGTTCTATGCTTCCTGTACTATGTCCTTCTGGAGCGCAAGGAAAAAAAAGGGGGAAATAGTTGAAAATATTTTTATACCGTTAGTTGTACCTATGTTAGGGAATTCATTTACTCCTTCATCGAACGAATTTTCATTTGCGGCTTCATCACACTGTCCTTTTGGTCCTTTACGATTCCATTTCCGAAAGCCCTTCTATTGCCCGGTTATATCGTTTCAGTTTTTAGGGAACAGAATTCGACTATTCAGTGGAAACCATAACTTGTCACCTATTTAGGTGCATAGGTCCTTACTGGATCGTAAAGGTGACCGAAAGAAAACAGGAGTATGGGTTGGGTTGAGTGTTCCATCGCGTGGAATTAGAACCCGCATGTCTCTGGAATATTACGACTCAGACATATTATGGTCCCCGATTGAATGGAGTATAAGACATGGCACGAGTACAACAACAGACTATTGCACATTGAAGGACAGTTGTATGTACGTCCAAAGTCGTCTGTATCGCCTTAAATGTACATAATTTCTTCTTTTTGCAACCTTCCAATCAAAGGAGCTGAGCAAATCACCTTTAAGGACCTCGTACCGTATTACGCTTGTGAATTTCAAATGAGGCCCACACACGATTACGAATACAAACCAAGATACCAAGCTAATCAAAGTGTAAGGCGTTCCGACAGTCAGACAAGCCTGTGGGTAGTGTTAGGAGACATATTCCCGTGGTTAGAATATTGATGTTTTGCGGTACAGTCAACCGTAGCTGGTCTGAAGGAAAACATCGGGTCAATAGGCTGCCGGTCGCATTCGGGTCATCCTTATACTGTCAATGGTTAGAAATTGAGTTATTTGATTGTATAATGTGGTCTATTCATCGATCCGGTTGTGGTAGGAGATGCACGAACGAAGATGATGTTTTGATGAGTAAAAATAGATTTCAATTGAACAATGAGGTCAGATGGTAGGAGGGAAGTTATTTGTGGCAATTCGAATAGCATATTTGCTGGATAAGGGCGGTTATTGGAAGGATATTTTGGAGTACCTATTGGTTGGATGAATCAGATTTTTGCTTCGTCGTTGAGCCTCTTGGCTCCTTAACGATGCTATTTGACATTTATACAATTGGCCGGGCTTAAAGTCCAACGGGGGCATGTCCTTCTGATTTTCCTATCTTCATTGAAAATACTTTACCCGTTTGGTCAGGAAAAAATGTTATACATATACGTACATACATACAAAAATGCTAATGAAATCTAGAGTAATCAGAGCTTTTAGGTTACAAATTGGATGAAAAAAGCTGAAAGTTTTAGACTATACTGCAGATGAATCCAGAAATTGATGTCAACTAGTATCCCGACATTTTGAAAAAAATCAAAAGTAAAAGACAAAGTTTTCAAGGCTAAAGCCACTTCAAAAAGTCATAGTCTATCTTCTAGAGTCTTCTGAAAGGGTTGCCTCAACTTTTTTACCTTTTTTTCCTTTCAAGTAAAGCTATGTAACTCTCAGGCAAAAAGGCTATTGTCATCAGAAATTTAAATCTTTTAGAGTTTTTTTTAACATAGCGTATTGAAGGGACAGTCACCTCGACAATGATACCTCTCTCGTTCGTAGCTGTTCTGTCATAGTTTTTTGGAGTCTCTTATGCCAGTTTTTCCAGCAGAATTGAAGGTTTTATAAGCATTTTCCGCCATACCACCTGATTCGGCTGCAGGTTTTACTGTCAAACAAACCTTCTGTGCTGTAGACTTGCATATTCATTCTGGGCACAATTTTGCTGGCTTGTCGTGCAACTATTCAGTCGTAAAAGAAGATATGTTTTTGAGCTCTGTTTTGAAATTCAATACGCCCACGACGTTTTAGATGAGTGTATGTACACTGCTAATGGTAAGTGAGCCTGTAACGCACCAATGTGTGTGTTTTTATTGTAGTCATTTTGAATGCAATTTTAAATGTATTATAATGGAAACATACAAAATGGGAAATTTTCCGACTATACGAGTATGGCGTTAAAGCTATGAAGGACCAGAGCCAAGCTTCTCTCAATCACCTCTGCTCTGGGTGATTTATTTTTCACGCAGATGAAAGGGACCTATACAATTTAATATCCATACCGAACGGCGTGAACCGAGAAGCTTTTTCAAGGCAAGTGTACTACGGGGGGTTTCGCTAGCACCCCGCTAGGGAGGAAGGCCGCGAAACAAACATTCGTTGGCGTTGGTTGGTGTTATCGGGATTCGAACTCGCTCACTGCGCCACGGCGCCCATGTTTGGAAAAGGACCATGAAGGGCCATAGAATGGGAAAGGAGAAGTTGAATGTCTTTGCCTTTTGGTAGCTGCAGACATTGAGATTTGAACACGGATCACTGGGTTGAGAGTCCAGTGTGTTAACCATTACACCATGGGTCCGGCTCGCAAATTACTTTCTGTCAAATAATTGGGAAATTATTGGAAATCACTTGAGATTTCTGACGACTGGCCTGAGCGCACATCACTCAAAAACATGAAGAAGGTGAGGAGCAAATTGGAGCGAAATCTCTGTCGCAGCAGAAAAACAAAAACCAAAGGAGTTAGAGCTGCCTGCTGCAAGAGTGCAGCGGCATATGGTGATAGCCAAGTCTTTCAAAATACGAACGGTTCAAGACTTTACAATTGCTCAGAAAGCAATTCGGCACTAAATATTGTAGACATGGAAGCAACAGCTCTGATGAGAAGGTGTTCGGCGTGAGAAACAAAACGATCGATTTTCATTGTCTGGATGCCCTTGGCCGACCACAATATTTGCACCTCGTCGCCAAAAACTAGTGCTTGTACCATTTCGGACCGAAACAACCGAGACTGTATGCACACCGTTCGTTTTTGTACCAGCGAGAGTGAAAATGAACGCCGGAGATTACCATGAAGAAGGAGGGATATAAGCTTCCGTCATACGAGCACAGTGAACAGCAAATTATAAGGTCTTCCAATAGTGTCTTATGAACTTAGACAGTTGATAGCGGCTACATTGTTGAGGCCACATATGTCAAATTGGCTGTCATTTATTCAGTCTATTTCGCCAAATCACTATGAACGTGCGAATGACAAAATGGTTGTATCATTGCGCTTCGTCCATTTTACGGTCGGCATTTTAGGTTTTGCTTCTGCTATCTGTTGGAGTACTCAGACGCAAATACTGGTCCATTGTACTGCCAGACAGACACCTATGTTTATTGCATTTTCCCCGTTTGCCGGAGAAAAAGCATAAGGAGCTTCATTGATTTAGAGCTAAGAGATTCGGCACGGACGACATTGGCACCAAGGATGCGCGACGGCCACCGCAGAAAAAGTGTTCTGCTCTGTCGTCCTCTTCGTAACATGCAGCACAGGTAGGTGTCTCACTAATGCCGAGCATGCAGAGATGCTCACAAGTGTTTTGCAGTTGATTCTCCTTAAGGAGAATGCTGCGGTTTTCTTGTATACATCAGGGCGTACGAGCTGAGTCATCCTGCATCCTGGACATTTCCCCCATCTACGATTATGTGCTTTGAAGACCCAGTCGTTGATGTGGGCATTGACCGTGGAAGTAGGTAGACCCAAGGCAGGTTCACATCCTGAGAAACTCTCCTCTGAGCCCATTCTAGCGACTTCATCGGAGATCTCATTTCCTGCGACACAAGCCACTCTTAGTAGTGGTTCGGTGAATCATAAATCAACACTCGTACGTCAACGGAATGCAATATCTGCCCCAAACATCGCCGCTGTCCGTGAGAGTGTGCAGGAGAATCTGACACAGTCGATTTCGCGTCTCTCACAAGAACTCGGCCTTTCTCCGACCACAATTTGGCATACAAAATTCAGCTGGCCCATGAGCTAAAGTTAAATTACGTCGTGTGTTCGCTGAATGTGATCTGAAGCAATTGGAAACTGACCATCATTTTCACCGAAAAATTATCTTCAGCAATGAGGTTCATGAATGGATAAATGGGGCGATACCAATCCACATGAGATTTAAGATAGTCCAACGCATCCCGAAAAAGTCACTGTTTGGTGTGGATTTTAGGATGGCGGCGTCATCGGACCATTTTTCTTTGAGAATAACAATGGCCAAGCCATTACCGTCAACAACGGCGGACACTATACATAGATCGGTGATTACCAACTTCTTTTGGCCTGAATTGGATGATATGGACACCAACGACATGTGGTTTCAACAGGACGGCGCTACTTGCCACATACCTCACGGCACAATGGAAATTCTGTACGAGCGATTTGAGGACATGTTCATCTCATGTGGAGGTGATGTGAACTGGCCACCAAAATCGTGCGATTTGGCCCCGTTAGACTTTTTCTTGTGGGGTTTTCTGAAGTCGCAGGTCTATGCGAATAAGTAACAAATTACAGCGGTCCACATCGGTCCAACTCAGCCTGACCAATGCGCCAGAGTCATGGAAAATTTTATCATTCGGATGTGCGCCATCTAGAGAAGCCGCTGTGGATATTTGAATAACGCTATATTCCGTATACAATGGCATCGATAGCCCTTTCAAATGAAGGAAAAACTTCCATGATGTCTCACACACGCTTTCTTTTATTTAAATTTATAGATAGGAAGCGCTTAATGAAATACCCTCTGTGAAAAATAAAAAATTAACTGAATTTTCCAGCAGAACTCTGCACCGTTCATAGAGTCAGGATTGGCTTTGAAGAAAAATTGGCACGACCTCTAGCAGTCTCGTATAACAAACGACGATGTACAAGGGTAGCACCACTTAAGCCTATCTGTGCATATACCTTTTGCCTCCCTCGTAGTAGGTAGGCAAGATGGACAACTAGAAGCCGACAGCCTAAGCCCCGTGTCCACGTCACTAAAATTTTCCATAAGTACTTCTCACAAAGTCAATTTTGTCACTTCGCAACACTACTCGCATCACCATTACCAGCAAGGCCAAGTACAAAGTGAAACACGTCAAGGTCCTCTAACTACTTAATTCCCTACGCCATACTCGTCATAACGCAATTTCTATTCTTAGCTACGCACCTAACCGTCCTAATCTTCATTCGCTAAATATGTATGTATGTACATAAATTAAAGCGATTTTTTCCGACCTCATAGAGGAGTAAGAAACACGAAGTAGGCATTAAGGAATTAAGTCCAACCAAAAAGTGGATACATTCCGCAACGCATCTTGCACGCACGTCCCATTACCATCGTTTACCTTCAGATTTGTTTATGTCGTTCGTCCTACGTTCCTCCATCTATCACTTGTCGCATGTAAATGTGCACGTTTATCTAGAACATGGATTTTAATCGCGCTCGTCGACATTTGAGCTGCTGTCTGCCTTCCCCTCCCATTTTGTTGTATCTTTTTCTGTTCATGATAGCGATTAGCATTTTTTTCGGGTGTACTGAAGCATAAACCCTTAAAACCTGTTGCGCCACCGAAAAAGGATCAAAGGATACGCAAATATAATCTCCTCAACCAACACCGAAGGAAGCCAAACTAACTTAATAAACTTGAAAAGTAATCAAAGTGGATTCCACGAGCGTTGCATCCCACTAGATTCCATTGTTCGCGCTTTCAAACTTCCCACTACGAATAGTCGACGATCTTGAATCCATGGCCCACGAGCCCAAAGTCCAATGGGGCGAAAGGGGAGGTGGGAAATTGTAAATTCTCTTGTTATTTAAGCGAATTGTACCCGTTTCCACTTGGGCTTGCAACATTTTCGGCAATACGAGTAGTAAAGGGCAAAGTTTATTTTTTTTCTATTCATTATGCGATGGAAACAAGTAAAACAATTTCACAGGATAACAGGGAAAAGGAGCAGAAAACAATAGAAACGTGAAGGAACGCGAGTCGAGTGGATGAAGTTTGTGCAACGTCGGCAAGAAGCTAACATGGAATTTGCCATTAAAGCTCTTAAATCAGACTGCCATTAAGTGGAAATCGCGATCGAGCGGAATGGGTAGTAGTAGAATAAAGGACGAAGGGAGAAAGTGGTAATAAAACTGGGCTTTCATAGATTTACGAGCCGGAATTAAACCGCCCAAGTCTTACTCGTCCTGTCTAGAATGGTTGTAGGTGTTTGTAGACATCGTTTTGTTGTGTACAGTGTGAGCGTGGTGGCAAGTCGTATTTTCTAACAATTTACCGCTATCAACAGGAAAAAGGATATCACCAATGAAAGCAGGACAGTTTTTGAGCAATTTGTTGACCAATTGTTTCGTTGCGTACCAAAAACTAGCGAACGACAATCGAGTCATAGTAACAATGACATGAACGATTGATGGATAAAAGGATATCCGGCCTCCGATTGACACACCGACAAGATTGCTTGCAATCACACCATCTTACAACCATTCAATGTCACGGGTTACGAGAATGGGAGGTAATGGTGTCACCGGTGTTTGATGGCAACCGACTAAGACAGGTGGGTGGAAAGGTTGTCAAAAAATTATCCTAGCATGTCGTAAAAGTGAAATTCAAGGTGAAATTACAGCAATGATTGGAAATTTAAATTGATTTTAAATCCCGTTCAGATTCCGGGTATGTTCCCTTCCCGGGCGCCAACCGAACTATCGTCGTCTCCTTTTAGACTTTTTCGGTTTCTATTTCTTCGTCCTTTTTTGAGGAAAGCAATTTAATGACATTCCCATCCAACGGAGTGCGGTCCGGGGGAGATGGAAGGGGCCCCTGGGTTATTTGGGTTTGGAATAGAATTCGATTTTATTTTTATCGTCCTTCAATTGAAATCGATTGTTCGGCAATGGATTATGGAATTGGAATTTTTGTATTCATTCAATGGTGGTGCCACGACGCTCGGACTTATTTAAAAATGCCAGGATAAAAGAGAATTAGGAAGAAATTACGACAAGACGAGGGAACTGTGCGTGGCTGGTCGTAAATCCAGTAATTGTTTGATAACTGAAATATGTTTCCGATTAGTGACACGGACAGTCACCGGTCTATCTAGATTGCTTTGGTTTTATTGCCACTCCCGAGGATACTGGCTTGAGGGCTCTTGTACGACAGGCTTGTTAATTAAACCAATTTAATGTCACTCGCAGTCGATTTCAATGGGTTGTCTTAATAAACTTCCGACCAGCACTTGATTGCTTCGATAAATGTCTTTAATCACTCCCGACTACAACTGTATGAATATTTGTAATTTAAATACAATTTAAATACGGATTTCATTCGGGAGCAGTGATTTATTATTTCACATCTCTTAGCCGATCAAGGATGCATGCAAGTAAACATTTATCCATGAATCTAGCCCATAGTCAAGGACGTTATTTGAAAATCCTTTAAGCAGTTGTCTTTAATTAATTCTCCATTACCATAATAGTTGGTCAATTCCTTGACACATGCTTCATTCACTCAGACATCCATATATACATACAATTACTTGCCCGTATCCTCATCCGAGACATGGACACATCTCAACCCAATTCATGTCTATGAATTTCCGAAATTAATCTCATGCATCCCTTAAGGCATCATTGCCCGTTGTTATTGGAACTTGACCCCGAGGCCATTATTCATTCGGGGTGAATTTTCGGACAATACTCTACTCTAGAAGTTGTTTCTACCACCCCCAGGCTTTACTTGGTATCGATGATGCAAATGCATTACATTGCAGGTCATACAGCTTTAATTCTGGCACTTGTGCCAAGACAAATACGAGTACACAGTGTGAAACGTGGTTCTTTCTAATCGACATCCTTTTCCCTTTTCCGATTGACTGGAGATAGTAATGATCCACCTAAATACGTGTAACTGAAAACGTATCTATCCTTTGTATCCACATAGGTGTATGGAGTGAATGCTTATTTTGTAAACTTAAATAATTGGCAGCAAGATGCCAGCTGCTGCTCCTTCATCTCTTTAGATATTCACCCACATACGTACGTATGTACATATGTCTATATCTATTCAATGAAATGAATGCCATTGAATCAGGTCGCCCGGTGGTGGGGTGTTGAGAAAGAGCAGATAGGAACTTTATGGCGTGCTTCCGCAAGGACCTTTCCTTGATTTTTCTTTTGCTCGTCATAACAGTTAGAAAACGTGACAAAGTAGTGAAACGAATAGTAAAAATAGAAAATTCGTCCTTTTTTGCTTCTGTGCTCTTTCCTTTTGCGTTTTCCCAACGGGAGGATGGAGACCATTTTGTAATGTTACTAAATTTACATGAGTAGGTTAGTAGAGAGGGAGATTGTCGTTGTTGACGATGGGGTGTGCTTGAAAGTCAAGCTCCAACCTTTAGTTGAGGGTAAGATGGATTGTTTTGTAAACAAGTCCGTAATCAGTTAGATGCAAAAGTGATGGTTTGGAAAAGTGCGGAGACGAATTGCCACAGCATGAGAACAATGATGCTTTCAAATCGTTTATGCAGAATATCCACTATGACATCAGCTGTGCGAAACATATCTCCGTCTTGGAACCATACGTCGTTCACATCTACATATATCGTCCAATCTCCATTGTAGGTGATAGCAGTGACATCGTGGTCATCGAAGGAGTACGGACCGATGATACTGCTGGGTTCATTCCCTTGCCGGTTAGAGTACTTAACGTGAATTGGCGCTGTGACTCAATTATAGACGTATTCCCTCATCCAAAAATGAACTTCGTCGCTGGAAATGATCAGTTTCCAACTGTTCTAAAACCTATTCAGCAACCGAACGGCGTAATCTATGGCCGTTTTCTTTCAGCTTTCAGGTCAAGTGGACTTTGTACTGACATAGGCCCATCTTCCGACGTAGAATTCACTAAGTTGATGTCCTTATCTTGGTGTGGACTGTCTCCAGTCTTCCTGCCCACTCTCAATGATAACAGCAGGAATGGCTGCTCGATGACTGCTTACTAAATTGTGAATAGTAGACCGTGAAGGACATAAAGTGGACTTAACGCGCGTATTCGTGCCACAGTTTGACACTTATTAGGAAGAGATGTGTGAACTTCAACTGACTGCAGATCTCATAATCCCCTATCTGGTAATAATCACCATAAACTTTCCAAGAGTTTCCAACACCAGGAAATAAATCTCATGTCCACATTAAGTAATTGAGGCCCTTCAGCAGCGGTACCGATTCAGGTTGGCTTTCGCCATCTTGAATATCAAGCCTCCACTGTTTTGAGGTGCTCCACGAATGTCATTGCTGAACTTTCCACCCTTAAATATATACCGCGAAAGAATTGCAGCCAGGACTCCGCTAGGAATGCAAGAATCACGCATCAGTGTGGGACATTCAAAACCGAAACGAACTATGTCACACAACTTCCTTGCTGCGAGAGGAGATTCTCTATCAGTATTCCCTCCAGGGAGGAATGGACCAGTGGCGTGGTACCTATGGGAACTGAACACGTAATCTTTACTGACAGATCAAAAATGGATACCGGTACAGGAGCCGGGGTCTATGTCGAATCTCGTGAAGTAAATCACTTCTATGGACTTGATAATGGCTGAAGCGTTTTTCAAACTGAGGTCTTCGCAATTAAACAGGCTGCGAACCTGATTCATAGAGAAAACCCCTTAGGTAAAAGAATCAACACCTATCTTGACAGCTAGGCAACTATCAAGGGTCTGCCGGCAACATGGATATGATCCAAGCTCGTAAATCTCTTCTCGTGACCCTCTGCTGGGTAATATTTCATATGAATATTTCCGGAAATGAGAAGGCGGACGAGATAGCTAGATCACGACTGAGGCTAAGACGACGCTCTGTCCACTATTCAGAGAAATAGAGCCGAAGCTAATAATGAAAGCCAATAAATGATCACATCAATTAGATACATGTGCAAGATTAACATTGCCCGCCTATGATAGGAAAAAAATAGAAAGTCTGCTGAAGTCAGTCGTGGGAATATTCGATTGGCAGCCGGTGTCCTCACTGGGCATTGCGTGATATCCTTGAATTCGTTCGTCACATACTGTGCGAATGCCCGGCATTTCCTTTCGGGGCTAGGAGAGGTAAGTAACATTGAGTTGAACGGACTACTGGGATTTCTACCTGCATCTAGGTGGTTTAGCCCAGCGGATAACTTTTTGGATTCTACGGGTTAAACATTAAATGAGCACAATGGACTCCTCGTAGTCTAAGTGAGCCTTGACCTCTCGCTAATAGGGTACCCATTTCCACAATCTAACCTACAGCACGAATATGTGACTCGTTGGTCATTCAATCGATGCTTTTTTATGACTACTCGTACGAGTATATTGGGATATTCTTCGGCGTTAAACTGTAGGTCCCTTTCACCTTTGTGAACGGCGTGAGTTGAGCAGCTTTTTTATGGCAACTATACTCCGGAGGGTTTTGCCAGTACCCCGCCGAGGAGGGACGTCCCGAGTCCGAACTCGCTCATCGTGCGTCAGAGTCCAACACACTAACCACTGCGCCACGGCGCCTCGATATACCTATCTATATACAGGCAAGACTCTTAAGTCCACTCCACCTTAGACCACCTACCGCCTCTGAATGTTTTTAGAAAATGTCTATCACGCGCTGTGCCATCGGGCTAGGCGCTTCTGATAGGCTGCCTATAAAGCTGGACGTAATCGACACTACAAATCACTGCGTATAGGGCTTCACCTAACAAAATACAGAACGAATCTAGGTATGGCTCTGCTTAGACGAGACGGGGAACTTCGTGGTTGAGGACTATGATGAGTGGGTAGAGGGCACATTGGCAAATCACACATTTCTTGGAAGTGCTCATGTAGTCTTTGCCTAATGCTTTCTCTGTTTCTCGTGAAATTATGCTGTTTTCGCACCAAGCACTTTCTCTCAACCTCGTCTAATATGTCTTAATTTGATTGGAAAGAAATGAGGAAAGGTTACACTAACCGAAGGAACGTTTTGTGTACAGCCGAGTGGCTTATCCCTAACTATGCCATCATCTCACTTCTTCTCTTTTGAGGGTAATTATTAAAGAAAGATTCATTTTTCCCACGGTTTGCATTCGTGATTGGAATGTAAATTTAGTGCTTTACTTTTAAATTCTCATATAATTCACAGAAATTTCTATATGAAAATCACCCAGATGTCCCTTTTCAAGGTTTTACCGGGTCTTCGCGCCATTCTAATCTACAATTGCACATATTCGTCAATCTAATTTCACTTTGAGCTTTTGAGCCCATAGAAATTAATTCACTCGTCTTCCTTTGAAAGTCAAGTACAATGTCTTCAAACTTTTATACCAACCGCTCGCTTCTCCGTAGGTGCGTTCGAAAGGAAGTATGCCTTAAGGTCAAAGTCAATACTTAGCAGAGTCCTTAAGAAATACCCTAAAAGCATCGTGCGCCCTACCATTTTTCGTTTACGATAAAGTTTTTTCCCGTCCCCTAAGGGCTTCAGCATAGTATTCCCACAGCCCACCCTCTTTAAGTCACCTTGACTGACAAGCTAAAACGCAAAGGGAACCTTCAATGCAAACGAACACAACAGGTAAATTTCAAGGTACCACCTCCAACTAAGCCGAAGAGCCACCATCATTTTTTCGCGCCGCAAATCTCATCCCCCTTCCTCAGTGGAGCTATTCCACGGTTCGTTTTAAAAGGAACAATAATTTCTCGGCCATGTTCTCCATCATTTTCTTCATTGCGTCTCGTTCTCTACCTCCCTGGGTACCCTGGTGATGTTCGTGTTTAGTGGTTTTGTAATACATTTTCAATTTGAACATTTTTTTGGTTTCATCTGTGCCCATTAACGTCTCCACAAAAACCAGCAGCAGCACCACTACCATCACTACAATCACCTTTAGGGCTAAAGTACCACTCATCACGTCAAATGATAAATGACGTTTGAATGTCCTTGCGTTCTCGCTGAACTACAGATACTCAAGGAAGAGATTCTTTTGCACTTCTATCTCATATAGTCCTGTTCCATTCATTTGGGTTTGTCCTACTTTAAATGTTATTATGGGAACAAGAAGAAGGCGAAGACGAATTGGAGAAGAGGAACACGGCGAAAGGATGATGAAAAAATCGACACCATTTATCACTGGCATGGGAAAGGAGCCGTTCTCTGATGCTCTTGCTAGAGCAGCGTGAGTGAGTAAGTAAGTGACACAAGTACGAGTACTTGTGATGGAACGGAAAAACCTTGCCCAGGTGTAAAGACACCTCCATAGATGCATTCATATGCATGTTCGTGTGCAACATGATCTCGTACCTCGAAATGGTTATCAATCATGTGAAAGATAGGTTTTTCATTTCAGTCCTTTGCTCTGTTGATGAAAAGGAGTACAAAAAAGAAATCAGGAAGCTTTTTATCAATGTCGTTGTAGGTGTCCTTGTCGTACTTTAAACGATTGATGAAAAGTTTTCCTCGAATGTCTAACATTCATGTGAGCTGTGACGAGCTGACAGAATATTGTGTGATCAAAGGATATGTCAAAGCAATCGATATGGCTTGAGACGGTAGAAGTAGAATGAGCGGAAAGACAATTAAAAATTAATATGAAATCCGGACGACAAGGGATTTTTAGTTTTTTTAGGGATTTATTCCCAAAGAGGGAAATGGTCTGCAATACATATGTATCTGCTCAAGATATACTCAAAGCAAATAACTTTCGATGAAGATGCAGAGAAGTTCTCTTCTGCAGTTTGCGATTATGGCAGATATGGGCATGACTTAATTTTTAAAGCATGCTCTTAAGAGCTTTGCTCAAGATTTAGATTTTTGTGATCCTGTTTTACAGAAATCTTTGTGAAAGAGCCCCGAGATATTCAAATCCCTCACCTCGTTTCGTGGAACTTCGCTAGCGTTTAGGGTCAACCCTGGAAACATATTCTACGTGAGAGACGCACGGGTGTAATTTGTATATTGAATAATATTTGCATAGGTATTGAAGCTGTCCGTAGTGAGTTCTCAAGTCTTATTATGGTTTCAAATGCCTCATAAGGTTAGCTCTTTGTTGTACAGTTTTGTAATGAAAAGACACATTTTACATATTGGTCCCTGTTTGAAGAAAGAGGTTTTCCACAAGATGACAATCCGCTTTAACCACGTAAACAGGTCAGTTATAACAGGCTATAAGGTCTCACGTATTCAACTCCATTGTTACTGCGAGAAGTTGTCTGTAATTTTCTCTCGATTATTAACATTCCTAAAGTCCATTAAGGAATGCTATGGTGCGCTACAAGAACTAGCCAGAAGAAATAAGGTCAAACTCTGGTGGGTTCCAGGGTACAGGAGCACAGGACATAGCCATTCACCTGCCTATGAAAGGTTCCAGTGAGAGTTGCATAGGTGCTGAACCCCTTCTGCGGCATTCCCAAATCTAAGATTAAGTTTTTCTTATACCTTTTCTTATCAGAAGACATCTCAGCTCAGCTCAATAAAATTAACCTCTCATCTGAAACTGAGTGCCGACTCTGTCCTGAGGACGGAGAGACTGCAGGGCACATACCACGTGAGTGTGCTGCTCTTTGCCATCTTAGGAAGCGTATCCTTCCCAGTGAAATAATGACTCCTGAGGAGACCATCTCAGCTCCAAGAGACCCATTCTCAACTTTATTAAGGAAGTGGTGATACTCCTCGTCTGATCGGCCAGCGAGCACACAGGCTGTAGTGCCCCACCTGTTTGTTAGCACTAGCTCCTCAAAAAAAATAAAAAAAAAATCAATGAGGACATATGTAGTTCATTGCAAGAGTTCTCACCAGGTCCTGACGGTCTATCAGGCATACCCATACCTATTACTAGTATTGCAGTGTAATTTTCTGATACCCAATCTCTAACCGTAGTGTGGCCTCTTCCGATGTTCCGCAAGGCAGTCACCTTGGTACTCTAATTTTTGTCCTAACCATTTGGTGTCGATTTTATCCTAAAAGATTTCAATCCGTCAATCTATGCAGACGATATGAAAATTAACACAACTCAGTCGCACTCCAAAATGTCCTTAGTTCCTTCTGTACTTGGTGTAGTAACATCTTCCAGGGGCTTAATATCAGTAAATGGCAGTCCCCCAGTCCTCTGCAATCACCAACAGAATGGTTTCCGTAGAAAAAATCCAAAATAGCCTCAGTAGATATTTCGAAAGTATTTGACAGGATTAGCCACGAAGCCCACTTGACGAAAATGCATGCATCCATGAGTCTCGCTTACAGTGGAGTAGAAACTTAATTTCGAATCTTTGTAATCTAGTTATCTTGGATGGATTCAAGTCCAACATCCACTCTTATATGCTGGTGTTTCCTAGGGCTCCATTTTGTCTGTCCCGGATACTCTATCTCATTTTTATAACTTACCTCTGGCCTGTCAATTCTAGTTAAATCCACTGTTTCGCTGATGGCAGTATACTCAGCTTCTTCTCATGTTCATTCAGTAACCTACGACCCTGATCTTCGTGCTATAGACAGTGAGCGTATGTTAAGTTCATTGAATTCCGATGTCGAAAAAGGAACAGAGTGAAATTTCGCAGTGCTGCCTTCTGTCGTACAAACGTACCTCAGACTCGCACCCATCTTCCTTATATCGTATATTCGGTGCCGTTAAGCATGCAGCAAAATGGCTAGGTTTCTTATACAGATGCATGAAACATTTCTTACCAAGAGATCTGGCTACAATCTACAAGGCGTTAATCCGCCCTGGAGCTTAACGCTCATATCTGGTCCGGTGCAGCGAAGATCGCGTGGCACTTGCTAGACAGAATTCAAAATCGAGCTATAAGCTAATCGGACAGGTGATGAATCTTTCTCTAGTCGAACCAAATGAGCCTGGAAATCCCTTCCGAATTCGGTCTTCTCCATCAGGGCAACGTTATCACCTTTATTATTCTACAACTTTACCTTCAGTGGCGCCACTGTGCCGGTAAGTGGCTCCGTTTTACATCTGATGTATCATCATATGTTATAAAACTACAGAGAAAAGTGCCTAGTAGGCAGCAATGATATTCTAAAAGAGCAGGTCAGTGAGCACTCGTGTTTGGAAGCATCTGGCCCTCTGGCGGGGTGATTGCTTATTACCGTCATATGCTACATTTGGTTAGGAATCATACCAATGCCATACCATGCCAAATTCGACACACATTTATTTATTTCTTTCTATTACTAGGTATTAGTTTTAAGGTGGAAAATGAGCAGTTTTGCTTAGGAATTCGCTTTTTGTTTTTGAGTGGAAAAACGTTTAGAAAAATAAGAAAAAAATGTGATGACTATAGTTGACCACAACCAGATACTGTTTTAGCGAGTTGGAGGAAGGACATTTCTAATGAGCAGTGTATATGCCGTACGGCTAACTTGCCAGTTCAAGACCGCTAGTTAAAGGAAAAGTTATCACAACTCGTTCGATTAGATTAAAAAGTGCTTGTAGTGCTTAAGTGTATAAAACTGCTACATTTAAACGCTACCGAGTGAATGTATTTTAGCATGTCGCTATCTTTTGTAGCAAAACTTCCGTTCTATCAGCTAGCCAGGAAAACCCGCAAGCTGACCATTTTTCCATTAGAAATTGTTACAAGAAGATACAATGTGTGTGGCTATCTACGTGCCTAGATAATATAATTCCAACTTCCCTCACAAGAAGCTTTAATGCAAGACAGCAGACCAACTAAACCACCATTCACGTACCAGATAAACGAAGAAAGTATCTCGAAACTACAAAGGAATAATATTTTGACCAAATAAATAAGGAAAAAGATTGTTTTACTTCCTCACCCTGAAAACACCACACTCACGTTCCATTTCGTGCGAGGGACGGTAAAATCCTTAACGCTGTACTCAATGCAATTAGAGTTCCTGTCCATTGCGCTAACACAATACTCCATGGTTCGCGCGTTTTCTCCTTTTAGCTTGTCCTTTCTGTTTAGTCCTTTGTTTCACTTTTTCGTACGTACTAAGGACATTGGTTAAGTTTTCGCAAAAAGGATTTAGTTTCATTTTATACAAGTATCTATGTCTTGTCCTTTGTACAATATCGTACTCTCAAAGTGCCACCAGTCTGATTGTAGACGACCACGAAGGCATCTGTATCATTTATCCTCCCCTCAAAGGGAATGAAATCCCAAAAAAGTAACTCAAAAAAACCAACCAAAGAGCGACAAGAGAGAAATCTTTAGAAAAAACCTGCAAACTAAGTGTAATTGGAGAAGTAATTCACTCATTTAGAGCTGGTAAGGGAATGGAGAATGTATCTGCAACCAAAATTGATATAAATTTGGATCATCAATCTGGACAAAGGGAAACCCGAATTTATTTAATACTTTATTTAAATTAATTGATATACCAGACCCTTGGTCTTTTGGCCTTATTACAGTCCTCGGCCGGCTGCGAATGAAACGTAATTTGCTTTCATCTGTTCAAAAATTCGGTTTGAGTTATGGACTTGAATTACTGTGCAGATGTTTCATATTTTTTTTGTGAATCCATCGAGGGATTCTAGGGAATTGTTGACAAATACGAAATGATGAACGCGAGTATTTTGGGAATGCTAGTCAATGTTGAGAATAATTACTTTTGTTTTATGAGTTGATCCTGTCTCTGTCTGGTCATGTTTTGTTGGCATGGAAAGGGGTATCCGTTCGGTGTGAATGGACCTTTCATCTCAAAAACAGACGGTCGACAACATGAGTGATTGTAGACAAGAGATTTGTACAAATATGCGGATATGGACGTATTTCGAGGAATTCCATTTAATTAGACAGCCTTTTAGAATGCTGTAGAATTGAGATATGGGTATGTATTATCCATCCATTGATTGCTTTAAGCCGTAATTGGACTATAAGATACAAATCGGCAAACGTGTGTAGGCAGTAAATGTGAGAAACAAGGCGAACAATGCTTCTGAATTGCCTTTTGTTAAGACCATTTTAGTCTAAATTTTGGACAAATTTTGTAGACCGCGACTTATAGGAAAAACAAGCCTTACTCCCTAAAGGAAATTCGTCCTTGAAAGGCTACCATACCATGGAGCCACTGGAATGAGTGGGATGAGACGGAATTTTTCTACAAGCTGCATACACATTGTTAATCCTTTTGCAATTCCCGTCTCAGCTAGTTCCTATCTGAACAAGTTGGTTGACAACGTATGTCCTTTGTGTGCTTAATTTTTGTTAAGGACCATGAAGATGAGCACGGAACTTTTTTTCGGTGCACCCAGACGCATATACTGGTCCATTGTACTACCAGTCAGATACCTATCTTTACTGTATTTTCTCCGTTTTACATCGCTGTTGCGATGTAGAGCTAAGAGATTCCGCACACAATACATCGGCCACAAGTGTGCACCACCGTGCGCGTGCAAGTGCGGGACAGTCGCAGAAAAAGTGTTCTGCTTTTGTCCTCTTCACAACATGCGGCACATGCAGCATCTCTCATGCAGAGATGCTTCGCAAAAGTTGAACGGCCCATAATGAAACCTATAAGTCTTTTGCTCTCAATTCTCCTTAAGGATAAGAAGAATGTTGCGTATTTCTCGCAGACGCACGCACTTTGTCATCCTGCATCCCGGATATTCTCTCCATCTACGATTGTGTGCATTAAAGAACCAGTCGTTGGTTCCGGTATTCGGGTTCAGATCCTGAGAAGCTCTCCTCTGAACCCATTCTGGCGAGTTCATCAGAGATCTCATTTCCTGGGATCCCAGAATGACCTGGGACCCAAGCAAGCCTTAGCATGTTAAGTCTACCGACTTTGTTCAGGAAGGCCGTAAGTTCACACACTTACTTGGTCCTGGTTCGAAACAGCTTTGAGTGCAGCTTGGCTGTCACTGCAAACGCATATGTTTTTACTCTTTCACCTATGCTTCAAAACATAGTGCATGCCCATCAGGATTGCGTCTATTTCTGACTGAAAGACAGATGCACACTCGTATTTTCCTACGAAAAGTGCAATTGGATGTTTTCGCATTCGAAGACAACCCCATCACCGGACTCCAACACAGACTTGGACCCATCTGTGTAAATGCGAAGACAATCCTTTTCAAGTTCAGTTTGTGGCCAGAGACAATTCTACCATCAAGCTATAGCGCATTAAGATAACAGGTGTCATTGCGTCAGAGATCATATCCATGAGACATGGGTCGTAGGATATTTCCCTCGCAAGCGCACTGTCATTCCAATGACGGTTTTACCAAAAACCATTTCCCTTGAGACGAGATATGGCTATCGGTGCACACCCTCTGGTAAACATGTCAAGGGGTGGAAGGTCCATTATAGCATCTAGAGCAGCTGGGAAAGCCTCCTTGGCTTTATATTTTGCCAGGGGCACCTTTACATTGCCAGAATACTGACAGCGCTTTGGTGGTTTTTTGAGTCAACATGCTTTGACCAAAGAAGTTTGTTGCCTAACAGTACACCCAGGTTCTTAGCTTCCTTGGATATCGGGATGGGAGTGCCTTTTAGCACCAGCTGAAAGCCATTTCTCGTTTACCACTCGATGACAATTTACACTGCCTGTGCGATATCATCAACATAGGCTCAGGCATAGATTCCAGAGACACTGAGAGCATCGAGCAGCGAGTCGACCACTATGTACCATAACAGCGGAGACAGAATGCCATCATGCGGGTAGTCCCTGTTTACGCCAGATTTGAAGCAATATACGAGGTCTGGATCGGCGATAAATGTCCAATGCATGAGCATTGCTTTGTTCCACTTAACCAGTGCTTCATCTGCGCCATATCGTCTGGCAGCGTTACACATGCTGTCAGAAGATGCGTTATCAGGTTTTGAAGTGCAGCTTTTGCAGAACTCTCCGCGCTGATAAGTATATTGCATCTCTAAAGAGGATGCATTTGAAAGGTAACTATACGCACGTGCAACTCAACTATTCTCTCCATGCATCCAAGCAAGAAGGATGCTAAACTCATTGGCCTAAAGCTCTTGGCGAGTGAGTGATCCGCCTTACCTAGTTTGGGAATAAAGACTACTTTCACCGTGCGCCATGGAATAGGTATATAGGCAAGTGCGGGTGCAAGACCACGGGACTAGGGGTAAAAATCGAGGAACACTTGTTCCCGATAAATTTATAAGCCACACGACGGTAAGGTGAAAAGTCCCCCGTCTTATAACGAAAAACTACGATTTTATTTCGCCTCGTAATCTCCCCAATCTTCGGTCCATTGCTGCGGAAATCGTCTGCGCATTTACCGTTGATTGACATTTAGCAAATGCACGCAGTTTGCGTAGAGCTTTCGCATCCCTAATTCTTTATGCAAGATGTTTCGTGCCCTACCTTTCTTTCGATACTCCCGCAGCCTTAGCTACCTCACTAGCCTTCTCTCGCCTGTGGGTCACAAGATGTCGTACATTTTCCGATAATTTTCGGTATGGTTACGGTTTTTCGCTGTCCTTTACCAAGGTACCCCTTTCAAGGAATTCAGATAAAAAATGTCCTCTCGCAGCAAAGAAGTCGACGGATATAATCTGTTTCAGTTTTGAGTCTCAAGATAGCCCATCGATCTAACATTGATACGGTGGCAGGAGGACCGGATTCTTGCACTCACTGTCATGTGATTTCTTTAGCATCATACTTGAAAATATCGTGCGGGACTCTGCGGCCAATACAAGAAGCACGATCTACCTCTACACAATTGCTTGCCTACGTAGATGATATTGACGTTATTGGACGGACAAAGCAAGACGTCAATGAGGCGTTCGCAAGCATTGAGGCAGAAGTGGCACAAGTGGGTCTAATGGTAAATGGGAACTAGACCAAACGCCAAACAAGCGTAACACGGATGTCTCGGTTCGAAGGTCATCTTCGGCAGCTATATTCTTGAAGTAGTCAAGGACTTCGTCTGCCTTGGCTCGATAGTGACAAGCAGCAACGACATCAACGCTGAAATAAAACGCAGAATAACTCTTGCCAACCGCTGCTTCTTTAGGCTCAAGAGGCAACTGAGTAGTGGAGCCCTCTCTCGAGAAACCAAGGTATCCCTCTACAAAACTTTTATCATCCCGGTCCTCCCTACGGCGCTGTGGCTTGGTAAGTAAGTACTTTCGAAATTATCGGCAACAAGGCAACAACGATATTGGGCAGTAAGATATTTTATCCGTCGGTGGGAGTTTTCCTCACCTATCCGTGAGAGATCTCAACCAACTGGATGTGTAACACTTGAGACAGCTAGCAGGTCAGTTTTGATTGACCGCACACACCTTCGAGAAAATACACAGCGGACGTGACTCGGCAGAAGCTACGCAGCTTGTTTCGAAGATTCGTAGGCATCCGCTTTATAGTCCGGAGCTGGTACTAATCACTTGGTACCAGTTGATGCCCATAGCGGACGGTTTTACTCGTGAAAAATTTTCCTCACTAGAGGCGTCTGAAAAACGATTATCCCAAAGTTAAATCAATAGACATAAGGCCTCTGTGAGACAGACAACAAGCTATCAAACAAAACCTCGCACATTTGACCTTATATTGAATCAAAAGCCACTACAATGGCCTTCTTTTTACTACACCGTTAAATTCTAAACTTCTGGTTTGATATAGTTTAACTGACCTCTGACGTGTCTATTGTTTATTAAACAGAGCTAAGCGGTCAAAGTCAACTACTGGACGACATATGTTCCTTATTACATACTATTGCTGACGGATTTCAAGTGAGTGATTATACCATCGCATGTAACTTCTTTTCGTGCCGAAACTCTATTGCCATAAGTGTTGGGTGGGAGAGCTGTTCAGTACTACAAATTGTAGTTATGGTAATGGCGTATTTGAATACCACCAGAAATGCGTAAGATACATTATTTGAGGCAAAAGTTCAGTGTAAAACAATTTGGTTCAGAGAATTATTTCTGACGGTATGGTACCAATATTTTCAAAAATTTCCTAAATTATAATTTTTCTTATTAAAAGCGCTGAAGGACCACTATATTGTGTTCACAGACTGTCAAACTAGCGAGATGACATAATATTTTAGTCTGAAATCTAAATCGAACGAATAGTTTATTGAGATCCACGTCCTTCTATCAAATTTCAAAATAACTTAAACGAGGCTGTAAGAAGAGCAAATGGTTTTGGAACCCTTCTTCTTCTCATCGGGCGTTACTGTTCAGGATGAACCTGGGCCTCAAATAACATGCCCCTCCTAGCACGCACAGCCAGTTGGCTAAGGTCCCCTTCCACCTGTGTGCGCCAACTTAAGTGCGGCCGTTATCTGTTTTTTTTCGCCCCCTGGGGGCTTATTCTCCTCCCTTCTTTTAAATCATAGAGCTCACGAGCTGCTCTTGTTCTTCTATGCAGCGAGGCTTTATATTCATCCTGCTCCGCTGTGTGCATCCTCCTGCACTCATCATCGAACCAGGTGTTTCCTCGTGGTGGAGCCTTCAAGCCCAAAACTTTAGATGCGGTGTTTTTCAGGGCTTATTTGCAAAGGTTCCACTGTTGATCTATTGACTGCGTGGAGGGTTGGGGTGTATGAGAGCGCTTAAGGGAGGCGCGATCGGCAAGAGCAAGAGCTGTTTCCGGCGATAGTAGCTTTCCGACGTCATAATTTCGTAGTGGTGCGAGTCGATATTAGCTCCTCGGTAAGTTCGAACACCAAGAATAAAGTATCTGACGTCGGTCGCTATCTGATCAATCTGAATAGTAATTGATAGATATGGCGATAGCCAAGTGCCCTTGTGTATATCAAGGTGCGGAAGTACGTACTGGAAGACTACAAGAATCCGGTCTCTGGAAAAAGAGTCCTTACGGACACGCATTAGTCTTGTATCGATGGGCCGTCTCGAGATTTAGTAACGCATTATGTCACCCGACTTCCTTCCTGGAAGAGGAGATTCTCTATTACGATTTCCTCCAGGGAGGAATGAACCGGGAATATGGTACGCACGGAAAGGGAGCTGGCAATATACACCGACGGATCCAAAATGGAAGTTGGCACAGGTGCCGGAGTCTATTTTGAGTCTCGGGATATACATCGATCCTATAGGCTCGATGGTGGACGCAGTGCAAGCAGGCGGCGGACCTGATCAGCAGAGAGGATCTCTCAGGCAAAGGGATCAGCATCTATGTTGACAGGCAGGCAGCCAATAAGGCTTTGCAGGCACCATGGATAAGATCTAAACTCGTCAAACTCTGCAAAGAGAAGTTAGAAGAGATATCGAATGTAAACGAGGTGACCGTTTGCTGGGTACCTGGTCAAGTGAATATCTCTGAAAACGAAAGGGCGAAAGTGCTGGCTAGGCTGGGATCAAGTGCAAACTTCGCGCAGATCTCAATCGAGGCCAGAGCACCACTCAGTACGCTCTATAGGGAGATAGAGACGGAGCTATTAGTGAAAGCCAATAAGCGATACACTTATTAGATACATGCGCAACGGCGAGATCGACTGGGCGCGTCTATAATAAGAAAAGGACGGAAAATCTACTGAAGTTCAATCTTAAAAATATCTGACTGGCAGTCGGTGCCCTCACCGGGCACTGCATGCTATCCTACCATGCAGCTCGACTAGGCCAACCCTACAATGACTTCTGCACAAGCTGCAGGGACGAAGAGGAAATTTAGTCCATTCGTCACCTTCTGTGCGATGGTCCGACGCTAGCCGAAAAAACGAATATCTTCCCAGGAGGATACTTCCCTTCGAGACTAGAAGAGGTAGGTAACATTGGGCTGAACAGAATACTAGGATTCCTATCCTCGTCTGGATGGTTCAGCTTAACGGTAAATGTCTAGGTATCAACGGGTTAAATAAATCGATTGAGCACAATGGACTCTACGTAGTCCACGTGAGCCTTGACTTTTCGTCAGTAGGGCACCCATTTACCAAACCTAACCTAGGGCGTCCACACTTGGTGTGTTTAAGGACCTATTATTTCATGTACCGGGCCGAAGATCGTTGTCCTTCCAGAGGTCGTCAACATCAATCCGGTCCGTTTTATTCCAAGCTTGTCGTTATCTCTGACCATCATTGGGTTTTCTGGTTAGGGTTTGCTAGACCATAGCCCAACCGACATTAATCCTGTTTTGTGGAACGGGATGCCCACCATTTATCCTCTTCCATTAGTAATTTCCATGGTCAAGAAATTTCCAGATGATACCACGAAAAGGTGGAAGGAGGACCTGGCGAACAGAGGATGAAGTTCGGCTACAGATGCTCTTTCTCGCTTTTTTTAGCGTAGGAGCATCCGTTAGCAGATGCTACTTCGGCGAGGCCTTTGTTAGTCTGTTAGTCTTTAGTTTTTCAGGGTTTTGGAAGCCAAATATGTAACTTAATTTGTACCTGTACCGAAATCAAGTATGAATCTGTCCCAAAAAAAGTCCTCCGTCAAAATTTCGAAGCCCAAGTTCCAAAAAGGCGTACTACTCAAAACTACTTGAAAACGAATTCCAGATAGTTGCCTCGACTAGATACATTCTTTTCTCCCAGAATTTACTTCAGTTTCCTCGAAATAAAAATCCTTCAGTTTATTCTCCTGATCTGCTTCCTTGACTTAGAGTTAAGCCCCCGTCTTTGAACAAGCAGTTATTTATATGGATGTGTAAACAAAGTCCCCAATGTACTAGCTTCTCCCGCAGGCACCGGGTACCGTCTTCAGTGTTTACATCCATTTTCCTTTCCCTAATATCTCCTTCTTGCAATCGCTCCCCAGCTGGAAAATATGAAAGAACAAAGCGGAAAATAGGGAGTAAAAAGGAAAACAAAAGCAAAAAAAACCTCTTTAATCCGAACCATAATTTGCTAGTCACAGACTTGACTGGCCATGCATTACGATACCGAAAAAAAAACAATCTCTTATCAAATAAATAATATTACACAATTCAACCGCCATGACGACATGAGTCCTTGTACACACTTCGCATCCCTGTCAAATATCCCATTTCCCATACTAAGCATCCTATGTGCCTTCTCAGTCGAGCATGTAATCCCAGCATGGTTTCATTACTATCAAATTATGTTTGCTACACCCACAGCACGCACTTCCAATCGTACATGCATGTACTATGTACGCATACATACATGTACACATCTCGAGTTCGAGGACTGTGAATACTTATCCAGGAGGGCAGCAAATAAGAAGAAAGAAATCGAGGCCAAACATCACTCTCCAACCAGTCAAGTCAAGGAAACGAGCAGAAAACAGGAACCAATGAAAGCAAGTATAAAACCTCAAGACAAGTAAAGCGAAAAAAGGCCAGAAGGGGAGGAAGCGGGGCGAATTGAATAAGGACATTCAAACAAATCTCTACATAGCCTTTCGTCGTACTCGGGCTTTTGCTCTCCGAGTTGTTAAACGATATTATTGTTGTTATCGATTTCCCTTCGCGTCTCTGGCGTGCTCGGTGAAAGATTACTCGTTACGTTGTCCTTAATGGAAAACAGATGAACACTCCAAGAAACTGAACGTTGTATGGGTACAAGTGCTCGCGTCAAGTCAACGGGCACTCGACTAAGCCTACTAGGCACAAAATCAATTACCCACTCGGTATTTGAGCGGCTTCTTTTTTTGGTAACTCTATAAAAGGATATCCAAAACCGTGGATGGGATACTGAGCTCAAGAAGAGGATGGATACGAATCGAAACCTTTAATTGATTGTCTTCTTCCAAGAGATGGCCAATTTTGAAGTTCTTTTTTTCCCGTTCGCTTTATTTCCTTCC
This sequence comes from Eumerus sabulonum, assembly GCA_951905685.1. Lineage (NCBI taxonomy): Eukaryota > Metazoa > Arthropoda > Insecta > Diptera > Syrphidae > Eumerus > Eumerus sabulonum. Next base: position 21,347,404 of record OX645061.1, on the reverse strand, counting down.
TGCTTTTGTCGTCCTTTGAAACCAAGTTCTGTTTGGCATAGTCCTGCAAATGGGATAATGAAAAAAAAAAAAACAAGGAACCCAATTCGCTTGAGTTAGCTCGCATAGTGTTATTATTATTTTTATTAGCATTTTGCCGCTACCACGAAGAGGTAAACTGAAGCAGAGCATCCTGCGGTCTATATTGGCCATTTTTGAGGATCCCATTAACTCGATAAAGGCAAATACCTCGAAGGACTTTAATTGAATCCATTTACTTTAGAAATCCACCGAATGGTGGCAGGTCGATAAACAGAACAGTGGACCACAACCGACCTTCCACTGCTGCTTGCCCACGATGAAATTTGATGATATCCTTACGAGTGGGGTTTTTTACTTTTGGGCAAATCTTAAAGATATGAATTTGAAAGTGGAAGATTGAAATTGAATTCCAGTTTTCATTTCGGCTTTAATTGGAATTCCAAATGTAATTAATTCGCAGTTAGTTTGCTGCGTCCTTTTAGGATATTCGCTCCAACTTGGTTTTTGTTGTTTTTCATCCGCTGCTGGTTGGATGAGATTTGTTTTCGCCGCGCTTATGTATATCAAAAGATCCATTCAAACGTACGAGTCGAATCGAAATTAATGAAATTTTAATTAGTGACTAGGAAAAAAAAAAAAAAACGAACCACCCAACAAGTCGAAAATAGCATTCACTGCCAGTGACGGGTGATGAAGATCGAGCTATATCGACTGCCAGGATAAAGGTCAAGTTTGGTGGGATTGGCAGCCGGTGGTATAGTAATTTTGTCGAAATGAATTTTCAACGAATTCGCCTTTAATTAGAAGAGCGTATTTAATAAATTCCATGTTACAACCACATAATTAAAGTCCTTTTAATCCTGCAACGGATTCGGTTCAACCTTTTGGGGCGGTGCTCATTTAATTTCATTCCTAGAATCGACCGTCATTCATTTGTGCTACTGCTCGTTATTAAGTTCATCTTTAAACTAACATGACCAATCCATTTTCGCACGCAATATGTGTAGTTATTCAAATAGTTCGTGCCAATAGGAACGAGCAATCAATCCATTGATGAGACCATAACTTTCACCCAACAAATCATCAACAACAAAGCACAAATATCCTTCGTGTCCTGGAACGCTAACAGCCACTGTCAGGGGCGTTCGATTATGTTTGACATGGAGCGATAAGCAGGACATTTGTTTGGGGTTTCCTTATCCTGTCGCGTGGATATTTCGACAATTTTTCTATCATTACGAGTGGGAAGGTTGGTGGGCTATTCATACTTTTGAATGTTTGCCATTACCTGACTAGATATCGGCCGAGCTTAAACTCTTGGTGGGATGGCTTCATTGTGTCGTAAATAGCGCGGAAGAACTACAAGGATTGTATTGAAAAAGGATGTACGCAGACTGTACGAGTGTATCTACTCAGGAGAAGCGTAGGTTAAGGTAAGAACACAATGTCCCTGGCTGCTGAATTCAAATATACTCGAAATGAAACACGAGTTCCACGAATCCAAGTATTGCTTTATTGCCAGATTACATCGTTCTAATTATGATTCAATAGGAATGCCAATAGAAATCTGGGAAATCGTTCTAGTCAATTTATAGTCAATTTTAAATATGACTTTTTTGAATGGTTGTACACGCGGTCTTAGGCTTGTAATTAAAACGTTTTTGTTTACGTCTGTCAGCCATTGACGTCACGCGTAGTTATCTGTAAAATGTGATTCTGAGATTCAGGGTTCAGCTTCTAGTAACCTTAATGCTAGAGGCTACTGAGATGATGGATTATATATATTCACTTTTTAGGCTACCAACCCATGGAGGGTATGGGCCTGTGCTAATGCAACCTTCCATCCTTGGTGGTCCCGGCTACGTGGGCACGTTACTTCTAGTCGGAAAGACCAAGTTGTTCGTTTTTGTTTTGTTTTGTAGAAGGCTTCTGCTATCTGTTGAAGCACTCAGACGCAAATACTGGTCCATTGTGTAACCAGACAGACACCTTACATTATGAAAAGAAGCTTCAGTAATGTAGAGCTAAGAGATTCGGCACATACCACGTCGGCCCCAAGGGTGCGCCACCGTGTGCGAGCAGAGGCGTCACAGTCACAAAGAAAATGGCCTGCAGTGTCATCCTCCTCGCAACATGCAGCACAGGTAGCCGTTTCATTTATGCCAAGCACACAGAGATGCTTAGCAAAAGTGTAATGGTCCGTAATGACTCCCACAAGTCTTCTGCAATCGATTCTCCTTAAAGACAGGAGAAATGCTGCACATTTCTTGCAGACATCAGGGATAATTCCTCCATCTACAATTGTGTGTATTAAGGACCCAGTCGTTAATGTGGGAATTAACCGTGGACGCAGGTAGAACTAGAGTGGGTTCAGGTCCTGAGAAACTCTCTTCTGAGCCCATTCTGGCGAGTTCATCAGAAATCTCATTTCCTGGGATCCCGGAGTAGCCTGGAACCAATACAAGCCTTAACGAATTTAGTTTACCGACTCTGTTCAAAAGGGACTTGAGTTCAAGCACTAATTTGGAGTTAGTTAAGGGGTTGCACACAGCTTTGAGTGCAGCTCGGCTGTCACTGCAGACGCATATGCTTTCCCCGCTCCACCCGTGCTTCACAACATAGTGCATGGCCGTTAGGATTGCATATATCTTCAATTGGAAGACGGACGCATATTTTCCTAACGAGAAATGCAGTCGGATTTTTTCGCGCTCAAAGAAGACCCCAACACCAGACCCCCGCCCAGACCTGAAGCCATCCGTGAAAATGCAAAGCCTATCCTTTCCAGGTTCAGTATCCAGCCAGAGCAAATCCTGACACCATGGAAACTCGACTGTGGAATTATGCCGCAATAGGATAACGGGCGTCAGTGCGTCAGAAGGCATGTCCATGAGACAGGGGTCGCAGGAAAATTCTTGCGCAGGCACACTGTGCGAGTTGTACCGAAAGCCATTTCTCTTCAGATCACACCCCCTGATAAATATGTCGAGAGGTGGAAGATTCATCATAGCATCGTAAAGACCACACCGTCTCATTAGTATTGACTTTGGTCTCTACAAAACTCTCTTGATGGTAAGGAAATTGGTCGGCTGAACAACCCCGAAAATTTGTCGCCGATAAACCACAAGAGTTTTACACCGATGGAATGAACTGAACTTTACTTTACTTAGGTGGCGCTACAGTCCGTGGTAAATCTGGGCCTCAACCAACAAGCGTCTTCAGCTGGCACGGTCTTTGGCCAGCTGTTTCCAGCGCCGCACGTCCAGTTGGTTAAGGTTCCCTTCCACCTGCGTGCGCCACCGTTGATGCGGCCGTCCTCTGCCGCGCCTTCCTTCCGGAGTGGATTCGAAGACTCAACGGGTCGGAGCTGTATTTTCCATGCGCTCTGCATGGCCTAGCCAACTTAGACGCTGTATCCGTAGACTTCGTACCAGGCCGCTGTCGCTGTACAACCCGTACAGTTCTCCGATATATCTTCTCCTCGATACACCGTTTGAACAAACGGGACCTTAGGTAGTGCGCAGAATTTTCCTCCCGAAACGACCAAGGGCATATTCATTCGTTTTTGTTAAGGTCCAAGCCTCTGCGCCGTAAAGGAGGACTGAGATGATTAAGGTCTTATATAGTGTCACCTTGGTTTTCCGAGAGAGGGCTCTACTTCTCAATTGCCTCTTGAGCCCAAAGGAACAGGAAAGGCAAGAGTGATTCTGCATTCTATCTCAGCGCTAGTGTTGTTGTCGCTGGTCATCAGTGAGCCAAGGTAGACGAATTCCTTGACCACTTTAAAGTTATATCCGCCCATGGTGACGTTCTGGCCAAAACGTCGGTGTTGTCCGTCTCTTTTAGATGAAAGCAGATATTTGGTTTTTGAGGGCGCCGCCGGGGCGCAATGGTTAGTGTGTTGGACTCCGGTGCACGATGAGCGAGTTCGGATCCCGATAACACCAACGCCATCGAATGGTTATTTCGCGGCGTCCCACCTCGGCGGGGTATTGACAAAACCTCCCGTAGTATACTTACCATGAAAAAGCTTCTCGACTCACAACATTCGGAATCGGAATTTAACTGTAGGTCCCTTTCACCTATATGAAAAAATAAATCACACACAACATGGGTGATTGAGAGAAGCTTGGCTATGGTCCTTCATGGGCTGTAACGCCACCAAAGAAGAAGAATAAGATATTTGGTTTTACCCTCGTTAACCCTGAGACCCATCTTAGCCGCCTCTACCTCAATGCTTACAAAGGCCTCATTGACGTCTCGCTGTGTCCGTCACGTCAATGTCGTTCCTCTTAGGTTGGCCAGTGACTATTGCACGATCTAAATCCTCTTCACCTTGCCTGAATCCTTTTTTAAAATCGAAGGTCTCGGTTTGCTCATTACCGACCTTAATGGGGCAGCGAGAATTCTCCATGGTCATCCTGCACAGTCGAACGAGTTTGGCAGACATGACGCTGAGATTCCATTCATCGGGCATGCAATCCTCCGACTATACTTTGCCAATGAGATGGTGCATTCACCTTACCAGCTCATCTCCAGCCGCCTTAAGAAGCTCAGCAGACAGGCCATCTGCGCCCGCGGCTTTATCAGACTTAAATCGCTATTTTGACTTCGTCTAGGTCGGGTGAACTGAATTCTGTTACATCGTCGCCCATTACGAATGGCTCGTTCTGCCTGACAGCGGTATCTTGTCTATCATCGCCGTTATACAGTCTGCAAAAGTGGTCTTTCCAAATCCTCACCATCGACTGCGACTCTACTACCAGTTCTCCATTTTCATCCCTGCAGGCCGCCGCTCTGGCTTTGCATGTTCGTTTTACCTTATTGCAAGACTTACGGGCGTCATTCCTGCCAAAGCATTTCTCCATCTCCTCGATCTCACGCTTTCCGTGCTCTTTCTTCTTTCTTCTGAAAAGCGTGTGTTCCTCTCTTCTCTTCTGCTCATAGATTTCGCGAGCAGCTCTCGTCCATCGTTGCAGCATGGCTTTATATGCCTCTTGTTTTACTGCATGGGCTTGTTCGCATTGTTTTTTGACCCAGGGGTTTCTAGGTAGTGGCGGTTTGAAACCCGCCACCCCCACCCGGTTTAGGGATGTTACCCCTAAGCACAACCCCCAACCTGGAGAACCAGGTTCCTCTTTCCCCAGGAACAACGGGTTGGGTCGCTGCACATATTGGTTCACTACCTGGCGGGTGCCAAGGTAGCTATCCAGGGGGGGCTACGCGGAGGCTGTGTGTCAACTTGGATTGAGCAGGGACAGAGATCGAAGCTGGCGTTTGCCATGTTAAAAGGGATCAACTTCTTTGCTCTGTTTGCTCGCTTCCTCCCCCCCGGGGAAGCGACTGAAACTACTCGAAAAATAGCATAAGGTCATAGATGGTAGTGGCCAATATGTATTCTATTAATTTGAGTCTCCTCTGAAAGCAACTATGCAAAACTCATATCCGAAATTGCAGTCACACTACATGTAGAGTAGATCTATCAAATCGTTTTCAAGTTGGTTCAATAAAAGATTACTTGTGAATACCTCAAGGTATCTAGTGAGTGGAGGAGCGTTACTCCACTCATTCAGAAAGTGATTCAAATTCGCTATGGCACTCTTCCAGCTCTCAAGAGTTAATTCCCATATGGCGAACGTTTTTTTTTTTTTAGAAATAAAATGACACTAAAAACCCAAGCAGCACCTTTTAATGACCTGGATAATATTAACACGAAGCTCCCAATGCTCACAGACAACATCGTTTTAATGCAATTGCTCCACCATCATCATGCCGTTTGCCATCAAAATTCCTCAAGGGTCTGACATCAGTAGTTGCACTCTAGAAACCGAGTGTTTCAAAGGAATCCTCAAATACTCGCACATTTCATGCATGCACTTTGCACACTCCAATAACTAAAAGTAAACTAAAAACTGAAAACTCCTCTTGAGGACCAGAAAACAGCACTACACAACTCATTACATTGGGAAAAATGAAGGAGCTGCGGAACCATTATCTTCTTCCACAATTATGCACATTTCTCTCGCTAGGAAAAAAAGTTGTTTTGTAAAACTAAATCAAATCCCTGATTCTTGAGTCTTCACCTTACAACACGTTCGAGTGCATTGTCTTTTCCTTACCCGTATCCTTCTTTTCTGCATTATACATATTCGAGAGCATATCATACACATGTGCATCCTTTTCTGTGGGTAATGAGTTACGCGTTAGTCCTGTGGGAAATACGTATATGTGAAAGGAAAACCTGTTTACAGCGGAGGCTAATGATGTAGCAAACACTTTTCATCTTTTGCCGTTAAAGGACATTTTACCTTTAATTTAGTTCCATTCCGCAGAAAGGGGGGGACCTCTCTAATTGACTTCGATGTCGTTGCCAGTACCCTTCCCACTTATAAGCTAAATGCAAAAAGGATAACTGCCGAAATAAGAAAGTTTTAAAATTTACATATTCAAGAGGATTTTCAGGAACAGGCGTAATGGGGTTGGGAAAAAACTTCTCATTTTTTCTCTCTCCTCTCCCTCAACCCACAATGTTACATGGTCTTGATGGCTTTTCAAAGCCATTAGCATTTAAAGACAACTTTAACGAGAGTTCAGCATGCATGCAAGCCCTTTGAGTCCTTGGCTTATCCAAGCGTATTCCTAGGACTTTAAATTTAGATCCAATTAACTCTGATCCCCCGGGATCTTCTCGATGTGGCATGTGTAACAAAAGCACTTGAGCAAATTATTTGTTCAGGGATAAGCAATGAAAAAAGGATATTCCCTTCCAAGGAGGCCGCACACATTTATTGTGTGACGAATTAAGTTCATTACCAAAGTGTTATTCCATCTAGAGTGTAACTTTAACTCATATTTTGATGACGACGACGACTGCGATTACGTCAACGGCAGGTCGTTCAGTTGAGATAGTAGCACCATACTGGTTCTACATTAAATATTTACACTCAATTAGAAGATAATTCGCACATTACCACCACGTCACCAGGTCTGTCACCCGTGCGGCAAGTCATCGTCCTGATGCTGATACACAACACACGGTTATAAGTATCTGTGGTTTAAAAACAAACGAGGTTGCGTGAAAATTAGATGAGTTTGCTCCAAAAACACTGCGAGCGAGAGTCCTTTTTATTGAAACTCGCTCGAATGATGAGGACGAATGCCGTGAAATGTATCATGTGGCGGTGGGATTTTTTTCCCCTTCAATGAGACCGCGAGTTAGTTAGTTTGGATTGGTTCCATTGGTATGGAACCATCACTTCAGGCGAGATATACACAACATAATGCGCTTAATCTGAGTTATATGTATTCATATGAGTTAAGGATATACCCACCGAAGGAGAAATGGAAGAAAGAGCGCAGGAAAAACTTTTCTTAATGTTCCACCCCAGTTGCTGTTGTTGGTTTTGCTTCTTTCGATCGACAATACCCCCGCAGCTAGTCGTGTGCCATGATACGATACATGTTACAAGGAGAACTTTGGAATCTTTAAAACCGTTCTCTGCCTTAAGGCGAACCGGGTTCATACACAACATCTGTACAACAAACCGATACTGTAGTGGCTATATAGTATTTCTGCCCAACCACAGGAACGGGAACTTTATAAATAGTTTCCGCTCTAAGTGAAAGCCCAACTCCAAGGACACAAATCAGACGAAGGATCATAGACTCACACGGTTGAACGTGATCCATTCCATGGAAGACACAAATTGCTTCAGACCGCCTCCGTCCGTAACCGAATAGCCCAAAGTAAAAAGGAATAAAACGAAAAGAAAACACCCACAATTCCCACTAGACATAGTTAATCCTATGTATCTGTATCGCTATCCTTATCCCTGCATGGCAACATACACCTAACATAAAGCCTATAAACGTCGCCACCAGTTTTCGTTTGTCTGAATTCATTCCCCTTGTCGCCAACTCTAATTCAATTTCATCCAAACTAAGCCAAACTGTGGAAAACTATCTGACAGATTCACGAAGCCCTTAAATCTCGTCGGAACGAAGACAAACCCCAAAACAAGACCCAAAAAAAAACCCTTTCTTTGTGTTGACCCCGAAAACAAGAACCAAAAACCAGAAAAACAATGGAACAGAAGGTGCACACTCTAATGGCTGCTCGTGCCCACCCCCGAGTTGACTTAAATCCCGTCGTTGTCATTGTCAACGCTTTCATCATTCACCGCTTAAGCACAACATCATATCAACTCCCATTGCCGCCGGTCACTTTGACCCTCTTTCAAACCAGATAATTGCTCCCGCTCCTTCATCGAGCTCCAGACACAAAATCAAAACTCCTCTCGGTACGGCTCGTTCATTCCTACTCCCAGACGCCGCCGCCGTGGTTCCAGTCGCACATTGCAGTTGGAATTCGAATAAGAGCAACTGTTGAAATTCAGTTAGACTCCTCTCTAGATTGTCAAGGAAGTTTTGCTGTAATTAGTCTTGCAGTGCTATGCTAGTGCTTTAGTCCTTTTCTTTTTTCTTTTTTTTTGTTTCGTTCTCGTCCTTTTACAAGATCTGCATAGAGAAGCAGTGAAACTATTTCACGATTCGATTGTGTCTGTTTATTCTGTTTACTCTGAAGGACACACAGAATGCAATGTCCTTACCGTCCTAGTACGTTGTAGCTTGACAACGTTGTTATTTTTCGGGTTTACTCTGGCTTACGTGTTTTAATTGCAGAAAAGCATTTTAATTATTTATGCGAAAAAAAAGAAGACGACACGTCCAAGTGGGGAGTAACATGAGTAAGGTTGGTTTGTTAAAGAGTGACGTATGGAAGGAGTCCTGTTTAGCTTTCGGTTTTGCTCCTTTTTTTTGCTCAGTGCTCTGTTAGGGTAGACATTGGAAGATGAAGTTAAAGCCAAGTGCTTTAAAATCAGGATGAGGTTGGCGGTGGTTCATCTACAAAATTTTGTTTAAATTCAGTTTAATTCAGTTTGGGGGTGGCCGTGGTGCAGTGGTTAACATCATCGACCGCCGAGCGGAAGGTCTATAGTTCAAATTCGCTTCATAGCCAAGAAAAAGTAATTCCTATACGGGCAAAAAGTCTGCAACGCTATTGCGAACGGAAAGTGACCCGACGTACTGCTGCAGGAATAACACTCACATATGGTCAATTGAAATTCATCCTCTGCGTATGCAATACTAATGTGCTCGAACGAATTACTACGGACGAAGGCGGAATTTCGTCGGCTCTCGTTCTATCTAGGGCAACCACCCCTGAGATTAGTGAACGAACATCAACGACCCAAACTACTGCACTCCGTTCAGGTTGCGTGTGTAAACACATCATAAGAGAACTCTTAAACCCGCGCGAGTCTCTAACAGGGGCTGAATTGGGAACGATGCAATCTTGTTCATAGTACCATGGAGCTGTTTATGGTACAACTCATCAAGCTCAATAATATGCAAGATCGAAAGCTGAGGGTTTCAAATATTTAGAGTTGCTCTCTGTAGCTAGATAAGGAGGGACTCACGTGGAAGGTATATCATACCTCTCCTAAATATCGTTTGCGCAAGGTCTAAAGGGGGCGGATCGTAAGACTACACGACGCGGGCATAGATCAAAATGAACGAAATGCTTAGATGAACAGGGGAGGTAAGCGCACACTTAAGGCTTACCACCTTATGATGCCAATGAACAGAAGAATAGAGGAGATAACGAGATAACGATGGGTGTTGCTCCTAAATGCTTTTATGTTGTCCTGAGAAAAGAAGACCGAATCCGGCAAGAAATTCCAGATTCTTGTGGATCGATTAAAGAAGGTTTCTTTACGTTTGACGGTATGTCCGAAAGTATGTTTCGGAAGAGACGTGGTTTTTTGGTTGCGCCAAAGGATATGTAATCTTCGCGAAAATTGCCTGTAACCCGTGGATGTGCGACATGTACGATTCGCAAACCCGAATACTCGACGCGCCTGCGTTTTTTTTCCCAGTCTTCTTCAGCAAGAAGTCCTCTGAGTCTATCAAACGGCTTATTAGAAGCTCTGAGATCGGGAAGTACGTTTTTGAGTCTGTAAATCGTCTCCAGTGGAATATGACGTGCATCTTCGCATCTTCTTTTTCCTCTAGACATTATTGCCAGAAGGGCGTGTCCAGATACGTGGAGATATTTTCGATAGCCGCCGTGATCTGACATGTATTGCGTTAGAGGTGAGTTGCAATCCCCGTGTGCTCGATTTCCCCAAACTTCGATCGTAGGGATCAGCTAGTAGGTCCATCGGCCTTTTGTCGTGTTGTCCCACCTGACTTGCCGGAATTTTCCGGAAACCACATATTGTCCTTATTCCGCACAGCCTGTATGCAGGCGAGAGCTTCCTTCTTGTCTCCTTCGTATTAAAAGCTTCCGTCTAGACCGGCGCAGGGCAAAGGTGTATTGAGCTTACCACTCTGGAAAGCAGAATCCTAGCGTATCCTGTTCCACCGATGTTCGGCAGCATTCTGGAAAGCGATGCCTGCATTTGTGACGGCTTTTTGCTGCAGTATTCGACATGGGCTTTAAAATTAAATCGAGTGTGGAGCCTGCATTTGTGACAATCTTTTACTGCAGTATTCGACATGGGTTTTAAAGGCTGGTATAGTGCGAGCCTTTGTCATTATCTTCCTCATTCTACTGGCCTCATTATTACTTTCTATTTCTGAGCAAAAATTACTCCAGGATGTCCTTGTCTATGTCTATGACTAATCTTATAACGGTTCCAGTCCTGATCTCTGTTTTCATTCATTGCTTTATTAAAAGGTCGTCTGCTTTCCTTTCTGAGGGTACCAAGCTCTGCAGACCACCATGGGAATTTGGTTCCCTTTTTTGGTCTGCTGCTTGGGTAAGATTTTAGAAAGGATTTGTTCATTACTCATGCAACTTAAGTCACCAGACGTTCTATGCCCACATGCGACTTAGGGTTACTTTTATTAATTTAGCCGGGTTATGGGCACCTTTAAGGTTAGCCTCATATTTGTCTCAGTTGATCCGTTTAAAATTCCCAAACAGTTTATTAGATGGAATATGAAAGTTTGGATGGAAGCAGATCTATCGATGATCGGAGAAAGATTTTTTTCCCGACACTGACCAGTTTGCAACCGAGGTGTTGGAAGAATTGAGTGCCAAGGTTAAATCCAAAAACTTCCCGCCTGTTTCTTGTAACCAAAGTTGGCCTATTTCCCCTATTACAAACAATAAGATTTGATTCTGTAATGTACGGAAGTAAGGGCTGATCTCTGAAAAAGCTTACGCAGCGGTTTTGCCAGCGTAGAAAAATACATTTCAGCATTATTGGGGAAGTGCGGGAACAGCGGCTTTGTGTATGCCGCAACCTTTGAGTATGAAAGTAAATAGGCGCGCTCTATTATAGGCAGCTGCTTGCTGCGAAGTGGTCATCAAGGAAGCTGGCTTTGTCTAAGGGAATAACAGCTAGAATGTCGTTGTGCAGAAGTGTTGGTGTAGACGACGACGTCGAGTTTTTAACAAATAACCGGAAATCGTTGCTATCTTCGGAAATTTGCGGATTTTACGCTTCAGTTTGGGTGTATGGTAATTCTGGTTTTTATGTACCTTAGTTGCCTCTCTGGCCTAAAATATGCGTTCCTTCGGATGTTGTCTGTCCAGAGTGTTGATGCCACGAAGTGCGAAGGAACAGGGAAACAATTATTGGATAGAGTCAGACAGTGCATCGAGCGCATAAAATGTAGTGTTCCTGTTTAGGGTATATACAGATAATGAGTTCCAGCCATATGAAATCAAATTCCGTGGGGATGATTGGCTTCTCTGAGGAAGGGGTTGATAAACAGTGTCACTTCTGATGTAAACGGCGAACCTGCGATGGAGTATGAACGGCATAGGTTAGGTTAGATTAAAGTGGTGTATACCACCACACATAAGCCGAAGTCGGCCCATTGTGATACAACTTGGATCATGTTACCTTGATCTACTACCTGAAAACCAATCGGTGCTTCTGATGAACCGATGGAGTTGAGCAATTTTAAGTCTGCTAGCTCACTTAAGATTTCATAGAGGGGGCGCGCCGAGGTAGATCCTCCTGCGATTCGCAAAAGAAGGGCAAAGTGGTGTATCGGTTCCTCTTCCTCCTTATTCAGACAGCCACGGTAGAAGTCATTGGAGGGTACCCCTAGTCTGGCGGCGTGTTTACCAATGATGCAGTGACCTGTAACGACACCGACTAAATTGCTTAGCGTTGCCCTTTTTGGTTGCCACAAGGTCCCTGGTTTGTCCTAAGTTTAGCTTAGGACAGATTTGTTTAGTGATAAAGCCGATGTCGATTTCATCCCATTGGAGGCTGGTAGCTTCTATGGTTCGAAGTTTTATCATGTGTTTTACCGAACTTATTGGTGTTTTTAGATACCCGAGGGTAGGAAGAATGAATGTGCTTGACGCTAACTTTGCGAGTTCGTCGGCCGTGCAGTTTTCTGGAATATCCCTATGCCCGGGCGCCCACAGTATTTTAATACTAAACTGTTCAGCCATCTCACCTAGAGATAGGCGGCAGTTAAGTATTTGATTTGTGGGTTACCGCGGCCAGGGATTTGCGCGCAGATTGGCTGTCCGCGCAAATGATTATATCCTTAGCGGATATTACATTGATCCTAAGCCATGCAAGGGCCTCCGTTATCGCTGTTATTTTTTCCTGATACACACTGCAGTGATTTGGGAGTCCAAACGATAGGTTGAGGTTAAGTTCCTCGGAGAAGACTCCACTACCTACACCCGTCACCCGTCTCCATCTTCAGCCATCGGTATAGAGGGAAATGGAGTCCTTCGGTGTGACTTTCCCTTCAGCCCATTCCTCCCTAGATGGAAAGATAACTTCGCAGTTCTTAGTGAACACATTCTGCCGGATGCCTGTGTCCATGGGTACTTCGAAGTGATTAAGAATGCTGGTATTGCCTTTATGTGATGAGGGCCATTTTCCCATGCCCCTATTCCGTAGGGCCGTACAGGCAGCAATTTGTTTGCTGAAGAGGTCCAGTGGTGGATAATGTAGTAGAATGTTTAGGACCTCTGCGGAGATCAATCTGATGGCACCAATTATGCATATGCTGGCCGATCTTTGTACTTTCCCTAGAAGGTTTCGATAGACTGCCTTGTCCAGAGCAGTCCACCAGACTATGATGCCGTACAAGAGGATGGGCCTTATGACTGCTATATAGAACCAGTACATAATGCTTGGTTGGAGACCCCACTTTTTACCCACCACTTCTTTACAGCTGTAGAGGGCAGTGGTTGCTTTCTTGACACGATGTTGGGTTTCCAATTCAGCCTCCTGTCAAGGACTAGGCCTAGATATTTAGCCTGATCTTTGATTATTAATTAGGTTCCACGCAGCATCGGTGGGTTGAAGGGCGGAATTTTATATTCATTTGTAACAGTCACTCTTCTTGGGGTTGACCCTAAGTCCACAATACTGCGTCCAGGTTATTACTGTATGTAATCTACCCTGCATTAGATCACTTTGAGTGCAGGGAAATTTTCCTGGAAAGGCAATGGCAATGTCATCTGCATAGGCGGTCACAGCGTACCCTTCCTGTTCCAGCAATAGTAGTAGTTCATTGACCACCACGTTCCAAAGGAGATGGGAGAGTAGTCCACCCTGTCGTGTACCTCTGCTGACCATTCTTGTTGAGACGGCACCGACGAAATTGGCTTTGACAACTCCTTGCGCTAGCAGTTGTCGTACCAGTTCTATCACTAATTCCCTAACACCCAGATCAGACAGCGCTTTGGTGACGGTCCATGGTTCAAGATTGTTAAAGGCGCCCTCAATATCGAGAAAGGCCACTAGGGTATATTCCTTGTGTTCCAGTGACCTTTCTATTATGCTGACCAGTGAGTGGAGTGCTGTTTCCACCGATTTGCTTTTGTTGTAGGCATGTGGGTTATCCGACAGCCTTCCTGAGATATATGTAGCTCTATCGAATGTGTGCGTCTAAACTCTTCTCTAGAGTTTTTAGTAGAAAAGAAGTGAGACTAATAGGCCTCAAGTCATTGGCATACGTGTGGAAGCTTTTGCCTGCAGGGGTATGAAAATTACTCTGGTTATCTTCCACTTGCTGGTGATGTAGGATAAGGAGGGGCAACTCTTGTATATTACCACAAGCCAGGGAAGGAGCTCCGTTGATATTAAGCTAAATCCAGGACCTGCCTAAGATCCAAAAGAGCCCGTTTGTATATGGAAACGTGGGTATAAGGCAGTAATCCCTCATATCACCAACCAAAAAACGCTGTTGTGGAAGATCCTATTAAACTAGTAGCGACAGTCACCAAAGTCCAAATCACTGACAATTGGTTCCGAATGTAACACAACTTTTCTTCTTTTATTTCCTCCCCTCTGTCCTGGATTATCAGCAAATTCTTCTAAAAACTCAGATATTTACCCTAAATCCCCGTCTCAAACAAACAATACCCATGCCAATTGCCAAGCAATACCAGCACGTCGTACAAAAACCACAATCGGTCTACGAGTAGCATCATCTTTGAGCACCCAAAAACCAAAACAAAAAAAAAATCCGACTCCTCATCCATTGCTTCTGCACTCCAGATACTAAATGATACCAGCAGCATGTGACCAGTGGGGCCACAAAATCAATAAATCATCATTTTCAACTCAGCTGGCCTCTGGCAAAGGTTTATTTTGTAAAATACAAGTAATGTGCCAGGAATCTCACCATCTTTCCGGTCAATAAATCCATCTGATATCTGATATCCAAAAAGTACTACTCGTACATACGTATATATAAATGACCGCAAAACGAGGACGAGGATGAGGAAAAGACGGAAAGACAGCTGGAGCTGATCAATCCAGGACTAATGCTGCATTCTACATGACCTCACACCATACGAGATTCCAATAAATTTCAAAATGTATCCTTTCTATGCGCTTGAGATAGTTTCAGCCTTAGTTGCATCCTTCTTACGTGTGAGGCTGATCGATGATTTTTCAAATCTTGATTACTGTCAAGTGCACTTAACAGATTGCCAACGAGTAAGCATGTATGTGTGAGAGGAGTGGTGGAGTTCCTATTCCTAACATGTTCCATCCAAGATAATATCCTGCATGACGGATATCTTGCCAGAGGCTAGAGAAACAGTGTAAATGGTACAAGCCAGGATGTAGTGAACAATAACATAAAAAAAAACACAAAGGAAAGAAAATCCGACAAATGTACATATCTATAGCTCGGCTGAATGAATTGGATTTCCGATTTTGATTCTACTGAAACTGGGATCGACGAGTGAATATGTGTTCTTGGCATTTGTCGCAGTCAACGATGAACAAGAAGGCCAATCCAGGGTCGAACTGGCCTCGTCGTGTTGACGTCGTCATTATCGCCGTCGTCTTTCAGTTGAAACTCCTCTCCAGAGTGGCCGCATCCTCGAGTTGAATTTAAATTCCCAGTGAAGTGCAAAGTGAACTCATACAATGTGCGGATGGTGTTAGCTCCCTTCCTCATCCTTTACTCTCTGTTTAGCACTCTTTTTTTTTGCTCAAAAAATTTTCAATTTCCTATAAGACTGCCAAGCCCGCCCTCCCATTCCATGTCGCCGTATTCACCTTTTGTTCATTTGGGCGTGCGGTGGAGAAGTGTGTCGTGTAAGGATTGGGAAAACATTATTCATGTTTTAGTTGGAATCGCTTCAATTGAATCCTTGCCGATGCATGAGCGCACCGAGAATGCTCGAGTATGCTGCTGTTTTACTACAGCCTACCGAGTATCAGGAATCTTTTCGGCGAGTGACGGCAGTCCTTCTCATCCGGATCGTTTTTTACTCCTTCTATCGGCCTGTCGTTGTGCCAATTCAAATCCTGCTGATTTGCCGGATTCCCACATTCTCTGACGTGATTTTTGCTTTCTTTTTCAATCGTCCTCGCTCGTTGGTGTCTTCCAAAAATTTGTTCTACTACCTACCGTCGTTGCATTCGTCCTTGCGTTACATTAGTGAAGCACCTCCCGTTGTTGTTCCATTGTGTTGGGGTGTTCTTTCTTTTCGTCATCCGGACCCCCTACTACCGAACTGGGAGGCTGATGGTGTATTCGATGTACCGGTGAGTGAAGTGTGTTTGTTAGATGTTAAGTGCTCTCCACTGAACGGTTTGTTTATACTTGTTATCGAGAGGCGAGGCACAGCAAGGCTGACAGTCGGTCGGGGGTTGTACAAATGTGCCGAAGGAAAATCCTCATCACAGTTTCCTCGACGATTTTCGGAGGTATTGAATCCGTTTTTTTTTTTTTTTTTTCTGCTTCTTTTCATTCTCGTTTTTATTCTATGTATTTAGGTAGCTCACCCGTCGATATGCTTCGTCCTGTTTAGCTTTTGCCTTTCAGTGGCACTCTGGCAGGACGAAAGCTGATTTTTCATTTTCCTTCTCCTGTAGAGATGTGATCTTTAAGTGGAAATTTAACTTCAAAGTTACATAGTTCTCTCTCCTACACCACATTTTCGTTGTGTTGCCTCAGTCTGTTGTTGTCTGACGGCGCCTTCTTCCACTTCATGGTTTTTTCTTTTTTTAGATGAGTTCTCGATTCGTACTGTTAAAGAAGAATTCAATTAAATTAATTTAAGTGAAATTCTATTCCATACAATCGAACAAAGACGGAGAGGGCAGATAAAATGGCATTGCAGATAATAGGTTACCATTGGTTCGAATTTAGACTTTGGCCTTCTAACGAATGGATCTCGAGGTTAAGGAAGGTAATCAGAAAGTCATGATAAACCAAAAGAGCATAAGGATGGTGTGGTAGAAAGGCAGACGAGATTCCTTTATGGCGGGGATTATTTGGTCAAGTAATTAGAAAACCGTTAAATCGAAACTTCTCTGGAATTTAGACATTTCCCAGGTGGGCGCTTAAATCGTTGAGATTTTGATGAGATTTACCGATACGCCTTCATGGTGATTTAACAAAGGCAAGTTCAATGGAAATGGTAAATTCTTTTCCTCCGCTAGCTCCAGCAGACCTAGTACCCGAATTCCGTAAACAATTTCTAGACATTTAGGTTCTTAGTTCTATTTAACAACCAGCTACTGCGGCGTTAAATTCTTTAATGTCCCAAAGGTGGCCAACATATCTGGTAATTTTATCAAAAACATTAAGAACTCGACCACTTCGTCTATACCGACGCTTGTCTACAATGGCATTGCAGCAGTCATTCCATAAGCTTACTTTTTCGTACCCACTTCGTAGCCAGCTGGGCATGCACTTTGTCTCGTCGGTCTTCCTCCCCCCAGATGTCAAATAAGCTACGAAGCGTCGCTGAAAGAATGGTGTTTTGACGAAATTTTCGAGAGGAAGTCGTCTAAAGCCGATAGTAACCGGTTACCTACTAACGTCTTTTAGTAAAGCCTCGTGGACGGGAAGTAAAACATGTCATTGTCACTTTATGCATTCTTGTCGGTTTCGCCTCATTGTAACAGCTCATAGTGAACAACTCCGAATAAATTTGGCCAAACACTTAGCATCGCCTTGTTTGCCGTCATTCCAGGTCACCGACCCTTAGCAGTGCTTCACTCCTTGTAAATCAGTCAATCAAATTTCCTTGCGTTAATTCATATAGCACCCAAACAGCGAGCTTCTTTAAGTAGCCCGCTCCTTTCTGATAATTCCAAATTGTCACGTGGTTTATGTAAGTGCCTTCGTTATTTCCTCACAGCTTGCGTGCCGCAATACCGCTATCAGGCAGATGCAAGAGAATTTCGTCCACACGACCTAGATGAAAGTAAGCTAGTAATTTCAAAGCTCAAGAACAATAAAGCCGCGGGAGCAGAGGGACGGTCTGCTGAGCTATTTAAAGCGGCTGGAGATGATCTGGTAGGGCGCATGCATCAGCTCATCTGTAAAATATGGTCGGAGGAAAGCATACCAGACGAATGGAATCTCAGCATCGTTTGCCCAGTCCACAAAATAGGAGACTCCTATAACTCCTATAACTGCACTAACTACAGGGGAATAAGTCTCCTTAACATCGCAAACAAGATCTTCTCTGCCGTACTGTGTGAACGCTTGAAAGCCTTCGTGGATAATCTAATAGGTTCTTATCGGTGTGGTTTCAGGTCAGGTAAGTCCACAATATATCAGATATTCACACTGCGGAAGATCTTAAAGAAGACCCCAGAAAACCAAATCGACATCCATCACCTTTTCGTCGATTTCAGGGCGTATAGAGGCAAACTATACAGCGCCATGTCTAGTTTCGACATCCCTGCCAAAATCGTCAGATTGTGCAGAAAGATATTAGAGAACTCTCGCTGCTCCATTAAGGTCGGAAGCGAATTAACCAAGACCTTTGATGCTAAAAAAGATTTAGACAAGGTGACGCACTGTCATGTAATTTCTTCAACATCGTGCTTGAAAAGATCATACGAAGCGTTCAAAAGCATTGAAGCAGAAGCGGCTAAAATGAGTCTTTCGGTTAACGAGAGTAAAGCGAAATATGTGGATGCCGTCAACCACCAAAAAGGACGCGCAACACCGAAATCTCGACCAGAATGTCACAATTGGCAGCTACAGATTCAAAGTGGTCCAGGACTTCGTCTACTTGGGCTCACTAGTGACCAGCGACAATAACACCAGCGCTGAAATCAAACACAGAAATACTCTTGCCAACCGTTGCTTCTTGGGTCTCAAGAGGCAAGAAGTAGAGCCCTCTCTCGAAAGACCAAAGTTTCGCTGTACAAAACCTTAATCATCCCAGTCCTCTGCGCCATAGAGGAGGCCTGAACTTTAACAAAAGCGGATGAAGAGGCCCTTGGTCGTTTCGAGAGAAAAATTCTGCGTTCAATCTATGGTCCCCTTTGTATAAACGGGAAGTGGAGAAGAAGATACAACGTCGAACTATACGGGCTGTACAACGACATCGGCTTGGTACGAAGTCTGCGGACGTCTAAAATGGCTAGGCTATGTAGAGCGAATGGACAGCACAGCTCCGGCCCGAAGAGTCTTCGACACCAATTTCGAGGGACGACGCTGCAGAGGACGACCGAATATTAGGTGGCGCACACAGGTGGAAGGGGACCTTAACCAACTGGGAGCGCCTCGCTGGAAACAGGTGGCAAAAGACCGTGCCCGCTGGAGAGGTTTGTTGGTTGAGGCCAAGGTTTACACCGGACTGTAGAGCCACCTAAGTAAGTAAATAAGCTTGTGTGCCGCTTCTGTTTCACTAGCTGCAAAATTTCATCGAATTTTTCAGTAGTTGCCCGACCAGAGCGAGGTCCATCATACATACATTTTCAGTGGCGCGCATATTTCACTAAAAGGGTCTGGGAGTAATGCATGCACAGAGGATCTCCAGGCCACTCGATCTTCCACCATCGACTCTAACTCATCAAGCGCACCCAGGCGAGTTTTTGGAGCAGCACCTTGTCCTGGGTTTGCCCAGCGGTCGCCTGCCTGATGGTATTGAATCCAAGGCACGCTTCGGAAGTCATGATGATGACGACATTCGTCTCACGTGACCAAATTATCGACGTATAGCCCTTTTCGCTTGGAGAAGCAGCTGCTCAACATTGACACTGCCGTGTCTCTCAGCCTATCCCGGCGTGTAACTCCCACAACAGCACGAAGAAAAACCGCTAACCTGGCTTTGACACCAAGCTCGGTCTTCCTGATTACAGATCTTTCAAGTTGCTTCAAACTTGGCCCAGCTTGGCCAATCCTGCAGGAAAGCTTATTATTACTCCTCTCATCACTCTTGAAGAAGGCTCCGTGATACTTAAACTTCTCCAGCTGCTTCAATGGTACTCCACTAACATGTGAAGTGCATTCCATAGGGGTTCTGGAAAAAGCCCTAACCTCAGATTTGTCCACGTTAACCCTCATTCCAGCATCAGCACATACGCCACATACAAACCTATCTAGCGCGCGTTGGAGTTCCGTCTGGGAGGCTGGCAACTAAGTCATCTGCAAAAAGAAGATGGCTTACCCTCAACTCTCCCAATGTGAAACACTCCTCGCCTCGACTGCGCTGTGACATCCAGTTCATATATATAGTGAAAGGGAGAGGTGACAAGACGCACCCTTGGCGAAGTCCAACGTCCATGGTGAAAGGTGTTGACTTACTACCGTTAAACCGAACACAGTTGCTACAATTTGTGTATAGAGACTGAATGGCCCCCAACAGGGGACCATCAATTCCATACTCCTACAGAACACTTCAGAGTTTAGCGCGAGGAACTCGGTCAAACGCCTTTTTCAAATCTAAAAAGCAGCCTCCCAAGCCTTCTCGAGTACCATTTTTAGAGTGAAAAGCTGGTCGGTTGTACTTCTGCCGTCTATCTGCGAGGTCCAACTTTAACACCAAAATTTCCCGAACGAAATCAAGCAAACCATTTTTGGGTCCGTCATTTACTCGCAGCATTCTCATTGTACACTTCACACATTTTTCGGCATGTTTTCTGCAGCACGCTTACTTATTTATAGTGGAAAAGCATGACTTGGTGTGTCTTAGTTTCTAAAGATTCCAAATCAATATAACTTTTCGGGTACATAAATGGCGAATGAGAAAAATATGTGCTACTACATACGTCCTAAAAGTAAGGTGACATTTGAATTTAAACTACGCACGCAAATTAATTTCTGGAAATTTATAGAAGTTTCACTTCAACATTTTCGCGAGTGAATTGTTCGATTTGTTTATCGAGTAAGGAACTTGCATTCCATTTTGTTTACGGAATGAACTGTCTGCTGCTGAATCATTGAGGATGGTGCAGGAAGCCTTTGATGATACGGCATTGTTGAAAAAAATGTTTACAAATGGCATAAAGACTTTCAAGCCGACGGAGCTCATGCCCCGAAAATCAAAGATTTGGTGCCTGCAACCCGTCGATTAATACTGATGATGTCGACATTGATCAGTCACTGTAATTTTAAAGGATGTTTTGGTTTTCAGACGCGTCAAATCTCAAATGTTACCGAGAACACTGAATTTTTTTTTTTTTTTAAAACATCATCGCGCTTAAGTTTGTAAAACAAGCATTCTGAGTATCAGAACAAGATTAAACACATTATTACGGAAGGTGATTCACCGATCAATCATGTGAATGTCATGCCAAAGGTGAGACAAGACCTCAGAGATGCTTGGAAAAAGTTGAATGGCCCGTAATGACGGCCGCGAGCACCGAGGCGCAGTGGGTAGTGTGTTGGCCTCTGACGCCGATGACACGGGATCGAATCCCGACACAGCCATGTCATCGAACGTGTTTTCACGGTGTTTCTCCTCAGCCCCCTGTAGTAAAATTGTCATGAAAAGCTTCTCGAAATTCGCCGTTCGGAACCGGCAATAAACTGTAGATCCTTATCACCTATGGGAAAATTAAATCACACACAACATGGGTGATTGAGAGAAGCTCGGCTCAGGTCCTTCATGGACTGTAACGCCAACATACATACATACAATGACGGCCGCAAGTCTTCTGCTTCAATTCTCCTTAAGGATAAGAAGAATGCTGCGTATTTCTTGCGGACATCAGGGCGACATCCTGCATCCTGGATATTTCCTCCATCTACGATTGTGTGCATTGAAGATTCAATCTTTGATGTGGGTGTTGACCATGGAAGCAGGTATACCCACGGCGGGTTCAGGCCTTTAGAAACTCTCTTATGAGTCCATTCTAGCGAGTTCATCAGATATCTCAGAATGACATGGGACTTATTTTGTTCAGTATACCGACTTTGTTCAGGAAGGTCTTAATCTTTGATGTGGGTGTTGACCATGGAAGCAGGTATACCCACGGCGGGTTCAGGCCTTTAGAAACTCTCTTATGAGTCCATTCTAACGAGTTCATCAGATATCTCAGAATGACATGGGATTTATTTTGTTCAGTATACCGACTTTGTTCAGGAAGGTCTTAACTTCATTCACTAACTTGGGCCTGGTTAATGGGATAGACACTGATTTGAGTTCAGCTTGGCTGTCGCTGGAGACGCGTATATTTTTACCCTTCTACCTGTGCTTCACAACCTAGTGCCTGACCATCGGTGACCAACTGTGAAAATGCGAAAGTTCAGTATGTGGCCACAGCCATTACTGACGTTATAGTGCAGTAGGATCACAGGTGTCATCGCGTTAGAGGCTACATGAGACACTGCTCGTGGGATATTTCCCTCGTAAGCGCGATCTAATCCCAATGCGAGTTGTACCAAAAACCATTTCTCTTCAGACGAGACATGGCTTTCTGTGCCAATAATCTGCTAAAAAGGTCAAGGGGTAGAGGGTTCATAATAGCACCTAGAGCAGCGTCCGGCGTGCTGGGGAAAGCCCCCGTACAGCTGAGACAAACCGTTCTTTGGACTTTGATGGAGCAGACTATAATGTGCTTCCATGTTAACTTGTTCTATCAGACAGCCGATGCATATGACATAATCGGTCTTTTTATTGCGTGTAGATCCAGAGGATCTTTACCGGCGACAGGCCCCATGCTTTGCCAAAAGCACCTTTGCATTGCCAAAAGCACCTTTGCATTGCCAAAAAGTTGTCAGCGCTTTTATGGTTTTTGACTCCAACATAGAAATCTGGGCATAGATTTCAAAGACATAGAGAGCATCGAGCAGAGAGTCTACCACCATGCACTATAGCGCTACGCATGCTGTCAAAAGTTGCGTTGCCAAAAGCTCCCTCAATGTCGACGAAAATGCCCAGCGCGTGCTCCTTCCTTGCGAGTGCTCCCCTTCTATCCTCCCAACTAGGTTTTGAAGTGCAGTCTCGCAGGATTTTCCGATACTTAAAATAAAGATTCGGCGGAAATTATTCGTAATCAAATCCATCTACTTGTCTTATTAAGCCCACCGACCTCACCTCAGTACTTTCGATCTACACGTTTTTGCTTTAGTTTACTGTCTAAGCAAAATGTTAGATTTTGTACCATTTAATAAACAGAAATGCCCTAATCCACTTCAAACTGAGATTCAAGTGAATTAAAAAAAAAAAGGAAAATCCAAAAAGTACAGCTGTGTCACGAGCGGCCACAGGAGAACCACGGATTCCTCGAATTCAAAGCCAAAAAAGACGACCAAAATCTGTACACTCATCACTTACAATGTATGAAAACTCCCTCTAGCTCCCTACATACATACCTACCTACTTATTAAGGCTATTGAAAATGCCACAACATTAATCAAGCCAAAACACCTACAGATGACAAGGATAATTTCTTCGTGCCACTCCTCTATGCCCCTCTGTCGCCCCAAGAGCTCAGATGATATCTGCGATGGCCTTTGTACCCCACAAAGTGTCGCTTTATGCTTGCTTATATTTAGAAGCGACCGCAAAAGCCAAGACCACACACCTGGCAGCACGAGGAAAATGAAAACCATAACACGTCCTGACGAGGCAGATACCATCGTTGTCCTGTGATAGGATATTACTCTTATTTTCGATCACTCTACTCAACGCACTCTCGCGTTCACATTCATTTCGTCCATTCATGCGGCACTTGTGGTTCCTGGAAATTGTCTTTAAATTTTTCGTATTGTTTTTGTAAAAGTCCTCCTCAATGACATCCTTGTTTTGCGTTGATATCGTGCTTGACACGAATTTTCATTGTGTAGTTTCTGGTTTTTTTTCCTTATTCATGATTACTCAGGGGGCGATGTGGTGTGGAAAGACAAAAACCATGAAAGGAAAGGAAGAAAGGAAGAAAAAAAAAAAAAAACCCGAAAAGGAGCAGTTACGAGGAGAATGATTTGAAAGAATCCGCCGGCCGCTGTTTTACGAGCAGGCTTTTGTGTAATAACTCAACCGCAACAACAAAAACAAGAAAAACCAAAAAGGAAACAAAAAGCAGTCGACCAAATGGACATGACATACTGGCGAAAGATATTGTTCCCCGTAGGGCTAAAGGACATTCTCTTCTACACTTCGTTTTTAATTCTCCCTACCCATCGTCCTTATTCCATATTAATTCATGTGAATAGGACGAAGGAATTTAGAAATTCATACCCATCAATCGCACTGATGATTTTCCTTCCCCCCACCATCCCACACATTCGCAGGATATGGATATCTTGGTATTTCCAGATTCTAGGCAACAATCTCCTCTAACCAATGCTGGATGGGGCGGGCGGCGGCGTTGGTGAAGGCGTTCGAGGTCGACCCACACTTCATTTATTGCCGAGTGTTCATAAATCATCGAAAACGTTTGTGCTTAATGTCTGACTGGAGGAAGTCCTCCGTTGAGGGTTGCGCTAGTGAGTGCTTAGAAATTTATGGAAGTAGATGTCTCCTGTCTCCTCTGGTAGCTGTCTACGCCGGATGCCATTGAATGGAATGAGCTGGATAATATGTGTATCTTTCTGAATCCAAAATAGGAATTCAATGTTCGCGATTGAATAGATCGAATTACTTTCAAATAAAGAACATTTGTTGATGGTTCGTAATGTATCCGTCGCGTATACTGTATGTCAAATGCTAATGCCACTGTCAGTGGTGATGATGATGGTGATTTATGCAAATTTGACTAATAAAAGCCGTTTAGGATGGTGTATTTGATAATGGTTGATCAGTTTGACTTCTTCTTCTTAACAGGCGCTACAGCTCGGGGTGATCGTGGGCTCAACCAATGTGGCCCTCCAACTAGCACGATCTTTTGCAAGCATTTTCCATTGCCGCACACCCAGTTGGCTGAGGTCCCACTCCATCTGTGGGCGCCCACTTAAGCGCGTCCGTCCTCTGTTTCGTTCGTCGGGGTTGGATTCAAAGACACTCCGGGCCGGAGCTGAGGTTTCCAATCGCTCTACTTGGCCTAACCATTTTAGGCACTGAACCCCTAGACGCTTGACTAGCCCGTAAAGCTCGTGGTTGAATCTTTCCGTCCCCGTTTGCGTTTATTGGCCCGAAAACCACGCGCAATGGTGGTGTATAGTGTCAACTTTGTCGTTCGGGAGAGGGTTTTATTACGATGTGGCGACTGGCAAGAGTGATTTGCGATTGATTTCGAAACTGATGTCGATGTCCCAGGTCACTAAGGAGCCAAGGTAGACGAAGACCTTAACTACCTTAAACTTATATCTGCCAATACAAACGTTTTGGCCAAGACATCGGTGGTGAGCGTCCCTTTTTGATGATAGCATCTATTTAGTTTTGCCCTCGTTTACTGCCAAACCAATTTTCGACGCATCAATACCCTCTAACGCCTCATTGACATCTCGCTGTGATCTACCTATTATGTCAATGTCATCGGCGTAGCAAGGAGTTGCGAGGCTTTGAAATAAGTTGTGCCCCTTCTGTTGGCCAGTGATTTCTATAACGATGTTGAGGAAATCACACGACAGCGCATCGTCCTGCCTAAATCCTTTTTTTTTTTTTTTTTCATTAAAACTGTCGGCCAGGTCTTCACCGAATCGGATGGAGCAGCGAGCATTCTCTAAAGTCAACTTGCATAGTCTGACTAGTTCAACAGGGATGTCAAAGGTAGACTTGGCGTTGTATATGTCGTCTCTAATTACGCTGCCATATGCAACTTTGGAGTTGACAGAGAGCTGGTGAGTGTCTTGAAATTCATTGGTTTTTTCCAGGATCTGCCGTAGTGTGAAGATCTCATCAATGGGGGATTTCCCTGGCCACACTGATAAGGACCTCTCAGCTTCTTTACAAAGGCCTTCAGAGAGGATTTTGTAGGCGATGTTAAGGAAACTTATTCCTATGTAGTTGGCGCAGTCAGAGGGGTCTCCTTTCTTGTGGATCGGGCATACGATGCTGAGACTCCATTCCTCGGGCATACGATGCTGAGACTACATTCCTCGGGCATGCTTTTCTCTGACAATATCTTAGAGATGAGCTAGTGCATGCTCCTAACCAGGTCATCCCCAGCTGCATTGAAGAGCTCAGCAGATAGTCCGTCTGCGCCAGCAGCTTTATTCGACTTGAGTTTCGATATGGCGATCTTAATTTCGTCGAAGTCAGGGGATGGATCATTCTGCCTGACAGTCTTTTAGGTTTTTCCATATTCTCAGCACCGGCTACTACTAGGTAGTACTGTTACTGCAGGCTTCCGTTCTGGCTTTATAACTTTGGCATGTTCGCTTTATCTGTTGATAAAACTTTCGAACGTCACGCTTGTAGTACAACCTCCCCAAATTCTCAATCGCGCGCTTCTCATGCTCTTTCTTCTTTCTCCTGAAAAGCTTATACTCTTCCCTTCTTTTTAACTCGTAGAACTCACGAGCTGCTCTTGTTCTTCTATGCAGCGGGGCTTTATATTCATCCTGCTCCGCTGTGTGAATCCTTCTGCGCTCGTCATCGAACCAGGTGTTTCTTCGTGGTGGAGCCTTGAAGCCAAAAACTTTAGATGCAATGCTTTTCAGGGCTTCTTTGCAAAGGTTCCACTGCTATTCTATTGACAGCATGGAGGGTTGAGGTGCATTGGAGCGCTTAAGGGAGACGCGATCGGTAAGAGCACGAGCGGTTTCTGGCGATAGTAGCTTTCAATCTGGTTGATCAAAAGACCGCCAGGTGCCTTTGTGGGTATCGAGGTGCGGAAAGCGTGTGCTAGCTAAAAGAAGATTTTTTTCCGTCGCGAAGTCGATCAGCCTGTGTCCGTTATCGGATGTGGTGTCATGTAGGCTGTGTTTGCCGGAGACTCGTTCAAAGATGCTTTCTTTACCCAGCTTAGCGTTAAAATCTCCTAGTATGATTTTGGTATCATAGCGGGGGAATTTGGAGTATGTTCTGTCTAGGAGATCATAGAAATCATCTTTGATGGAGTCATCCTTGTCTTCCGTGGGGGCATGGACACATATGAGGCTGATGTTACAAAATTTTGCCTTGATACGGATCGTTATGAGGCGTTCGCTCGCATGCCGAAATCTTAAGACTTTTTGCCTTAGTCCACCTCGAACAACAAATCCGCATCCAAACAATCGTTGTCCTCTCTCCCTATAACATTCGCCGTAGTAAATGTCCATCATTCCATCCATCACTTTTCCTGGATGGCGGTTATGTCCGCTTTATAGCGGTCTAGGGCGTCCGCAAGTTGTTCGGCTGCACGTGGCCTGTTTAGGGACCTAACATTCCACGCACGGGGCCGAAGGTCTTTGTCCTTTTTTCGCTTTTTTTCAGGGTCGTCAACATTAATCCGGTCCGTTTTATCCAAGGCTTGTGGTTGTTTCGGAGTTTGGCACGGTGGCTCTTATCGCTTTTTAGCAGGCCAGCATCCGTCAGATAGATGCTACCCCTACGAGGTCTTTGTTAGTCCGTTGCCATCCTGATCTGTTTAACAGTAGATATTAATTTGAAAGCTTGGATTTCGGATAAGGGGTTACTTTTACGACTTCTTAACGTCGCCGGAATGTCACGCAACTGAATTCTAATTTTCTGTTTGTTAAAATAACTTTTCGGTTTTATGACATACTTGCCATAATGTCATTTGATTTTGCTTCCTACTCCTCGTAACACGTATCCTTATCACGTTTCTTGTATCGACAAACTACTGATTCGTCCGAATACACATAAACTAAATAGAATGAAATGACAGTTGTGATAATTCTCATCCCTTCTACGCCAGCATTGGGCAGGATCACCCGTCGTTTGTTTTTACATTCATGACTCGCCTCGTCTACATCAGTAGCTACCGTCCGTCGTCGCAATCTTAATACGCTCGCCATACAATCGTTCATCCCTATCAGCACCTGACAGGAAAAAAAAAAACGAAAAAAGGACGAGAATGTGACATTTTGAAGAAAACAAAATGGAAGGACATAATCATAAAAATCAAAAAGAATTCTCATGTTGTAGTATTCTAATGGTCCAGCGTTGGCTGTTCCACTGACTGCTTGTTGGCTGCCATCAGGGCCGTACTAAAACCGGGGACATAAAGGATAAGGAGTAAAGGATATAGGAATTTGCAGCGGGCACTAATACAGCCAAAGACAAATGCGAGGCCTTGAGATAGAGGCAACTGATAGCTGGCAAAAGAAAAATGGGATATACGTAGGAGAAAGGAATTTCGAACGGTGGTAATGGCGGTGGCAAAGTGGCAAAGAAGGACTTTATGGAAACTGACAGGGCTAGGGAGCCAATCCGCCGGATAAAGGCACAAAGTAAAGCGATAGATAAACAAAAGGATTTACCATAAAAATGAGTACCCCACATCCCTCCACGTCGCCTTTTCATTTTCTTTTGTTTTGTTTAACTTCGTGATTTAATTTTTCGTCCATTCACGTCCGTTCGTTTTATTATGCGATCATTACTAGGGAAAGTGATGATTTTGATGAGGTAAATTGATTTTCAGCAAATTGCTCTGATCCTTTAGCGAAATGTGGGCGTTTCGTTGCACAATTACGCACATAATATGCGAGTAAAAAGGACGCATCTGTTGTGAGAGATGAAACTCCTTAATTGGAAGACATGTTCCCATTATTCCATGCAATGTTCGTTTCTAACGAAGGAGAAGAAGGTCCTTTTGTTTGCTGCATGAGCTCTTTTGATTTTGTATTACAAGTTCTGTGTGGAACGAGTCCTTCATAGCCGAAGAAACACACTATGTATGTTGTCTGTTGCAACAATAAACGAGTGGGGAACATGTTGGCACAAATTGAATGAAACGAAAAATACAAGCTGCATCTGGTGAAGGAATCATCATATACTTTAACCAATCACTGCGGCAATATCTGAACGAACATTGTATTCACAAATCTGTCAGTTTAAAGTGAAAACAATAAAACATCCTCGAACACGACAGGAAAGAAAACATTTCTTCCTTCGTTTATTGATTCCGGCATTTAGAAGCACGCGTAGTACCTCCGAGTACTATGCAGCAGTTGCTTAGGTGCTGTATTCGTACCTCATAAAGGACTGTAGCGAGCGAGTCAGCGTCGACCAGGACGATGGATAATAGCAAATAAACCCGATTCACCGCACGATATCGAAAGATTGCATTCGTTGTGTACTACATCTCGTAGTACATATGTATCCACATCCGCACTCAAGCAAGTCCTTTAGTTTTTTGAATGAATTTTTTGAAAACGCCCACGTCTGAATGCACTGATTGTTTCCTTGGATATTTAATAGAATTACGCACGAATGTTGGGAGGTGATTTGTTGGTGGCACCACTCTGATGTCTGGGCTTGAGTCGCTTGGAAAAATGATGAAGCGGATTTTCTGGCAGATTCATTTTCATCAGTTAATGGACAAACAATTGGATTTTACATGGTTGGTGGGCAGGAATTTCACTACGAAGTATTTTTTGCCGGAATTGTACAATGCTTTTTTGACGAACATACAGGTGGCCTGGCTAAGGCTCGGGATCACTTGTGTTGTGGAGAGCTTCCAGATTGAGGTTAATATATTAAGCAAATAAGGTCCTTTCGCACTTTAAGAAACTGTTTCGACGATAGTACATCTTAATCTTGCGATAGTGAGCGTTCCTAGGTAATCCAACTCATGCTTCCTATGCAGGTAATATTGTACTACTACAATGACATATCTCTTGAACTTTGATTATTGGTCGAGACTAGTGCAATTATGCTTTACAAAACGCTCATTCTGCCAGCCTTGCTGTACGGAGCCGAAAGCTGGACGATAAGCAGGACAGCGGAGCTGATTTTGGGTTCTTTCGAAAGAAAAATTCTGCGCCGGATATTTGGTCCTGTCTGTGAGGAAGGTGAATGGAGAAGAAGACACAACCGCGAACTCTACGAGCTGTACCAAGATGTGGATGTAGTCCGGAAGGCAAGGAGCCGCCGACTACACTGGCTCGGCCACATCGAGCGCATGGACATCAACGCTCCAGCTAAGAGGGTCTTCGACTCCGCCTCCTGGTTCGAGAAGAAGAGGAAGACCGAACCTCCGGTATAAAGACCAAGTAATCGCGGATGTAAGACATCCTGGTCTTGACAACTGGAAGCAGCGTGCCCGGGACCGTCAAGGATGGAAGGCAGCTATAGCTCAGGCTCAGATCCTCCATGGATCGCAGGCCTGATAAGTAAGTAAGTAAGTAAGTGCAATTAAAAAAAATATATAAAATTTATTCCCTACAAGCCGGTGTAAACGTGGGCCTCAACCAACAAGCTTCTCCAGCTGGCACTATGCCTTGCCAGCTACTTCCTGCGCCGCACGCCCAGTTGGTTAAGGTCCCCTTCCACCTGTATGCATCACCTTCGATGCGGCCGTCCTCTGCAGCGTCGTCTATCGAAGTTGGTGTCGAAGACTCTTCGGGCCGGAGCTGTGCTGCTCATTCGCAGGTGAAAGGGATCTACAGTTGAATGCCGATTCCGAACGGCGTGAGTCGAGAAGCTTTTTTTCAAGGCAAGTTATACTACGGGGAGTTTTGCCAGTACCCCGCCGAGGAGGGACGCCGCGAAATAAACGCGATGGCGTTGTTGTTATCAGGATCCGAACTCGCTCATCGTGCGTCAGAGCCCAACACACTAACTACTGCGCCTTGGCGCCCTCGACGCTGTCATATCGGGCCTTAAAATCGACGAAAAGGTGGTGTGTGTCGACCTGAACTTCATAGGTCTTTTCCAAGATCTGCCGCAGTGTGAATATTTGGTCTATCGTGGTCTATCCTGGCCTGAAGCCACATCGATAGGGACCTATTAAGTTGTCCAATGCTGATACTTTATCCGTCGGGCATTCTTTTCTCCGGCCATATCTTACATATGAGCTGGTGCATGCACCCAACCAGCTCATCTCAAGCTGCTTAAAATAGCTCAGCAGGCATGCCGTCTGCATCAGTAGCTTTATTAGACCTCTGTTCTCATATCGCTATCTAACCTCGTCTAAGTCAGGTAGACAAAATTCTCTGTCGTATTCGTCCAGCGTGACGTAAATGGTGCCTCCTGCCTGACAGCGGTATCTTGAATATCTTCGCCGTCATACAGTCCACAGAAATAGTCTTTCCATATTCTCAGCATCGACTGCGATTCAACTACTAGGTGTTCGTGCTTATCCCTGAAGGCTTACTACTATGATGTCTCTGAGTATGGACTTTTTTATGGTTACGGCTTACTAGGACGTAGACCAACTGATTAAAGCTGTTTTGTGGAACACGAAACTCGCCATTCGCACTTCCCCGTCTGCAATTTCCCAAAGATATCTCCAGATGGCACCACGAAGATACGGGAATGGGACTTACTAACAGTGCCGCAAGATGTTCGTCTGTGGTCGCTCTCCCCGCTTTTTAGCAGGCCAACATCCTTCGGATAGATGTTAGATACCCCAACGAGGTCTTTGTTAGCTCTTTGCCATCCGACAGATGTTAAATAATGGGTTAAAAATGGTCAGATCCTTAAAGAACCCCAACCGCAGTAAGCAAGTTTATGTAACGTAAAGGTCAGAATGTAAAGGGCACTGTAGGTGTAATTATTTTTGACACAAAACAGTCGAAGCTAATGAGAAGGACATGCATATCAAGCCTCAAATTGCGTGCAACGATAAAAGTTTTACGTGAAGGTTTAAAGGTCACGCTATTCCAGGTTTCATTGACGTCAATTGGTTACTGAGATCATGCGATTAAATACCGATACCGAAAGCTGTAGAATCGGCAAATTGTCAATAATGCTAGGCGTGCGATGAATGGAAAAAATTCTGCCTTCAACTTTTCTCTTTAATGTAAGAATAAAATAAAAGATTCCAGGATGCAGGCTCTCTTACGAAATTCGCCTGCCAGTATACCTCGATTCTCATGATGAGGAACAACATTAAGGTCAACAATGCAGTTCTAGCTACTTCCCACATCGATACTCCACAGCTCATTGTTGACACCTCAATCCCCATTCCATTCTGCACTTACCCTTTCCTTTCTTTTGCCATATCGATGAACTCAAGCGGCTTCTATCGCGCGCTCCAACGCATAATGTAGGTCGACATAAGCATTTTAAACCGACTTCCTTCAACGCACATTCACCGAGTCAGGACTCAATATGCGCACAGTGCAAAAGAGAGCAAACAAATCCCTCCAATTCGGATGTAATGTCCTTAAACGTTATTTTTGAAAAATAATTAATTTTATTATTTAAATACGCTCCTCTCCATATTCGAGGGCTTAATTAATTTTCACTCTTACGTTCGTGTGAGGTCCTTTTTCTCCCGCAAAAACGCAAATATGGGAAAGGATAACAAAAAGGAAAAAATCATGGTAAAAACCTGTAACGGATGCGGCATTCAGCTATCTTTTTTTTTTTTGGAACCAGCGTACTCCGCTCTGTGCTCTTGTTTTACGTCCCATTGATGTTGAGAACATAGCCGATAGTATAAATATGCACATTTCCAGTGCGTTCAATCAGCTCGTGTGTGCTCTCCATTTGGTCATTAATTTAAACACAATCTCTGTCCACATGACTGGCTTTGTCCAATCGGAATGCCCGGCATCCATTACAAGCCTACTCCTGTTTCTGCATTTACATGCCTTTCTCATGTAATCAGTGCTGCGAATCAATATCGAAGCCATAACAAAGCCATAATGTAAAATTAAGTAATGAAAAACGGAAAAAAGGAACAGAAAGGACAATCCAAAAGCATGGCCGCGGACACAACACTTTGAGCTTTATTATCTTCACCGTTGTATCCGGATCCTGTCAGATTCTGGCCGGTTCTAGGCGTCGGTGTGTCTGCCAAAAAGGCAGGAGAGAACAATGTTTTCTTAAAGTTAAACGAAAAATCGTACCATGGCAACACTGGGCCATCCTATAGGAGTCGCCAAACAAAAACAAAAAATTGGACGCCCGTATCTATAGCAATTTTTCATGTTTTGTTTATTGCTGCATCAATTACCGTTGTTTTACGTTTTTTTTAAATTTCGATTTCACGGTTGCGTCTGGCCGTAGCCGAACGTCGCATTCGCGAGCCTTAAAAGCTTTAACGAAGCCATATCCTTGTTCATATTCGAAATAAGAAGAAATAATTATAAGAAAAGCAGACAGAATTGGCCCAAAGAATCACATTTCCACAGCCACCACCAGTACACACGATTGGCTGTCAGGGTAGCAAGTGGTAGACAGGTGGATCCCATCTATTTCCCTGTAGGCGTTTAACGTGTATTTAACCGACAGGAAACCCTCGTGAACGGGTCAGCTGGTTCCTTTGAAATTTATACAGATACAGGTACAAATAAAACCAAGGAAAGAGGACGATGCTACCATGTCGGAACTTTGTATCCCATCATCCATTCGACCGTGTCAAATAATGAAGTTTGCAGACCTTCAAGGCGAGATCAAATTCTTTCGTTTTAATGAATTTGATAATAATTTTCACACAATTTCCCTGGAATCCACTACGGCGCCTGAGCCCATTGCAAGTGGACCCATAAAATGTATTGTTCCCAAGGATATAATAAAATCTTCGGGTTACGATACCATTCGTTCGAATGCGAATAAATGGCGGCGGCGTACCCGTGCCATATCCATTGGGGACCATCGAAATTTGCATAGCAAACCTCACAACATTCCTTCTTCGGTTTGAAGTTTTCGACGAATGAACAGGATGAAAATGGAAATGAAAATGATGATGACGATGAATTCAATTACTTCGCGCCGCACTTTCCGGAACGCTTTTTGCGGAGCGGCCGGCGTCCGTGTACAATTGTAAATTGAAGAAACAAAAAGGATTTGCACCTGATGGTATCCCATTTACAACTGCATGACATTACAGCAAACCAATCGACTGTGTGCGATTCGATTGTGTTTTATGGTGCTGTGCTCGATGCAGCAGCCTGGACGCTTGAAAAGACCCGAGTGAGGCACGAACAGAAGTACCGGACTGATTTCCCTACTGCTCTGAGCATTTTCACTTCAATCTGTTATTTATTTCATCGATATTACTCGGCGGAGTAATCCAGTAATACCGTAATGATCATTCGTCCTTGTTGAATATTTATGGCATGCCTTTGACTAAGAGCCAAATGCCATCTGGGGATTAATGCCAAATTTACATTTATGGCTCTCTGTGCTGTTTGTTTTCGAGTTATTCTTCTCTCTCACTCTCTTATTTTCATTTATTTGTTTTTTGTATTTAAATTGTTTTATTTGCATTTCTTTTGGTGAAGTTAAGATACTCCGCTCATAGATACAAAGTCGTAATGGGGATTGTGGCTTTCATACTTGTTTGAGATTCGGTTTTAAATCGATATTGACTTGAAGGAAGCGAGACATGTTAATTGAGTTTTTCATTCACGAAATAGATAGAGATACATTGGTAAATGCAGATTTGAATTTGTAAATTGTGACAAGGTGTCTGGCGTCATGGTATTTTTTTTTTTTTTGTGATTTTTGAACAACAATATTTGACTGTTACTTACTTTGGTGGCGCTATGAACCTGGGCCTCAACCATCAAGCCTTAAAAGCTAACACTAGCTGGTTCCAGTGTCACACCCTCAGATGCATCACGTTCCTTTCCACCTGTGTGCGCCATAAATGCGGCCGTCCTCTGCAACGTCGTCCTTTGGGTCAGCCATCTTAGACGTTCCATCAAAAGGCGTCATACTAGGCGATGCCGCTGTTCAGTCCGTACAGTTATTGGTTGAATCTTCTCTTCCACTTTCCCTCTCGAAACGACCAAAGGCCTCTTCTTCTATTTTTGATAAGGTCCAGGCCTCTGCACCATAGAGGAGAACCGAGATGATTAAGGTTTTATAGAAGGTCGTCTAAGGTTTTCGAGAGAGGGCTCTACTACTCAATTACCTCATTAGTAGAATCGCAGTCGATGCAGAATATGGAAAAGCCACTTCTGCAGACTGTATAACGGCGATGTTAGTCAATATGCCGTTGTCAGGAAGAATGATCCATTTCCATAACAACGAAGGCCGCAGAGAATTTCGTCCCCCAGACCTCGATGAAGTTAAGATCGCCATATCGAAACTCAAGTCGAATAGGGCTGCTAGCGTAGACGGACTGTCTGCTAAGCTCTTCAAGGTAGCTGGAGATGACCTGGTTAGGAGCGTGCACCAGCTCATCTGGAGTCTCAGCATCATTTGCACTAACTACAGGGGAATAAGTCTCCTTAATATCGCCTATAAAATTTTTCTGCCGTTTTGTGTGAACGCCTGAAACCTCTTGTAAATAAGCTTATCAATGTGGCTCCAGGCCAGAGAAGTCCACCGTCGACCAAATCTTCACACGACGGTAGATCATGGAAAACCCCAAAGAAATTCACGTCGACACTCAATTAGAGACAAGCTATATATGTAGGTGCAACGCCGTGTCTACCTTTGACATCCCTGTCATGACTTTGGAGAACTCTTACTGCTCCATCCAAATTGTTGAAAAAAAAGGACTTAGGAAGGCGATTTGTGATTTCATCAACATCGTATTAGAAACTATGTATTGTGCGAAAATCGCTGGCCGACACAAGAGGGGCAATTTGTTTCAGACCCTCACGACTCCTTCGTCACTAACATATTTGGAAGAGCACTGCGAGTTCTGAATTAGACGTTAGCGCGTATTGAGGCGGATGCGGGGAATATCGGTTTGGCAAAACTTGCCAAAACACATGCTGTCATCAAAAAAAATGGTTCACCATCGACGTCTTGGCTAGGATGTTTGTATTAAAGATTTGGTATACTTCGGCTCCGCAGTGACCTGGAATAAAGGCATCTTTTTCGAAATCAGCGGTAGAATCACTCTTGCCAATCGATGTTTGTTTAGGCTCAGGAGGCAATTGAGTAATTAGTCCTCTCCCGCAAGACCAAGTTGACTCTATATAAGACCCTTATTATCCCGGTCCTGCTGGACGGCGCAGGAGCATGGACAATATCAAAGGCGGATGAGGAGGCCCTTGGTCGGTTCGTGAGAAAGATTTTGCGCATGATTTTCGGGCCTATAAACGCAGACGGGGGATGAAGGGAAAGATTCAACCACGAACTTTACGGGCGTCTACGGATTTAACGCCTAAAATGGCTAGGCCATGTAGAGCGAATGGACACTGCACCTCCAGCCCGGAGAGACCTTGAATCCAACCCTATGGGACGAAGAAACAGAGGCTAGCAAAAGATCGTGCTAGTTGGAAAGGCATGTTGGTTGAGGCCCAGGTTCACCCCAAACTGTAACGCCCGTTAGGAAGAAGGAGAAGTGTAATTTTGCTTAAGAAACCCTATGTTTTATGCATGTCCTGTTTTTTTTTTTTGTTTTTTTGTTGTTTTTTTTTATATGTGGGGCTAGTGCTACACTTAGCAATGTTGAGAATGCTTCTCGTAGGAGCCAAGGTGATCCCCTCAGGAGTCACAACTTTACGGAGAAGAATACGCTTCCTAAGATGGCAGAGAGCAGCATACTCACATAGTGTCTCTACGTCTCTTCGTCCTCGAGACAGAGCCGACGAGAGTCCTCGAGTTTCGGACGAGAGGCTAATTTCGTTAAGATGATATCTCAGACCGCAGTGAAGGTAGCTGACTAGTCTTCTGATATCCACCCTATTGAGTTTGAGTATGTCACTAGAGTGTTTGTTCAGGGGTCGTATAAGTCGTTTAGATTTGACGGAATCCCCGAACGCTGTTCCAAAAGGACAGGTGTTGCAATTTTTCCCACTTGTCTAAGAAAAAATTTATCTTAGACCCGGGAATGCCGTAGAATGGTTCCGGACCTATATATTTATCGCTGGAACCTTTCCTGGCAAGTTGGTTGGCAATTTCATTGCCCGCGATACCTTTATGTCCTGGCACCCACCAAAGCTTAACATTGTTTCTTTTGGCGAGGTCTTGTAGGGCGTCATGGCATTCCTCGACGGCTCTTGAGTTCGTACTGTACGAACCCAGTGCTTTAAGCGCTGCTTGGCTATCAGAGAGTATGTTGATGGTTACTCCTCTAATGCCAGCCTCGAGATTTAGATTGACGCATGTTAGGATGGCCTGCAGCTCTGCTTCCAAGATGCTGGGACTTATTCCCAGGGCCTTCGAGATCTTGCGTTTTGGTCCAAAGATGCCGGCGCCAACGCTGGAAGCCATCTTGGAGCCATCCGTGTACCACCTAAGGCCTTTGACATTTAGCAGGGGATCACTGTTTTCCCATGCTGAGCGATTTGGGATCAGTATCTCAAATCTCTTGTCAAAGGTGAAGGTGTGTGGCAATGCGTCCGAGACCGTAGTAATCATATCCAGCTCGGGAAGGTGTTGTAATATGGAAATGTGGCCTTCGGGTCTACATGGCATATTTGTTCCCGAACAGAGAATTCTGATTGCACTGCGTAATGCTACATTTTTGATAAAAATGTGCAGTGGAGTGAGTCCAATGAGTGCTTCTTGGGCTGCCGTGGGGCAGGTTGGCATAGCGCCTGTGATGCCGAGACACACTAGTCTCTGGAGGCGTTGAAGCTTAACAGTTGTAGTTTTTTGCTCAAATTTTGTTCACTATATGGTGAACCCGTAGATGGCGATAGGTCTTACTATCGCGGTGTATAATCAGTGGACCATCTTAAGTTTAAGTCCCCAGGTTTTACCGTAAGTGCGTCGATAAACTCCATAAAAGGAAGTCTAAAGACTGAGGATAAAACGACCTGGAGATGCGTTCTTAAAAATATCTCTTATCGCGCGGCCAGTAGGTACAGCTGTAGCTAATGGACTGTCAGCACTTTGAAGTGGAGACGAACGTACATAAATTGTCTAATTGGGTGAAATGTGTATGTCTCATTTGCAATATTTTTAGTTACGAGGTGACTTCGTAATCTCCTCTGCCACGTGAGGTTTAGCGCCATAGTGTTTGTCCAGTTGGGAAAACTGTGTCATAATTTGATAATATGCAACAGAAAAACAATTTAATAAAGAACCACCGTGTTTATACTGTATGCTGATCTGTCTTCTCTTAACATCAAAGTAGTTCGAAGGCGCGAGACTTGTTTTCAATTAACCCTGTCAGAAACACACCGACAACTTCCGCGACAAATCAAAATCTAAAGGACGGGATAGATTTAATGACATTCATCTTCATTACGCCAGCTCATCCGTTTGATTGCCACTAATTCACCTAAACTCACCGTTAAATTCAACAAAACATTCCACGGCACCCTGTCCCAATATCTTTCATTGCAGTCCCATCACCTCCTAATTAAATCGTCGCGTTTACGTCAAACAAGTCGGAGTTTTAACGAATCCTTCGAGACGCTCCCAACATTTTGATTGTAGTTCCCTACCGAAAATAACAGTATAAACTCTGCTAACTCTGTAAGGCGAAGTACACATTTTGTCATAAAAACTGTTTATTGTTGTTGTCGTTGCCCGAATATTGTATCTATCTATCTGTAAATCACATTGCGTCACTTTGGTCGTTGATGAAACTTGTCTTGGACCAAGACCATGAATCACAAGGCTCAGGGAATATCCTTTTAGTTGAGTGCCCGTAAAAGTTATTTAGTACGTCCCCGACCAGAGCTCTAGCTGTCGTCATGGCTCATTGTCGTAAACACGAAATAAATTCATTTGTCTATCGTTCGCGCAACGCCCATGAGTACGTATTGCCACGAGGAATATGATACGAGTATGTGCATTCCTCAGATTCTAATTTGGAAAACTTTCATCCGCAAGAGCATCGCGCGTATCTGGTGCGATATGATCCGAGTGTAATTATGTGTGTCGAGGTACTGAGAGTGTGAGCGGCGAGATTTCGAGTCATTTAATCAGGTTGCATGGAGGAGGCGTCTAGGGATGAGTATAAGTTACTAATCACTGATGGACGGTTTGATGAGTGTGAGTGCTGCTCACATGAAGTGGTTTCAGCTCTGACGGCTTGTCGGAGCCCTGCAGCTATGGTGGGGGTTACTGTAACGTTCAGTTTTTGCTGACTTTGTGCAACACTCCCCTCGATTTGCTCCGTTTCTGTCGACCTAACCTTTTGCTTATTTTGGTCCCTTGTTTGTTGGCTTATGTTGTTTTCTACCTATATTTCTGCCTAGTGCTTAACATTCCAACCCCCCTTCCTCTGCCGTCCGCCATCAGCTATCCAGGAATCTGCTGGTGAGGCATTTTAATCCGGAATCTGCAGGAAAACGAACTGGGAACAAGGAAAAAACAACAGAAAAAAAGTTCATTATAACACGTACATCGGGAGAAGTTCCATCCAGTGCCGTGTGCCGAGATGGTGGCAAGGATATTTGTTGTCTCGACTTGCATTGGTCGTAGCTGACTAAGGCAGCTTGGCGCTGACGAACGAAATGGTGACCACTAGGCAACAAACCGAAGCAGGCAGGACTACTGCTGTTCTTTGACTCTTGTAATATCGGATGTAATATTCTACGGCTGCTGTTTGCTGGTATTACCACCGACATCCTTTGGCTTCTGGCTGATGTGGGGAGAGCGGTGGGAGAAAAGCCCTTGTTCAATATGGAATTTATGTGTAATTAGGTAGGACTTAAATTGCAACTGCTTATTGTGGCTTCTCCAGTGTCGGTATTGTGTGCGCTCTCCTGCTCGGTTGTTTTCGTCGAAAGTACTCTCCACACAAAGGATATGAAATAAACAACCAACAAAATAATAGCAAGAATCAAGTTAAGTAAGGACAATAGCCACAGCCACACATGGAAAGGTTGATAGGTTTAAGTAGTTTACGAAATGAAAATGCTTCATTACGAGCCGTGTCCTGGCCGCGGCGGCTGTATCCTGGCGCGAACACGTCACGTGCGTTCGTTTGCCATCGTGGACTAACCGGAA
The DNA here is from genome assembly GCA_951905685.1 of Eumerus sabulonum. Taxonomy (NCBI): domain Eukaryota; kingdom Metazoa; phylum Arthropoda; class Insecta; order Diptera; family Syrphidae; genus Eumerus; species Eumerus sabulonum. Next base: position 21,307,812 of record OX645061.1, on the reverse strand, counting down.
AATGAAATTACATCCCTTCCTTCATGGAGCAAGGATACTGAATGACCAAATGGAGTTAGACAGCAAAACGGACCTGAACTCCTACTCGCACGCTTGAGTCCCTGGAGCAAATAGAATATTTAAGCAGGTGTTTGATCGGGTCGTATTCCTACTCTGTCGGACTTTTTTCTTTTTGGATTTTGTTTTCATTTTCCTTTTTCATGTGCTCTTTCTTCCTCGCTTCCTTCTCTGGGTGATGCGGAGAAGTGGCAGGACCTTTTCGGCTTGTGATTTTCACTTGCGGTTGTTATGTGTAATTAACATTCTTTGTGTGGCTGAGGTTAGTGTACATACACATCCATGCATACATGAGTGCGCATTAATGGAATGTGCACAGATGGCAGTGGCGTTAAAGGCAAAGCGTCGGGGTGAGAGTGCATTATTAGAATCGGTGCTAGTTAACATAACTTTTCCTTCCGCCCTGATGACTGTGGAGTGTGCGGTAATGTGAAATTGTTGAGAAATTCCATTAAATGCCTTGAAGGTGGTTGGGTTGGTTGGAGCTTTTAGAAAGAAACGAACTGAGTGCGTCTGTTTTTGTTTTGAGACGACGAATAAGAAGGAAACAGGGTAGCAGAAGGTCGGGCTGAGAAAAATCCTTGAAGGTAGCAGTGCATGAAGGTGTTTGCAGCGCGAGGAATAATAATTGCCACATACCGTTGTGGGTTTGTAAGGGCGTTGGAATGTGGACGCCGACAGGACAAGTGTGTTGATCTTTTAGTTTAATCCTTAATGTTGTGGTGGGTTAATAAATTAATAGCGCGCGTCTGGGTTTTTGTTGTAAGTTTCAATCAAACCGAACGTTTGTGGCGGTTTTAGAGGCTTGGATATACTAGTATGGGTGTATGTAGGGTCATAGCGTGTTTGGCATGAAATGCATCTTCTCCACCCACAAAGCACAAAAGTTCCTCTACGATGATATAATGATTTTGTTTTGCTTGCGGCGAGAGTACATCATCATGCTTTGCAAGAGCTGCATGGAAACTGTTGTATCGAGGAAATAAACCAAGACATCCTCTATGCAGCCATTCTTATTTTTGTTGCCAAAGGCTTCAAAGTATAATGTTGTAAACATTTTCGTGGTGAACGTTCGCATTCCCCTTGATGTACAGTCAAGAAAACATAAGCGGAGAGCACTAGTGCGTTTTATCAGTCGCCCAAGGCGTGACAGACTGTAGCGCTTTACTTTTACTAGTCAAAATTCCGGACCTGTGAGACCCTGTTTCTTTTAGAAGTAACAGCCTCTTGAAGCCTGTTCGTATTCAAGTGGGCCACACTGTACTCGCCTCTGCTCTACTTGGAAGTAGAAAAATGCCACGCCGGATCTCTGCTTCGATTTGTGTTAATATCGATAAGACTATACCTACTGTCAAGGGTGTTTTTTTGGAGGTTTGGTTTTTTAACTGGCAACACTGTTTCTATAGATCATCTATTTGACAATTGAAAGCTGATTTGTGGTTAGAATGCCAGAACGACACCTGCAAGTTGTGAAAATTCATTTTGAGACCCACGGTTCGGTTAGCCAAACTTATCGGGGGCTACGTCTACATTACCGTCGACACAATCGTCCATCTGAGCAAGTTATTCTGAACACGATGAATCGTTTTCGTACCACGTACTCTGTAGTGTATAAAATGCATCCCAAAAGACGACAAACCGTGCGAATAGGAGAAGTTATTGCCGATGTGGAGCGCAGTGCTGAGAATCCGAATAAATCGATTCGCCACTTTTTGGAAAATTTTACGAAAAGATTTTGGCTCGAAGGCTTATAAAATCCAGCTTGTGCAGGAGTTGAAACCGTGTGACCATTATATGCGTCGTAGTTTCGGTAAATTGACCGAAAACCTATTCAGCTTGATCGTCATATTCAACGCAAATTTTTGTTGTGAGGCCCATTTTGATTGATTGATTCAGATTGCTCTGGGAGATTTCAATGTGAGGCTGGGTAAAGGAACGAAACGACCAATGGCCTCCTCATCAACTTTCGTTAAAGTCCAGTCCTGTGCGCCGGGATGATTAAGGTTTTGTACAGCGCAACGTTGGTCTTTCGAGAGATGTTCTACTACCCAATTGTCTCTTGAGCCCAAAGAAGCACCGCTTGGCGAGAGTAATTCTGCGTTGAATCTCAGAGCTGCTTATGCTGTTGCCGCTGGTCACGTCCTTGACCACTTCGAATCTGTAGCTGCCAACTGTGACGTTCTGGCCGAGACGTCGGTATTGCGCGTCTCTTTTGATTGACAGCATGCATTTCGTTTTGCCCTTGCTAACCAAAGACCCATTTTAGCCGCTTCTGCTTCCATGCTTTTGAACGCATCATTGACATCCCGCCGTGTTCGACCAGTTACGTCAATGTCATCCGCGAAATCACACACAACATGGGTGATTGAGAGAAGCTCGGCTTAGGTCCTTCATGGGCTGTAACGCCAACATACATACAAGTCGGGTAGACGGAATTATCTTGCTTCTCCGTCAGTTGATGGATCATTCTGGTATCAGATCCTTCATCGTCGTTAAACAGTCCACAGAAGTGTACTTTCCATGTTCTCAGCATCGACTGTAGTTGTTCGTTTTCATTCCTACAGGATTCTGCTCTAGCTGTATAGCACTGGCATACTCCTTTTACTTTTTCGTAAAACTTGGGAGCATTATTTCTGTGGTAGCACCTGTCCATCTCCTCCATCTTAAGCTTTCCATGCTCTCTTTTTTCCTTCCTTAAAAGCGTGTAGTCCTCCCTCCTCTTCTGCTCTAATTGTTCTCAAGCGGCTCCTGTCCGTCTATGTAGCATGGCTTTGCAGGCAATTTGCTTTGGTACATGGGCTTGCTCACATTGCTCGTCAAACTAGGGGTTTCTAGTTGCCGGTTGTTTGAAACCCAACACATTAGGGACATTGTCTCTAACGGCGCGCTGGCAATGCTCTCACTGTTGTTCTGTGGATTGTGCCGGTGTCATTGGAATTCACGAGACGTTAAGGTAAACTCGATTGGCCAAGATCCACGTTTAACGCGATCAACTTCTGTGCCCTGTTTGCTCGCTCCATCGCCCCTAACTTAAGTGAACTAGCAGACATTAAAATAGCTTAACTCCATCGCGTTATCAGAAGCACTATTCCGGCCTATGTATGACGGATGCCAATCACTATAACCACTTTTGGAAACAAAGCGCCATTTCGAGCCATCGTGTTTCGCTGGTTTTCCCCTTTTTTGGGGCCTATCTATATGTATTTAACTGACTGTCAGATTTCTTTCGTTCTACATGAATGTCCCCAGGCAAATGCCGTCCCATAAGCAACTGGCATAAGATTCAACCTCCACAATGTAGACAAGGACATCCAGCTTATGACTCGAAATGTAAATTGTTTTCACGACGCCTTCAGCGATTAATGTTGATAAATGTCCAAATAAACGCCACTAATCTCTATGCCTGCTCGAATCATCAGAGTATCCTGTCCTGGCCAACTTGTCTATTCCACTCTAGAGCCAAAGAAATAAATAAATAAAAAAAGCCCTCCGTCGACCAGTAACGACTGCTGAATAATGGCCCTGCCATCACTCTCCATAGTCACAAAATCGCAGAACGCAGCAATTATTCTGCCGAACTCATGAAATAAATTCCAATAACCCCACTCCCCTCTTAAAACATAGGCCAATAAAAACTGAATCACCACAAATTACAACTCCCAAATCTCAGGATGCCACTGCCAGGTCCGATGGAATCCAAACAGATTGTAGATCCAATTCAATATCCATAGAGATAGAAGTAAGGAGCGCACGACTGAGGGTTCTTTCAGTTTTGCAATAAAAATCATATTACTTAGTCCAACTCTTAAGGACACCACTAAGTGCCATGAATTATGACAGTGGTTTTGTAACCGAAAGAAAGGCACGTGGGGAACAAAGCGCCATCAACATGCGGAAGGCGTTCACGAGGTACGAGATTTGATTTATTGTCATTTCTCAAGCACCGCAACTCGCTGAAATTAAACCGCATCCATGCCAAATAGATTGTTCAATTAAATTGTTTGTTGGACCGCTGATAGTACAGCGGATAACTCAACCAATTCCAGAAATTTGAGTAGAGTTTCATCTGCTTAACGGTCACAATGGGTCCAGGTTTCGTTCGAATTCAATCGGGCCATAGGACAGTCAATACAACGGTAATAGCGTATGTGGGATTCGCATTCAGACATAGCTGGGTGTATAGTTTTTGAAAATTGGCATCGAATGGCCATTCATTATCCTGTGGTCGTTGGCTGGCGTATGAATGGAATTAAGCCGGTCATTGACATGCGATTAATTTAATAGTGATTCGGATGATAGTGGTGTTAAAGCGGATTTATTTCTATGTGGCTATTGATCAAATTGTTTGTAATTAGTACTTGGGCTTCTAATTAATTCCAAGGATCAGGATGCCGCAAGGAAAAAATAAACCTTCGAATTACATCGACTGCTGTGTTCTAATTTAAACCCTAGTAGCTTACGAGTAACCGCGCATAAACACAAGTCCTTTCAAGAGAATCCAATTTCCGGGAGATTATTGAAAGGATTCTCCCCACCCATTTCCCACTTGCCATTCGCCATGCTCCATTCGGCTACTGCAGCGATACCGTGAAGCATTTCACTTCGTCGAAATGCGATGACGATGATCAAAAATAGGACGTTTCCATTTGCTACTGCTCTCAGAATGGGGTGTGGAGAGCTGGTGAGCAAAAGAAGAAAAATGTGAAACCGATTGGATTGTAATTAACAGAATTGCACTTTCAATTTATCGAGCATAAGGACTAAAACGAACTGGAACTTGGCTCTGTCGGAACCCTGTTCAACGACGAGATATCACATCTAAGCAATTGTGTTGGATTACATAAATCTATCCCTACTACACCCGGTACTAGTTCTCTCCTCTTTTTTCTCCGTTGTATCCTTCCACTTGATTGGAACTATGTATACTAGTTCTAGAAATCTACTACCATACTATGTACAATCGTTGCATGTTAAGTGCTCATTGTTGCTTGCCACAGAAATTCTTTCCCACATCATCGAGCCATGGGACGATCCTATTCAGCCTCATTCCTGGCTCTATTTCCAACAACCCGACTCGATTGGGTTAAACCCAACACCCAAAGTGAGAGTAACTATGCCAGAGGTGGATTTTATTTTTCCTTTTGTTTATTACGGTATTCAGATGTAGGAATTAAATTGGTAATTTGGTGGAAGTTCAAAAAGTATGAAGATACCCCGCTCAACCGAAATTGAATTAGGAAACATCGACGAGTGGGAGTTTAAGGATAACCAAATGGCAAATGAAATTCAAGTGAGATTGGGTGAAAATTTTAACTAAATTTGATTATGCGGGAATAAGGGAATATGATGGCAACTAGTTGCTGGAGAGAGGTGGACGTGCCCGATAAAACCGGGGATACTAAATTCATCAACATAAAATGGTTGCTGGAATGACGCCATCTGGAAGTTTTCCAGTTTTTTATTGGCCTTTTTTCAACAGCGAAGTTTGTGGGAAAGGAAAATATGTTTACGGATTGACGAAGTGAATTGAATTAAAGTTAAGATGGGTAGCTTGAAAAATAGCAGGAACTCGGTTGGTTTTGATTTTGAGGGACAAATGGGACATATGGTTGTTGCTTTGCTTTGGTGGCGTTACAGCCGGGCTTTTCTCGATCACCCATGCTGTGTGTGCGATACTTTTTTTTACACAGGTGAAAGGGCACAGATTTCAACGCAAAGCTGGACAGAGAAGACATATTTAGATCGATCATTGGAAAGCAAAGCCTCCATAACACCACAACGGAATTAGGCCAATAGACTTCCTAACGGGGCGCAACCTCCTAGTAGCAAGCACACGATTCTCCCATCTCAACATCCACAAGTGTACCTGGCTATCTCCTGATCAATCGACCACCAACCAGATTGATCCCATTGCGATCGACGATGTTGAAGATCACTTCTGTCAGACATAAGTTTAATAAAGCCGCGGGCGCAGCTTTTTAAGGCGGTTGGATATGAGCTGTTAAGGTGCATGCACCGTCTTATTTGCAAGGTATGGTCGGAGGAAAGCATGCCCGACGAATGAAATCTCAGCATCATTTGCCCGGTCCATAAGAAAGGAGACACCTATAACTGCGCCAACTATAGGGGAATAAGTCTCCTTAACATCGCATATAAGATCTTCTCTGCCGTATTGTGTGAACACCTGAAACCGGTTGTGGATAACCTGATCGTATCTTATCAGTGTGGTTTCAGGCCAGGTAAGTCCACAATAAATCAAATATTTACGCTATGGCAGGCCTTGGAGAAGATCCAGGAATAACATTTCGACACTAACCACCATTTCGTCGACTCCAAGGCCGCGTATGACAGTATGTATAGAGACGAGCTATACAAAGCCATGCCTAGTTTTAACATTCCTGCCAGACTCGTCCGACTGTGCAGGATGACAATGAAAAACTCTCGTTGCTCCGTTAAGGTCGGTATTGAACTAACCCAGGCCTTTGATGTTAAAAAAGGATTTAGACAAGGTGACGCGCTGTTATGCAACTTTTTCAACATCTTGCTTGAAAAGAACGTGCAAGAGTCGCTGGCCAACACAAAAGGGACGATTTATTTCAAGTATACGCAATTGGTTGCGTACGCTGACGACATTGACGTGATTGGGCGGTGATTGGGCAAGACGTCAATGAGACCTTTGTAAGCTTTCAGGCAGAAGCGGCTAAGATGGGTCTCAAGGGTAAAAAGAGACGGGCAATACCGACGTATTGACCAGAACGTCATCATGGGCAGATATAACTTTGAAGTGGTCAAAGGAATTCTTTTACCTTGGCTCACTGATGACCGGCGACATCAACACCAGCGCTGCGATAAAACGCAGAATCGTTCTTGCCAACCGCTGTGTTTTGGGGTCAAGAGGCAAGAGAAGTAGAGCCCTCTCTCAGAAAACCAAGGTAACCTTTATCATCCCAGTCCTCTTTTAGGGCGCAGAGGCTTGGACACTAGCAAAAGCGGATGAACATGCCCTTGATCGTTTCGAGAGAAAAATTCTGCGCTCTATCTACGGTCCAATTTGTTCAAACGGAGTATGGAGGAGAAGATATATCGGAGAACTGTACGGGTTGTACAGCGAAATCGGCCTGGTTCGGCATCTACGGATACAGCGTCTAAGGTGGCGAGGCCATATATCCACCCCGGAAAGAAGGCGCGGAAGAGGACGGCCGCATCTACGGTGGCGCATGCAGGTAGAAGGGGACCTTAACCAACTGGGCGTGCGGCGCGGGAAACAGCTGGCCAAACAGCTAGAAACAGCGTGCCAGCTGAAGACGCTTGTTGAATGAGGCCCAGGTTCATCACGGACTGTCGCGCCACCTAAGTAAGTAGGTAAGAAAGGGACCTACGTTTTAATGCCTATTCGGAACGGCTTGAGTCGAGATGCTTTTTTATGGAAAGTGGTAAACATTCGATGGCGCTGGTGTTAGCGGGATCCGAACTCGCTCATCGTGCGCCAGAGTCCAACACACTAACCATGGCGACAGAGCGCCCGTATGGTTGTATGATGAAAACATAAAAAATAACTGGTCCGCTAGATCGCAAGAGGTTTTGGTTATTATTTTCTCGTTACGTACTTGGCAAGTGAACAGGCTATAGGGCGGAATTCAATACAAGATAATGGACATTTCTACGATTTCATTTTGACAAATTTTTATTTTACGCCGGTGAAACCTTAAGACCAAAAACTAAATTTATAGTCTAGGTTTACAGTACAGAACCAGTTCTGGAACAGCTTTCTTACTTACTTAGGTGGCGCTACAGTCCGGTGTAAACCTGGGTCTCAACCAACAAACTTCTCCAGCTTGCACGGTCTTTTGTCAGCTGTTTCCAGCGACGCACTCCCAGTTGTTTCAGATTCCCTTCCACCTGTGTGCGCCACCATAGGTTTGGTCGTCCTCTGCTGCTTCGTCTCTTGGGGTTGCACTCGAAGACTCTTAGGGCCGGAGCTGTGCTTTCTATTCACTCTACATGGTCTAGCCATCTTAGACGTTGGATCCGCAGACGTCGTGCTAGGTCGACGTCGCTGTACGGCCCGTTTATACAAACGGGACCAACGAACAAGGGCCTCTTCATCCAATTTCGTTAAAGTCCACGCCTCTGCGCCAAAGAGGAGGACTAGGACTGGTTAAGGTTTCGTATAGCGCAACCCTGGTCTTTTAAGAGAGGGCTCTACTTCTCAATTGCCTCTTGAGCCCAAGAAGCAGCAGTTAGCAAGAGTAATTCTGCGTTTAATCTCAGCGCTGGTGTTATTTTCGCTGGTCACTAGTGAGCCAATGTAGCCGCCAATTGTGACGTTCTGGCCGAGATGTCAGTGTTGCGCGCCTTGTTTGATTGACGACATATAGTATTTCGTTTTACCCTCGTTAACCGAAACACCCATTTTAGCCGCTTCTATGTCAATGTTTTTGAACGCTTCATTGACGTCCCGCTGTGTTCGTCCAATTACGTCAATTTCATCCGCGTACGCAAGCAGTTGCGGGACTTGAAAGGGATCGTACCTTTTGTGTTGGCCAGTAAGTCTCGTATAATCTTTTCAAGCACGATGTTGAAGAAATTACATGACAGTGTGTCACCTTGCTTAAATCCTTTTTTAACATCAATGGGCTCGGTTAATTCGCTACCGACCTTAATGGAGCAGAGAGTTCCCCATTGCCGTTCCGCACAATCTGACGAGTTTGACAGGGATGTCAAACTAGACATGGCGCCGTATAGATCGTCTCTATGCACACTGTCGTACGCTGCCTTGAAATCGACAAAAAGGTGATGGGTGTCGATTTGGTATTCTTGGGTCTTCTTCAAAATCTGCCGCAGTGTGAGTATCTGGTCTAATGTGGACTTATCTGGCCTAAAACCACACTGATAAGAACCTATCCGATTATCCACGAAGGCGTTTCAGGCGTTCACATAGTACGGCAGAGAAGATCTTGTATGCGATGTTAAGGAGACTTATTCCCCTGTAGTTGGCGCAGTTATGGGGGTCTCCTTTCTTGTGGACTGGGCAAACGATGCAAAGATTCCGTTCATCAGGCATGCTTTCCTTCAACCATATTTTACAGATGAGCTGGCGCATGCGCCCTACCAGATCATCTCCAGTCGCTTTAAATAGCTCGGCAGACAGCCCGTCAGCGCCCGCGGCTTTATTGTTCTTGAGCTTTGAAATTACTAGCTTAATTTCATATATAGCTTAATTTCATATATAGAATTCATCGGGTGGACGGAATTCTCGTACATCTTTGTCCGTTGCGAATGGATCATTCTGCCTGACAGCGTCATAAGATCTTTCATCGCCGTTAAACCGTCTACAGAAGTGTTCTTTCCATATTCTCAGCATCGACTGTGACTCTTCTACTAGCTGTCCCCCTTCATCACTACGGGCTTCTGCTCTGTCTTTATAGCCCTGGCATGTTCGTTTTACCTTTTCGTAAAACTTGCGAGCATTATTCCTGTGATAGCATCTCTCTATCTCCCCGACCTCACGCTTTTCATGCTGTCCTTTTTACTTCCTTAAAAGCGTGTGTTCCTCTCTCCGTTTCTGGTCGTAATGCACACGAGTGGCTTTCGTTCGTCTATGAAGCATGGCTTTGTAGGCATCTTGCTTTACTACATGGGCTTTCCCGCATTGTTCATTGTTACTGTTGGAATGAAGGTTAAAAAACGAGTCCGAATTCAACAAGGTTTATTCTAAGACTAAGATAACTAAATTAACAGTTTAAGTATGAATAGTATATGAAAGCAAAGAAGGGAGTTAAAGGAATATAGTACAGATTATGTGATGAGGAATTGCCAGCATACAATTTTACTTTTAACAGTTACGAGTAACGCCGTGCTTCCTTGGTATAACAAGGGAAGAGCGTCAGCCGGAGAATTAAAATAAAATGTCACGTTTTTTAAAAAAAAGTTAATTTCTTTATTAAATTAATTTCTACTCTGTACAATGTGAAATATCTTCACTTAAGTCTCTGTTAAACTCTGGTACTTAAACTCTCTCTGAGTATCTACTTAATCTCTGCCTATTTCCGATATCAGCTGCCCTTTTATATCATATCATAATGGATAGTCTCACCCTGAGCCCGTCGCTATGCGCCCACTTGCAAAGAATTGCATACGGTCATTCAGTGTGGATAGGTATTTACCTGAGATTGAAATGGCAACGTCATCAGCGTAGGCAATAACGTCCAGGCTTTCTTTCTCCAGTTTAATTAGTAGCTCGTTTACGACTACAGAGAAGAGGTGAGAGGACCCCTCCTTGCGGAGTTCCCATGGTAACCACTGTGGTGGTTACTTGGCTTCCCCATTTGGACTGAATCCTGCGCATTAATAATAGCTCGCTGATCAGTTCTGTCAGAGTATTCTCAACCTTTAGCTTTTTTAGCCCTTCTATTATTGCTTTGGGAGTGACGTTGTTGAAAGCGTCCTCTATGTCTAGGAAGGCTGTTAGAGTATATTCTTCAATATGGATTGATGTTTCAGTTTTCCTCACCAGTGTGTGCAAGGCTGTTTCGACAGATATACCCTTACAGTAGGCATGCTGTGCCTTAGAAATAAGGGACAGATCCAAATTGTGGCGTATGTGTAAGTCTATCAGCCAATCCAAAGTTTTTAGTACAAAGGATGATGACAGATAGGCATTAGATCCTTGGGAGAATTGTGGGAGTTTTTGCCGGCCTTGGGGATGAAACGTACCTTTGCGCACTTCCACTTTTCTGGAATGTTCTCCAAGCTAGGCATCCTTTAAAGATAATCTCTAGCCATGGTATAGTTCGTTCCATAGTTTGTATGAGTTCGACATGGTAAATTTCATCCGGACCTGGCGATTTGTATTGATTGAAGCTTTTTAACACTCATATGATTTTCTCCCTAGAGATAATGTGATCGTACTTTCCCTCTGTCGCGGAGGAGAAGTGAGTTCCTCGCGAGTGTACTGAGTTCATAGCAGCCCGGGAAGTGCGTATTAAGGAGAAGATTTGGAGTTTCCTCCTCAGACGTTGTCCAAACTCCGTTTGCTGTGAGGCAGCTCGGAGATTGTGGATCTTTCGAAAGTATTTTTCTCAATCTGAAGGCGTCTGAAATTTTCTCCGTACTGTTGCAGAAGAGTTTCCAAGACAGCCTTTGTTCTTTCCTCACGGTTTGTTTGTACACTCTGAGTGAATCTTTATATAGGCTCCAGTCTCTGTCGTTACTTGTACTCTTTGCTTTATTGAAGAGTTTTCGACAGTCCTTACGGAGCTTACTTAGATCTGCGTTCCAACAAAAAGGGTATGAATTCTTTCTTGATTTGTGGGTTGCGCAGCTGTTGAAAACCAGATATAGATGATCCGAGAAGGAGTGTTCCTCAGAAACCTTCCATTCTCTTATACTATTAGCGAGAGAGGGGGATGCTAGAGTTAAGTCTAGTACCTCTCTTCGATTTTTGGTAATAAATGTGGGTGTATGACCCTTGCTACAAATGTTAAGGTTAAAGGTTAGAATGAATTCAATAAGCCACTCACCTCTTTCGTTTATATCCCTGCTGCCCCAAATCGTGTGATGCGCATTCGCATCCGCACCATGAGGAGCCCAGCTTATTGTCTCGACGAGTCACTGACCAGTCTTCTTTTAATCTCGTCCGATGGAATGGACTCTTCCTGCGCTATGTACGTGGAGGCTATCCGTAGCTTATGCCCTGGTGATTCTATGGCAATCACTGTGGTGTCGGGGCAGCTGTAATTTGCTTAGGGATTTCTTAGCGAGTATGCAAGTACGGGGCTTACCTTCTTTTTGTGGTATGAATAAGTTGTAGGCTGGAGTTCTTAATCCACGAATCTTGTGTTCATGTACCCAAGGTTCTTGGATTAAGGCTATGTCTTCTTCTCCTTTAGCCAGCATGAGAAGAAAATTCGCGCTTGCCGCTTTCGAGTGATAGAGGTTAATCTGAAGTAATCTCAGCATCATGCTGTTATTAATTCGATTAACCTCCACCACGGTAGTGTTGAGGCCTTACAGATATGAGTCCAGAAGATCGTCTTCCACGGGGAGCTAGTAGAATAGTCTTCGCCTCCGGAGGCGAGCAATGAGTTCTGGTCTTTATTCACAAGGGATATTGCTGGGGTTTCAGCTTCGACCGTCGCAGGGCCCTTGCTCCCCGAAGGGATTGAGGGTTCCTGCTCCTTCGAGCTTTCGTTTTCGACCTCAGTTCTAGCCGTGTTTTCGTTGCCGGATGGTGGCACATTCTCATCCTTTTTATATATAATAAGTTTGACTTTCTTGAAGCCAAACCTAATATAGTGGTCGCATTGGGCCAGAGGTTCCAGGGCTTCACAGTTCAATACAATGATTGCCTGTCTTGATTGGCCCTTTGGTTCCTCCAGCTTCGCGACTCTCCAATCTCTTGTTGGGAGATGGGGATCACAGTAGTTGATTGTCTCAACTATTTCGAGGGGGTTATCTGGTGCCAGCGGGAGCCAACATCTAGCCCGCGGTCGCTTAGGGCTTTGTTCCCTGGTTACGACCTTGAGCCTAGCTCCATCCCAAATTTCCCCTATTTCAGTAACTGTAGTCTTCAGAAGATCAACTGATCTTTCGTCGGCACAGCTTAATAGTTTGACCCTGGCTTGATACCATCCAGCGTCATCGCAGATGGGCGGTGGTCCAGGGTTCTTCCTAGCAATTTTTAGGAAGTTAGCCGTTAACGCTTGGTCGACCTTCTTCCATTTTTCTGTCGTCAGTTTGCCGTCTGGGTTGCTATCATCTATGATTGGTCGTTTTTCTCTTGAAACGACCAAGGGCCTTTTCATCCACTTTCGTTATTAGTCTTAAGCTTCGAAATGACTAGCGTAGTTTCATCTAGGTCGGGTGGACGGAATTCTCTTGCATGTTCGTCCGTTGCGAATGGATCATTCTACCCGGCAGTGGTATTAGATTTTTCACCACCATTGAACAGTCTACAGAAGTGTTCTTTCCATATTCTCAGCGCCGACTGCGACTCTATTACTAGTTGTCCGTCTTCATTCCTACAGGCTTTTGCTATGGCCTGACAACCCTGGCATGTTCGTTTAAAAAAAAAAAAAAAAAAAACTTGCGATCCTCATTCCTGTCGTAGCATCCCTTCATTGTTTTGTTTTTTTTTTTTTTTTTTAGCGACTCGCGCAGGTTGAAGAGTTTTTCATATTCTCTTATGATGTGTTGACACACACAACCTGAACGGAATGCAGTGGTTGGGGTCGTTGGTGTTCGTTCACTACTTTCAGGGGTGGGTGTCCTAGACCTAGATAGGACGAGAGCCGACCAAATTCCGCGTTGGTTATAGTCCGTAGTAATTCGTTCAAGCACTTTTGTATTGCATACGCAGAGGATGAATTTCGGTTGACCATATACTGTGAGTGTTATGCCTGCAGGCAGTACGTCTGGCCACTTTCCATTCACAACTGCGTTGCATACTTTTTATCATCCGTTTAGGAATTACTTTTACTTGGCTATGAAGCGAATTTGAACTATAGACCTTCCGATCGGCGGTCGATGATGTTAACCACTACACCACGGCCACCCCCATCTTCTCGATCTCACGCATGCCATGTTCTCTTGTTTCCTTCCTTAAAAGCATGCATTCCTCTCTCTTTTTCTGCTCGTAGTGTTCACGAGCGGCTGTCCTCCGTCCATGTAGCATAGCTTTGTAGGTGGTTTGATTTACTACATGGCCTTGTTCGCATTGCTCATCAGGGGTTTCTATGCTGGCAATGCTCCTACCAAAGAGCAGGAAAATTATAAACGATTCTTACTTCAACCTTCCTGTCCAACTGACTGACAAAATTGGGGAGAAAAGGCTTGACGTGAAAACGAAGAAAAATCGTATTTCGTCAGGATAACGTATGGGAAAGCTGCAGAACTTGTTAAGATTTGTTTCGCCATCCCACCCGACACTTTGTTTGGCACTTTAAGAATTCGATTTGCTCCCTAACTTGGAGACATTTGTTTCTAGGAAGGGCCAATAAAGAAGTTGAGAGGGCCACAGATAAACACTTTCACAGCATTTCAGACTTTCATTTCCGTGAAGGAATACTGTTGTTGGAGAAATATGTTGAAGTCCAAGGAGATTATGTTGAAAAAAAAGTTTTTTTTCCTAAACACTGTGGTCTTTCCTTGTCAGGCCGATAACTCTTTAACTTGCCCTCGTATATACTGGGGATCGATGAATTGTTGTCATGTAAAAGTGGATTTATCACGGCCTTTTGTCACTATTCTCTTGTTTTACTTTTTTAACCTCCCAGTGGGAAATTATTGTAATGGGGCCGATTTTGTGAAATCTAAATTTTGACATATCTCCACGTTTCAAGGTCACCAGTATCTAGATCCAAGGTATCTGTTTTTTTATAGAGATGTATGTGTGTGTATGTACATACGTATGTGCGTTCGGTATGGGTGATGTCGATTATCTCGAAAACCATAGATGGTATTGACATCAGACTAGCTTCATTCCACGCATAATAACCTTCGTTAGAATTGATTAAGTTTTGAGCCGTTCTTTATTAGAAATTAAATAACTAAAACAAGCAACAAAATTATACAGCTGTTGCGAATGAAAAGTGACCAAACATACTGATGAAGGCAAAACACTGACAGTATGTGCTCACTTTATACTTATACTCTGTGCGTCCAATTCTAATATGAAGTCATAAATGCATCGAACATTTGCTGAGAACTACAACTAAAGTCGGTCGGTTCCTCTCCTCCTATCTAGGACATCCACCCTTGAAGAGTAGTGAACTAACATCTGCGACCCAAACCACTGCAGGTTATATGATAAACATTAAAAAAAAAAAATGTGGTCTGGGTGCGATCCGCAAGACCCACAGTGAGAAAAATAAAAACAACCATTAAATTTCATTTTTTTTTTTCGTTCTTAACCCCCGACGCAAAAAGAGGTGTGTTATAAGTTTGAGGTGTCTGTGTGTCTTTCATGGCATCGCAGCTCCTTAATAAATGGACCAGTTATGGTGCTTTCGTGTTTTTTTTTTTTTTTTTTTTAAGGCTAACACGATGGTTCAGGTGTTTCAAGGTCATCAGCTCTTGCGCCAACTATGGGGAAATAAGTCTCCTTAACATCGAATATATGATCTTCTCTGCCGTTTTGTGTGAACACCTGAAACCATTTGTGGATAACCTGATTGGCTCTTATCAGTGTGTTCAGGCCAGGTAAATCCACAATATTTACGCCGATCTTGGAGAAGACCAATTCGACACTCACCACCTTTTCGTTGACTTCAGGGCCGCGAATGACAGCGTGTTTTGAGACGAGCTGTACAACGCCATGTCTAGTCTTAACATCCCTGCCAAACTCGTCCGACTGTACAGGATGACAATGGAGAATTCTCGCTGCTCCGAGACCTTTGATGTTAAAAAAGGATTTAGGCAAGGTGACGCGCTGCCATGCAACTTTTTCAACATCGTGCTTGAAAAGATCGTGCAAGAGTCACTGGCCAACACAAGAGGTACGATATATTTCAAGTCTACGCAATTGCTTGCGTACGCCGACAACATTCTCGTGATTGGACGGACGCAGCGAGCCGTCAATGAGGCCCTTGTAAGCATTGAGGTAGATGCGGCTAAGATGGGTCTTAAGGTTAATGAGGGTAAAACCAAATATCTGCTTTCATATAACAGAGACGGTCAACACCGACGTATTGGCCGGAACGTCAACATGGGCGGATATAACTTTGAAGTGGTCAAGGAATTCGTCTACCTTGGTCCACTGATGACCGGCGACAACAAGACCAGCGCTGAGAAAAAACGCAGAATCACTCTTGCCAGCCTCTGTTTCTTTGGGGTCAAGAGGCAATTGAGAAGTAGAGCCCTCTCTCAGAAAACCAAGATGACACTATATAAGACCTTGATCATCCCAGTCCTCCTTTACGGCGCAGAGGCTTTGACCTTAACAAAAGCAGATGAAGATGCCCTTAGTCATTTCGAGAGGAAAATACTGCGCACTGTCTAAGGCCCCGTTTGTTCAAACATTGTATGGAGGAGAAGATTTAACGAAGAACTATACGGGTTGTACAGCGACATCGGCCAGACCATGTAGAGCGTATGGACAATACAGCTCCGACCCGAAGAGTCTTGGAATCTACCCCGAAAGGAAGGCGCGGCAGAGGACGGCCGCATCTACGGTGGCGCACGCAGGTGGAAGGGGACCTTAACCAACTGGGCGTGTGGCGATTGAAACAGCTGGCCAAAGACCGAGCCAGCTGGAGACGCAGGTTCACCACAGACCGTAGCGCCACCTAAGTAGTAAGTAGGTAAGTAACTAAGTATCGGTTCTTGTCCGATCACCGCAATCAACCAGGGTAGGGCGCGGTCAGTAGTTAAATGGGAGATCGCTTGGGAAAACCACGTGTTGTTGGCACCAAGCCGCCTTGTATATGCATTTTGTAAACCATTGAAGACCACATACTGTTAGGAGTTACAAAACCTTTACGTGAAAAATTTGATTATTTAACACTTGTTGCATAGTTCCAGGCAAAACTATGATTGAACTTAAACAGGTCAAATCCGTATTTTGTATGGCAAATTCAAAAGCTTATATCTTTGAAACTAGGAAAGTTCAGAATTGTCAGAACAAAGCCTATCTTAATATATTCGAATTTCATCAAAATCGGTGATTAGGGCCAATGGCCTACATCATTGGCGTTAGGGACTGAGCTTCAATCTTCGGCTTAAACCTTTCAGACTTATAAAAATGATAAAATATGAAACCAAATTGTTGTTTTATTTTTCCCACTGGGAAGTTAGTCGTCTGGGCCTTGCGGGTCGTACCTAGATCACTTTTTTTTCTCATTTTTCTTTGCATTCTTTTGCTCAAAGTTTAAAGCATCCTCGCAAGATTGTGTTTCCGCACGCGGCCTTTCCACAGTTTCTTTCCAGTTTTACATTTCAGCTACGTTCGTCGTTATATAACGGTGAACCAGTGGGACTTATTTCCTTCTGTTTTAGACACAACCTAACCTGACGACCACTTTAAAGTAGCCCTAAGAAAATGCATACATTTTGTCAAAGAGTGCGGCAACCCAACCCGGTGTTATCAGCAATAGTTGTGGAAAAATCAGTAGTAAATCAAAAAAGAAAAGGCTGCATTTTGTGTGTATAGTTTCAGGCGCAAAATAGAAAATAACGTTAAAACCAAACCGCACAACAAATGCAAATAAATCTCGTACATACACCAAATTACTGTTATCTCAAACCATCCGCCGCCAATCGTAGACCGTCATTTCACCCAACCGTCTACACTCAACAGGCAAACAATAATCCAAATACCGAAAACTAAACAAACAATCAATACGCCCAAGCAACTGGAATTAACAATGCAATCTAATTCCCAATTGACGTTTGCAAATTGCACACCCACACACATGCAGCTAGTACAATCATATTGACAATAGTTGCAGGAAACAAGGACATACAGGGTTGCACTGAAAATTCTACTCAAATAAACATGGAAACTAAATTAATGTAAATATTAATCAATTTTAATCACTGTCACTACCGTTGGCCACCGCCGCGCCGCTCTACACGTCTGTGATTTTGTGCTTGTCACCCCCACCACCTCTAAGGACATGTCTTGCAAATGTGCACTCGAATACACATTTGAATCCGAACTTGACGGTTGAAATTGCAAAAACCAATGTAAACGTACTACCCTAAGGGGTCACTATGCTATCGTGATTAGGAGAGTCCTGATGACATCAGGTGTTTAGATGTTTAGATGTTTTGTTGAGTTGAGCATAGAAGACTTTTTACATTGTGATTAGATTGGAAGAAGGAAACACAAATGAAGTGATAATGAAGGACAAGTTCCTGTTGGTCAGGAGCAATCAGAGCTGAAAAACTTACAAATCCACAATGTGTATCTCGTCAAGTGACATTTAGTTTTGTAATCAATTCGTAGCCACCATGTGCACTGTATACTGCACACTGCATCTAACCGGAAGTGTGCACGGAGCCGAACGTAATTGTCAGTAAAAATTAGAAATTTAATAAAAGGGTGTGATCGTTACCTACTACATAGTACATACAGACAACAAGGACTGTGGTAGATTTAGTACCAGGGAACATATGGCATTCCCGAAATTGAACCCACAGTCCGTATCATCTTGGCTTGGGGTTTCTCCACTTTTTAGTTTTATTGTTTTTTGTAAACACGTTTCTTGCTTTTTTTATTTCTTGTTTACCCTGTCCTGCTGTCCTTATTTATATTTGCTACTCATCCTAGCGTATGGTATCCGGCTCGACTCTGCTACTTTTGATCCTTTGCAGGTCAGCAGTTATTTTGTGAAGCAGAAAAAGGAGGACATACTATTTGTTGAGAATTCTAAAGTCGGTCAGTTTTGCAGCTGTTGTGCGGTGGTTTCGTTAAAACTTACGTGAACATTTTTCAATCTTTCTTTAGCCCACATGTCCTTGTCAGTGGGCGTGTGTGTGTTGATTATTCTACTACGTTCTAGGCTAAGGTATACCGGAAGAGTGGAAATTACTAATTACTGTTGACTATCAGGAAGCAAACAATTTAGTTTTAATGAAAAAGTATCCTTTTCATATATGGTCACAACAACTAACCGCAAACCGGACAATGACGGACGTTATCATCATGTATCATCATACATCCGCGCTTTTACGGCTCACACTCGACACATTTACATAGACTATCCGCCATAAAGTAACAAATGCTTATGTCCCGACGAGTATGACCCCCATCTCTTCAGGAAGAAGCTAGGATGAAGGGAACAACAAGTACTTGTCCAAAAAATGTCATTCACAGAAGCCCCAATTTTTATTGCGCTACAGTTATACTGGCTGTGGCTAACATTACCGACTAATAGTGTAGTGGTCTTCCTTCTTGGCGTCGTGTATCCTGCGTGCATAGTATACCGTTTACCTCCTGTGTTTACCACCATTAAGCCAATGTACCGGGCAGCATATGCTTCTGTTTGACCCCGTTTCATGGCTCGAAGGCAAGTCGGGAAGGTTTTCTCTAACCAACCATCCCAGTCAGTCGAGTATGGTGCTAATTGCAATTGAGTGTCCTTTTTCTACCTCTACTGTTACACGTTTTTTTTTTTCTTGTGTGTTTTCCCGCTTTTTATTCGTAACATCATTTCGGACGGAAATTGTTGAATTTTTGATATTGCCTTTCAGTGGTGATTGTGGTGTTTTCCATAAAGTCACGAGTCGGGAGTTGTTCGTTCGTATGCATCCTGAATTCAGGACGACAGGTGGTGCAGTATGCATTTACTGCGGGTTTTCTCTCCTTCGTTTTTTGTTTGTTTTACATTTTTGGGACTTTTATGAAAGTGGCAGCGTAAATTTTGTATGTTACTGGTGTTTGAAATTTTTCAACGATGCCAAGGTGTGGGATTTTTAATTAAATTTTTCACTCAACTGACGTAGAAGGTAGCAGAGCCTTTTTGCTCATCTGCTTTTACCTTTTTGGTTTTGTATGTTTTGTTATGTAATTAATTATATTTTTTGATAAGAGCAGTGATTTGCGCATGTGATTTTTATTCAATTTTTCGGTTTTTGTAACGGTTGTCGAATGAGTTGTGGCCTTTTCGAGGGCACTACAGATGTATGCACTCCTAGTGGTTAATCGAAAACGATTTTCTATTAAAAGTGATTGACCTATGAATTGTGATTGCTGACTCCTATGCAGTGTAGGAAAAAATGATATTGGGAAGGATGATACTCTGCTAAAAAGTTTTTCTGTATTTCGCATGGCACATTACATGTCTGCCTCTGACTAAGCAGCTCTGAACAAGTAGCAACTTTCGATGTGATACTTACATACTTACTTACTTTTCAGACCAGCAACTCATGGAGGATCTGGACCTGTGTTAATACACCCGTCCATCCTTGGTGGTCCAAGTTGCCTTCCGTTCGCCATCACTTGGTCTTTATACGGAGGCTCGGCCTCCCCTTTTTTCTCGAACCGGGAGGCTCTTAGCTGGAGCGTTGGTGTCCATATGCTCGATGTGGCTGAGCCATTGTAGTCGACGAATTTTCGCCTACCTAACCACATCCTTGTACAGCTCATAGAGCTCGAGGTTATTTCTTCTCTTGCATTCGCCTTCCTGACAGACAGGAGCGAATATCCGTCATAGAATTCTTCTTTCGAAGGAGCCAAGGATCAGCTCTGCTGTCTTGTGTATCGTTCAGCTTTCGGCACCATATAGTAAGACTGGTAGGATAAGAGTCTTGTAGAGCATAAACTTAGTTCTTCGAGCCAGGAGTTTGGACCCCAGCTGTAGTAGCAGCGATTGCCGAGGGTGATTCTGCCCCGGATCTTCACCATGGCATCATTCGTGGAGTTGATGTTTGCCCCGGAGTATGTGAACTCCTTCACCACCGCGAAATTGAAGCTGCCGAGGTTCTCATCGCGTACCTGTACTCCTCGATATTCTTTCGCCGCAGCGTCACGAGCTCTTATGTTCTTCGGTCGGTCGGTCGCTCGCTTTTTCTGCTCACACTCGCCATCAAACCATGGGCTTCTTGTCGATGGTGACGTGTAGCCTATGGTTATTTCAGCTACTTCCTTGATGGCTGAGCGGCAATGGAGGCACATAGGTCAATTTGCTCGACAATTCGATCATCTGGAGACCACCGGATTGCTGTGTGGGTCTTCTTGCGAGGAAATCTTGTGGTACTTATTACCGTATTATGAGTTGCCGCTAAGTCCGAAATTCTGAAGCCGTTGTCTGCTGTCGTATCGTGCAGGCTAAGCTTTCCAAAGTCGTTCTCCTTACCGATGTTGGCGTTGAAGCCGTCGAGTACGATTTTGATGTCATACTCCAGACAAGCTCGGTATTCATCGTCCAAGAGATTGTAGAAATCATCTTTGATGGGTTCTTCAGCCTCATCGGTAGGGACGTGTGCACAGATGAGGCTGATGTTGTAGAATATGCCTTGGATGCGGATGACAGCTAGGCGATCGCGATTCCCACGACGAATCCGCATCCTAATAAGTGCAGCCTTTTGAGGCAACTGTAATAAATGTCGCACCACCGCCATTCGTCCTATTCCATTAGTAATTTCCATGGTCAGAAAATTTCCAGATGGTACCACGAGGAGTTAGAAGTGGGAGCTGGCTAACAGAGCTGCAAGATGCTTTTGTTAGTCTTTTACCATCCGTAGGTCCCTTTTACGTGTGGGAAAATAAAATCACACACAACATGGGTGTTTGAGAGAAGCTCGGCTTTGGTCCTTCATGGACTGCAACGCCAACATACATACATACATAAGATCACCTATGGGTGTTCGTTTATTTTTGCGCGTCCGTTGGTTGCTTATCGCTTGTCTTCCGGGGGAACATAGTCCGTGTCAGCACATTCCTTGAGATGTGTCTTGGTTGCGTTGTGCTTCTCTGGGATGATTCGGGTCAGTCTCTGTCCTGCTGCCACTCTACGCATTTCACCATGTGCGATGTCGACAAATAGTTGAAAACTTCTCCTTATGTGATCCGTATGAGAGTCAAACTTTGAGTCAATGTTTCAAGCAAATTGGTTAGCATCCTACTAATTACATGTGAAGTGTTGTGTTAAAAGGCCATGGTTGACTCTGAAGTATAGGCATAGACGATTTAACTGACGACTTCATTACCGAAACCCCTTTTTCAAAAAGCACAAATCTTGATAATGTATCTCATAAATTTGTAGGTGTTGTTCGACGGTAGGTATACCTGCTATAAAATGTCAATAAAAGCTGAGCGCGCCTGATTTTAACACGTTCCACAGGACATACATCTACTGTCAAAAAGGGAACACTGAAAAACCGAACAGCCAAAAAATCATCAATTACAATGACATTTATAGCCGAATAGATTGTTTGTTGGTTTTCAAAAATACACATTTGAAATCGATTACATGCGGGAAAATCTACCTAAGAGGGCTCAGTGCTTTGGACAGCTTTTCCTGCCCATCAAACACATGTACTTATTCATTAATGTATTGTAACGAAAACTAAATCATTCAGTATAGGGTTCGATCACTGGGTCGCGATAAACTACAACTGTTTACTTTATTACAGGCTTTTGCACACTTTACACTTTATTGCTTACTCACACCTTTATTACAAGCACACCCCTTTCTGCACTTTGCCTCACAATTTGTCTCTACAACTCATTAGGTGGCTTAATTACTTTCCAACTGAACACCGACTGATCACTGGTTATTGAATCCCGAAAACTGAATACACTGTCATACCCTGAATGCCAACGAGGGAAGGGTGTTCCCGTTTAAATAGCCCCCGGTCCACTTTCTCGAAGTCTCTAGAATGCTCTCGAAATTGACATTCAGCAGTATGCTCCTAAAAGTTGTGATCATTTCCTTTTTCAGCTGCAACAGAGCATTCCAAAATTTGACAGCAAAATTCGAACTTAACCGTCGGTTCGTGTCCGTAGGGGTATTTTGTGATATTGCCAGGCAATCTGTGCGAGCTAGCAATTTTGCGTGATTGTTGTGGCAAGACACAGCATAGGGACCCTTCCTATCTTCCTGTTAAATGTCATGTTTTCCCGATGTGAGTCTATGTCCTTCCTCCTTTCATATAAGCATTACTATCTCCATCTTTCTCTCGAGTTGTTTTAAGTAAGGTTGTTGCATACGCTTAAATGTGGTATTGTCTCTCCATCATTTTACAGTAATCTAACCATATTGCCACGTAAATTGTTAAATTCCAGCATAAAGTCAGTTCCCTTCCACTAAAGGGTATTCTCTTCCCAAGGATCCAAGACTAACACTCAGTTTAGTAAACTGAAACTCATCCATCCGTCCTGTTCTTCTCGTCACGAAATTTTAACAAATTACTTGCATTCGGTACAGTCGCTAACTTAAAGCCATTCATCAGCCCGAAATCCTTTAAACAAGAACAAACTACTCCCCGTACACTCACCTTCACCGTCGCCGACCGTGTTACATTCACCAAACGTCAAAGCACACGTTATGCATAACGAAATTGCTGCCTCCCCCCCTACGCCCACCGCCCGTTCCAAGTGAACATAACTTACGCTTTGTTTGGAAGTAAACAAATAAATAAAAAAACAAAAAAGCTTAAGCGGCAGAAGGAGTAAAGTGTAAGTTGCAAGTTGAAAACAACTCACGCCTGCATGCCTGCACGACAGTCGGGCTTTCTTCCGACGACAGCAATCCGAAAGTGAACATAAATACACCTCCGTCTGTGTATGGGTGTGTATTTAAATTTTTAATGAAATACCTGAAATGAGTCCTAAGGCAATTTCGGATGCAATATGCAAACACGAACATAACTATCGCGTGCATCTAACATGCAACAAGACAAATAGCTGCTGCAGAACCCCAAGCGAGCGTACGTGCCTTTGACAAATTTTCTTAAACGACTTGTAAGATACGAGTATCTGTGAACGGTTGAACAAAGATACAATTTATTTGCATCCTCGGGCGGAAAACAAGAAATGTTGCGCAAAATATTGTGCATCACATTGCTTCAATTGTGTTTTTGTGTGGGTGTAGTTGGGTGGGCAAGGACGAAAGGTAAAATTAAAATCAAACACGTCTGATTGGCGTGCAAACTAGTGTGAACAGGCGGGCTTGTTGGATTCCCTCAAACCACAAGGATTACATTCTTGTGCACCATTTGACACAGTAAAGCATCAAGACGGTGAGCGGCAATATCATAGGAAAGTCGTAACGAGCTGAAAAACAGCAGCTGCAGAAAAAAAACAAGACAAACACCTTTAAATGGTCTGACTTCAAAGGCAATCAGGCGAGATGAATCCGTTCAGATACAGCCAACGCGGTTCTCACCTTTACAGGGCCGCCAGCACTAGGAGGATAGGGGACTGGAATGTGGATGTTTCGAATTGAAAGTTAAGATATTTCCTCGTTTACCACATAGCAATCATTCCCATCGTTCTTTGCATCTTGTCACTGAGCACTGAGGTTGTCGTTCTGTTCTATCTTTCGCAACGAACAAACAAAAACATTTACCATGTCAGCTTCAGTAAAAAAGAATGATCGAAGGATAAGAAGAACAGAAGCAGAAGAACGACTTAAATTGGGTAAACCTGCAATGAATAGTGGGGGCCAACCGTTTGTCCTTGCAACTTCGTAAAAACCTACCTATAGTAGCTTTACCTTCTGTACTCCCACGCTCAGCCAGCAGTGTCGTCGACGATGGCAGTTGTGGAATTGACAAACGAAGCGAATGGAGTGTAAGTCGTAATCCCGAATGATGTGTTCCATGGGAGGTGGGTGTGATGCATTTTCGAGTTAAACTTTCATCCCCCGTTACTGGATGTATTTGCATATCCTGTTGACATACGTTTCGTTAGCCCGTCACCATTCCACCGGGGGCTAGTATGTTTTCCTAAGTTATTTCTGCATTTAAATGGATACGTCTGTCCGGAACGGATGCGCCCTGAAAGGAGACGAAAATTAGGGGGACGTTGAGACGTTGCTGTCCAACAGACTGTTGTACTTCTTCGGTAAGGAGGTTGCATTAAATCTATTCTCCATCCTCTAGGGATGCGTTGAATCCTTTTTATTTAATTTTTTTTAATCTTCCTAAACCGAACTGTACCTCGATTACTAATGGAAGCTTACATTCCCGAGTATTAAAACATGATTGAAATGAGAAGTCCATTCCCTTTTTTCTTATGCTTCATCAAGGATCTTATCCATTCTACATACTTACAACTTTCATTCATGGCAGACTGGTCAGCTAAATAGCGCGTAAACGGCGCGGCGTACCACCAATCAGATAAAAAAGAAAAATTAATTAAAAACTTTTTCATTAATTCATTTTTTTTTTAAATATTTTTTATTCCCTCTATCGAAACGATACAGTTCATTTTACAAAACCTAAATATTTATGCTAATCCAGAGGTAATCCCAGTGATATGTAACACAACCCTCATGGTGAGTATCAAATTCTATTTTATTTTGTCGTTTTTTAATTTTCATTTATTTTTTTTATAAAACATATTTTCCTTATTAAAAACAGATTTTATTTAAAAATGTTAATAATTCTAATTCTTTTTCACGCACAAAGTTATTATGTTAATTGATATTAGCTGGCTTAGCTCGTTCCACGTTGGGTTTATGGATTTTTTTTTGCTTGCACTGAATTAGATTTAATTTAACCGAGACTTGCATTTGTTTTTATTTTTTTCTTATATATAATGGTTCTGGAATAGTTGGTTTATTTATTTTTATTGGGCATGTTTTTAATGCGAGATATATTCAGCCGATAGGTAAATATTTGGAATTTAATTAGGTTAGGATTTTTGAAAGGATTCATCTACCATGCGGGGTAATGCGAAAAATTATGGACGAAAGCCAGTGGGAATATATAAAAACCAAATGCCAAATATCGAAAAGTCAATAGGAGTCGATGTTATTGCAAATTATTTAATACAAATAGCCACTAAGTGCATAAATATGTCGATGCCTGAAGTGGTGCGGTAGCCAATCCCGGATGAGGTATTGAATATTCACGCTTTTGCCCTGATTCGGGCATTTGAAAATTAACAGCTGTTAATCACTCTAAGTGAGTAATCAAAAATTAGAAAGCTGATAATAGGAAAACCATTTGCAGGTTGTACAAAAAAATGGTGTAGGTTTACGTGGCATATATGTCCTTCCATGCGTAAGCACATTTGGGCTCGATTGCACCCCCACTAGTGCTGGATAAATAAGTTAATCAATTAAGTTAATGATAAAAAACTGAGGTATCAACAAGCATGGATATACTCGTACTTCTTCTTCTTATTCGTGGCGCTACAGATCGGTGTAGTCTTGGGCCTCGACCAAAAAGCGACTCCAGTCAGCACGATCTCCTGCCAGACGTCTCGAGTCAAGCACACAAAGGTAGTTGAGGTCCTTCTCCACTTATGTGTGCCCAATGGCTCGGACCTTGTAGGAGGCTTCAGAAAGGACACCTTCGAAACTGCGAGGATAATTTTGTCACCGACCCGCAGGGAATAGTGGAAGTATTTAAGCCGCATTTCCAGCAGCTGCTTTACGAGCATGACCAAGAGAGAGTGGTAGGGACCGAGGATATTCCAACTCGAGCCGCTGAAGTAGTCCTCCCACCCAGTATCGAAGAAGTCGGCACAGCTATTCAGAAGCTGAAGAACAACAAGGCCGCAGGCTCAGATGCCTTACCGTCAGAGCTCTTCAAGGCTGGCGGCGATGTTTTGGTAGGGAGGATGCACCAGATCATCTGCAAAATTTGGGAAAATTAATGCATGCCCGACGACTGGAATACCCGCTCTATTTGCTCCATCCATGAAAAAGGCGGTCCTACCTCTTGCAAGAACTATAGAGGTATATCCCTGCTCAATGTCGTATACAAGATCCTGTCCAGCGTATTGTGTGAACGTCTAAGCCATTTTGCACCGCACTAATCGCTAGCTACCAGTGCGGCTTCCGGCCCGGCAAATCGACTATAGACCAAATGTTCACACTTCGACCAATCCTGGAAAAGACCAACGAGTTTCGAATCGATACACACCATCTTTTCATCGATTTCAAAGCCGCATACGACAGCATTCATCGCGAAGGACTGTTTGGTGCGATGGCCGAATTTGGTATTCCGGGAAAACTGATCCAGTTGTGTTGCGCCACGCTAAAAGAATACGCGATGCACCGTGCAACTCGGTTCTAGGACTTCGGAACCGTTTGAAGCATGCACCAAATTTCGGCAAGGAGATGCGCTATCATCTGACTTCCTCAACCTGGTACTGGAGCAGATAGTGCGATGGGCAGGCGTCAACAGGGAAGGCACTAGCCTTTCGCCGCCGTGACATTGTGGAAGCATTCACGGCGATTGAAGAACAGGCGAAACGAGTTGGTCTTAAAGTCAATGAGGACAAAACGAAGTACATACTGTCCGTCGCTCACCACCTGGGACAAAATATAACAATTGACAGCTACAATTTCGAGGTAGTTAAGGAGTTTGTCTACCTCTGGGCAAACAGTCTTGCTGTACGGAGCCGAAAGCTGGACGATATGCAGGACAGCGGGGCTGATTTTGGGTTCTATCTGTGAGGAAGGTGAATGGGGAAGAAGACATAACCGCTAACTCTACGAGCTGTACAAAGGTGTGGATGTAGTCCAGAATACAAAGATTCGTCGAGTACGCTGGCTCGGCCACATCGAGCGCATGGATATCAAAGCTCCAGCTAAGAGGGTCTTAGGAGTAGGATCGCTCGAGTAAGTAAGTGAGTAATGGCTCAGATTCGAATATTCATTGGGTCGGACCTATGTTGTACATACGCTCTACATGGTCTAGCCATCTTAAGTCTTGTATCTGCAGACGCTTAACCAGGCACATGCTGCCGTACAGCCCGTGCAGTTCGTGGTTGAATCTTCTCCTCCAGATGCCGCCAGCGTAAACAACAAAAAAGATCGCACTTTTCACTCGAAAAGACCAAGAAATCAAGCCCATGCCCCTACACTATGAAGCTGGACTGGGGTAATCGGGGTAGTATATAAAGTTTTTCTAGAGATGGCTCTGTTACTCCGCGTTTTGAGTAAAAAAAAAGCTATTGTCAAGAGTCATTCTGCGCATAATCTCGGTGCTGTTGTTTTTCGTATTAGTTACTGCGGATCCAAGGTGGACAAAGTTCTTGACTACTTCGAAGTTCTTGCTTATATGAGTCGTCTAACACAGAACACGAAGTTCTTTACTACCTCTACGCTCTGTCCTTTTTTGATGACAGCATTGTACTTTGTTTTGCCCTCGTTTACCGGCAGATCCCTTTCAGCCGCTTCCACTTCAATGCCAGCAAACGCCTTATTGACGACCCGCTGCGTTCGACCAATCACGTCAACATCATGCGCGTGAAATAGCAGTTGAACGTACTTTTAGAAGATCGTCCCCTAGTGCTGTCTTGTGAGTTTTCGCACGATTTTCTCAGGTATGATAGTAAGTAGGTCACATGTTAGCGCGTCGCCCGGTTTAAAACTTTTTTTGACATAGAAGGTCTTAGTAAGTTCGTTACCGACCTTGATGCAGCATCGAGAATTGTCTGTCGTCATCTTACACAATTTGGTAGAAAAACCAAAAGTAGACATAGCACTGTATTGCTCGTCTCTATTTACGCTTTCATATGTGCTAAACAGTTCTGGGGACAGCCCATTCGCTCCAGCAGCTTTGTCTGACATCAGCCTTGATATTGCTATCTTGACCTCGTCAAAGTCGGGGGACGCAATTCTTGTCTATTGTCGTCCAAGTTGAGTGGAACATTCTCCTTGACCATCTGCAGAAATGATACTTCCAAATTCTCAGTATCCACTTTACTACAAGTTGTCCATTCTCGTTCCGGCAGGGTTCGATCCGGAGTTTGTTTTACAGATCCCTCTCAATCTCCTCGAACGTGCGCTTCTCATGCTCTCTCTTCTTCTTTTTGAGAAGCTGGTTCTTTTCTTTTTTCATGGAGCTCACGAACAGCTCTGGTCTTTCGATGTAGCATTGCCTTGTAGACGTCCGACTTAGCTGCGTAGGCCTGCTTGCACTCGTCTTCAAACCACGGGTTTCTTCTGGGCGGTGGTGTCGTAAAAGCCAGCACATCGGTGGCAGCTTCTTTAATAGCTTTTTGACAACGCTGCCATTCTTCTTCTAACGTTAATGCAGGCGGCGTCGAACTTTCAAAGTATTATTGGAAGACTCGGTCGACGAAGTTTCTAGCGGTCGGGTTACTTCCCGACGTCAAACCTTGGTGTTCCTTCTCACCTCGCTTGGTTTTTAACTTGGCCACAACAAGGAAATTATTCGTGTTGGCTCGGACAATGAGAACACTGGAGGGGTGTCTGACCTCAATTGCAATGTGATCAATCTGGTTGATGTTCGATTGATCGGGGGACCGCTATATACTTTTATTGATGTAGAGATGTGAGAACCGCATACTTACTACACAGGGGTTCCGCCCGAGTCGAAGTTCACCAGCTTAGGTCCGTTCCTGCATGTCTTTTTCGTGCAGACTGTGTTTTCCGATGAACACGGAAAGGACATCTTCCCTTCTCAGCTGTTCATTGAAGTCTCCTAGAACGATCTGGGTGTAGCAACTGGGGGCATTTACCATATGTCATTTTTAGGAGATCATAGAAGTCATCCTCGCTATATTCATCCTTGTCCTCTGTCGGGGCGTAAGCGCAAATCAGGCTAATGTTGCCGAATTAAGCCCTGATGCGGATCGTTTTGAGGCACTCGCTTGTACATTTAAAGCGTAAGGCTTGCCTTTGTCTGCCTCGAACAACAAATCCACTTCCAAATAAGCACTGCCTTCCACGTCTGTTACAATCGCCGTAATAGAAGTTGCAGTTTTTCATCCTCTTTTTGCCTGGCCAATCCCACCGCATTTTCTGGATTTCGGTAATGTCTGCTTTGTATCAGTCAAGGGCCTCCGCGAGTTCATCGGCTGCACGTAGTCTGTTAAGGGACCTCACATACCACGTGCAGAGCCAAAATTCATTGTCCTGTGTCGTACCTTGAGCGAAGAAAAAAAGTGTACACCTCTGAGCTTCATATTTCAAATTCAATGATTTGTTCCATTGGAGGTTTATCTTACAACAAGAAGACTTATGCATCTGCGGCCACGGGGTGGCCGTGGTGCAGTGTTAACATCATCGACCGCCGAGCGGAAGGTCTATAGTTCAAATTCGCTTCATAGCCAAGAAAAAGTAATTCCTATACGGACAAAAAGTATGCAACGCAGTTGTGAATGGAAAGTGGCCAGACGTACTGCTGCAGGCATAACACTCACAGTATATGGTCAACTGAAATTCATCCTCTGCCTATGCAATACTAAAGTGCTCGAACGAATTACTACGGACTATAACCAACGCCGAATTTGGTCGGCTCTCGTCCTATCTAGGACCCCTCAGAGTAGTGAACGAACGAACGAACATCAACGACCCAAAACCACTGCACTACGTTCAGGTTGTGTGTGTAAACACATCATAAGAGAATATAAAAAAAAAAAAAACAAAACTTTTGAACCTGCGCGAGTCTCTAAAAAAAAATAATAAAAAAAAAAATAGCGGTGGGGATCACTTAGACCGCGGCTTGGCCACCATTAATCCTGGAACCCTTTTATGCTTTGAATAAAATATAATAACTGCCTGATAGGAGATGGGATGGAGGCTCTTCATTTTTCCCATCGTGACATCTACTGCAATGGTCTCTAAACGGCAGTACTAATTTAGCGGCATGTTTTCCCAAAGCGCAGTAGGATTCAAATTAGGCTGCTTATACATTGCCTGCGTATTTTTAGCAGGCTTGTGATTCTACGTTGACACTACCTGGCCCAAGTTTGTCTCACGTACATAGTTGCATGTATCAGGGTCCAGTGTTGGCATTAATCGATTAATTTTTTAATCAACTACTTAATTTGATTAATTTTAATCAGATTAAATTAATCATGATTGAAATAATCGTGATTAAAAAAGTAGTCTTAATCATGATTATTGGAGTTAATCATTAATCAATAGTCATTAATTGATTAACTTGATTATGATTATTTCTTGAAACATATGTACTTACTTATCAGGCCTGCGATCCATGGAGGATCTGAGCCTGAGCTATAGCTGCTTCCATCCTTGACGGTCCCGGGCACGCTGCTTCCAGTTGTCAAGACCAAGATGTCTTACATCCGCGATTACTTGATCTTTATACCGGAGGTTCGGTCTTCCTCTTCTTCTCGAACCAGGAGGCTCGGAGTCGAAGACCCTCTTAGCTGGAGCGTTGATGTCCATGCGCTCGACGTGGCCGAGCCAGTGTAGTCGACGAATCCTTGCCTTCCGGACTACATCCACATCTTGGTACAGCTCGTAGAGTTCGCGGTTGTGTCTTCTTCTCCATTCACCTTCCTCACAGACAGGACCAAATATCCGGCGCAGAATTTTTCTTTCGAAAGAACACAAAATCAGCTCCGCTGTCCTGCTTATCGTCCAGCTTTCGGCTCCGTACAGCAAGATTGGCAGAATGAGCGTTTTGTAAAGCATGACTTTGGTCTTTCGAGTGAGGAGTTTTGACCCCAGTTGTTTGGACAAGCCGAAGTTGCAGCGGTTGCCAAGGGCGATTCTATGCCGGATCTCCACTGTGGTGTCATTTATGGAATTTACGTTTGGCCCGAGGTAGACAAACTTCTTAACTACCTCGAAATTGTAGCTCTCAATTGTTATATTTTGTCCCAGGTGGTGAGCGACGGATTGGTTTTTGTTTGACAGCATGTATTCCGTTTTGTCCTCATTGATCTTAAGACCAACTCGTTTCGCCTGTTCTTCAATCGCCGTGAATGCTTCCACAATGCCACAGCGAGAACACGCGATGATGTAAATATCATCCGCGTATCCTAGCAGCTGGATGGACTTGCACTATCTGCTCCAGCACCAGGTTGAAGAAGTCACATGACAGCGCATCTCTTTGCCGAAATCCGGTGCATGTTTCGAATGGTTCCGAGGTCCTAGAACCGAGTTGCACGGTGCATCGCGTGTTTTTTAGCGTGGCGCGACACAACTGGATCAGTTTTACCGGGATCCCGAATTCGGCCATCGCCCCAAACAGTTCTTTACGATGAATCGATCAGCCTTTTAAATCAATCAAATTTAAACTTACATTTAATTTGGACATAGTTAATCTATTAATCAAATTAACGATTAATATTTATGATTAATAATCTTAATCATTTAAAAATTGATTTTGATTAATTAATCTTAATCAACATTTTTGATTACGATTTTAATCATTAATTTTTAATCGTTAATCAGATTAACTTTGGGCCAACACTGTCAGGGTCAGGCCAGTCGAGAACTCAGTGTGGTGTTCCTTCTGGCTAGTTCGTCTGCCTCACAGTTACCTGGTATATCATTATGCACAGGTACCCAGCACAACGTAACAGCGCAGCTTCTCGATAAATTATTTAGAGATTTACGGCAGTTCCTCATCAATTTTAATTTTATCATTCGCGATTCGAGTGCTTTTATAGCCACCGGGCTGTCTCTGTAGATGACAATGTTACTGTGGTCCATCGATCTCAAAGACAGCCAGACGGCGGCCTCACGAATTGCCGCTAATTCAGATTCGAATATACTACAGGGGTTCGGTAGTCTAGAGGATTGGCCGATTTTCAATGTCGCTGGACCCGTCCATAAATATTTCCAGTGCAGTGCCCTTGCTTGGGAGTTCATTCCCCTCCCATTGTCCTCGGTTGGGAATAATTGTTTTATATAGAGTCTTGAAATCCAAAGTCGGGACTAAGTAGTTCGAAAATTCGCCTAAATCACTATTTTATAGCAGAATACCAACGTGCTCTGAGCGAGCTGATTCTTTAAGTCGCAACGCCGATTCCTGTAGCTTTCCTTGCCAAAAAGATTCAAGAGGAGTAGGCGAAGTATCGTTTCGAGGGCTGCAGTTATAGTGATGCATGCTATCCTATGTACCCTACTTAGAAGTTTGACCTAGTTAAATCTGCGCAGTGCCGTCCACCATACTAAGCAGCCGTACGTTAGTATAGGCCTAACAACCGCGGTATACAGTCAATTTGTGATATGGGGTCCGATACTCCATCTGGTTCCCAAGGCTATCTTGCGGGTGTTGAATTTTCGATGCTTTCTTCAGTCTGTTCTTCTTTAATGCTAGTGCAATATCGTCTACATACGCAGTGACTTTTAATCCGGCGGCTTCCAGGGATAGAAGTACTTTGTTTACAACTAGCACTCACAATTGAGGCGATAGTACACCTCCCTGTGGCGTGCCACGTTTCACTGCCCTTATTTCATGGTAGCAGCCGAATCTCCAGCTTTATGAAGCAATATACGGTATGGGTTTTAGGGGACCTTTTTTTCACGTTCCAAACTGATGGTTTATCCGCTATTCTATGCCCTTGTAGGGCAGGGCCATACAATCTTGGAACCTGAGGCCGAAAATGAGGCCACAAAATGAGCGATCAGAAGCTTGTCTTGCATATCTAAAGCAGGTCCGTACTATCGTACCTTTCCTCTATGTCATGTAGCATTTAATACAGAACATCGATTTCGATACATAGGTATATCGACCAATTGCAGTACATTCTCAAGCCCTTCAAGCTTGTATCCATGTTACTTTTTGCATATCATCTCTGACTAATCCCTTTTCGGTTTTGACCACACACATGGGTGGTGTGTGGGGAAGAGCATCGTTTCCAAATCGGATCTGTGTTCAACGCACAAGCCGACAGGATTCTCCTTATTTCAAAATTCCTTTTTCTGTGTTTAATTTTTCACCCGCGGCTAAGTAAATCAATTTAATTGTTTTGTCAGAAATTCATACTCCCCGAAAAGGGGCTCAATCAACAACGGAAGCAGTCCAAATTGAATTAACTCATCTTTCAGTACCACACACAGATACACACAGCAATACCGTCTCGTCTCCTGCACCGTATAATATTTCAATTTCATTGCTGCATCCTGAAATTGTTGCGTACTGCGATTGAGTCGAGCAGTTAGCCCTTCATGTCGGATACAAGGAAGCACTGTATGTATGTAGGTTGTACTAGTAGGACTCGTCTCATCTTTAATTAAATCTGTTCATATCGAAATTGGTTCTACACAACAACCAACCCACTTGTCCTTCTTTGATCACAAAAGAATCGTTTTATTTTTATGTCCCCTTTTTCGTTATCCGTTGTTTTCCGATATCAGCACAAGGACCTGCTTTTGATGCAATGTACGAGAATTCGCGTAGAATTAAGTGCAAGTCACGTCAAAGGATATCGAATCGAATTAAATCCGAAGCAAAACATACGACGTACGTCCGCAAAGCGGACATGGACGAGATTGAGAAGGACGACAGTTTTATTACCAGAAAACGTAATCGGATCATATGATGCTCGTCAGGGTGCAATTAAGGACAACCATTGATCGTGAGAAACAATTTTCTTTTCTAATCAAACCGATAGTTGACTGTGAAGACAGCAGATTACAATACGAAAGACGGACAGAGTCAAGGACGAGATGGAATCCCTTTTAACGAGAAATTCTGGCAAGACGTTTTCTGAGAAAAAAAAAGAAAACAAACAACGATATTGCTATGCGGATAAGGACGAAAAAAGGGTTTTAAATATGATGATGACATCACAAAATGTCGGATCGACAAAACCCTGTATCCTTTTACGCCCCACCGAACACATGTATGTAAGTTCGCACCGCTAACCTCAACATATTTGCACACGAGTATGTGTGTTAAAATTTAATTGCAAACCGCCAGTCGATTAAAAATGCATTAAGGCCGTAGTTCAGTGTAATACGTGGTCAAAGGACCACAATTGTGAGCACAACGATAATAATTTAGCTCAAAGAGGATTTGATAATGCGGAAACCCCTACACGCATCCACCCGTGTCGGGCTGAACAAACGTGCGCGTATAAACACACAAAGGATAATCGTTCTCTCTTTTGCCACGCCGTTATTTAATAGTACCTGTACGCGAGAACGCGAGAAAAGTGACACAGCGATCTACTGTGCGAATCTACATGGAATATGTGGCGATGATGGTAACGGTGGCAGCATTATACGACCGCATCATTATTCCCTGCTGCCAGTGTCCTGGCGTTCCGCCGCGGGATACGTGTAAATGTGAGATTTTCAAGGACCCTTTGTTTAGTATTCCGTATAGTATGTACAATTTGAGCGTTAATGTGTGAATTATGATGAGGCGAGGTCAACTCTATATACGTACATATGTATATCCTTGTTCGAAAGTTTATCTACACATAAGTCATGGGACTGTATGTACTACTGGCGAGCAAGGAAGGCGCACAGAAGTACATATGAAAACTTTTCTTCGTCCTGGTATCTACTCATTACCCCTTCGGAAATTAAACAAAGATTTGAATCAATTGGGATTTGTCCACTCAACCCTTTTGCTTGTCTCCATATCCAACATATCCTTACCATTCGTCCTCTCTGTCTGCTCAGCCATGTGATACGTTTAAGAATAACATACCCTTCCAGATTGAGAAAGAAATTATTGGGCTTAAAGCGACTTATCCTTGTTCGGTTAAATTAAATTTTAAGCCCAATCCAGCATCGTTGCACTCTTGCGAGAGGACCACCTCCATCAACGCTCGACTTCGTGATGTCTGTCATCCCGGTGGAATGAAGTTCCCTAGGGCAAACACAATCCAAGTGTTATTGTCTCCCCGAGGTGTTGTCCATTTGTTCAAGCAATTATATGATATCAAGTCGGATCTCGTACGTTGGAGCGATGATGTGTGGGTACACGAATCCTCCACAGTCGTTATTGACTTCCGCTCGAGAAATAATTACTTCAGGAGTTTCTCTATATAGAGTAGTAGTCCTTAGTAGTGGTGATTGTTATACTGGAAGCCGGTAGTTAAGGACGAGATGATCTGATATTGTTTTTCGATACAGTAGAAGAAGCGATTAATGAAGGGGAGGATTTGCATAGAACAGTTGAGTGGATGAATGTGGCCGAAAAAGCTAATCACTGTTATGGGATAGTTGTAGAGGAGAATGAATGGAGTCGGAAGGAAATGAAATGGCTATAGCGTCATATCCTGCATGGGAATTGTCTACTTGGAAGAAAGATTGGTTGTGGAACGGCCGAAGACGTTCGATTGCTTGTGGCAATGATCAGAGACAAGATGAGATATTCGTATTGGATCTAGGGACTGCGTTTCTTTAGTCATTTATTGAGCCATCGGTTCTGTAATCTCGTATTTTCTCCAAGGCAAAAACAGGGATTTTTCGTAAGAATAAAACCTAATAGGGCGTTCCAGGTCCACCAGGCTAGGGAACAGTCAGCGTGTTCGAACTTTTCATGTTCCTTCGTTACTTACTTACTTAGGTGGCGCTACAGTCCGTGGGGTACCTGGGCCTTAACCAAAAAGCGTCTCCATCTGGCACGGTCTTTGGACAACTGTTTCCATCGCCGCATGCCCAGTTGGTTAAGATCCCTTCCACCTGCGTGGGCCACCGAAGATGCGGCCGTCCTCTGCCGCGCCTTCCTTTCGGGGTGGATTCAGAGACTCTTTGGGTTGGGGCTGTATTTTTCATGCGTTCTACATGGCCTAGCCACCTTAGACGCTGTATCCGCAGACGTCGTACCGGGCCGATGTCGCTGCAAAACCCGCACAGTTCCTCATTAAATCTTCTCCTCCATACTCGGCTTGAACAAACGCGACCATCTCGAAACGAACAAGGGCATCTTCATCTGCTTCTGTTAAGGTCCAAGCCTCTGCGCCGTAAAAGAGGACCGGGATAATCAAGGTCTTATATAGTGTCACCTTGGTTTTATACCTCCGTGTTGCCCGTCTCTTTTTGATAAAAGCAGATATTTGGTTTTACCCTGATTAACTTTAAGACCAATCTTAGCCGCTTCTACCTCAATGCTTACAAAGGCCGTCAATGTCGTCGGCGTACGCAAGCAATCGCGTAGACTTGAAATAAATCGTACCTTTTGTGCGACTCTTGAACGATCTTTTCAAGCACGATGTTGAAAAAGTTGCATGACAGCGCCTCATCGTGCCTTAATAGAGCAGCGAATATTCTCCATTGTCATCCTGCACAGTCGGACGAGTTTGGCAGCGATGTTGAAACTAGAGCATTGTATAGCTCATCTCTATACATGCTGTCATACGTGGCCTTGAAGTCGACGAAACGGTGGTTAGTGTCGATTTGGTATTCCTGTGTCTTCTCCAAGGTCTGCCGTAGCGTAAATATTTTGTCTATTGTGGATTTACCTGGCCTGAAACCACACTGATAAGAGCCGATCAGGTTATGCACAAACGGTTTCAGGCGTTCACAAAATATGGCACAGAAGATCTCGTATGCGATGTTAAGGAGACTTATTCCCCTGTAATTGGCGCAGTTTTAAAGGTCTCCTTTCTTATGAACCGGGCAAACGATGCTGAGATTCCATTCGTCGGACATGCTTTCCTCCGACCATATCTTGCAAGCGAGATGGTGCATGCACCTTACCAGCTCATCTCCAGCTGCTTTAAAAAGTTTCGCAGACTGGCCGCCTGAGCCCCGGCTTTATTAGACTTAAGTCTTAATATCGCTATTTTGCCTTCACCTAGTCCGGGTGGACGGAATTCTCTTACATCGTCGTCCATTATGAATGGATCACTCTGCCTGACAACGGCATCTTGTCTGTCATCGCCGTTATACAGTCTGCAGAAGTGGTCTTGCCAAATCCTCAGCATCGTCTGGGATTCCACTACCATTTCTTTATTTCCATCCATGCAGGAATCCGCTCTGGCTATGTAGCCAGCATGTCCGTTTTGTTTTGTTGTAAAACTTCCGGGCGTCATGCCTGCGAAAGCATCTCTGCATCTCCTCGATCTCACGCCTTCCATAGTTTCTTTTCTTGGCTCCTCGAAAGGTTCGTAAGTCGAATATGCTGGAGAAGTGTCTGGCGTTGATCGCAATTGATCGTCGATTGATCAGGAGACCGCCAGGTACATATACGGATGGTTGAGATGAGGGAATCATCTGCTTGCTACAAGGAGGTTACGCCCCGTTAGGAAACCGGTTAGCCTAAATCCGTTGTCGGATGAGGTGTTATGGTATTATGACGCTTCGTTGCATAATTTTAATTCACCGGAACGCAAGGACCATTGCACATCAAGTCTTTAAATCCTTCCAGAAAATAACGATTTTTTCATGTCTAAAAAGCTCTGCTATCCTCTCGTGATAGAAGAGCATTCATTCCAACGTATTTCCTCTGTGACCAATGTCACAGATAGAGTGTCCCTCAGAACTCTTAACATGTAGACAGAATGCGATTCCTCGAGCCCTTCAACCCTCAACTCCAACGTTTGTAATCCGCATTGCTTAAATGCTTGCTTAGGTAAATTTAAGCAAGAATTCCACCTCTTCCACCAATGCCAGCAACACATATTGCCACACACACACACAATTGTGAGTGCTCGTCCTCGTGCATCCTGTCTTGCTATCACGACTTGCTGCTGATAGAGGTTACAATTTTTTTCTCCTTCCTTCAGTTTCCCTTCATATACATTTCTCCACTTTTTTGGTCCTTTTTCTTGCAACTCAAAAGGATAATGACAACAAAAATATTTACTTGCATATTAAGCGGATTGTTAAGAGTTCTATGGAAAGAGTTCTACGGAAATGCACTCGAGGCAATTTCTCTACTTATGTGCAGGACCTATTCAATGACTGTGACAGGGCTGCAGCGTGTGTATGAAAAGGATGGGTGGAAACACTCCTGTTTTGGTGCTCTTCTTGCTCTAGTACAGGCAGTATCCATATTCAGAGAATGCCTTTCAAGTGCAGGACATTGTCGCGAAGAGTGGATGCAATTGCCATGGCCAACCGTCACACAATGCTTTACTTGTGTTAAGTAATACTGTTTTTAAGTGGTGTAACCTATGGGTACGTGCCCCGGGAGCAAGGATTTAATTGCGGGCAATTAATCGTAGATGCCAGCGAGGCTTGCCACGAAGTCACATCAAAGGTGCGGAAGTTGGTAATCTGGGAAAATTAGTACGAGATTTCGGAAATGCCTCGTTGAAAAGTTGTAGTTAATTCGGTCGATGGGTGCTTGGCTAGAAAATAATGATGGTCCTTGCTTCCTTCACTTGTCTCTCTTCCGCTCAATAAAAAGGAATTTTTCAGATCACGTCCGTGCCTATTTTCTTCTTTTTCATTTATTTATTTTTTATTTATTTTGTTTTTTATTTAATTAAACTTAATTTTGCGTTAGCGAATAAATTTTTAATTTGGTTTACAATATTTTTCTTCGTGTAGGTTAAAGCTCCGGAAGAAATCTTTGAGGCCAGTGGTGGGGGTGATTACCCATTCGCAACGGTATGCTTTCACAATCATTTCATTTTAGTGGCATTTATGAGATTTTTGCTTTTGTTTTTATCCATGCACGCAATACTAACAATAAATATTTTAGCTTTTCGTTTTGGTCCTTTAATTTTATTTTGTGATTTTATGGCAAAAGATTGAGCGACTTTGTGCTGTATAACTTACAATATACACGGACTTTGAGGGTAGGTATGAATTGTGATTGCGAGAACTTTACAATCAAGAACAATAACCTTACGACATAGTACAGCGGAAGCATTCGATTTTCTATATCGGAATTTCGGATGATATGTATACAAAAGGACTCTATCACTTACTAACGTGCACGACACCTTTATATGTGTTGTTGTTTATTTTCTTTTATTTAATTAATTTTCGTTTTATTTTATTTTTATTTTTTACTTTTT
The DNA here is from genome assembly GCA_951905685.1 of Eumerus sabulonum. Taxonomy (NCBI): domain Eukaryota; kingdom Metazoa; phylum Arthropoda; class Insecta; order Diptera; family Syrphidae; genus Eumerus; species Eumerus sabulonum. The sequence goes on along the minus strand of OX645061.1, from coordinate 21,268,475 downwards.
TAATTTAAAGCAGACTGAGTATCCTGAAATTATATTCGATGAAGAAGAATTTGTAGGCGATGATGGGGCAGATGGTTACCCTTTGGTATGTGTTTTCTTTTTTTTTAATTTACTTTTTTTTTAGTTTTAACACTTTTCTTCGTTATTTGTAGTTTTATTTATTTTTTCATGTATTTTGCTTGAAAATGCACAATATTTTGTTTTTTTGTAGACGCTCTTTCCATTTATTATTTTCGAATCATCTTCATCAACATTGCAGCGCACAGAAGGCCTCTTTGATTTTATAGGTACATTCAAGGAAATGCTTTTTCGTATCTGTACAATTTTGATAATTTTTTATTGAATTTTTTACAAATTGTGAGCGCTAAGATAGTTTTCTCGAATGCATTTGAATCGCATCAGGTATAGAGATCAAGGAAGGAAATGGTTAATATGGCTTTTATGTTTACCGATGCATATTCACTTAAAGCTACATTTTACATGATCTCTTAATTACAATCCATTAGATGTTCGTAGCAAAGGTGCGCAACAAAAAACTGTAATATCGTAAATTTAAAGAAATAATAATTTTCGTCTGGTTTCTTAAGCGTTTGATTTTTAATTCTTAAAAACAAAAATACTGATAAACTAGCAGGACATGCCTGGTCCTTAATTGAGATCGAAAGTCAATGCCATTTGACAATTAAATACAATTTCGTATAAATACTGAACGCGATTACGTTCTAGGTGATACGTTCCGAAAGCAAGTCATATTTTGATCATATTAAATAGCATGTTGAAAACATCATATTAAATGTAATCCTCCGTAGCTGCAATTGACATTGGTTTATTGGCATAGATAAGTAATTTATCATATCTCGATAAAAGTTGCCTTAAAGCTTGAAATCTCACCATTTAGCCGGATAATTCTTCCGTCGAAAACGAAAGACAAATTGCTAATCAAACTAGTGTGTCTACCAAGTTCTGCTCTTGCATTTTGGATATATAAAAAAAGTTCGAGATCATTGAATGGTCATGATTCAAATAAAATTACGGCCAAGGATGCTACCATAAACAGGAGCAACTTAGATTTCCCAGAGAAGAATTGGAGCTCTTCTATCGCTCGAGGTTTCTCATCGGACCAAATACGACAGTTTTGTTCGCTTTCAACCGGACGTGAAGACACTTGTCTTGCTCGTCTCAGATCTCACCGAAAATTCAACGCTGAAGATGTTGTAGGCCATATTAAGGAGGCATACTTTTTTGAAGGCTTCCGCTATCTGTTGGAGAACTCAGACGCAAATACTGGTCCATTGTACTCCAAACAAACACCTTACATTCCCCGTTTTCCAGAAAAAGCTTCTTCGATGTAGAGCTGGAGATTCGGCACACACCACGTCGGCCCCAAGCGTGCATCTCCGTGCGCGAGCAAAAGCGTTACAGACACAAAGAAAATGGTCTGCAGTGTCATCCTCCTCGCAACATGCAGCACAGGTAGGCGCCTCACTTATGCCAAGCACGCAGAGATTCTTAGCAAAATTGTAATGGCCCGAAATGACTCACACAATTCTTCTGCAGTCGATTATCCTTAAAGAAAGGACGAACGCTACGGATTTCCTGCAGGCAGCAGGGCATACGCGTTTAGTCGTCCTGCATCCTGGATAATCCCTTCATCTACGGGTGTGTGTATTAAACACCCAACCTTTAATTTAGGAATTATGCAGGTAGACCGAGAATGGGTTAAGGTCCTAAGCAGCTCTCCTCTGAACCCATTCTAGCGAGTTCATCAGATGTCTCATTTTCTGGGAACCCAGAGTGATCTGGAACCCATCCAAGCCTTAGTGAATTTAGTCTACCGACTTTGTTCTAGAAGGACTTGAGTTCATGCACTAATTTGGATGCAGCTTGGCTGTTACTGCAGATGCAATCCTGACGCCATGGAAACTCGAGTGTGAAATTACAGAGCAGTAGGATAACGGGTGGCTAAGCGTCAGAGGGCATGTCCATGAGACAGGGGTCGCGGGACAATTCTTGCGCGATGGGGAAAGACCCCGTACAGCGCAGACAAACCGTTCTTTGAAGTTTGGTAAAAGAGGCTACGACGTATTTGCATGTTGGTCTGTTCCACCAGATAACCGACCACCATATTTTGCCAAAAACTCCTTTTCATTGCCAGAAAGCTGCCAGCGCTTTGGTGGTTTTTGACTCCACATGCCTTGACCAAAGATGCTTGCTATCTATGATGACTCCTAGATACTTAGCTTCCTTAAAAACCGGGATGAAAGTCTTAAGAGGATTAACCGACAGCCCATTTCTGGTACACCAATTATTGACCACATTTAACACTGCCTGTGCTTTGAGACGGGCAGTCACTAAGCATGTGCCGACAGAAAGAACGGCGACATAATCCGGATAGAAATCTGAGTATAGATTTCAGAGACATAGAGAGCATCAAACAGAGAGTCGACTACCATGCACCATAACAGCCGAGACAGTAGGGCATTTGGTTTTTCTGCATGTACTTGCCTATTCTCGTCATTAAACCAAGAGTTTCTTCTATGCGGTGGGTGGGAACCTAATACACCAGAGACAGCACCCCTAATGGCTGTTTGACAACGTCTCTTAAGCTGTTTGAGCAGTTTGCATCGGCTCTTGAGGGAAATTGAGGAAGGCACGATCGGCGAAGGTTCTGGCGACTTTTTGCGATTGCAGATTTTCGACGTCAACATTTGCTAGTCCTACTCGACTCTGCAGTGTTCGTGATATTCGCATCAAGGTAATGATCCGTTCAACATTGGTTCCTCGGAAAGTTCGGACATCAAAGATGCTGGAGGATTGTCTGGCGTCGATCGCAAAATGATCGATTTGATTAACAGACAATTGAAATGAAATGAAATGAAAAGACATCTTTGGCTCTGTCGTCTTTTTCTTCTGTGGGGCCGTGAACGCATATCTAGTTCTCGAAGGTAGGTTTGATGCGGATTGTTATGAGACGTTCGCTCACATGCCGGAAGCCTAAGTCTACCTCGGACCACAAATCCGCATCCAAATAAGCTTTGATTGTTTTCCCTGTAGGTTCTTCCGTATGTCACAGTTTTTCATCCACGTAAGCTTTGATTGTTTTCCTGGTAGGTGCTTCCGTAGTATATGTCACAGTTTTTCATTCACGTATTACCCGGTCCACACTATGGCACTTCTTGGAGTGCGGTAATGACTGCTTTATAGCCACTTAGGGCTTTTACTAACTGGTCGGCCGCACACGGTCGGTTGAGGGTCATTAACATGTCGTCTGACCATTAAATACGAGACTTATGGTTACAGCTTATTGGGCCGTAGTCCAACCAACTAAAGCGACAGAAAGTCAGAAGCCGAGGTTATGGTGAGCGAACAACTCGATTAAGTGATTCAATGTCTGTTGAATCCCTCACGGGATAGTCGGTATGACGAACACCTACATACATACATACCTCCAAACGAGGGTTGTGTTCTTTTCCATTTTTAACCGAAAGCTATTGAAAACCAAGCTTCCAACCGACTACAGAAGAAGGACTTCTTTAAAAGGAAAGTACCCGCTTTCAAATAAAAAAAAAGAAAAGACCAACAGAACACCTTCAATTATGATTCACATGAAAAACAGTTGTTCTCCCCATCATTTCGACTGCACACAAGCGTAAAGCGATCAAGAGAAGGACCACCGCCCAGAAAAGATGCAAGACAAAAGGACTCGTTCGCGCTTACCATCTCCCCAACATGCAGTCCAAACAACTAAGCTGAGAAAATAATAAGAATGAGAATAAGGACGACAACGAGCACCAAGTGAATAGGATGAAATTCTATTATCCTGGCGCAATTGTAATAACAGACAGAACAACAATCTTCAACACTATCCTGCAATTCGCATGTTTTCGCAATACCTACATACTTACGAGTACCACGGCAATAGTGAATAGTCTCGAACTCGAACTCGAACGTCGTGCGTCCTAGATACGAACGATATGCATGGCTACTGCAAGTACAATAGATTAAATTAATTTTATTCTACCGTGCACCTCATGCACAGGCGTTCGGGTTTTTATTTTCATTTTCTTCGGTCTATTGTCTTCTGTCCTCCTCTCCTTTTGTCAGTTTTCTTATAACTCTTCCTGATTATCCTGGAAAAGTGTAACATTTCATTTCCCTCGTCTTACGAGAAGGAACAGGACGATAAGGAAGAAACAGCGAACCCACCTCCTTCTTTAAACTATTCTTTAACATTCCATTAGAGTTGTTCTTCCTGTTTAAATCATTTCCTTTTGCATATCCTGCCCATAATAGCCGTCGACGATGGTTAATAGAATGGAGATGAACAGGGGAGAAAAGAAATCAGCGAAATCGAATTAATTGTAAAGTGGGTCAAACAATCCTTACACAATGAGAAAAGATACAGTACTAAGTAGAGCTGAAGGAGCACTTCAGCTGCACTACAATTGCATCCGACGAGACAAATTGAAATTCCTCAACGGGTCCTGGATCCGAAGCGGGCTTTGAAAGTTCAATATCCTTAACTGGTTTATTGATTTTGTAGTACGCGTTTCACCTGCAGCAGAGAGGTGAATGACAAAAGGATAATTCATTCCGTATTCGCTCTTTGTCGAATGTAAGCATCTAAATACGTAGCATATCCTTGTCATCTTGTATGCTGTTTCTACTTTTCGGTTACATCAATTGCCTTGCATACGATATAACATATACGGGAGTACTGTGCCAGCATATCCTTTTGTTATGCCGCTTACGCTTACACGTATATGACTAAGAGTAGTAATTAAATTTGTGCCGCTGAATGTCTTTGCATTTTCACATTACAGACTCTATTTATCTCTTCCGTCACCGGTAAGGATATAAAGCAAATCGGGAATAAACAACAGAACATGACAGTCAAGACTTGGAATTTGTAAGAGGAAATACGAGTGTAAAACAGAGTTGAAAGTCCTTAGAGATCTTTTGTAGAGCACACGTGCAAAAAGGCAATGTCATTTCGAATTCAAAACAAAGGAAAGACTCTATATGGAGTTGGATTTGTGGATACGTTTCCATTAAAATGTAATAACCACACGTCGCACAATTATCCTTATCGTTCGAGCGGTATTATACCAACGATGTGAAATCGAGGCATACAACAACAGCATTTGAGATAACTCCCAGGAAGGACATCAATTTCGATTTCATACTCACATCCTTGACTGGTAAGCACAGTGCGTGTACACATGTACAACACATCGTTGTATGTATCTCGGCCAAACCGACGAACGAATACCACCTGACATTTTGACAAATTGTATTTTCTATGATATCTAGAATAGATCAAAGCCGCATGGTATTCATACACCTACCAGCACCAGCAACCGAGGATAAATAAATGTGTCATACGAATTTATGCGATGGTCCCAGTTTCCGTATCCTTGCTACTATGCCACTTGACCAGGACTCAAGATTTGGTTTCCTGCGAAATCAGTTCGTTGATTGAACTTGGGGGGTTCGATGAATTCTAATGGCTTTCTAACGTAACGCATCTCTTGATAGTCGAACAGGAAGGTGTATGAAGGGACGAAAGAATCCCTTATTTGTTATACATAGATGACATTCTGAATGGGTGGCGGGAAAGTTATCGATTGAGCGCTTTCTGGGTGTCAAAAGTTTATGTTGTCGACATGACAGTTACCCTACCCCAGAAGATCTCTTCCCAAGTGATTTAGAAATGGAAAAGGAATCGGCTTGTACATTTCTGTATATGTATATCCTTTTTCTTCCTCTTGTTCGTTTCGGAAAGGAGGCCAAAAGTTTTTTCCATTTCCTGTATTTTGGAAAGTTGTGCGAAACTTGTTATACGATGTGTGGCTGTTTAGGGTTTTCTTTCTGGTTTTTTTCCTTCCTCTTCTTGGTCCTTATTTTATAGTGCTGAATGTCCTTTGATGCGGTATGGAAACGGGAAGCAAAAAAACAAGTCAAAAGATAAAGTTCAAGTTAAAGTTACGGGATATAGTATAGTATGGAAATTTAAATTAATTCCGTTGATGGGGCAAAGTCTTTAGGGGACTTGGGAAAGTCAAATTGAATTATTGATGGAATTAATGGGCCGGATTTGGTAGTGTTATCCGATTGGCACTCTCTTGTGAATTTTGTGTGATTCAGGTGAGAGAATTTACATTGACAATCAGACATGCTTGATGGTAGAGCAAATTACAGCTTTTAGAAAGTAAATATAATGGTCTTTAAACCACACTGTAGTTGAGACTTAGTGTGGTAAACTTGTTATGATCATGAAACTATGGTCACTAAGAGCAATGAACAAATCCTTTATAAAGTCTTGCCCAGGCGGCTGACCAGCAAAGGTAGCCAAACACTCATGGTGGTCTGCAGATCTCGTTACCCTCAGAAAGGAAAGCAGATGGCTCAAAGAGTCAAAATGGTAGTAAGGACTGAAATCGTTACAAGATCAGCCTCAGACTATGCAAAAAAGAAATAAGAAAGGCGCAATGAACTTCCTGGCGTAATTTGCGCTCAGCAGTAGAAGGAAATAATCAGGACAGTAGAGTGAGGATGATAATGTCAAAGGCCTTCACTATACCCGCCCTAATTATTATTATATTAACAATCCAGATGGCAACGCAACGGTGACCAATATGGAGTCGGAAGAGCTTTTGCTTAATACACAATTTCCTGGCAATGCAGATGTTTGCTTGGCTTCTTTTCTGGCGTTACAGCCCAAGAGGGCCTCAGCCAAGCTTCTCTCAATCACCCATGTTGTTGTTCACACAGGTGAAAGGGACCTACAGTTTAATGCCGATTCCGAACGGCGTGAGTCGAGAAGCTTTTTCATGGCAAGTTTACTACGGGGGGTTTTGCCAGTACACCACCGAGGAGGAACGTCGCGAAATAAACATTCGATGGCGTTGGTGTTATCGGGATCCGAACTCGCTCATCGTGCGCCAGAGTCCAACACACTAACCACTACGCCACGGCGCCACGGCACACTCGGCTTATACTGAATTACATACCACTTTTCTGGAGAGACGTAAAAGGTAACTTTTATACCTAAAGCGCGAAAAACCTCCAACACAACTGCCAAAGACTATCAGTCTCTCTTCCTTTCTTCTTGGTAGACCCGTAAATTCGCGAAATCCTACAAAAGAGCATGCTTTTGACATCGCACCTATTGTAAGGGCGAAATCAGTAGATACAGCTCTACACATTATAGTTGAAATCATTACGAAATCACTCTCCAACAAAGAATTCACAATGGTTGCCTTCCTTAACATTGAATGGGTTTTCAACAACAGTAAAACGCTAGCTATCGCCAATGCATTAAGCAAGCTAGAGATAAATGGTAATATTACACACATGCAGGTTGATTTATTTCAAATTCGGCTGCTACCAAACAAAAAGGGCAGTAAAATGGGGCACACCACAGGGATTAGTACTATCACCGCAATTATGGGTATTAGTCCTAAAAGAGGACATTACATTTGCAGACAATATTGCACCAGCAACTAGAGGGAAACGCTTCCCAGCAATCCGAGATTTGGCCTAGGCAAACTTGCCAAATGGGCAAGGAACTGTGGGCTTGGAATAAATCCTTCCAAAACGGAGCTAGTATTATCCACAAGAAAACGGTAGATACCTCAGGTCTCTCCTGCAGAACTTACCTTAGGTAAGGTCTTACCTTGGACTCGCAGATCATGCCAAATACTTTGGGGTGGTACTCGACAGGAAGCCCAACTGGAGATTGAATGCGGAAGGACGCATCAAAAAGCAACAACTTCGCTATACACCTGAAAGTAAGCCTTGAATGCCAGATGGGGTCAAACCCCATATCACACAGTGGCTATATACCGCGGTTGTTAGACCTATACTAACGTACGGCTGCTTACAGTTCTGCTCTGGTGGACAGAACTGTGCAGATCTAACTATGTCAAACTTCTAAATGGGGTACAAAGAATGGCATGTATCGCTATAACCGGGGCACTGGGAACAGTCCCTACTGCAGCCCTCGAAACGATGCTTCACCTACTCCCCTTGGATCTTTTAGGCAAGGAAAAGTCAAAGAATTTAGCTCATTGAAAGTTCTGCGAAATAGGCCATTCTATAGGTATTCTACAGCAAAACAGTGATTTAAGTGTAGTCACGGACTAGTTAACTCCTATCCTGGACTTAAAGATTCTATCAAAAGTAACAGCAACAGTGTGGGTGCCGGTGTCTATATACCTAAATCCTAAACTCTAGTGTATTCCAAGCTGAATTAGCGGCAATTCGTGACGTCGCTGACTGGCTATCCTTGAGATCGAGAGACTACAGTGACATTGTTATCTACACAGATAACTAAGCGGCAATAAAAGCACTGGAATTGCGAATAATAAAATAAAAATTGGTCAGGCACTGCCGCAAATCTCTAAACCACGAGCAGCTGCACTGTGATATACCAGGTAACTGACGAACTAGCCAGAGTGAGCACCACACTGGAGATCTCGAATGTTAAAGAGGATATCCATTCACCAATGGAAACACTAAAATATATCACCACCGCTTGATGGAGGGAACTCACGTAGCCAACCAAACAACCAACCATTGTCATAAAACTCTGTGCTTCTATGAGTAACGCACTAGTGCGATATTTCCGGACAGGCTTTCTGCGCAAATTAATTTGAAGCAAAATGGCCACGTTTGATCGCCAAACTTGAATGACCAATTCTGATATGCGTACGTGTTCTGATTGTGTGGGCACTAAGGGCACTGAGCGTACAGGACGTCCAAATGAGGTCACAACCGACTTACTCACTTACTTAGGTGGCGCTGCAGTTTTGGATGAAGCTGGGCCTCAACAAACAAGCCTCTCTAGCTGGCAGGTTAGTTGAGGTCACTTTCCAAAAATGTGCGCCACCTTAGATGCACATATCTGCTACTGTTGGTCTCTTCATATTGGAGCTGTATTATCCATTCGCCCCACATGACCAAGCCGTCCTAGATATTAGATCCATCGACACCAGACCAAGCCTATTTCTTCGTACAGCCCATACAGTCGCCTTCTCCATTCTCTGTCCATAAAAGGATGACCTAGAATTACACGCAACATTTCCCTCTCGTAGCGACCAAGGGCCTTCTTACCTGTTTTTGCCAAGGTCAAAGTCTCTATGCCCTAGAGGTTAGAGGTAAGGATTTTTAAAAGAGGGCTCTACTTCTCAACTGCATTTTGAGCCCAAACAAGCAACCATTGACAAGAAATTATTCTGCGTCTAATCCCAGCATTGGTGTTATTGCTGCTGTAACTAGTGAGCTAAAGTAGACGAAATCCTTGACCATTTTAAAAGTGTAGCTGACAACAATGACGTTTTTTGATGACACCATATACTGTTTTTTTAAAGGTGTACAAATCCAACGTGAAATAAAAGACTTGAAGCTAATGACAATGTCTATGATTCTAGCTTTATTTATTAAAAAATTGTACGCCATCTTATGCTGGATATAAAACAAATGTTTAAGTATAATTTCGAGCTTATGCGCGACATGGCTAACTCGAATGAAGCGCAATCGTTAAATTCAATTTTCGGTAATTTTATCGAGCAACTGGGGTCCATATATCAGTAACAGCACTACCAATGTTGACTTTCAAGTCGTCCTACGTCTCGGGTTTATCGGCATAGACTAGTGACTTCACATACCCCCAGAGAAAGTAATTTGATAGTGTGAGATCATAGGATCTTGGAGGCCAGTTCACATGTCAAATGCGCGAAATTATGCGCCCAGCTTATTTTTAACGCAATAATTGATGGTGCACCGTGTGGCACGTTGTTGAAACAAAAGCTCTGTCACGTCAATGTCATTCAACTGAGGAACGAAGAAGTCAGAATCGACGGTAACATTCTGTCCGGCATCGTCCTTAAAGAAATACGGGCGGATGATTCCACTTACCCATAAAGCACACCAAACGGTGAGTTTTAATGGTTATAGAGGCGTCTCGACAAAAGATTTCTCCACTCCGAATTGGGCAATTTTCCTTGTTCACCTGGATCTCATCGGAGATTAAAATGTTGCGTTAAAAATGAGAATCAAGCTGAATCAAGATTTCGGCTCATTCACCAAACCTATGACGCGTATAATGGTCACACGGTTTCAACTCTTGCACAAGTTAGTTTCAACTCTTATAAGCTTCTTAGCTGAGATCTTTCCGTGAAATCTTTCAAAAAGTAGATGGGCATAGGTCAAATTGCTATGCACGATGGCAAATCGACTCTTCCGAATTCTCCTCAACACTGCGCTCCACAACAACAATAACTTCTCCTGTTCGCACTGTTTGTCGTCTTTGGGGACGCGTAGTATCCACTAGAGTTTACGAGGTGCGAAAACGATTCAGCGCGATGAGTTTGGCGAACCAAACCATGGTTTTCAAAATAAGTTTTCGCAATTTTCACGCATTCTGGTGTAAAATGGCAAGACGTACTTACTACAAATCAACTATTCGATGTCAATTCGATTGTCCGTATAAACAGAGTCGTTATTTTTGCCCTCATTTACCTTCAAATCGGCTTTAACCTCTTCTGCTTCATTATTCACGAGGTTTCATCTACGTCTCGTTGCTCTCTTCCATTCACGTTAGTCAACTTGAAATAGATCGTACCTCTTATGTTGGCCAGTAAACCCCTTATGATTCTTTTATTGGTTAACTCGGTGCCAACTCTAATGGAAGAATGAGAATTCTCCATTATTATGCTGTAAAACCGGATGAGTTTGTCGGAGATGTGTAAACATGAGACGGTTTTACCTAGCTCGTCCCTATAGACACTGTCATATATGGCATTAAAGTCGACGAATATAGTGTGTGTCGACCTGAGATCCATGAATCTTCTCTAAGATCTGCAGCAGGGTACATTTTTTTGGTCAGGAACAACATTTATGTGACCCTACCAAATTGTCTACGACTAGTTTCAAGAGTTCACACAGCGCAGCAATAAAGATTTTGTATACGATGTTGCGGAAACTGATTCCCCTATAGTAGGCGCTGTTTTGTTCCCTTGAGGCCCTAATCGGCAACTTGTTAAAGATCTGTCTTGACGATTACCTAGCGTGACAGTCAGTGGGAATTGTGTACGAGTACATCGTTGTGGATTTTCTTTGGGACGTCTTTAGAACGTCCTCGACAACAGCAGTGATTATTATTATTATGAATGACGTTACTGCTCGATGAGAACCAGAGCCCATGGCTTCTCTTCACCTATGTTGTATGCGATTTGTTCTTTCAGACAGATGAATGGGACCTACGTTTTAGTGCTGATTCCGAACGGCTAAATACGAGAGGCTTTTTTCAAGACAGATATTCAACATGAGGTTTTCTCAGTATCCCACCGAGGAGAGACGTGGCGAAGCAAACATTCGACGGTGTTGGTGTTATCGGGATCGGAACTCGCACATTGTGCATAACAGACCTGCATGATGTTATTGATAAAACCCATGCCATGCAAACCTCCGATTATCAATAAGGCGACTCGGGTCATTTGGTTGAGAGTCGGGCGTGTTAACCATTAGGTAATGGATCCGACTAACAAGGTTGCATATACATTGTTGGTCAATTTCTCTTTTATTCGATTGATTAATCCAAAGTGTGTTAATTATTAATAAGTGTGTCGCTACAACACACTTATGGTGTCATTAGAGATTTTATCCATTACACGCAATGGAACATGTTACAGTTTTAATACGAACAAGCGTCTCAATTTAGAAATTAACACGTGTTAAGGGATACATCTAATCTTAAAATGTGTCGAATGACACACTTGTTATGTGTTGTTTAACACACTAGCATTTGCAGTGTATTGACCTATTTTCTTACTTGAAATCACTCGAAAGATGTCTGACTCAAAATAACCAGAGATAAAAGCGCAAATTTGTCATGGCCCGATGGCGTTCACCATTTAGGCAAGAAGATGATCTTTTTACTAAAAATTTTAATCCCTTTCCAACTACTCTAGACCCCATTTGTCAAGCTTCATATCCTTGGATTATTCTGTCAATCAGCACTTATGCGAACGTATGTCTAGCTTTTTTGTAAAATTCGATAGTTGAGTTCGCAATCGAGGGATTTGGATCTTCACTTAAGCTTTTAGCAATAGCTATAAACTCCTGCTGGCTACTCGATCAGCAACCAAATCACTTCCCTAATTTTCGACATAATTCCTAGTTCCCGAAAGGCTTGATTAACAATAAACGATTTTTCATGCACTTATACATAAATTGTGGATGTATATATGTATCTAGGGTAACTACAGCAGAATTTCAAAGAAGCGGCAAGGATACCGTTGTCTCTGATGCTCCTCTAAATTGGGCTCTGAATTGGCTTGAAGATATCAAAACCTTTACAGGATGCTGTCTTTACAAAAAAACGCTCTTATCTGTACAGATCTGACTTTTTCTTCATTCTATTCCCTAAATCGCCAAATCTCCTTCAACGAAGACCACTGAGGGATAATCTTTGGCTCTGAGGCATACCAATCCAGTTGAGACTGATTATCAAATTCAAGCCTCGATTCACACAATCATGACTTGACTTTCATATCTTATGACATCTACGGGGACATCCATGCCCAAGGAACCAATCAACAATACTCGACCAACTCCATCCCCAAGGATATATGTATCTCCCCATGTCAGTTGTCATGGATCAGCAGCAATTCAGCTCAATTCAGCGTAAAGCACTGCAACACGAAACAACAGCCAACCAACTGGATTACCGTCACTCAAATCAATCGCATACGCTCCGTATATACCAGAAAATCACACATAAGTCTTTGGCAAAGGAAAATCAAAAGGACACCACACAAGTGGTGTTGTTGTGTCGTGACTGCTGATGATAATAACGGTACTACCAATATACCAACGATGACGATTATTCCCTGCAGTCTCCGCCCGATTGAGTTCATTTTCGAAAGAAAGCCAATGCAAGGGAGATTGGAAGACTGAAGAGCTGCCATACAACCTACACGATGACTTGCTATGAAAAGGCAGCTTTAAAACTGTAACACAAGTTACTAACAATCGTAGGTTGCCAATTACCAGTGACCGATACTTGAAACTTCTAAGCCTTCTGCCGTTCCCTATCCCCTCACACTCTACCATCGTTCAACTGTCTGGCCAATGGCAATAAAGTTCCATGAAACATCCAATTCAACTGACAGGAAGCAATCGCACGAACAAAAGCCGAAGTGGGCAGAATGGAACAGGCCATTCGTACGTACATACATAGATGTTTCTGCGTTTGGTAGTGAAGAAGAAATTCCGGTGTACACTCGAGGCGAGGTCGAGGTGATCGAAATGATGTGAAACTAATGAGACTTCCCGACCGGGAATTGCTTGCTCTACGGCATCAGGAATGCGGTACAGTGGCAGCAATAACATCAACAGAGATTGGAAGAGAGTAAAAGTAAGCTAGTGCTAGTAGGGGAATGTGACGTTTGGATTGGTCATACAGTTTCTGGGTCATTTGAGAAGTACTACGACTACTTTGCGGAAGAGCGAACATGAAACTAAATGATTCAGATATAATCGTTAATTTGCGCAATAAGTCGAATGGTTAGATAGCCTCCGGAATGCGGTATACGACAGAATGTTCGCTGTGTTCAGGTGGTGGTAATTGGATTATTGGCCAATAACACTTTCATTACACTGAGTGTGGCGCAAATTGCGACTTTCCAAACATCATCTTTCATCGCGTCACTTGAAAGTGTGAATAAGAAGTAGAAGACTAGGAGTGCAACCTTGCGGCACCCTTCAAAAGTCAAGTATCTAATAGAAAACAGCTTATCAACCTACATTTATTGGCAGCGCATCAGCTACCTCACGGTCGCAAAAAACTTGTTCCTCTTTCGACTGACAATTGATTTTCACTCGATGTAACACAGCTCATAGAAAAACCACCATTCACGATACACGTTAGCTCATTCCTGTATATAGCACTTCCACTGCCTGCCATTTAGTTTGCCCGTCAAGGTAGCCATCAAGCAGCGGGATACGTACGTATGGGCGCACTTTCTCCTTCACCACGATTCACTTCACTTGTAATCCGTTCTCAATCACATCCCTGCTATTTGCTCTGCGGTTGACGTTGCGGCCTAGGTCGATATCGATTCGTCCATTCACCCTTTCTTGTACTCCTCACTTCTCTTCTTCATTCATACATGAAATATGGGCTTTTGAGGCGAATATTGTCGGTATGAATAGCATATGGGTAATTGGCAGGATCCCCCCGCACAAACACAAATACGCAAGAAATGATATGGGCGGGCGGGTAGGTTGGCATTGAGGCACATGATTGATGGCAAAATGACTGTGAAACGAAGGGGTGCTGAGAATTTTCATGACGGGGTTATGACGGTTTAATCGATGTGAATTGAAGAACTCAAGGGTTCACTCAGGATGCAATAAGGATGGGGGTTTCGAACTTTATGACAAGGAGAGTTGTTGAATTTTTAAAAACAGGGGGGAAACCTACTTGCGGCTTAATGGAATCTAATGAACTTTTTCACTACAAATAGTACTTAGTCGGTTAACGTTTCTAACGAGATCTTTTTCTCTATTTTTTAGGCGACGGATTTTGACGGCAGTGGGGGACATCAACCACCGATACCTCCGCCTCCACCTGGTAAGTAAAATTGGATTTTTAACTAAATTTTGTTTTATTTATAAAAGAAACTTAATATTAGCTTAGGTTAGGTACATGGGTGCCCTATTGACGAAAAATCAAGGCTCACTAGGTATCACCCGTTGACACCTAGACATTTACCGTTGAGCTGAACCATCCAAACGGGGATAAGAATCCCAGTATCTTCCTAGGAATGTATTCCTTTTTTGGGCTAGCGCCGGACATTCGCACAGTAGATGACGAATGGATTCAATTTCCTCTTCGTCCCTGCAGCTTCTGCAACACCATCGCTTATTGACTTTCACTAATAGTTCCGTCTCCCTGTAGATCGCACGGAGTGGTGCTTTGGCCTCAGCTGAGATCTGCGCAAAATTTTATCAAAACTTGATCCCAGCCTAGCCAGCTCGTCCGTCCTCTCGTTTCCAGAGATATTCACATGACCATGTACCCAGAAAAGGGTCACCTCTTTTACATTCGATATTTCTTCTAACTTCCCTTTGCAGAGTTAGACGAGTTTGGATCTTATCTATGCTGTCTGCAAAGCCTTAATGGCTGCCTGGCTGCCAACATATATCCAGATCCCTTTTCCTGAGATATTCTCTCCGCTGCTCAGGTCCGCCGCCTGCTTGATAGCGAAGACCTCAGCTTGGACGACACTGCATCCATCATCGAGCCTATAGGAGCGGTGCATATCTCGGGACTCAAAGTAGACCCAGGCACCTGTGCCAACATCCATTTTGGATCCGTCGGTATAGATTGCCAGTTCACTTTCCGTGCGTACCAAATCACCGGTCCATTCCCCCCTGGAGGGAATTCTAATAGAGAACCACCTCTCCCAGGAAGGAAGTCGGGTGACATAGTCCGTTACGGTTCTGAATCTCGAGACGGCCCATCGATCCAAGACTGATGCATGTCCGTTAGGATTCTTTTCCCAGAGACCGGACCAAAATGAATATTAAGCAATGGCTTGAGATCTGAGATCTGAACTCCTTTGTTGCTATATAAGCCTACTAGCAAGGACTTCGAAAAAGTAAACGTTGTATTCTGTGGAACTAACCAGCCATAAGGAGCAGAATCGACACAATAACGAGAAGACCTTAAGATGGGAAAAAATTGGTTAGAAACAATTCAACCAGATCTAGGGCAGCTCTACATCTAGATACCTATTTAATGCTGCAGTTTTGATTTAACTTTTAGTCAGCTGCTTTCACTGCTACTTGTAAGGTCAAATGAAATCCTCTTATACCTGCGCAGTATTGCGTTCATTCACTTCACTTTCACTTAGTATCTTGGGGGCAAGGCTCCGAGTCGGAAACCGAGCCGCAGTAATTGTAATTTAAAGCTGAATTGGTTGCTCTATTTTTGGTCAGCACAGATATTCTAAAACCTCCTTAACCGATTTGAAGGAGTTGCATGCCTATACATTGGAGAGATGATCAACACTTTGAAAGTTTCACTTGGTTTTTTCGAGAAAGGGCTTTACTTTCCAACTATTGCTTCAGACCAAATAAGGCTTGTTTAGCTCGTTCTCGGCCTTTATGGCAACAATACGAGGCGTAGCAATTAAGCAACATTTTACTATCAACCTTCACAATTATTCCCCTCTAACTTCACACGTTCTCGGCGGGGTACTGGCGAAACCGCCCGTAGTATAACTTGCCTTGAAAAAGCTTTTCGCAGAGAAGCTTGGCTCTGGTCCTCCATAGGCTGTAACGCCACCAAAAGAGGAAAGAAGAACTTCACACAATGTTCTCAAAGTTCTCCCACGATTCGCTTGACAAATGCCGTCGCGACGAACGACGCAGTGTTACCAGTCTAAGTATCCGGAACTTAATTGCTACTAGACTTAACTCACTTCACGATTTTGGCAAAACATGACGCGGATCTGATTATATGCGTTATATGCGTTTAAAAATGTCTTAAAAGGGTTGACTATACTTACTCATACAGTTGGCGCTACAGTTCAGGGTAAACCTGAGCCTTATCCAACAAGCCTATCCAGCTAGCACGATCTTTTGCTGGCTGTTTCCATTATCACACGCCCAGTTGATTGAGGTCCCTTTCCACCGGTGTTCGGTACCTTAGATGCTGTCGTCCTCTGCAACGTCGTACCTCGTGGTTAGAGTCGAAGGCTCTTCGGACCGGAGCTATGCTGTCCAATCTTTCTACACGGCCTAGCCATCTTAGACGTTTTACCCGTAGACTTCGTACTAGGCCGATGGCGCTGTACGGCCTACCAGCCGTTCGTGGTTGAATCTCCTCTTCCATTCTCCGTCTCAACAAATGGGGCCGAAGATTGTACGCACAATTTTCCTCTCGAAACGACCAACGGCCTCTTCATCCATGTTTGATGAAATCCAAGCCTCTGCGCCGCAGAGCGGTACCGGGATGATGAAAGAGGGTTCCGCTACTCAATTGCCTCCTGAGCTCGAAGAAAAAGCCGTTGGCAGGAGTTATTCTGTGTCTAATATCGGCGTTGGTGTCATTGCCACATGTTACCAGTAAGCCAAGGTAGACGAAATCCATGACTACATTAAAATTATAGCCACCAATATTGATGTTCTGGCCAAGACTTCAGTGTTGTGACACTGTCTATGACGCTAGCATATAGTTGGTTTTACCATCGTTTAGCTCCATCTCGCTGGGTTTTTCCAATCAATTCAATTTCATCAGCGTATGCGAGCAATTGTGCAGACTTGAAGTACATCGTGCCTCTTGTGTTTGCACGTGAATCCCGCACGATCTTTTCAACCATGATGTTAAAAAAAATCACATGAAAGTGCGTACGGCTTAATCCCTTTTTGACATCAAAGGTCTCAGTTAGCTCCTTAGCAACCTTAATGGAGCAGCAAAAATTCTTAATTGAAATTCTGCACAACCTGACGAGTTTGGCAGGGATGTCAAAACATAACATGGCTCACTAGAGCTCGTCCCTGTAGACACTGTCATGTACGGCCCAGAAGTCGACGAGAAAAATGTGGGTTGTGTCGACCTGAAATTCATGGGTCTTGTCCAAGATCTGCCGCAGTGTGAATATTTGGTCTATAGTGGATTTTCCTGGCCTGAAACCGCATTGATAGGAAACTGTCAAATTTTCCACGAATGGTTTCAGGCGTTCACACAGTGCAGCAGAGAAGATCATATTGGCGCACACAAAGTGGTCACCTTTGTTGTGGATCAGGTGAACTCTACTAGGATCCCATTCATCGGACATGCAGTGCTCTGATCATATCTGAGCTGGTGCATACTCCCAACCCGGTCATCTCCAACTGCCCAAAAGAGCTCAACAGGTAGGTTTTCAGTTTCGTCCCCACAGGTTTCCGTTTCTGGCGTTGGTAAAACCTGCGAACATCATTCCTGCGATAGCATCTCTCCACCTCTTCGATCGCAAGCTTCTCATATTCTTTATTTTTTTTTCTGTTCTGAGAAGCTTATGCGCCTCCCTTCTCTTCTGCGCTTAACGCTCACGAACAGCTCTCGTTCTTCTGTGCAGCACCGCTTCATAGGCTTGCTGCATGTGCCCTCCGACACTCGTCCTCAAACCTCAGAAGCAACTCTCTAAGGCTTTTTGACAACGCGTGCATTAGGCTAGGTTAGGTAGTCCGTAGTCTCCCCAAGAGGTGAAGTATACACCTAGGTCATAGAGGCCCGTTGTGTTGCTACAGCGGGGGGTTTACCCGCTATTCATGGAACCACTTAGTGCTTCTTAAATAATTAAGAAGGTCAGTTATCCCTACCCGCTGAACATCGATCAAGTCGTTAAGGAAGTAGAATCCTAAGTAGCATATCCTGATTGAGCACGGAGCCGGGCAGGCGCAGAGTAGGTGATGAATAGATTCAGCCTCCTCTTCGTCTCAGCAGCTCCTGCAGAAGTCGTTCGACTCCATCCCATCTCAGGTTCATCTCAGCCCTGGCGAGGTTTGTAAGTTTAAGTTTAATGGCTGCGCATGCCATGTTTGATTGTTGCGCGTTCTTTTTCTGGCGAATGTGTCGGCTCTTTCATTTCCTGAGATATCGCTGTGTTCTAGTACCCATAGGAGATGTATGTTAAACTGTTCGGCCATCTCGTTAAGAGATAGGCGGCAGTTATGGCTTACTTTTAAAGTGTACATATAGAACTCCGGCGATTTCAAGGCTGAGTGACAAAGCCTCCTTTATTGCCAATAGATCCGTCTGAAAAAGGTTGCAATAATCTGCTAATTTTAGAGCTTGTCTTAGGTTTAATTGTTTGCAGAATAATCCACTCCCCACCCCGTCTTTGTGTTTGACCCGTCCATTGGTGTTGTGCGGGTCTGAGCAGATGTTGGAGGGTTTTCCGAGAGCTTGAGGGAGACGCGATTGGCATAGGCTCTGGCGGTTTTTGGAGATTGTAGCATTGGGACGTTGTTGCCGCTGGCCGTACTCGATTTTTCTGTTCCAGGCATATTTGTCGTCGTAACCTAGCTGCCACAAGGTAGTGATCCGAGTCTATGTTGGCCCCTCGGAAAGCTTGTACATCGAGAACATCGGATGCATGTCTGCCGTCAATCGCAATGCGGTCAATCTGGTTGACGTTTGATTGATCTGCAGACAAATCCCCTTGTGGATGTTGAGTTGTGAGAAATGCGTGCTAGCAGCTAGAAGATTTCGCTCAGTCGCGAAGTCTATCAGCCTAAATCGATTTTTGGATGTGGTGTGTGACCCTATCAGAAGCAACTTACTTGCCCAGTTTCGCGTTAAAGTGTCCCAGTACGATTTTAATATCGTAATTGGGACATTGATCATATGTTCTATCTAGGAGATCGTAGAAATCATATTTTGTAGCGTCATCCTTGTCCTCGGCAGAGGCATGAGTGCAAATTAGGCTGATGTTGGCGAATTTAGCCCTGATACGAATTGTTATGAGGCGATCGCTTATATGCCGGAAGCTCAATGCTTCTTGCCTAAATCTACCTTTAATAACAAATCCGTTTCCGAATAAGTGCTGCCATCCATCACATTTCCTGGATTGCGGTAGTATCTATCTTATAGCAGTCTAGGGCCTCCGCAAGTTGTTCGGCTGCACGCGGCATGTTGAGCGACCTAACATTCCACATGCAAAACCGAATATCATTATTCCCTTTGTTTTCCTTTCCTGTGTAGTTATTGGTCGGCCTAACCGACACTAATCCCATTTTACTGCACAGGAAACTACCATTCGTCCTTTTCCGTTCGCAATTTCATATAGAAATCCTCGGGTGGCACCACGAGTAGGTGAAAATAGAACCTTCTAACAGGGCTGCTAGAAGTTCGGTTGCAGTGGCTTCTACTTGCGTCTCGTCCAAAGCCCGTCAGGTCGAGCCAAAATTGGAAACAGTTTGCTACATTTCCATCATGACACAAAAAGACCATCAGAAGTTTCAACTTTCTCCTATGATAAAACACTTAACATGACTAAAACCATAAAAAGCCATCAATTGACTAAAACTTCGCCATCCATTCCAGTAGTCACGTACAAATCTGCATCATCATCACCCGTCCCATTGCACCTTTTGTCCATCGGCACACTTTACTTTTCCCCACTTGTGGCATATCAAATGAAGCGAATTTCAATTCACGTCTCGAAATGTAATTAGCAACATCACAGCATGTGCCACATTACAAAAGGACCCAGGAGAACCCCATTTATTCATTTCATATTGCATTTGCAAAAACCGTTAAATAGAAGAGTAAAAAATCAAACTTTCCCATCACCGCTGCCATAAATTGCTACGAAAAATTTCCATTGAAACAGATAACCATCCATGTAGCCAGAAACTTTGAAGTTTTAACTCGACGGGAATCGGGAATCAGGGAATCGGGAAACAGGAACATGCATAAGCACACTCAATCACAGCTTGTGCGGCTCCCTGCATTTGTGTTCCACCCAATAACAGTCCCCTACTCGTATCGCTCCATCCTGCTGTGGCCTTGTCCATGTCCCTTTTTGTGTGTTTGCTTTAATGGCTCTTTTTTTTTGGACAGGACTAAACTTTGTCTATGACAGTTTACCATAAATCGGTACAATGAGGATATTGCAATCTAGATGGGGATGGTATTCAACGAGAGAGGGGAGCGGATCTGGGCGCGGTGGCTATTGTGGAATATCAGTAAAAGTTTTATTAATTTTTCCAACCGTACTCCTCGTACGTTGTTTATGGGTTTTTTCGGTTTCTGTTTTTGTTTTTCACTCAATGTCAGCGTATATTGAGCTTTTGTTTTTGGCAGTAGTGCTGTAGTGCATTGAAAGGATCTACCGTTTACTGGTTTACTCAGGCTGATGGTTGATCGGAAGTATATACGTAGATGTTGTGTGTGCTTCCACAGTATTTATAGGAATATTGATTGAGAAACTTTTCAGCTTATCCGACATAAAACGAGCCTTGAACAGAAAGTAACTCAAAGCAAAACAGACAAAAAGGACTTAAAACTGAAAACACTCAAAATCCGGGGAACTACTATGCAACCTGGAGAGGTGGGTATGTGGAGTCACCAAATACCATTTGGGCACCGTGCACCAGGGTGTCAGAAAAGTAAGCCAAAACAAAATATCCGATTAAAGGAGTTAATACAGTTGTTGTAAGGACCCACACGCGTGGTCCGCATACCACACACTTCCACAGCACACAGCACGTACATATGTATGTAAGTCGAGAGTGAGGTGTACATGAAAATCCAGGGAATATCTCGCAATAAGGATCTATGGTCCTTAGCTATTTTCACGGCATTTAGACATATTCCCAATCGGATGTCGGGTGAGCAGGAGGCTTCTGTAATACTAGAGCCACAATTAGATACGAGATCTGGTTGTGTGGCTGGAATGTTGCTGTGGCAATCATGATGAAGGGGAAAGTTTTGTGTTACTTTGAATTATGTACGCAGTACATTCGGGAGATGGTGGTGAGACGGAACTTCTTTTCTATTTCAAATTAGAATCCTTAATTATGGTGATGGCGTTTTACAAGAAGCACGACGGGATATTTGTGATACTTGGGAGAAGGGAGAAGTGTTATGTAATCAGGCTGTCGCTCGGAGACTGGAACGGATTTCGTTTGCTGATTTAATAATTAATGCATACGTCTTCCTTCTATAGTATCCAAAGCGAATTATTTGGCTTCATGATACAAGAATTTGAATCAGGCGACTTGCCTGTAGTCATTAATCTGCTTATGTCAAATTCTGCATCAGGACCAGGAGTATGTTGACTGGGAGAAATTCAGGTTAAAACAGTTTCCAGTCTCCAGTGCCTCACCCCTAGTTGGTTAAGGTCTTCTTCCACTTGCGTGCGCCACCTTAAATTTGGACATCCTCGACGACGTCGCCCCTCAGGGTTGGATTCAAAGACCTTCCGGACCGGCGCTTTGGTTTCGATGCGCTTTACATGACCTAGCCATCTTAAGCGTTGGATCCGCAGGCGCTGTGCTGCGTTCATGTCCCCGTACAGCCAATACAATTCACTATTAAGTCTTCTCCTTCACTCCCCATTTATGCAGATCGGGCCGAAAATCGGATGCAGAATTTTTCTCTCAAAACGACCAATGGTCTCCTCATCCGTTTTCGATAAGGTCCATGTCTGGGCGCCATGAAGCAGGACCGGGGTGATAAGGGTCTTGTATACGGTCAACTTGGTTTTCCGAGAAAGGGGTCTGCTTTCCAATTGCATCTTGAAGCCAAAGAAACAGCGGTTGGCAAGAGTTATTCTACGTTTGATTTCGGCACTGACATCATTGCTGCTGTCACTGCGGAGCCTAGGTAGATGAAGTAATCGACCACCTCGAAATTATAACTGCCGATATGTGCGCCCTGGCCAAGACGCCGGTGGTTCGGGTCCTTTTTTGACAACAGCATATATTTCATCTTGCCCTCATTTACTGTCAATGATAGTAAAGGACTCAATGACATCTCGCTGAGTTCGTCCAATTATGTGAATGTGATCGGCATAAGCGAGCTAATGTTTGCACGATCCTCTCAAGGACAATGTGTCGTCCTGCTTAAAACCTTTTTTGTTATTAAAGGTCTCGGTTAAGTCGCTTTCGACCCTGATGGAGCAGCGAGAACTCTCCAATGTCAGTTTGACAGGGATGTCAAAACTAGACATAGCTGTATAGCTGATAGTGAACTTCCCGTTCCTGAAACCACACTGATGTGGACCAATCAGTTCATTAATGAACGGTTTCAGTCGTCCACACAGTGCTGCAGAGAAAATCTTATAAGCGATATTCAGGAGACTTATACCTCTGTAGTTGGCGCAGACAAGGGGTCTCCTTTCTTGTGGATCGGGCAAACGATACTGAGATTCTATTCATCGGGCATGCATTCCTCTGACCATATCTTACATATGAGTGAGTGCATACTTCCAACCGGGTCATTTCCAGCAGGTAATCCGTCTGCTCCAGCAGCGCTGTTGGGCTTAAGCTTAGAAAAAGCATTCCTAACATCATCCAGGTCAGGTGGACGGAATTCTCTGCTATCATTATCCATTGCGAATGGTTCGTTCTGCCTGGCAGCGGAATCTGTTTCGTCATCGCTGTTATACAGTCTGCAGAAGTAGTCCTTCCAGATTCTTAGTACCGACTATGAAACTACTACTAGGTTTCCATTTTCGTCCCTGCAGGCTTCCGCCTAGGCTTTATACATATTCCTGGTATATTGGGCTTGTACGTTTATAAAACTCCCGAACGCCATTCTTGCGATAGCATCCTCCATCTATTCCAGGATACAAGATCTCTGATGAACTCGCTAGAATGGTGTCAGAGGAGAGCTTCTCAGGACCTGAACGCGCCTTGGGTCTACCTTTCTCGGTTAATACCCACATCAACGATTTAGTCTTAAGGGCACACGATCGCAGATGGAGGGAATATCCAGGATCCGGGATGACTAAGCGAATACGCCCTGATGTCTGAAAGAAATCCGCCGCGTTCTTTTTATCCTTAAGAGAGTTTGCTGAAGAAGAGTTACTGGCGTCATTACGGGCCATTTTTGCCACTTTTGCCAACCATCTCTGCATGCATCTCAGCATCAGAGAGACGCCTACCTGTACTGTATGTTGCGAAGATACAGCAGAACACTTTATCTGTAACTGTTCCGCCTTTGCTTGCGCACGGTGACGCACCTTTGGAGCCGAGGTGGTGTGTGCCGAATCTCTTAGCTCCACATCACTAAAGCTCCTCCAGCAAAAAAAAATAAAAATTGTTTCAATGATAGGGGGTGGTCGTGGCGCAGTGGTAAACATCACCAACCGTCGGGCTGAAGGTCTGTAGTTCAAAGTCGTTCCATAGCTAGGAAAAAATAATAATTCCTGCACGGAAAAAATTATGCAACACAGCTGTTGTGAATGAGGAGTGATCAAATGTACTTGTGAAGGCCTCACAGTCACAGTATATGGTCACCTTAAACTCATACTCTGTGTATGCAATTGTAATATATGTAACACCATAAGTGCATGGAAAAGTTGCTGAGAACTACAACCAACGTGAAAATTTGGTCGGTTCCTCTAGAATCTTATCTAGGACAACCACCCCTGGAGAGAAGTGAACGAACATCTACGACCCAAACCACTGCCCTCCGTTCAGGTTGTGTGGCAAACGTCATGTCATAAGAGTAAAACTGTTGAACCTGCGCGAACTGTAAGAAAAAAAAGAATTTTTTTCCTTTTTTTTGTAAAGTTGATATCGCGTTTTCAATCGGCGCTCTTCCACTCTTGGTAGACGTTCTCTTTGGAAGTCTCCAGGGTTTGTAGTAAACATTCTCCCCTGATTTTTTGAGCTCAAACTTTATTGCATTCCATTACAAACCCACTAATAATGCTCTTTGTTTTCCTTTTTTCCAGTGTACCGCGGACCTAAGGGCGAAAAAGGTGAACGGGGCGTCAAAGGGCCACCGGGTGACAGTATACGTGGTCCACCAGGACCACCTGGTCCATCTGGACAAACTGGTCCATCTGGACCACCTGGTCCACCCGGCCCCAAAGGCGACTCCGGCAAATTCATCGATGATCAAGCAATATCGCTCGATAGTGTAAGTATCACTTCTATGTATGTAGGTATATCTCATTAAACAAGTCCACGAGCTATCATCTTAGGTCACACACATACAAATCAGGCATGTAAATCAGCCACATTCTCGAATTACTATTTTACGGCCTACACAAAGCCGTCCGTCAGTGATCACAGGCCAGCCATTTTCCCCGCTGCGAAGCTCTGAACTTTAATCACCCGAAATCACTTCAAGTCACCCACAGCCACGCATGTTGGCGTTATACCCATCCATGCACCGAACTCGTACTCAACGCACTCGTATATCTTATTAATGCAAATGACTCCCGTAACGATCCAGAGCCAGTTGAAATACAATATCATTATACCTCGTTTCGCTCTGTTCCCGCGAGCCCTTGCCGCTCAGTTCGCTTCAGTTCGGTTCGGCATTTACGAGTACCAGAGAACAATATGTTAATAAATTCAAATTACATTTGCATTTAGTTAATGCTCAACTATTATCCTCGACGACTGCTCGCCCATACCGCCCAGCATCCAGGACTGTAGCCCTCATGACCCACCGCTGCCGGCGCGTCAGTTGTAATTTATTCAAATTGAAATTATCCTAATTACCCAACATGATTTAAATGTTAAATTATTTCCACAAGTTCATTAATTTATTCGTATTTCGTTATTTGCGGCGCGGCAAGGATACGCCGAAGGATTCAGTGAAATCTATGAAATCCCCTTTTGTATAAGTGACTTTATCCGCCCGGTTGTCGTGGATCCCAATTCTTGTAATTTACTCTTTCGCGTGATGTTACAGGGATTGAGGATGTTGTTTCCTTTTTTTTTTGTTGTGGTAAATCCTTGTCAAACTCTGAGACATCAATTCGGCACTGGAGGTAGTATATTAAGCGCGCCCGCCCTTGTGGTGAACTAAAGGGGTGTAGCAGGTGGGCAGACTCATCCCGACCACAGCCGCCAGCTCCACATTGTGTTCGAAATGAAATTTTAGTTTGTCGGATTCTATATCCTGGTGATATAGGGGCGCACGAGCCCCAGTTCATGTTACCCTGATTTGTCGACAGTTCCGTGCATGAAACTATTCCACGTTTTCTAATTGATCGCCTTAATATGGAACCGACGGAATGGCGGTGGCGGAGCAGAGGTGTGCTCTCGTATTGCGGCTGATGACAAGTCACCTCGCGCAAGGTGAGTGTGATTTATGATGAAAGGTTATTCCAAACCAAAATACTCGTATTCAAATGTCACCTGACAGATTCTACTAAGGGAGGAGGCGGATAGCTTTGGGCTTGGAATTAAAAAAAAATGCAATAACATGACTTTGTTTCTCATCCTTTTTCTGTTTGTTTATTTCAGAGGTACGCCGGAAAGTGTACATGCAACGCGTCTGATATCCTAGAAGCAATAAAGAAAAGCGAAGTGTTACGCGAGTCGATGCGAGGACCTCCCGGCATGCCGGGCAAGGAAGGAAAGACAGGTGCCCCTGGACTCACGGTAAGAACGATACATCTATACATCCTTTCTCATTAGAATCCTTTATATTCTTGACATTTACTCTGCGTGCATTGTCCCCATAACCAGATCAAATGAGTTGACGATTACACTATACAGCTCCTTTGTTTTCGTAACTCTGGCATGCATACGGACATGTGGAGGTCTACACCTAGCTCTTTGTGTATATCATGCTCTAGTTAACTAGGCTACGATGAATGTGTGTAATTAAAAGAAGTGAATTAAATCGCATGATGATAATGGAAATGTTATTCATATCCTTGACTTCTGAGTGCTGCGTGTGGCGGTGTTTTCGATGGAAGTGAAGGATACCTTTGATAGAGGCATGTAACGATTAAATTACAGAGATGGTTGGAAATCAATTGAAGTGGGAATAGAACAAGTTCGTCGATTACCTTAAACTGCTTATTGGATAGTAGCCTTGAATGTATGTATGTATGTTGGCGTTACAGTCCATGAAGGACCTGAGCCGAGCTTCTCTCAATCACCCATGTGGTGTGTGATTTCATTTCCACATAGGTGAAAGGGACCTACAGTTTATTGCCGGTTCCGAACGGCGAATTTCGAGACGCTTTTCATGACAATTTTACTACAGGGGGTTTCGTCAGAATCCCGCTGAGGAGAAACACCGTGAAAAACACGTTCGGTAACATGGCTGTGTCAGAATACGATCCCATGTCATCGGCGTCAGAGGCCGACACACTACCCACTGCGCCCCGGTGCTCTCAGTAGCCTTGAATACTACTTCCTTAAAGTCGAAGTGCTGACAGTACACTTTTCTGGAGAGTAAGAGTATTAGGCTCTGTGTGAATTAACTGAAATTCCTTGCATAAGGGGGCACCCACAATTCAGTGTTGGTAATTCAAGATCTAGTGAAGCATGAGTGATCCGCTACCGATGCCGATGATGCATTGAATTGGGCATGGAGTTTTCGTCCTCAGTTTTTTAAGCGTTTGGTTCTTCGTCTTCGGTGTTACAGTTGATGGCAAACCTGCAAACCTGGACGAAAATTCCTCCTTTAAAACATTTCTCCAACTGGCACAGTCTCTCGCCAGCAGTCTCCAGTGCCTCACCCCTAGTTGGTTAAGGTCTTCTTCCACTTGCGTGCGCCACCTTAAATTTGGACATCCTCGACCGCGTCGCCCCTCAGGGTTGGATTCAAAGACCTTCCGGACCGGGGCTCTGGTTTCGATGCGCTTTACATGACCAACCATCTTAAGCGTTGGATCCGCAGGCGCTGTGCTGCGTTCATGTCCCCGTACAGCCCATACAATTCACTATTAAGTCTCCTCCTTCACTCCCCATTTATGCAGGTCGGGCCGAAAATCGTATGCAGAATTTTTCTCTCCAAACGACCAATGGTCTCCTCATCCGTTTTCGATAAGGTCCATGTCTGGGCGCCATGAAGCAGGACCGGGGTGATAAGGGTCTTGTATACGGTCAACTTGGTTTTCCGAGAAAGGGGTCTGCTTTCCAGTTGCATCTTGAAGCCAAAGAAACAGCGGTTGGCAAGAGTTATTCTACGTTTGATTTCGGCACTGACATCATTGCTGCTGTCACTGCGGAGCCTAGATAGATGAAGTAATCGACCACTTCGAAATTATAACTGCCGATATGTGCGCCCTGGCCAAGACGCCGGTGATTCTTGTCCTTTTTTGACAACAGCATATATTTCATCTTGCCCTCATTTACTGTCAATCCCAATGCTAGTAAAGGACTCAATGACATCTCGCTGAGTTCGTCCAATTATGTGAATGTGATCGGCATAAGCGAGCAGTTGTACGGGCTAATGTTTGCACGATCCTCTCAAAGGCCAATGTGTCGTCCTGCTTAAAACCTTTTTTGTTATTAAAGGTCTCGGTTAAGTCGCTTTCGACCCTGATGGAGCAGCGAGAACTCTCCAATGTCAGTTTGACAGGGATGTCAAAACTAGACATAGCTGTATAGCTGATAGTGAACTTCCCGTTCCTGAAACCACACTGATGTGGACCAATCAGTTCATTAATGAACGGTTTCAGTCGTCCACACAGTGCTGCAGAGAAAATCTTATAAGCGATATTCAGGAGACTTATACCTCTGTAGTTGGCGCAGACAAGGGGTCTCCTTTCTTGTGGATCGGGCAAACGATACTGAGATTCTATTCATCGGGCATGCATTCCTCTGACCATATCTTACATATGAGTGAGTGCATACTTCCAACCGGGTCATTTCCAGCAGGTAATCCGTCTGCTCCAGCAGCGCTGTTGGGCTTAAGCTTAGAAAAAGCATTCCTAACATCATCCAGGTCAGGTGGACGGAATTCTCTGCTATCATTATCCATTGCGAATGGTTCGTTCTGCCTGGCAGCGGAATCTGTTTCGTCATCGCTGTTATACAGTCTGCAGAAGTAGTCCTTCCAGATTCTTAGTACCGACTATGAAACTACTACTAGGTTTCCATTTTCGTCCCTGCAGGCTTCCGCCTAGGCTTTATACATATTCCTGGTATATTTGGCTTGTACGTTTATAAAACTCCCGAACGCCATTCTTGCGATAGCATCCTCCATCTATTCGATCTCGAGTTTCTCATGGTAGTGTACGGGTCTGAGCAGGTGTTTTAGGTTTTTCCGAGAGCTTCAGGGAGACGCGATTGACAAAGGCTCTGACGGTCTCTTGCCATTGTAGCATTGCCATATTGTATGCCGCTGGGCTTACTCGATTTCTCTGGGCCAAGCATATCCATAGTCGTAACCTGGCGGCCGTGGCGCAGTGATTAGTGTGTTGGACTCTGACGCACGATGAGCGAGTTCGAGTCCCAATAACACCAACGCCATCGAATGATTATTTCGCGGCGTCCCTCCTCGGCGTGGTACTGGCAAAACCCTCCGTAGTATAACTTGTCTGGAAAAAGCTTCTCGACTCACGCCGTTCGGAATTGGCATTAAACTGTAGGTCCCTTTCACCTGTGGGAAAAATAAATCACACACACCATGCGTGATTGAAGAGAAGCTTGGCTCTGGTCCTTCATGGGCTGTAACGCCACCAAAAGAAAGAAGAACCTGGCGGCCACAAGAAAGTGGTCCGATTCGATGTTGGCTCTTCGGAAAGTTCGTACCTACAGCGTTTGGTTTTTAATTGACAAAAAAGAAATTAACGTTTCAAATATTAATTATGCTAACTAACGTGGGCAATACGAAAACTCAGGATTACTTTTTTAAAGATTGATTTATTAATTCTTATGAAACCTGATCACCTGATAAGAATCCAAAAACCAACCGCCCCACACCAAAACGAGACGAAGAAGCAAAGTGCCCTGACAACAGGTAGACGAATGTCAAAAATTGTCTTGTCGTGTAAGGCTAAGGGTTAGTGCACCTTTGATGGATAACATACATACATACATATGTGAATATGTTTTCCACTCGAAATGCTTGTCTTTTGCTTTTTAAAGATTACAAGCGTTGGCTATGACTACACTCTAGGTGCTTCATAAAACCAGCCCAATTTGGAGTCACTGCTACAGTCAACGAAACGTATATTGGTGGATTTCAAAACCGCAATTAGCGCTCGCTTATCAGCACAAGTGGGTTCACGTATCCCCATAAAATGACTCTAAGAGTATCAAATCGCTCATTCTAATCAGCCAATTCATTAGAGCCTTAATTGCTTGCTCAGCAAATCATGAGCATGACGCTCGTAATCCGCTCGAATATTATGAAAAACATTTTTCACATACATATCTTGATAAGAAAATTCAATAATTTGCCACCTTTTCACAGGATGTCATTACCAACTGAGTACTTTTATCTGTAACGCCACGAGTCGTGACTGTACTTACTTACTTACTTATCAGGCCTGCGATCCATGGAGGATCTGAGCCTGAGCTATAGCTGCCTTCCATCCTTGACGGTCCCGGGCACGCTGCTTCTAGTTGTCAAGACCAAGATGTCTTACATCCGCGATTACTTGGTCTTTATACCGGAGGTTCGGTCTTCCTCTTCTTCTCGAACCAGGAGGCTCGGAGTCGAAGACCCTCTTAGCTGGAGCGTTGATGTCCATGCGCTCGATGTGGCCGAGCCAGTGTAGTCGACGGGTCCTTGCCTTCCGGACTACATCCACATCTTGGTACAGCTCGTAGAGTTCGCGGTTGTGTCTTCTTCTCCATTCGCCTTCCTCACAGACAGGACCAAATATCCGGCGCAGAATTTTTCTTTCGAAAGAACCCAAAATCAGCTCCGCTGTCCTGCTTATCGTCCAGCTTTCGGCTCCGTACGGCAAGACTGGCAGAATTAACGTTTTGTAAAGCATGACTTTGGTCTTTCGAGTGAGGAGTTTTGACCCCAGTTGCTTGGACAAGCCGAAGTAGCAGCGGTTGCCAAGGGCGATTCTACGCCGGATCTCCACTGTGGTGTCATTTGTGGAATTTACGTTTGCCCCGAGGTAGACAAACTCCTTAACTACCTCGAAATTGTAGCTGTCAATTGTTATGTTTTGTCCCAGGTGGTGAGCGACGGATTGGTTTTTGCTTGACAGCATGTATTTCGTTTTGTCCTCATTGATCTTAAGGCCAATTCGTTTCGCCTGTTCTTCAATCGCCGTGAATGCTTCCACAATGCCACGGCGAGAACACGCGATGATGTCGATATCATCCGCGTATCCTAGCAGCTGGATGGACTTGTAAAAGATAGTGCCTTCCCTGTTGACGCCTGCCCGTCGCACTATCTACTCCAGCACCAGGTTGAAGAAGTCACATGACAGCGCATCTCCTTGCCGAAATCCGGTGCATGTTTCGAATGGTTCCGAGGTCCTAGAACCGAGTTGCACGGTGCATCGCGTGTTTTTTAGCGTGGCGCGACACAACTGGATCAGTTTTACAGGGATCCCGAATTCAGCCATCGCCCCAAACAGTGCTTCACGATGAATGCTGTCGTATGCGGCTTTGAAATCGATGAAAAGATGGTGTGTATCGATTTGAAACTCGTTGGTCTTTTCCAGGATTTGTCGAAGTGTGAAAATTTGGTCTATAGTTGATTTGCCGGGCCGGAAGCCGCACTGGTAGCTGCCGATTAGTGCGGTGCAAAATGGTTCTAGACGTTCACACAATACGCTGGACAGGATCTTGTATGCGACATTGAGCAGGGATATACCTCTATAGTTCTTGCAAGAGGTAGGATCGCCTTTTTTGTGGATGGGGCATATAGAGCTGGTATTCCAGTCGTCGGGCATGCTCTCATCTTCCCAAATTCTGCAGATGATCTGGTGCATGCTCCCTACCAGAACATCGCCGCCAGCCTTGAAGAGCTCTGATGGCAAGCCATCTGAGCCTGCGGCCTTGTTGTTCTTCAGCTTCTGAATAGCTGTGCCGACTTCTTCTATGCTGGGTGGGAGGACTACTTCAGCGGCTGGAGTTGGGATTTCCTCGGTCCCTACCACTCTCTCTTGGTCATGCTCGTTAAGCAGCTGCTGGAAGTGCTGCTTAAATACATCCACTATTCCCTGCGGGTCGGTGACAAGATTACCCTCGCAGTTTCGAAGAGCCAGGGTGCCCTTTTTGAAGCCTCCTGCAAGGCCTTTGGCTTTCTTGTAAAAGGTTCGTATTATATGCCTATCCCTAGACTCCTCGATATCCTTGAGCTGGGAGGCTGCGAAGATTCTTTTCTTTTGTCTCAGTAGTTTCTTCTCCTCCCTTCTTCTGGCTCGGTACTCTTCTCGCGCTGCCCTGGTTTTCCTCTGCAGCGCCCTTTGGTACGCCTCGTCGGTTGCTGCCTTTTTCTGCTCACACTCGCCATCATACCACGGGTTTCTTGTCGGGGGTGGTAGGTATCCTATGGTGGTTTCGGCTACTTTCTGAATGGCTGAGCGGCAATGCAGCCACATATTATTGGTATTTGTGTTCGACGTAGGCATACCGTAGAGTCTTTCGCTCAGCTGCTCCCTGTAGACTCTGGCAACCTCCGGTGTGCTCAGGCGCCCAATGTCGAACCTCCTCCTGATGGGCTGGTGCAGCTTTCTGACATTGGACAGTCGAGCTCTGAATTTTGCTGCTACGAGGAAGTGGTCAGAGTCGACATTTGCCCCTCTGAATGTTCGCACATCCAGGATGTTTGACGCGTGCCTTGCGTCAATGAGCACATGGTCGATTTGGTTGGCGGTTCGACCGTCCGGAGATCGCCAGGTTGCTGTGTGGATTCGCTTGCGAGGGAATCTTGTGCTACTTATCACCGCATTACGAGCTGTCGCAAAGTCAGCGAGTCGGAAGCCGTTATCTGTTGTTGTATCGTGGAGGCTGTGCTTTCCGATCACTCTGCCATGGGTGTTTTCCTTTCCGATTTTGGCGTTGAAGTCCCCGAGCACGATTTTTACATCGTACTCCGGACAAGCTCCGTAGGCGTTGTCCAGGAGGTCATAGAAGTCCTCCTTGATAGGGTCTTCAGCCTCGTCGGTAGGGGCGTGTGCACATATAAGGCTGATGTTATAAAATCTGCCTCTGATGCGGATCACAACCAGGCGATCACTTATAGGTTTAAAGTCGATGACCTTCGACCTTAACCGCTTTCCCACGACAAATCCGCATCCCAGTAAGTGCAACCTTTTGTGACAGCTGTAATAAATATCGCAATTTTTCTTCCTAATCATACCGTTTCCTATCCAGCGTATTTCCTGGACCGCAGTAATATCCGCCTTGTACTGCGTGAGGATTCCTTCTAGTTTATGGGCAGCTCCGGGAGTGTACAGGGTTCTAACATTCCAGGAGCATACTCGCAAATCGTGTTCCTTTTTCGTGCGTTGTCGTCGTCGAGTATCCGTCCGTGTATTCGAGGCATCTTGCTCATTCATAACTTTGAGTTTTTTTACGTGGGCGGATTGTTAGCCCGCCGCACAACCGCCATTCTGGTCGGGGTTTTTTTCGCTCCATACGTTTGTTCACCTCCCAACGGTTGTTGAAGAGGCTATCCAAAGGGCGCCGCGAGGAGGCCGTATGTCAACTTGACCCGGGCATTTAAACAGGGATCGTTGCTGGCATCTCGCCAGGTTGAGAGCAATCAACAACTTTACCCTGTATGTCCGAGCCCATGCCCTCTTAGTCACGAGTCGTGACTGTACTGTCAACAATAGAACACTAAAAAACCAAAGACCCAACAAATCAGTCGCAGCAGAACCGAATAATATACTCTCGCTTCTCATGAAATAACTGTGCCGCCAAGCTTCATTTGCTTTTGATGAGATGAGATGTGGCGGGCACTGTCTAGTTCAAATCACTTGTCTTCGACACGCACACCTTTGACTTGAGGCTTAAAAGATTCCCCATAACATTTGGCTATAAAATTAAATCAATAGATTTGGACCTTCCTCAATAATCTCACTAAGGGCTGGCAAATTTTTTAAAGACTTCTACAACAGAGTCAGTTTCCTTAAAAATCTTTTACAGTTTTGCTATAGAATGCTCAGAGGGACGATTATGTCAATCATAGGCTGCCTATGAATGCTTCTATTACAAAATCCCGAAGGTGTCGGGATTTCAACATGTTCACAAAAACCGGGGGATCACGATTAATGATTTGATTTTTTGATTTGACTAAATCTCTGGTTGTAGGGATGGATAACGTCTATGTTGGCGTACGACTCACGTCCCTATTTCAGGTTTAGTAGGATTTTCTTCCATTTGGATGCCAAATATTCTCTTTATGCTCTGTTGTATAAATCTCTGATCTCTACTCAGATTGATCTACGGTTGATACCGCTCTGCACATATGTGGTTTTGGTGGCCAGTGTGATGTTATGATTCTTAATAATAAGCAATCTGAAGGCCTAAGGCTTGCACCATCATATCGAACTTACTATCCGCCACCAAACTTGGACAATTCTGTGGACAAGATTTGGAGGCTGCCGGAGTAAGCTACAAAGTGCACGGAGAAATTAAACACTTCGCGGGAGCCGCGGTAGTGTTGAGTACTGTAAAGACAGAAAGATTGGTCTCATCTTGTGTTGCCATGCTAATGTTCAAAACACTGCTTGGGGAAGCGCCAAATGCAGTTTAAGAGGGGACCGTCTGTTAGACTTCATAATTTAATCTGACCTCACTATCAAAAATGGTTGCTCTGAACCAACATGTGTCACGGTGAGGCGACCAGAGTTGATTGATATGAGCCAGCCAACCTAGCTACCAGGCAGCCAACCTGGCAGCCAGATAGCAAACCTGACCGCCAACCAGCCAACCTGGCCACCAGCCAGCCAACCTGGCCACCAACCAGCCAGCCTGACTACCAGTCAGCTTATTTGGCTACCAGCCAGCCAACCTGGCCACCAGATAGACAACCTGGCCATTAGACAGCTAACCTGTGCACCAGCTAGTCAAGCCGGCCAACAGTCAGCCAACCTGGCACCAGCCTGTCAACCTGGCCACCAGCCAGCCAACCTGGCCCCCAGCCAGCCAACCTGGCCACTAGCCAGCCAACCTGGCCACCAGTCAGCCAACCTGGCCAGCAGCCAGCTAATCTGTTCCGCAGTCAGCCAACCCGGCCACCAGTCAACCAACCTGGCACCAGCCTGCAAACCTGGTCACCAGCCTGCCAACCTTGTCATCAGCTATCCAACCTGGCCACCGGCTAATAAACCTGGCCACCAGGAAGTCAGTCTGGCCACCAGAGAGACAACCTGGCCACCAGACAGCCAACCTGTGCACCAGCCTGTCAACCTGGCCACCAGCCAGCCAACCTGGCCCCCAGCCAGCCAACCTGGCCACCAGCCAGCCAACCTGGCCACCAGTCAGCCAACCTGGCCAGCAGCCAGCTAATCTGTTCCGCAGTCAGCCAACCCGGCCACCAGTCAACCAACCTGGCACCAGCCTGTCAACCTGGCCACCAACCAACCTACTGGCTACCAGCCAGCCAGCCAACCTGACCGCCCGCCAACCAATCTGGCCACCAGCCAGGCAACCTGTCTACCAGCCAGTCAACCAGGTCACCTGCCAGCCAACCCGGCCAATAGCCAGCCAACCCGATTACTAGACAGCCACCCTGGATACTAGCCAGCCAACTTGACCTGACCGCCAGTCAGCTAACCTGGCCACCAGGCAGTCAACTCTTGTTTACGCCAGATTTAATAAAGTGTCCGAGACCTGCGTAAGCGATCAATGTCCTGTGCACGAGCATTACTTTGATACAGCCAACCACTGCTTTCTCTTCTCCATGTTGTCTAGCAACGTTACACATGCCTTTGCAAAGATTTTCCGCGTTGATAAGCATATTGCGTTGCCGATAGACGATGCATTCGAAGGGCAACCTTGCTCACGTGCATCTCGATTATTCTCTCCGTGCTTTCAGCAAGAAGAATGTCAGACTGATTGATCTGAAACTCTTGACGAGTAAGTAATTCTCTTTTCCTATTTTGGGAATAAAGCCTACTTCACCGGCTGCCTTATAACTTTTTGCAGCATAACAGGATATGTCCCGTCGGTGCTTCGCGAATTAAAACCATAAAAGAATGCCACAGCAAATCCAATGGCCTCCGTCCTTGCCACCTGCGACACAATATACCAGCTACGCCGAGTTGTTCTCATTATTTCAGTCGAAGTTACCATTTAAGGCATATGCAACGAGCCGATGAGCCGACGAGCATCCTCTACTTCGTTCTGAGTTCAGGTAGGGTTTGAGTGGATTTCTCTCTAAACCCTATTCAGTCCGTGTTCCTCGGATTCCGCTTGGGTTGCGAAGGGGAGATTCCACAAATCAATTGGAATTCGATAACAGCGTAACATCTGGTGAGACCTTCAAATATCTGTTGGACAGGGTTAGGTCAATCACTTCCTGTCGTCTCGCCGTGATAAATGTGGCTTGATAGCCTACATTGTTGATGATAAGGTCAGAGAAAAGAGTGAAGTCTAAAAGACGGTCCCCTCTTAGATTGCGTTTGCTGCTGCCCCACGCAGTGTTTTGAGCATAAGCATGGCAACATAAGGTAAGACCAATCTTTGTGACTTCACAGTACTCTACGAGTTCAGAAAGTGCCTTCAGTGGTCTAAGTGTTCAATTTCTCCATGAGCTTCGCAGCTTACTCTCGCGGCCATCAAGTCTTGTCAACAAAATGGCCCAAGTTTGGTTGCCAATAGTAAGTTCGATAGGATGAGGCTGACCCTGAGCCTTTCGGATCGCCCATCATACATAATGTAATCCGAAATACATAGTCCATATTTACCAGAACATTCTCTCAGAAATATGACAAGAAACTGTTTTAATGGCTTAATTTGCCAACTTGAAGTATTGCACCATCTGCAGACACTTAGATGCACCTGGGAAGGTTCCGAATAATATATAGGACTTACAAAAAGCGATTGTTTATTTTAAATTGCACCTTCGCTCCCGGGTGTCTAATGTAATTAACGTGAACATGTTAAGCAAATGATGCCACGGGCACAGGATCCAAGTTTAACTTCAGCCCCTTCAGGAACGTCCTTAAAATGTCACCATTAATAAGGGCGACACCTGACCAAGGACACTATGAATCACATTTTAATTGTCTACTTCAAAAAGCCCCGGCAACTGTCTGTACATCGTTTACCGAACCACAAAGTCATCTAAATCCCCATTATCATATACAAAAAATAAAAATAAAATTCTAATCTCAAAACTTAATTCCCCAACTGCTCCCCACAGATGGAGAAAGGTCTTCAGCAGTACTTGAAGAAAAAATCGGTAACAAGAAAACTCAATTCCTAAGACATAGATTTATCAACAAGCGCTCGCAGCAGCTACCCTCTAGAATTGCTTTCCTTTTGTCTTCGTTTCATTATTCTCAATTACCATCGTGTAAACCAATTAAAAAATTTCAAACCTTGCCTTCCCGCCATCACCATCATCATCGTTGAATCATTGCCCGAGAAACGGCCTAACCGCCTAACTGCTCCCAGTACTTGCAAAACTCTTACAGATAAATTTTAAAGTTGTTGAATCTACCTAATGCCTTACTCCCCACAATCCTGGTTAACTAGGAGCTCTGTTGTAACTCCAGTCTACCTTGTAAAACCTCCCCTCCCCATACGCAACATCGATTATAACACAACCTTGGTAAGTTTAATTATAATGCCGCCCAATGATACACACCCACTTGGCCAGGATGTACGTCGGTTAAGCGTACGACATAATGCTGGAATTCAAATTCCGGTGATAATCCGGTTGTTTTCGTTGGAATTACATTCGCCGTGATGCTGCCGCCCACCCCGAAACGACACGCATTCGCTTCGATGTTATGTTTACGCAGCGAATGTAGGCAATTTGGGTAAAGCTCCCGCTAGTCAGCTGCTTTCGAGTAGATTACTATAGTCCGCCCTGCTACAAGTAAAACAAACGTGATCCTAGACCCAGTCAGTAGTCCTTCGTAGTCGTATGCCAATTTAATTCTCCCGCTGCCATGCTGTCAATATCTAAATCCACCTACCTAACCTAAACATTTGTTATACGTCAAGACTAATTCGATTTTTTGTTTCTTTGTTTCGTTTCAGGGTGCTACTGGGGTGCCAGGTGAACGCGGTGCCCCCGGTCCGAAGGGTGACCGCGGCGATAGGGGCGATCCTGGTCCCCGTGGTCCCGAGGGTATGCAGGGTGCCAAGGGCGAACCGGGTATCGATGGGCTGCCTGGTCAGACAGGTCCGCCCGGACCACCCGGTCCGCCCGGTCTACCGGAGAGCTACGATGTAAGTATTAAAACTCAATTTTCCTTCGATTCATATTTGGTTTTGTGTTTTTGTTTTTGCACAAATTATGTCCTTCCCACACGTTGAAGGGAATTAGGATTGTCCGTCAAATAAATCATTAAGTAATTACCATAGACCTTGGCTCGGCTCGCCTCCTAATGTCTTTGCTTCGAAGGAATCGTTGTCGTTGAACGGGGTTTCGTGCCGCGAATCCTTATGGCCATCCACGTAAGTAAGTTGTAGAATGCTGTTTTCACCATTTTCACCATTTTCGCCCGCCCGTCGTGTTCGTATTCGCTTCGTTTGACTTCCGTTCGTATGGCAAAAATCGTTGCGGCCACCGTCAACGCCCGGAAGGTGGATGGTTTACGTGCCTTGGGTGAGAAAAAAGCTGAAGAAAACAATTTGCCTAAACTAATTTCCTTCCCTTTTGACTGCCTGGCATACTAGCATACTGGCATCCACCGTGCGCTATTCTCTGACCATGCCATGGAGGGGAGGATATTTCATTCTCCCGACTTATCTGGATGTTATAACACCGAAAGGGTTGAAAAGGTAAATGGTAAATGGCAACTGCACACTTTGTTCTTTCGATTTCTTGTTATGAGAACGCGTTCTCGTCTTCGCTCTCCTAAATCGTTGTCCTTTCACGGCGGCGAAGGACAAGGTGCGTTATACCCTGTACATACTAACGACTCATAGGATCGTCGCTCTGTCGCTACTTAGTACTTGGCACTTGCAATCAACTTCGAAGCTGTTAATGTAAAGCGATGGCTGGATTAGAGTCGCGTGAATTTGACTTTACGGAAACTATGTACATAGTAGTGCCATCAGGATGTGTTTTAGGGATTTTTATGATTATGGATGAAAATCCTTTAAGACTCACTTAACAGACACCGACATCGACAGCGTTCACTTTGGTCTTTAGTCGCATGGATTCGGATATAAATACGAAAGAATGACGGGGCGACGAGAGTGAAATGAAATTTGCATAAAAACTTTCACGTGCACGTGTGTGTGCTCTGCTCCTTCGTCGCCGTATGCTGTCTTTAGAGCAAAACTGCTTTTAGCCTAGCGGAAGTTATTTTCGTGCTTAATCATAGACCGTCTATCTATTGCACACATACCCGCACTCACTTGGCGCAAATACATACATGACGGGGATACGAGCATGCCATAAGGTCAATCCCTGTTATGGGGTGGCAAAGTATGCAAATTGTTGAGTGGGTTCTTAAGATTGTGACTTCTATTATTTTTATTTCCTCCCCCTCCTGCACCACGTACCATACAGCAAAAGCGTTACAACTTCACCCAGTACGGTGGAGTACCTAGTAAGTTTGAGGGGTTCTTGCCGTAACGACACACTAAGGAACTCAATTTTGGTAAACATGGAAAGTTAATAGGAGCAATGGGTGGCGTAAGCTTTTGCATCTCGACCTTCGACAGACACGCTCGCATGTAGCAGACTATGTGGACGTGGAGTACTATATGTGACAGTGGCAATTATCTGAACATGTTTCATTATTGAGATGCGCACGTGATGGATTTGTCGAAGGGGTGATGTTTAGTTGAAGTTAAAAGTTATGAGCTTCTTAAATGGTTTTTAAGAAGAGGGCTTAAATTGTTGTTGGTAGGAAGGTGTACAGGTGGATTTAAGGAGTCTTACGAGGGCGGAAAGTTTTCTATGGCCGCAAACTTAGCTAATGCGTGACCTTTTTGAAAACACTGAAAACACTTTATAGGTGTTTGAAAGACGTGAGAGCCTTAATGGGTTCCGGAAACCCATCCAACTGGCCACTTTCACCACATATAATGAACTTAAAGTACTTCTTATAGCTTCTAATGGTACCTAGGTGTTGGTATCCGGTGAAATAAATAGCTCATACGTGATGAAGTCATATATAGGTTACTTCCATTTAAGAGCAACCAGATTTAGACTGATTTATCAAATGCCAGCACTTGCTTTCCATTCAATTGTCTATCAGACGCAGAAGACTTTCTGGGATATAAGCAATACCAACCGGCAGGCGTTACGAAATTTATTTGACATGAAATCAACTTAAGCGACTTCTTCTTCTTCTTAACGGGCGCTACAGTTCGGGGTGAACCTGGGCCTCAACCAACATGCCCCTCTTTTGCTAGCCTTTTCCATTGCCGCAAACTCAGTTGGCTGAGGTCCCCTTCCACCTGTGTGCGCCGTCTTAAATGCGGCCGTCCTCTGCTTCTTCGTCCCTCGGGGTTGGATTCAAAGACTCTCCAGGCTGAAGCTGTGGTGGCCATTCCCTCTACATGGCCCAGCCATCTTAGGCGTTGAATCCGTAGACGCCTGACTGGACTCATTTCGCTGTACAGCCCGTAAAGTTCGTGGTTGAATCTTTTCCTCCATCCCCCGTCTGCGTTTATAGGCCGGAAAAGCACGCGCAAAATCTTTCTCTCGAACCGACCAAGAGCCTCCTTATCCGCTTTTGGAATTCATTGGAAGATTTGGTCGATGGTGGACTTCCCTGGCCTGAATCCGCACTGATAAGGACCTATCAGCATATTTACGAAAGGCTTCAGGCGTTCACACAAAACGGCAAAGAAGATTTTGTAGGCGATGTTAAGGAGACTTATTCGTCTATAGTTTCCGCATTAGAGGGGTCTCCTGCTGAGACTCCATTCCTCGTGCATGTTTTCCTCTGACCATATCTTACAGATGAGCTGGTGCATGCTCCTAACCAGGTCATCCCCAGCTGCCTTGAAGAGCTCAGCAGACAGTCCGTCTGCGCCAGCAGCTTTATAAGGCAGAAGTTTCAATATCGGTATCTTAACATCGTCTAGGTCGGGCTGACGGAATTCTCTTTCGTCTTAGTCCATTGTGAATGGTTCGTTCTGCCTGACGGCGGCACTTTGACTATCATCGCCGTTATACAGTCTACAGAAGTGGTCCTTTCACAATCTCAGCATCGACTGTGACTCCACTACTAAGTGTCCGTGCTCATCCCTGCAGGCTTCTGCTCGGGCTCGGGCATGTTCGTTTTACTTTTTGGTAAAACTTTCGAGCCAGAAATTACAGGAACACCCACATTCCGAACAAAAATTAAGGCGTAAAATCAATGTCCCAAAAGTAGCAAAAGTTTCTGGTCGTTTGTAAAAAAAAACATAAAAAAACTCAACTACATCATCTATACCAACGTTAATCTACAATGACATTCCAGCTGACGCCCCTGTAGACAAGTCTAGGTTGGGTGAGTGGGTGCCCTATTGACGAAAGGTCAAGGCTCACTTAAACTACGAGGAGTCTACTGGGCCGAGTTAACACCGAACCCGTAGAAGTCAAAAAAATTCCCCGTTGAGTGGAACCACTTAGATGCAGATAGAAATCCTAGTAGCCTGTTCAGCCCAATGTTACCTATCTCTTCTACACCGGTGTGACTTCTAAGAAATATGTTTCTTTTCAGTAGGTAACGAATGTATTCAATTTCCTCTTCGTCCTTGCAGCTTCTACAGAAGTCATTGTAGGGCTGGCCTAGTCTGTCTGCATGGTACGATATCATGCAGTGCCCAGTGAGGGCACCGACTGCAATCGAATATTCCCACGACTAAACTTTAGCAGACTTTCTGTCCTTTTCTTATCATAGACAGGACAAGTTGATCTTGCCGTTGCGCGACCGCACAATCGTCTAGTTGATACCATCATTTATTGGCGTTCACTATAAGCTCCGCCTCTATTTCCTTGAAGAGTGTACTGAGTGGCGTTTTAGCTTTATTTGTGATCTGTGTGGAATTTGCGCCTGATCGTAATTTAACTAGCTCGTTCGCTAGCAAAGTGGCACCTTACTGACATCTGATATTTCTTCCAGCCTCTCTTTGCTATTCGTTTGACGAGCTTGGATCTTATCCATGTTGCCTGCAGAGCCTTAATGGCTACCTGGCTCTCAACATAGATTTTGATCCTTTTTCCAGAGAGGTTTTCTCTCAGCTTGGTAAACGCTACAGCTATCAGAAGGTCTATAAGAGTGATTTGTTTCACGAGATCCGGCTTCTGTACCGGTACATATTTTGAATCTGTCGGTATAGATTTCCAGTTCATTTTCCTCACGTACCCTACCACTGGTCGATTCCTCTTTGGAAGGAATTCTGATAGAGAACCTCCTGTCGCAGCAAGAAAGCCGGGTGATATAGTCTGTTTCGTTTTTGAGCCTCGAGATGGCCCATCGACTCAAGACTGATGAAAGCTAACCTACTTGTTGCCCAAATTGCAACCAGTTCATAGCTCCGAAATTGTACTTTGTCTTCGCCTGTATTAGAGGAGGCAACTGCACGATGGGACGAATCTACTTCCTTATTCGCACAGTTACAAGGGTTCCCAAGGACCTACAAATCGGCTGGTCCAGATGGTATTGCGCCAGTCGTTCTGAAGAGTTGTTCTTCTACGCCGGCAAAACCACTGCGTAACCTTTTTCTCCTTTCCTACTCTTCTAGGCTCTTTCCGAGTAGGTGGAAAATCTCTCTCCAACTACCGACTCATTGCGCCAATATCACTTCCTTCCAAGGTCATAGATATGCTGATTACCCGTCAGCTAATGAAATATTTTGAAGCACGGAAACTCCACAATGACTGACAGTACATAGCAACAGATCCATTGGGGATTTGATTGCATATCTCAACGAAAAGTGGAATCGCTCCCTTCATAAAACAAAATAGTTGCATTGGATATTTCGAAGGCATTTGATAGGGTTTGGTATGAAGCCCTTTTGTCGAAAATGCGTGCTTGCAGGTCGATGAGCCTCTTCTTCAATTGATTAGAAGCTACCTTTCGAATCGTTAAATTCAAGTTGTTTTGGAAGGATTTAAGTCTTTTATCCATTTATTAAATGCTGGCGTTCCCCAGGGCTCCGGCTTGTCTCCGACACTCTTTCTTATTTATACAAATGGCCTCTTGTCTGTCACTTCTAATCCAGTCCACTCCTTCGACGACGATAGTACCCTTAGCTTCTCATCTTCGTTCCAAGTTGTGGTCTTCGAAAGGCTGAGTTCTTGTGAGCGACCCGAAATCGACCTCCTTGAATTCTCTTGCACACTCTCACCGACATCGGCGATATCTTCGGCAGATATTGCGTTTGGTATACGCGCATTGTTGCTTTATCATTTGCTGAACCAGTGGACTTAAACTTGCCGACCACACTGCGAATAGCCCCTTTGGTAAGACGATTATGGCGACCGTAAAATTGGGCGAAGCGCGCGTTTGCCCGTAATGTCAAACAGTAATCATTCCATAATTTTTCTAAACGGTTTTACAGACCCTGAAAGTCTAGAATGCAAACAGAGGGTGCCACTTACCCATACGTTTGACTTATAACGTCGTATAATGAACTCAACCGTGCACCTTCTCAAGAAGTTGTTGTTTATTTTGCACCTTCAAATAAACTTTGCGTAAAATTGGAGCCCGATTTTTCCATTTTGCCCCACCTTGTAGCTGTCTACAGATTACTGTGACCCTTCACATTGTACGTATTTCCCGGACATTGTATACAACATCATGGAATGTCATAAATTGCTGTAGCCCACATGACACCCTACACTTAAGCAAAGACTCATCCTCCACAATGCGAAGAATCTTTGCAAAAATAAACGTCGAACTAAGCTTCCTAAAGTTCTACACAATT
Organism: Eumerus sabulonum; assembly: GCA_951905685.1. Taxonomy (NCBI): domain Eukaryota; kingdom Metazoa; phylum Arthropoda; class Insecta; order Diptera; family Syrphidae; genus Eumerus; species Eumerus sabulonum. The sequence goes on along the minus strand of OX645061.1, from coordinate 21,225,008 downwards.
TCATTCAGAATTCATTTCGAAACTGCCAAGGACCTCCTCCCCAGGGACGGTTTAATCAGGTTTGTATGTAAAGTTGCCTTAATTTTTAAAATAGAGCTTTGCTTATTCGTCGAGTCCCAAGAAGCAGCGGTTTGAGGAGTTATTCTCGGCTTCCACAGAGTGCTTACTCTATGATAGATGATGTCCTTGACTGCCTTAAAGATGTAGTTGTATATGTGTTGGAGAAGCCGAGCTTCTCTCAATCACCCATGTTGTGTGTGATTTAATTTTCCCCTAGGTGAAAGGGACCTACAGTTTATTGCCGGATCCGAACGGCGAATTTCGAGAAGCTTTTCATGACAATTTTACTACAGGGGGTCTTTTCAGAACCCTGCTGAGGAGAAACAACGTGGAAAACACGTTCGGTGACATGGCTGTGTCGGGATTCGATCCCGTGTCATCGGCGTCAGAGGCCAACACACTACCCACTGCGCCACGGTGTTCTCCAAAGATGTAGTTGCCAATAGAGAAATTTTAGCAAGGATGGCGATATCCCACGTTTTACTATAATGACAGTTCATTCGTCTACAGACCCACTTTAGCCGAGTCTGTTTTGATAACCGCTTCATCAACGTATAGCTGTATTTTTCCAATTATGGTTATGCCATGCACAGATGCAAAGGTCTTCGCGGTTTTCTGGAAAGCTTCTGAACAAAGCTTCATAACTCTATCGATGTAGAATTTCTGCAGTTTATCGGCGGCTGTTCGGCCGATGGAATCTTGCTATCAAGAGGGTTTTGCAGAGACCGAGGGCGATGATAATAGCAATGTCCGGCCTATACGCTGAATACACCGGCAACCAAGTTCCGGCAATTTGTTCCAAAACATAAAAGACATGTGTGGCCTAGCACTGTCATGATGGAACACAACTCCTTTTCTGTTGGCCAATTATGGTCGCCCTTTCTTGATTGCCTTGTTCAAACAGTCAAATTGTGCACAGTAGAGGTCTGAGTTTGTCGCCATTTTGTAGCAGCTCATGAAGAATTTTTGTGCACAGCATTCTCACACTGCACTGTACACAATTTTCTGTACATTCTCGCGCCGTTTTTAGGGTTCCGTACCCAAAGGTAAAACGGAACCCTATTACTAAGACCTCGCTGTCCGTCCGTCTGTCACCAGGCTGTATCTCATGAACCGTGATAGTTAGACAGTTGAAATTTTCAGAGATGATGTATTTCTGTTCCCGCTACCAAGACAAAACAGAACAAAATGAATATTTAAGGGGGGCTCCCATACAACAGACATGATTCTCATTCAAAAAATCCCCTTGGTCACATACTGAACTAAGGTTAGTCAACAATATCCCACAACACAAGCAAACTTACCAGTTTTGATCTCTTTTGTATCTTTGATGAATTAATCCTAGCTGCAAACCTTTTTCCCATATTTCCCACTATTGTTATTCACCTTTTCACATCGTTGCTGTCAAGTAAGATAATTGATTTGAATTCAATGGACACTTTGATAATCAACTATATCTCATCATGAAGATTTTTGATTATCAAAGTAATATGCCGATAACCTGCCTGCAACCAAGATCTGTCATCATACAAAAAATGTGATTTAATGTGATGACTGATGAGGTAACATACATAGTCTCTTTCCTATTTATATATACAGATGGTACGGAACCCTTTGTGGGCGAGTCCGACTCGCACTTGACCGGTTTTTACATTTTGTATAAAGAAAAATTATTTCAAAACTGTGTACACAGGAAATTGTGCCTGAATTGGCACCTTTCACCTGTTGTTCTCCAGTGTATGGCATCAACACCATCTGGTGGCAAATAACCTCGGAGGCTTTTTATCTGACCCAGTACTACCATAGGTGGCTTTAGGATCGATCTAGACTTACTTACGCATCATTCGATCAAGCAATCGATGTTAAGATCTCAGTCATTGGCCATGGACTCTGTTTGGACCCAGTCTTATAGAAGAGGTGTTGAATAATCTTAACAGACTCATCGCCGGTAGTCCGAAGGTTTTAATGCAAAACTTTGTACGATTCCTAGTCCGATATCGTCATCCTAAACTCGTCTAAGTCGGGGAGTGCAATTCTATTTCTGAACCAATGCCAAACAACTCTCAGCTTCATACCTTCCTGGCAAAACTTTTGACTGATGTCACTATCTCCAAGGTAATCTTCCCTCTCCTCTGGAACGTGTTGGTCAACGAACTACTACTGTTGCTACATAGTACAGCAAGGATATACCGTGACCGCATATGCAGATGACATTGCTATTCCCGTCACAGGAAAATTTCCCAGCACTCTTAGCGATCTAATGCAGGATGCATTACATACAGTAGTAACCTGGATGCAGTACCTTGGACTTGGGGTCAACCCCAAGAAGACTGATCTAGTACTGTTTACAAATAAATTAAAAATTCCGCCCTTCAACCCTTCGAGACCAATTAATAATCAAAGACCAGACTAAATCCTAGGCCTGGTCCTTGACAGGAGGCTGAATTGAGAACCCAACATTCTGGACCGTGTCAAGAAAGCAACCACTGCCCTCTACAGCTGTAAGAAAGTGGTGGGCAAAAAGTGGGGTCTCCAACCAAGCATTATGCACTGGCTCTATATAGCAGTCATAAGGCTCATCCTCCTGTATGGCATCGTAGTTTGGTGGGCTGCTCTGCACAAAGTAGTCCATCGAAACCTTCTGGGGAAAGAACAAAGATCGGCCAGCTTATACATAAGCGGCTTGATCAGTTCAATCTCCACGGAGGCCTTAAATATTTTACTACATTTTCCACCATTGGACCTCTTCAGAAAAGAAAGGCATAGGAAAATAGCCCACATCACATAAAGGTCATACTAGCATTCCTAATCATTTCGAAGTACCCATGGTCACAGAATATATCATCCCGCAGAATGTGCTCTCCAAGAACTTTGAAATTATCTTTCCATCCAGGGAGGAATGGGCTGAAGGGAAAGTCATACCGAAGGACTCGATTTGCCTCCATACCGATGGCTCCAAGATGGAGACGGGTGTAGGCAGTGGAGTCTTCTTCAAGGAATTTAACCTCAACCTATCATTTAGACTCCCAAATCCCTGCAGCGTGTATCAACATAAAATAACAGCGATAACGGAGGCCCTTGCATGGCTTAAGATCAATGTAATATCCGCTAAGGATATGTTCCCGGATGGGTTCCCGGGCATAGGGATATTCCAGATATGCGCGACCGACGAACTCGCAAAGTTAGGGTCAAGCACACTCAGTCTTCCTAAAAGTACGGTAAAGCACATGATAAAACTTCGAACCATAGAGGCTACCAACCTCCAATGAAATGAAAGTAATATCGGCTTTATCACTAAACAAATATGGCCCAAGCTAAACTTAGGACGAACCAGAGACCTTGTGGCAACCAAAAGGGCAACCATACGCAATTTAGTGGGTGTCATCACAGGGCACTGCATCATCGGAAAACACGCCGCCAGAGTAGGGCTACCTTCAAATGACTTCTGCCGCGGCTGCATGGATGAGGAGGAAGAGCAATCGATATACCACCTCCTTTCCTCATACCCTTCTTTTGCGAATCGCCCGAGAATCTACCTCGGCGCGCCCTCCTATCAAAACTTAAGTGAGCTAGCTGACCTGAAAATTGCTCAATTCCATCACTTCATCAGAAGTACAGATTGGTTTTCAGGTGGCGGATCAAGGCAATATAATCCATGTGGTATCACAATTGGCCAACTTAGGCCTACGTGTCGCGTATGTCAACCACTTAAACCACTTTAACCCAACCTAACCTTTGCTCGAAATATTGGATTTATCTATAATTTGTTTGCGATTCATTCAAGGATAATGAAGAAGCAAATCACTCTTGTCTAATAGTTCCATTGAGCCGAGCCAGTAATATCACACAATCCTAAAATTCCATTAAGGCTTCGGCTCACAGACAGCTGGCTATTTTAAAATCAGCGCCCTTAGATGCCTGTTCAACAGTCAACCGACCGAGAAGCTTCGGGCGGGCTTCAAAGTAATGCGAATTCAATTAAACTAATCTGAGCTGCATGACGTTAGAAAAAATCTGAAGACGGTACTTAATTACGAAAAGAAATTATAAATTTACGAATGGCTGAGCTACTATTAGGTCGTACACGAAACGGGATCTCATTGTCTCTCATCCTAAGATTAAAAATGAAAATATCAAGATCAAAGGACTTCAGTTTGGAAGCTCAAATCTAACCGTCCAATACGCAGTGGAGCGGTATTTATTGTTCTGCATTTCAAAAGTAAACTGCCTCTTCCTTGAATTCAAAAAAACAAAAAAGAAAGGAAAAATAAAAAAGAGCTGGAGCCATTCTTGCTCCATATATTGTATAAATTCTAATATAAGGACGGACAGTCAACCTAATTCCCATTCTCTCATACCATCCGTTCTTTAAATCCAAGCAAATAATATCCTTTTGATCTCGCGAGATGTCCTCCAACATAGTCCTCTCCTTGAGAGTCCTGTTTGTATGTATTCTTACATCGTTTGTTTTTTTTTTTTTGTTTGCTTTTAGTCCTTTCGGAAAACTTTACTATGTGTTTTATTTTCTGTTGTCCTTTTTATTCATTTCCTTCAATTTTGTTTTTTTTTTTTTTTGTGTGAGTCCTTACTATCGAACTTTATGCACACATTGTAAGTTATAAGTAGACGAAGTATGATAAAATAAAGTAAACCGGAACCCATGGCCCGGATCCGGGTATATTCGACGGGAATAGTTTGGTAAAACATCCTCCAGTGGATTGTTCACAAATGAATCCTTTCTTCTTCTATCTATTGCACCCCTTTTGCTGTATATTTCGATTTCCTTTTTTTTTTGAGGAGGAAGGATCCATTTTAATATTTTTTTGTTCCTTCCTCTCTCCGGATAAATAAAAAAAACAAAAAAAAATGAAAACAAGATCAAGAAAAGGGCAAAAACTCATCAAGTAGAAAGGATATCACCTGTGAAGGAAAAAAATCATCATCGGGGATAGTTGTAAAATTGTATCCTTAAGTGATTTCCAACAGCCAAAAAAAAAAAAAAAAAAAACCGATACGTAGAATAGACTCAGATAAACAGGATTTTGTTGTTTTTTTTTTTTGGAATGTGTTGGTTACGGAAATGCTATCCAATTCATTTCCGGTGGGAAATGAAGGAAGGACATTCTGTAATCAACATATAGAAACACTCAATTGAATATTTATTTGTAAGTTAAAATATAATTTCACGCTGTCTTCATGAATAACAGATTAATTGGGATCCATCCAGGACATTTAAGGTATAAGCAACTGACATACATACATATGTATGTACATATGTATCTCCTCATCACCAAGTAGTTGTATTGTACATCTAACACGAGAAATAAGATTCTGGAAAACTTAAATTGAAACCACAGTACAGTCATGGTGTAACATATGCTCTGGACTGGGTGCCAGCTATCATCAGATGAAAATGAGTATTTTTTGATTTAAAAAGAAATATGTATGTATAAACAAGGACGACGGAAGGATTTTCAGACAAATCCCTATTCTCGGCACACTGGCTTATCACAAAAGCTATTTTGTTGGCTACCCATCAACAGCCACGATGCCACTGACTTGAGAGACGATTTGTTGAAAGGTTTTTCAGTTTTTCCTTTTTCATCTTTGGTATCCTTGATTTTCGTACTCCTGTGGTACATACATCCTTGCAGATACGTATATGTGCTATATTGTGTCTGCTGTCATAAAATGGTAACCGACAGTCTGTCCGACCCTCAACTCTTGTGCAATTCTCAGCATAACATGCCCACTTCATCTCTACCACCTTGTCAGACATCCTGTGCGGCAGCTTAACTCGTCATACTGGCTCAACTGGAAAGCGACTCTCAAGCGATCCGCCAAAACATCTGCTGCCGACAACAGATAGTCCAACCGATAAAGCCGTGCAACGAAATAGCTTTTGTGGTTTTAATTCTGTTATCCTGATAATTGCGAAAAACAAACAAAAAATAGTCCTTTCGCTGAAAATGGCGGCACCGAGTCCATGAGCACGTTTCACATATACCACCGACAAAGTGACATGGCGCTCCACCTGACTGTGCATTCACTCCTCACGACCAAATGATAGCCTTTTTTTCTAATCTCGTCCTTTTTCTCTCTTTTTTTTTGTATGATTTTCCACACACCATCCCATGCACATATATCCTTGACGATATGGATACAACAGGAATCGATGATGCTGAATCAGATGGCTGGCTTGCGGAGCAGTACACCTGGACCAAAGGGCGAACCCGGCGCCAAGGGTGAAATGGGACGTCAAGGCGAACGTGGACAACCGGGAGCGAAAGGTGAACGTGGTAGCACCGGAATAGCCGGATCAAAAGGTGACAGGGTAAGTACACACTTGATGAACATTTCTCTTTCGTTTTACCTTTTCTCCTCCCTGGCCTACTCTAATTTGCGTGGAGAAGCGGAATTCCCGTTCGGGTCCACTCGCCACTAGCATCCTTTGAAACGAGCAAATGTGTCAGGCGACCACCCCAATTTGTCAGTTCCGAACCACCCTAGTGTCCATGATTTTGGTCAAATGGAGGGCAGAGAGTGAAAAAAAAGCCTAATGCGGTTCTTACATCATCTCGTTATCTATTCAATTTCACACTTAATTTATTGGATGAAGACCTTTTGGCGCGATGAGGTTCAACGGGCCGAGAAAGAGAGAAAAAAGTCAAAAATCGACAGGCGCTTAGTGGATGCGTGGAGATCTTCGATTTTCGATTGAGATTAAGTACACGTTTCTGTTTATAGGGTTTTATCGCAAGTTCATATTTTTTTTTTGAGGGGTTTATGTGCGAACCTTAGAGATTTGATTTTCGAAGGATAGGTTAATCCACAATGATAGATTGTGGATAGCTAATCGAAATGAAAGTTATGTACCCTCGTTTGGGGTATGTCTAGGTTAAGGACACACCTTTCCCGGAGCTAATCGAAAAAAAATGTTGCCATTCAAAATAGCTTATCCTATTTATAAGGAGATTTCATATCTAATTTCTGACGGACTTTTCGTGCTTGTCGTTCTGTCATCTTTCCTATCTTGTATGATTGATTTTGTAAGCATGTCCCTAAAGGGACTGAAACGAAATCCGTACAATCTACTTTCGAAATCGACAAGGTACAGTAAAGGGACTTATTTCACTCGACACTTATTAGTTTCCTCGAGAAGCTAACTTCAGGCGCAATGCTGTATCCTATCCTGTATCCTAATCTCAGTACCAATGAATGGATAACTTTAGTCGAGACGTGTGTAAGATGACACATACAAGTGCATCATTTGACACACTCCAAGATTAAGTGTGTCACATAACACATTTGATCTCTGAAATTAAGACATTTATTCATATTGAAACCATAACACGTTCTATTGCGTGTCATGAATAACAACTCTAGAGACACCCAAAGTGTGTTGCAGCGACACACTTATTAATAATTAACACACTTTGGATCAATTAATAAAAGAAAAGAAAAATTTAAGAACTATATGCAACCTTGCCAAAATTTAATTTGAGAGTCTGATCTATGGCGTAGTGATTAACACACTGGACTCTCAACCCAGTGACCTGAATTCGAATCGGATCCACCAAAAGAAAAGACACTCAACTACTCCCTTTTCCCATTCTGCCTCAGTTCTAGAAAACCGGATTGCATGATCATCATGATGTTGCCTCACAATAAACAGAAACAATCAAATCAGACAAACAAAAAACAAAGAACAATGTTTCGGACTTGATGAGCGTCGAAGTGACAAATGCTCGGAGAGCGAGAACTAGATGTGTCTTCTTTTTTTATGTTCGCAGCAAAAATGTTCACAGGAACCTTCAAATTTGAACACAGGTCCAGTGTGTTAACCATTACACTATGGTTTGGGGTCGTAATTTGCTTTATGGCAATGTTGCATATATATTTTGTTGGGAATTTCCCTTTTTCTGTGCTTTCACAATGATGCACTTTAAATTGCATTAAAAATGACTAACACACTTATCATGCGGTGTTGTTTGTCCGGTCCATAAGGAAGGAGACCCTTATGACTGCGCCGACTACCGAGGGATCAGTCTCCTTAACATCTCATACAAGATCCTCTCTGTGAATGCGTGAAACCGTTCCTCAACACCCTGAAAAGTTTCAGGTCAGGGAAGTCCACAATAGATCAAATCTTCACACTTCGGCAGATCTTGGAGAAGACCCAAGAATACTAAATCGACACCCATCATCCTTTCATCTATCTCAAGGCCGGATATGACAGCGTGCATAGAAACGAGCTATACAGTGTCATATCTAGCTTTGACATTCCCACCATTCTCGTCAGATTGTGTAGGATGACGCGGAGATGGTGATGGAGATGATCGCGGGTCCTGGTTGTTGTTATATTAATTTAGTCAAGCTTTCAAGACCAATAGCTCATCATTTCTTGACTTAAGTAAAATGTTTCACCATACTTCTAGCAAAATCTTAAGATCGATGGTAGAGAACTTCTGTAATATTTAGGTATAAAACTGAATGAGCTTTCAATAGGCTTGCCTTGACGTTAGCTCAATCGTACTGAAATAGTTCTGCAGAGACCCGAAAGCTCTACAATTTCAAAAAAAATATGCTCGGGAGTTGCCGTGGTTAGGTCAGGCCGTTCGAAAACTCGGATCTCTGGGTTTGGAGTCCAGTGTGTTAACCATTACACCTTGAATCCGACCCGAACTTTAGTTTCTGGCAAGGTATGTAGTTGGGCAATGTCCCTTTTGTTTGATTTATTGATCCATAGTGTGTTAATTATTAGTACACTTAAGGCGTCAGTAGAGTTTTTATTCATGACACGCAATAGAAAGTATTATAGTCTTAACACGAATAAGTGTCTCAATTTCAAATATCAAACGTGCTGAGTGTGTCAGTTCGTATAGCACGAACTTTAAATCCATTGAGGAATGCCATAATGCCCTATAGGGCAAAAGAAACAAGGTCAAACTCTGGTGGGTGCCAGGGCACAATGGCATTAAGGGCAATAAAATCGACGACTAACTCACAAGGAAAGGTTTCAGCGAAAGGTAAATAGAGGTGCCGAACCTTTCTGCGGAATTCCTTCTAAGATTAACTTCTTCTTAGACAAGTGGGAACAGAATTCAAGGACTCCGCCGATAGAGGGGATCATCTCGGCTTCTACTTTTCCTAACTTTATTAAGGAATTGGAGAAGCTCCCCATTGAACCGGCTGGTAGGCACAATAGATACATATATAAATGTCGCAGTGCCTCCTGCTATTTGTTAGCACTAGCCCCCTTAAAACAAAAAAAAAAAAAAATTCACTCCTCGTCTGCATAACTGGAGTGTGGTCTGAGGAGAGATATGCCTTTTGCAAACGAAATTGTCGATAAGGTTAGGTGTTTTCGCAGCGTCTGTAGGCCAGCACTTTGGTTTGCCAGTTGAGTAAGAAAAGATGTTGTCTCCAACGATTTATAGCATTCATCCATCTCAAAAGCCAACTTGTGTGTCCACTCAGCTTCAAAACTCAGCAACATCTTCGCAAATATGTGGCAGATGGATAGAACTGTACCCAATACCATCATCCATATAAACATTTTAGCTTGAGAATGCTCAATCTCTTTACTCAAAACGAACCCTTATAGCTTGGTCAGTCCATATAGCCACCAATCTGACGACATTTGCATACAACTCTGCCAGTTAGCACACAACCGCCCGCTTGTATTGCAATCCCAAATGCAAGGTTCTATTTCAAGATATTGTACAACCGTTATTACAGAAAATTGCATTCATCTCATTCGTCGTATCCTTGGCAAAGGCAGCACAAAGGCAAACAAACTATTCACTTTATTGACACAATCGAAGAAGATGGTTTGTTATTGATTCCTTGCATAGAAGAAAACTACAAACTGCATCTCATCTACAGATCCTGTGCGTATACGTATTTATGTTTGGATTCCCTAAGACGACCCACAACATGGGGAATTTGAATCCTTTTCCCTTGTTGTTTGGACACTTGCAAAATAATATTTGACATACATACGAGTACGAGTCAATGTTCCACATGCTCGCCTTGCTCCGTCCTGTTGGGCGTATATATTGTCAATATGGATCAATCAGAACCTGTCGAAATCGTTTTGAAGCGAGCAATATTGGTACAATAAATCACTGTTCGTAAAAGCTCGAATGCAATTCGCAGACAGACAGATTCGGTGCTCTTCCACCTCCTGCACCTTGTTGTAGTCATAGTGAAACAATAAAAGCTGTCTTGTCGAGTGTGTCGTCCCATTGAGAATAATGAATCCTTGCAAGCTCTTCGCACACGATTCAACGTAATGCATAAACCCTTGACAGAATGAAGAAGACACCTTTCCGTGTTAGAAGGAAGACGGTAAATATGTGCTTGCGTGTGTCTGAGGACAAGTGTTATAGTTTGAACCGACACGACACGAAACCATACGATACGATACGACTTTCCGTACAACAATACCGAGAGACGAAAGAAGAAGCCAAATTAGTCATTCAACTGAGTGAATCCTTACAGGCTCGAGAGCGTACCAAAGAGCCCGAGAAAACTTTACCTCCAATTCATCCATTCCATTTGTCCCTTTTAAGGTGCTCATATACACGTATGTACGTAGGTAGTGAACACCACAACGTCGTCATGTTAACCTAGTGCAAAGCAGTTTAAGCAGAAATGTGCATAAAGTGCAAGGATAATTTGTTTCCAACTCCGTATTTGACTGACATCCGGGATGTCAGTCGAATCCTCGCCATCGTGCCGGAATATTGCCTTTCACTAGCCTAGTATGCTGTGGTTCGCATCACGACAACGTTGACGAACCGCTTACATTTCAATTTAGCTCAAGACGATGTGCAGAAATGTGGTAGTTACCAGCAAAACCACCTGCACGGCTCCAAAGCGAACCGGGACAACATAGGGCCCAAGGAAGAGATTCCACTTTAATAATTCATACGTGTAATGTGCAACGGGGTAGAACGCAATGTTGCAAGGACGATTGTAATAAATTTATGGTTTCCAAAGGGCGTCGCAGTACATGTTGTTTCTGTAATTGTTTGCTTTGACATTATGTAGAATAGTACAGTGGCGGGGGTATAAAGTGAACACTGCCTTTGGTATGTGGAATTTAATTTGATCCAAGGAGCTTGCAACGGAACTGGAATTGGAATTCAATTTGAATTTCAATGTTTGTTCCTTGGTTCCGTTCGTCTGTTCCTTCATTCCTGTTTGTGCTTATGGATTTCGAAGTGTCCTTCAAACGGGGGTTATTACTAGCCGTTAACTGTTAAATGCTTAAATGCTTTTCAGTGAAATGCAAATTAAAGTAGAGCATGGGATGTATGGAATGTTTATTGATTTGATTGTTACTGTTACAGGGTCATCCAGGGCCACATGGGTCGGCTGGCGTGAAGGGAGAACAAGGACAACCAGGTTTGCCAGGTCTATCAGGACCACCAGGATCAACAGGACTGAAAGGCGATAGAGGATTTCCGGGTGATATTGGGCCAATGGGACCGCCCGGTCCACCAGGCACAGTCATCTATACTGACACTCAGATGAACATGACACAATGCTCGTGTCCGCCAGGACCACCTGGAGCTATTGGGCCACGAGGTACACCTGGTCCCCAAGGTCCGACTGGAGAACCTGGACCGGCCGGACCGGCTGGACTCACTGGTCTTCCAGGTCTAAAGGGCGAAAAGGGCGAACGAGGGCTCAAGGGTGTGAGTGGCACAAAAGGCGATCGAGGGCCAGAAGGACCGCCAGGACAGGCTTTCTTCGCCGGCGATGGGTTCATGATGAACGGAACCAAAGGTGAGAAAGGCGAGAAAGGTATGCGCGGCCGTCATGGTAAGCAAGGACCTAGTGGTCCCATTGGACCACCAGGCGTTTCAGGCATCCCCGGCGAAATGGGACACCCGGTAAGTAACTCTTTCCCTTATCTACAGGTCAAGACACATTTAACGTTCGTTTTTTCTAACTTTCAGGGCCGTCCCGGCATAAAGGGTGACATGGGTCCCAAAGGACAGAAAGGAGAACCAGGCGGCAAGGAAGGGGTAAGCTTAGCAATTATTTCTCAAGATTTATGGACGTGCAGATGTTATATTGTATTTATGTCCCTAATTCTGCCATCACAGCCGGATTGGTAGAAAAGAAAATCTCACTTGGAAAGTGCTAAGGATTCACACCGCAAAAACCAACTGAGAATCCATGAGATTCCTTTCTTCATAATTCCTCGACCGGCTCAAGGTGGTTGCTTGAATTGAGGAGTAACGCAAGAGTATACGAAACGTACGGAAATGGCTAAAAGGAAAGGCAAACGTTGCATGACAGTATTTGCGTCGTTAGCCTCATGGGGGACGGAGTAGAATACGAGTGAATCTCGTTTTGTACAGAGTTTTATGCTCTTCTATGGCTTACGGGATAGGACATTATTAATTACCAGAAAAAAAAAGGTTAAATGCGGGTTAAGTACCTTGAGAGTTATATATGTATGTTATGTATATATGCATATTTCTTACGGAAAATCTTCAACGCATGGTTGGCTGGATGGGTGATGGGAGGTGTTGGGGTTTTATTCCTAATCACTTGGACGTTAAATGCGGGGACAAGTTGTTGCGAATCACAACCAAGACGGTTGGGTTTGTGTTTTTAGGAAGAGAAGTGTGCATTTATGTATGTACGCTGTCCAGGGAACGAATTAAGGTGAAATGTGAGATTTGTGTGAGATATTCAAGGAATTTAATTGGAGATGTTGGATGTTTCTGGAACAGTTGTTCTTAAAGGTATTCTAGCTGAAGGATTCAGGAATCAGAGTATATCATATTTCTATTTTGTAGCGCAGAAAGGATGCTGTCCGCCTCTTTGTAGAGGGAAATTCCGAGAATGAGAGTACGTATAAGAGAAACTGTAACTAATTACCACCGTCAACTGAGAAATGCTACTTGTCTTTGTAATACCATATCGGATAGTTTAGGTTAGGTAAATGGGTGTCCTATTGATGAGAAGTTAAGGCTGACTTAGACTACGAAGAGTCCATTGTACCCAGTTAACGTTTAACCCGAAGAAACCTACAAGTCACCCCTTGAGCTGAACCATCTGTATGCAGATATGTAGAAATCCCAGAAATCTGCTCCGCCCAGTCTGGTATCTATTAAAGTAAATAGTGGTCCATTGTACTGCCATGCAGACACCTACGTTTACCCATTTTCTGGAGAAAAATGAGAAGGAGCTTCAGTGATGTAGAGCTGCAGAGAAAGTGTTCTGCTGTGTCGTGCTCTTCACAACATGCAGGACAGGTAGATGTCTCACTGATGCCAATCATGCAAAGATGCTTGGCAAAAGTGTAATGGCTCATAGTGACGTTCGCAAGTCTTAAGAAGATAAGAAGAATCCTGCGGACTGCTTGCATACATCTGGGCTACATCCTGGATTGTGTGCACTAAAGATCCAATCGTTGATTTGGGTATTGACCATGGAAGCAAGTAGACCCAAGGCGGGTTCAGGTTCTGAGAAACTCTCCCCTGAGCCTCATCTGGCGGGTTCATCAGAGATTTCATTTCCTGGGATTCCAGAATCACCAGGGACCAAAGCAAGCCTTTGTGCGTGTAGTCTACCGACTTTGTTCACAAAGGCCTTAAGTTCATACACTAACTTGGAGCTGGTTAAAAGGTTTGACACAGCTTTAAGTACAGCTTGAATGTCGCTGCAAACGCATATGTTTTTACCCTTCCACCTATATTTTCCTAACGAAATGGGCAATCGGACGGTTTCGCATTCCAAAAAAACCCCGGCTCGGGTCGTAAGATATTGCCCTTGCAAGCTCACTATCATTTCAGTGCGAGGTGTGCTAAAAATCATTTCTCTTGAGACAAGACATGGCTTTCAGTACACACCCTCTGATGAATATATCATAGCATCTAGAGCAGCGCCCGTCATGTTGGGGAAAGCCCCGTACAGCTGAGAGAAACCTGTACTGTGGAGTTCGCTGAAAGAAGCTACGACGTGTATAAGTCTTAGCCTGTTCCACCAGAAAACCGATGCACATGAGATTATCGGTGTAGATCCAGAGGACCTTGCCGGCGATAAACCCCATGCTTTGCCAAAGGTACCTTTGCATTGGCTGACAAAGGCTGACAGCACTTTGGCGCTTTGACCGAAGGGGCTTGCTATCCACTCCCAGCTTTCCTGGATATCGATTTGGGAATACCTTTTAACGCCAGCTGTGTCATGCCAGTCGTTTTTTTTTTCCTTCTCGTCAAGAGAACGACATTGGGCGACATTGAACGGCATTAACCCATTTCTTGTGCACTAATAGTCTATCACACTTAGCGCCACCTGTGCTTTGAGACAGACAGTCGCTAAACATGAGTCGACAGAGAGAACGTCATCATCCACATAGGCCTGAGCATAGATTCCAGAGAGAGCTTCTACGAGAGAGTCGACCACCAACAGTGGAGCTAGGTCAGCGCCTGTTAACACAATATCCGTTATATTGTCCGAGCCCTGCACCAGCGATCAATGTCGTGTACACAAGCTTTGCTTCGAACCGCAGAATCAGCGTTTCATCTTCGCCATTTCGTCTACAGCGTTACACATACTGTCAAAAGCTAAGTTATCAAAAGCTCCGTCAATGTCGACAAAAATGGCCAGCGCGTATCTTTCCTTTCCTCCCTGGAAGGAATTCTGATAGAGAATCTCCCCTCGCAGCACGTAAGCCGAGAGATATAGTGAAAGGTTCGGCATTGGTTCAAGATTTCTTTTGAATCATGAATACATCAGATTGGAGTTCATATAAGAATATGACCTTAATAAAAACAAGTTTAAGTCCAAAGAGCTTACCTCTTAGACTACTATTACTATTTCGTAGGTTATAACAAGACTATTGGCCGGTTTTTGAATGTCTGTTTAACGTTAAATAATTCCTACGATGGACAACACTTCTGCCTACCCTTCAGGCAACTTTTTAGCTACCTTTGGGTAGGTAGTTAGTCCATACCCTCCACTAAGGGGAGTATAGACTTAAGCCAAAGAGGCCCTTTGTGTTGCTACGAGGGGAGTCAATAGCTATTCATGAAACCATATTGTGCTTCTTACGTAGTTAAGGAGATCGGTTATCCTTATCTATTGAACGTCAGTCAGATCACTAAAGAGGTAGCATTGTAGGTATAATTTCCTACATTGCCAGAGGGCAGGGCAGGCGCAGAGCATGTGCTGAATGGATTCGTCCGCCTTTTCGTCTTCACAGCGCCTGTAGAATTGGTTCGAAACTCGCCCTAGTCTTTGTGAATGACTGCCAATATGACAGTGACCGGTGATGACACCAACGACTTTGTTGATGTCGGTTCGTTTTAGACAGATAAGTCCGTTCTTGGTCAAGTCGTGGCACTTGCCTGGTGGTTCCAGCCACTAAAAGCGTTAATATTGTCGGACAAAAACAAGTGATTAGAAAACCAATGGTTTCCATTATTTGCCTAGGAGCCATGGTGTCGGTCATTATAAGTGGCATATGTTCCTTGGAATAGAGTTCTTGTTGTTGCTACTTAGGTTGTTGTTGTTTCTGCGGTTAAGGCCGCTGTTGCTTCAGTTTTTACTGACTCTAGTGCTACATCAGTTTGTTGTCTGCTGCTTTAGTTACTGTTGTCCTTCATCTGCAACTTCTCGATCTCCTCCATTTGCTGGATTTCGGTCAGTCTGTCCACTATGTCCAATACGTTCCTTCTCCTCCTGAGAGAAGGGTGAACAGATTATTCTTCCCTTCCCTATCCTCGTAAAGGTATACAGGGACCACTTCAGCGGGGACATTCGACTGTTGTTGCTATTGTTGCTGCTGCACTGCCTTCAATGTTGACAGCGCCCCTTTGTTCATTTTTCCTGCATGATTCTTTGTAGAAGTAGGGAGATAGGGGCGCTTTACCAAATTAGAAGACGGATTTAACCGCTTTTTGCGCTTGATAACGGCGCTAGGTGTTGCGAAATCAAAGGATTTGGTGAAGCCGTCGGACGTATATACGTGTCTTTGGATGCAACGGAAAAAAAGAAAACAGGAAGTTCAAGAATTTAGATATGTATATGCCTCTTTCATCGAGCACTCTACTATTGCACCAAATCGGTTCCCGCGAATCACTTATTGCTTTCTACTAGCCGAAACACGTCTGACTGGTTTGGTGGTCTGTGATCGACTGACCGCACTGCAAATGCTAGTGTTCGTAACTCTGTCATAATTTCGCCCAATAAAAATGTGGTATAACCAGGAAAAAGAGTGACAGACGTCAATGAAACGAGGGAAGAAAAAGGCGGGCAATTAAAAGAATTTAAAAGTGCGCAATAAATTTAATTAACAAAAAACAAATGAATTTGAATTTAATGAAAGTTTGTTTCTTTTAAATTTGTGCGCGCTAGAAAATCTGAACGTCACGGCCCGACCAGTAGCTGCTTTAGGCAACAGCTAATGTGTTAAACAACACACAGAAGTGTGTTATGTAACATATATGTAAATATCACGTGTGGTCTTTGAAATTGAGGCACTTTCTCGGGTTAAAACTATAACACGTTATATTGCCTGTCATGAAAAATACTCGAACGATACCTTAAATGTGTTGCAGCGACACACTTATTAATAATTATCACACTTAACACTGTATGTAGGTTGGCGTTACAGTCCATGAAGGACCAAAGCCGATCTTCTCTCAATCACCCATAGGTGAAAGGGACCTACAGTTTATTGCCGGTTCCCAATGACGAAATTCGAGAAGCTTTCTTGACAACTATAATACAGGGGGTCTTGCCAGTACCCCGCTGAAGAGAAGCACCGTGAAAAACACGTTCGATGGCATGGCTGTTGTCGGGATTGGTTCCGTGTCATCGGCGTCAAAGGCCAACACACTACCCACTGCGCCACACTTTGGATCATCTAATTAACCGAGATAAGGGAGATTTCCTAACTACATACTTATATATATGTAAACCTGCCAGATTGTAATTAGCGGGTCGGATCTATGGCGTAGTGGTTAACACCCTGGACTTTCAACCCAATGATCCGAGTTCAAATCTCAATTTCCGCAGCCACCAAAAGAAAAGACACTCAACCTCTCCTTTCCCATTCTTCATTGCTCCCTCGAGCCGGATGGCATGATCATCATAATGTTGCTTTACAACAAAAAGAAACAATCAATTCAAACAAAAAACAAGAAACAAACAATGTTTCGGACTTGATGAGCCTCGAAGCGACAACAAAATGTTTACAGAAACCTTGAATTTTGAACACGGGTCGAGTGTGTTAACCATTACCCCATGGGTTGGGTTCTCATTTTGCTCTCTGGCAAATTGTGTTTTTATAATAACACACTTAAAATTGCATTGAAAAAGACTACAATGTGTGTTACAATAAAACACTTGCCATTGCAGTGCGAACTCCTATAGCTGTAGCTACATGATGCTGGGCTTTAACCTAATGGAATAGGATACCCCGATTAACCAGATCTATTTCTGCTATCGTGCCGCCCGTACTGTGCACAGCTGTTGAGTCATTGTCTTTTGCAGTGATTGTCTGGTTATAAGGTAAGAAGGTAAGAGCTTAAAATGGATTGTTTCCTCAGCATTTCATCACACACAGTACTGTTCTCTCTTTTGGACATAACCAATGGAGGCGACGGTTGATGTTCTTGTAAAGAGCCCATTTAACATCTCCGGTAACGATCTGGCTAAAAGACGGTTCTTGATTGTGACATGACTGAAGCGCAGTACGAGGGTCGATTCTTTGCTGGAAATTGTTTTGCTTGAGTTTCGACCGTGGACATTAGAAACGTAACGTCTAGCTCTTGTGGCATAGTATGTACCTGCCACAGTTTTAAAGAGCTGCCTCCAATACCTTGACAGAGATTATTTGCAACAAAGTGATTTGCAACAAAGTGATGTCGCCGTCAAATAACGTTTTAGTGCTCCAAAGGACAATCAATCTACTGCTACCGCTATCAAAGCTTGAATTTTCAAGATCTGTGCGAAATTCATCGTCTGCACGTACACTTCGTGCCGCCATAACCGCCATCAATTCCCGGTCGTTCGTTTAAAAGTCTAACTGCTTTATCACGCGTCAAACAGCACATTGGGGTAACATTATGTCACGAAGTGCGCCACTATAACAGATACGAGCGCTTCAACAATGATGAGTCCCCTAATCGCACTGGCCGGAAACTTTTCCACACAGATATAGACGAACGAAGAAATTTCTGGAAAAGAATGAAATTAATTCTCTCCCAGTCGAGATACCAGATTGCTTGAGATCACCAAGGAACATGTGAAGTCATGGACGTTTCTACAAGCACGAACCCAAGTGTCCAATAATCCTTTTACCCGGGCACGTTTAATAGCGAAAGTTTCCATAAACTAACTCTCGAACGACTCCATGACGACTGTTCAATGGCTCGGGCGTATGGGCGCTCAACTGCTCGAGTCCTGAAGCCCTCAAACGTTCAGCTGTTAGAACGCTCAAACTCTCAAATGCTCAACCTTTCAAATACCGATTACTAGGACATTCATCAACTGAACGGCAGAAGGCAGCCAACCACCAGTCAGCCCATTAGGCATTAATCTACCATCCATCCACAGCCTTCTAATCACTTCCGGTAGCGACCGCTCTGGTCCTTTTTTCTTCCTTTGTTTTTGCCTTATTACTATTTTCCGCTCCTTTTTCACTGTTGTTCTATCATAGCGATGACGGGAGCAAAGTTTTATTATCGATTTGCTGCCCTCATCGCCATCGTCCAGTGTCCTTGTTGGCCAATTGAAACTTTACTTGCTATAAAACTAATTGATGGCAATAATTGTCGCACTCTGGGGACGGATTCGTTGTTTAACAAACAATGATCTCCTTGAAATCGGATTTCTATTGTTTTCATTGTTTTTGTGCTCTTATCCTCTGGCCTTTGTTGCTATTGCGGTTCCAGCTTCTCTGTTGTTGTTCAGCGTCAGTGGTGGGCTTTTATTGGCCGACTGTATTGAGAACTATACTACGTTGCATGTCACCAGACTTTTTATATCTATTATTCCATCAGCATCGCTCGCGCCAACCAGTCAAGTACGTATGTGTATCTAAGAGTGCGTTAGAGATTAAGTGTTAATACGGCATCTGTATAGAATGTAGTGCAAAAAAAAGCAAGCACTTCATCTAGTCAAAGATACCGACGACGCACGGGCAGCAAAGGAGTCGCAGTGAACGAGGTTAGGGATATTCAAGTGCGAAATCCATCTTCAGCGCGCACTGCATTGCAGTGGTTGTTTGAAGGCGATGCGAATGTGTTCAAGAAGAAATCACGTTCGAAGTACGTTGAGGAGACGACAGATAGTCGGATGGGTGCCGCGATGGTTAGAGCATAGAGTAGCTTTGCCCTCCCCGGGACATATGTACATATTCAAATGTTTTCATAAACTCGTATTCTCATCTTCTATCGGATTTGCCTCTGTCCCACGGCTGGGTTTTTCGAAGGAACCGAATTGGTTTATAAGAGCATTCCTAAAACTGATGAACTACTACTGGAAAGTTATTCCCCGGGTGCATTCAATATTTTTCCATTTCAATGGCTTACGCGGAAGAGTCTGTGAAGCTGTCGTAGTGCCATGGAGATTGAGATGAAAAGAGTTTGATGGAAGATGAGTTTAGGATATTGCCAGATGGCAGTCGTCATGAATTTGAATTTATTAAATCCAGAAGATCCTCTTCAGACGACCAGGGTCGTCCAAAGGCTTCTTCAGTTATTTTTACCTAAGGGAAACTTTACACCAACGTCTTCTGGATTTTGATTTCTATTTTCTTTTAGCAAATACAAATATTAATTTGTTTTTTATTATGTCCCTGGACTTAACTCCTTCAGTTATGAGGAAGTCGATTGGTCTTACACTCAGCTACTCCCATATTAAGAAATCCAGAGGATTAAGGTAGGGTCCTTTTGGAATATGTGTAGGATCGGTGAATGTAAAATAAAATCCTTGGTGTCAATGATGCAAATTACTTTATTTGGAAATAGTCTTATAGGACGATGTTGCTCGGTATTTGGTTGATGCCAAACTGAACTCCTTTTCGAAAAAAATAGAAGACTACGAGACGTTTGTCGGTTCTGGTTGTTCTGCCGTTTATTACTGTACCATTACCTGTAGCTCTGCGCAATGTCGCGTGATATCGTAGTGTGTAGTGTCTGTTGTTGACATGGGCTCGGACATACAGGGTAAAGTTGTTGACTGCTCTCAGCCTGGCGAGATGACAACAACGATACCTGTTTAAATGCCCGGGCCAAGTTGACGAACAGCCTGCCCGCGGCGCCCTCTAGATAGCCTCTACAACAACCGTTGAGAGGTGAAGAAACGTATGTAGGATGCGATACAGAAGTTACCACAAACTACCCTACAAACTGGTCAAACAGTACATATAGATCACGAGACATAGCAGATAACCGCTTGCGATCAGGCGACCCAACAGTTCACTATACAAACTAGAGCTCTCTATTGCAATAGTGTACACGTGCTACACGTGTAATTGTGAAGGAACACGTGAATTTAGTTATACACGTGTATTTAGTTTTACACGTGTATATAGTAAAAAACGTGTAGTTCTACCACAGCCATAAATTCAAGAAAACCTTTACTAGAACAGAATGAAAGAGGCAATTGGTTTAACGCGATCATTTTGGCCAGTGCCTGATGGATTTCTTTCATCCCTTCAGATGTTCAGAGAAGCATTTCTTTCTTTATTTACACGTGTATTAAGAGCGTAGACGTGTACACGTTTAAATAATAGACGTGTGAACGTGACACGTGTACACGTGTAGTTAAATACACGCTCGAGAGCTCGAATACAAAGGACATCGTGTCGCCAGACAATCGAACGACGACGTAACAAACGCGGATCGACACATAAACATACACACATGGCAACGATGACACAGTACGAACACAGAGAGGGATAGTTTCGCTTGGGTAGGATTCGATTATTGACAGTTGATTGTGAAACGCCGAGGAGTAAACACGCAGCCGCCAACAGCTACCATTATTGTGTCGGTATTTAAGTGAAATAAGTTGAACAATTGATTTTGAACTTCTTGTTTTTTATTTCCCACCGCCAAATCGCTATCAGCTATCGCTCTAGGCAAGACGGGGCTTCAATACTCCGATCAGACTGGCAGTTATAGGGCTGGCCAACAACCCGCCCATGTATGTAAAACAAAACAAGTTATGAAAGAGCAAAATGCCTCGGAAAAGCGGTTGGATTCTCGAAGACGACATGGCGTGAAAAAGGAACACGATTTGCGAGCATGCTCCTGGAATGTCAGAACTCTGTATACTCTTGGAGCTGCTCGCAAATTGGAGAGAGTCATCAGGTTGTACATGGCGGATATTACTGCTATCCAGGAAATACGCTCGATAGGAAGCGGTAAGATGATATTACAACATCAGCCTCATATGTGCACACGTCCATACCGAAGAGGCTGAGGACCCCATCAAAGAATCAAAAAGGAATCATATTATCCTTTGTACAACGCCTACGGAACTTGTCCGGGGACTTCAATGCCAAAATCGGTAAGCAGAACACCTTTGGCTGAGTGGTCGTAAAGCACAGTCCCCACGAAACAAAAAGAGATAACGGTTTCCGACTCACGGACTTTGCGACAGCTCATAATGTGCTGATAAGTAGCATTAGATTTACCCGCAAGCGAATCCACACAGCAACCTGGCAATCTCCGGATGGTCGAACCGCCAACCAAATCGACCACGCACTTTTTGACGCTAGATACACGTCAAACATCCTGAATGTGGGAACATTCAGGGAGGCAAACGTTGACTCTGATCATTTCGACGTAGCAGCAAGATTCCGAGCTCGAATGTCCAATGTCATAGGCTGCATCAGCCCACTATGAGGAGGTTCGACATTGGATGCGGGGCTCGCCAGAGGTTACCAGAGTCTACAGGGAGCAACTGAGCCAAAAGCTCTCCGGTATGCCTACGTCGAGCACAAATGTCAACAATATGTGGCTGCATTGCCGCTCAGGAAGTAACCGAGAAGAAACCCGTGGTATGATAGTGAGTGTGAGCAGAAAAAGCAGCAGCCGACGCGGCGAGAGGAGTACCGAGCCAGAGAAGGGAGGAGAAAAACTGCTGTGACTACAGAAAAGAATCTTCGCGGCCTCCCAGCTCAATGATATCAAGGAGTCTAGGGACAAGCATAAAATACCGGCCTTTTATAAGAAAGCAAAGAACCTTGCAGAAAGCTTCAAGAAAGACACTCAGATTCTAAGAAAATTCGAGGGTAGTCTTGTCACCGACCGAGAGAATATAGATGTGTTTAAACAGCATTTCCAGCAGCTGCTTAACGAACATTACCAAGAGAGAGTGGTAGAGACTGAGGAAATCCCAACTTCAGCCGTTGAAGTAGTCCTCCCATCCAACATCAAAGGAGTCGGCACGACTATTCAAAAGTGAAGAACAAGGCCGCAGGCTAAGATGGCTTGCCATCAGAACTCTTCAAGGCTGGGGGCGATGTTCCTGTAGGATTTGGGGAGATGAAAGCATGCAACTAGAATATCAGCTCTATTTGCCCCGTTCACAAAAAAAAAAACGCAATTCCGCCTCTACAGGAACTATTGAGGTATATGCCTGCTCAATGTTGCATACAAGTTCCTATCCAACCTGATGTGTGAACGGCTTCCGGCCTGGCAAATCAACTATATACCAAATGCTACCATCTCTTTATCGATTTTAAAGCCGCAGTCGACAGCATTCATCGCAGGGAATTCCTTGATGCGATGGCCGAATTCGGGATCCCAGGAAAACTGATATGGTTGTGTCGCGTCACGCTAAAAAAATACGCGATGCACCGTGCAGTTGGGTTCTAGTACCTCTGCACCGTTTGAAACATGCACCGGATTTCAGCAAGGAGATGCGCTGCCGTGTGACTTCCTCAATTCGGCGCTGGAGCAGATAGTGCGACGGGGAGGCGTCAACGGGGAAGGCACTATCTTCTACAAGTCTGTCCAGAAGAGGAAGACCGAACCTCTCGTATAAAGACCAAGTAATCGCGGAAGTAAAACAACTTGGCCTTGATAACTGGAAGCAGCGTGCCCGGGACCGCCATGGATGGAAGACAGCTATAGCTCAGGCTTAGGTCCTCCATGGATTGACGGCCTGAGAAGTAAGTAAGTAAGCAAGTGTCTGTTGTTTGATTCTATCACACCATCGGCTATACTATCGTTTCATTCGTTCCGAATGAAGGGTTCCACTTGTTCATCTCTTCCGCGACGGTGGTCGTTATGTTTGGGCCTTCGTGAGTACCGATCTTCTAGACTCCAGATCGACCATGATCCATTAGTTTGATTACCTTGTAAGATCCAAAGAACTGGGATCATAGCTTCATAACTATGCCGAATAGAGCACACTTGATGGCAACTAGTTCTCCCGATTTGTATATTTGCTCTGTTTTTACGGGTTTCCTCCTGCACGATATCCCGCCCCGCATTCAGCACATCCACACTTATTCATTGTTAGTACTTTGAATGGAGCGTACCTCATCACCCTAGATGCTTACTTGACTCTATCTACATGGCCGTACACCAAAGACGTCGGAAAGCTACAATCGCATCCGACTGCTAGGAACTTTGTCCACCGAGTCTCTCAAAAACCTTCTAAAAATTCGACGCCGCCTGCACTAACGATAGAAGAAGAATGGAAGCGTTGTCAAAAAGCTATTAAAGAAGCTGCCACTGATGTGCTGGGTTTTACGACACCACTGCATTGAAAGTCGAGAGCCGTTCGTGAGCTCTACGAACAGAAAAGCAAACATGAAGACCAGTTTCTTAAAAAGAAAAAGAAGGAGAATGAGAAGCGCGCGGTCAAGGAAATGGAAGTTTTACTAAAAGGTTGTGACCAGTGGGTACAACTCCGCAACGGCGCCTGCCAGAACGATAATGGGCAACTTGTAGTAAAGGCGCAGTGGATATTGAGAATTTCGAAGAACTACTTCTGCAAGCTGTTAAACGACGAGGAAGACTCAAATACCGGTATCAGGCAGAATGTCGCACTCAACTTGGATGACGATAGACTAGAATTCCGTCCCCCCAGCTTTGACGAGGATAAGCTAGCAATATCAAGGCTGAAGTAAAACAAAGCTGCCGGAGCGGATGGCTTGTTCGCGGAACTGGGGATGATCTGTCAGGGCGCAAGCACTAGTTCATCTGTAAGATATGGTCGAAGGAATGTATGCCCGACGAGTGGAGTCTCAGTGTCGTTTGCCCGATCCACAACAAAGGAGACTCCTTTGACTGCGCCAATTACAAAGCGATCAGTCTCCTTATCATCGCATCCAAAATCCTCTCTGCTGTTTTATGTGGACGCCTGAAACCATTCGTCAAAACCCTAATAGGCCCTTATCAGTGTGGTTTGAGGCCAAGGAAGTCCACAATGGATCAAATTTTCACTCTGCGGCAGATCCTGGAAAAGACCTAAGAAATGCAGATCGACACTCACCACTTATTTGTTAATTTCAAGGTCGCATATACGGAGCTATAAGGAGCCATGTCTCTACCAAACCCGTCGGTAACGAACCCTTCCATGCCTTTAATGTCATAAAAGGATTTGGACAAGGCTACGCGCTATCATGTGACTTTTTTAACATCATACTTGAGAAGATCGTGCAAAACTCACAGACAGCACTAGGGATACGATCTTCCAACAGCCCGTTCAACTGATAGCTTGTATGTATGTATGTATGTTGGCGTTACAGTCCATGAAGAACCCGAATCGAGCTTCTCTCAATTACCCATGTTGTGTGTGATTTCATTTTCCCATAGGTGGAAGGGACCTACAGTTTATTGCCGGTTCCGAACGGCGAATTTCGAGAAGCCTTTCATGACAATTTTACTACAGGGGGTTTTGTCAGAACCCCGCTGAGGAGAAACACCGTGAAAAACACTGATAGCTTAGGGATGATATGGACTTGATTGGTGGAACGCAGCGGGCTGTCTAAAAGGCGGGCGTTTGCTGGCATTGAAGCGGAGACGGGTAAAATGGGATGAAACCGAATATATGCTGTCATCGGGAAAGGAGTGTCAAAATGGCCAGAAAGAACTTCGAGGAAGTCAAGGATATCGTCTACCTTGGATCCGCAGTAACAAATGCGAAAAACATCTGTACCGAGATTAAACGTACAATGGCTCTTGCCAAGCTTTCTTCTTACGTGGCGTTTTAGCCCATGTAGGACCAGAGCCAAGCTTCTCTCAATCACTCACCTCGTGTGCGATTTATTTTTCACACAGGTGAAAGGGACCTACAGTTTTAAAGCCGATCCCGAACGGCGTGAGTCAAGAAACTTTTTCATGGCAAGTATACTATGGGGCGTTTTGCCAGAACCCCGCCGAGGAGGGACATCGCGAAATAAACATCCGATAGCGTTGGTGTTATCGGGATCCGAACTCGCTTATTGTGCATCAGAGTCCAACACGGCGCCCTCTGGCGAAAGAGTTCTTGAATAACCAAGCTGGCTTATATAATATCCTGAATATCCCAGTCCTGCTCTATGGTGCAGAGGCATGGACGCTATTGAAAGCGGGTGGGAAAGCTCTTGATCTTTTCGACGGAAAGATTCAACTACAAACTTTACGGGCTATACGGCGGCATTGCCTGGTTAAGCATCTACGTATACAACGGTAAAGATGGCTAGGTCATACAGAGCGCATGGACAACATGGCTTCGGCCCGAGGAATCCGAGTCATTAGGAAGACGCAACAGAGGACGCCCTCGACTCAAATGGCTCACAAAAGTGGAGAAGGACCTCCACCAACTTGGTTTGCGTGACTGGTAAAGAGCGTGCTGGCTAGAGTCGCTTGTTGGTTGCGCCCCGAGACCACACCAGTCTGTAGTGCCATGAAGAAGAGGCAAAAATTGTCATGCCAATCACAGAATCTGGCCACCAGAAACGGTAGGTACACGATCTGAAAACGTGTAATGTAGGGATTAAAGTGACAGAGGGTTAGAAACTCATTACCATATAAAGGAGGAACAATTTTGTTTTCCCAGGACATCCTTTGTACGATATAATCTGTACGTTCATAACAAAATTAGAAGAAAACCACACAACTTTCCGATTTTCCATTTTTAACATTTTATTCTATTCCAGCTTAAAGGCGAAAAGGGCGAACGTGGCTTAGATGGAAGACCAGGACCGCCCGGTGCACCAGGACTCCTAGCGGACACACTACCCGGTCCACCCGGTCCACCTGGGCCGCCAGGCCCACCTGGTATGCCCGGTGTCTCAATCGTGGGTCCCAAAGGTGATCCTGGTCTGGAATTTCGAAATTTTGCACACATAGGTACGGCACAAAGCTCTAATTCAATATGTATTTTCTTTATCTCATTTGTATATACATACGTATACACATACGTATATTGGGGTGGAAACGTAAATTAGTTTGTGATTCCCGCCAAAAAATTCCGACAAATATCTAAACGTCCATATCCCTCACATCAATTGTATCATATCCTTTTCTCGTTTCATTTTCTCTCTAATTTCATTCTTCTTCTGTTGTGCTCCTTGTATCGTCCTCCGTCTACATGCTAACACACACATGAAAAAAAATAACAAAAAATTTTAAAAACTACTGTAATTGTATTGTGTTGTATCCTAAGATGGACGATCGCCATTAGATGAAATCAAGGCAATTAGGGAACTCCAGAACCTAAAGGAATTTCCTGAAAGTACTTCCGGTAATTAGCACGTGTCCTTTTTTGTTTCTTACTTTAAAAAACACGCAACAGAGACGCTGAATGTTATGAACAGAATACGCATAGCAACAGAAAAAAAAACACGAAAGTGAACATACAACCACACAAGGACACACTTTCTCAGTTTTTCCTTTTTTCGTTTTTTTTTTTTTTTTTCATTTCCTTTTCCATTTTTATTGTCTTGCTTGCTGCTACTCGTACACTATGTTATGTTTCGATTAGTATTCGCATTTGACCTTATTTGCATAGATGTCCTTTTTCCGTCTCATGTCCTGCGTAACCCCTTTTCGTTAGGGCTTTCGTGGTCTTATCGTTGGGAAAAAAGCCTCTTGTTGTTGACGTTTGTTGTTTTATCGCTTTCGTTTTATTCATTTGCTTAGGCGGGGTTTTGTGTTGCCTTTATTCCTGTGAGCCTTTAACGTCTGTTTGGTTAGTAGACACACTTGTCAAGCAGACGTAAACATTTGCGTTCATAGTCGCCTTTCCCTTCCCCTATTTCTATTGTTTTCCTTTTTGCTTATGTTTACGGACAGTGAGTGTGAAAGAAGCGAAAGGCAAACATGGAACGTCTTAAATCGATGCTCATGAAATTATAATTCGAAAGTGACGGAGCGGCTATTTGGCTAGGCAGGTTATTAGGATGGTTAGTTACCGCTATTGACGTTTAGTTTAGTTAGCAAAATTGGCGTTTTATTTACAAATCGCTTTATTGATGACCGAGAATGAATTCTGGTTGAGTCACGTTTATTTATTCTTTTTCGTGAGTGGCTAATAGACGACTTTATTATAGGGAACGTGGTAATTAGCAAACGTTAAGGCTAACAAGGCAATTCTTGCGTTCCGAATTGTGCTTATGAAGCAATCATCGTGGGTAGAACTCATCAAATTGACGGATAGTATTTGTTGTGGAGTTGTTTGCTAAACGAAAACAATTACTATTTTCGGTGTCAGTCAGCATTTTATGACACTCAGCTGAAGCCTTTGAAATGTTTGAAGTCCTTGAGTTAACCTTAAAATCTTTCATTCCAATCGCTAAAGTTCTTCGAATAAACTATTCTACGTACACGTATAGGGTCTGGAGTACAATGGACCCGTATATGCGTCTGAGTGCTTCAACAGACAGCAGAAGCCTCCCCACGTATAGGGTTGACAATATAGCTGCATCATCTTGTGGTAAATTGAGAGCGCCGTGGTAGTGTGCTGGCCTCTGACGCTAATGACACGGGATCGAATGCCGACAACATCCAAGTCATCAAACGTGTTTTCACCATGCTTCTCCTCAGCGTAGTCATAAGAAATCCCCTGTAGTATAATTGTCATTAAAAGCTTCTCGAAATTCGCCGTTCGAAATAAACTGTGGGTCCCTTTCACCTATGGGAAAATGAAATCACACACAACATGGGTGATTGAGAGAAGCTCGGCATTGGTCCTTCATGGACTGTAACACGTCTTGTGTTAAATTAATATCACCCAACTCCATTCCATTCAAGCTACTTACTTACTTACTTAGGTGGCGCTACAGTCCGTGGAGAACCTGGGCCTCAACCAACAAGCCTCTCCAGCTGGCACGGTATTTTGCCAGCTGTTTTCTTCGCCGCACGCCCAGTTGGTTAAGGTCCCCTTCCTCCTGCGTGCGCCACAGCAGATGCGGCCGTCCTCTGCCGCGCCTTCCGGATTCCGGTGGATTCGAAGACTCTTCGGAGCTGTATTTTCCAGGCGCTCTACATGGCCTAGCCACCTTAGACGCTGTATCGGTAGACGTCGTACCAGGCCGATGTCACTATACAACCCGTACAGTTCTTCGTTAAGTCTTCTCCTCCATACACCGTTTGAACAAACGGGACCGTAGATATTGCGTATAATTTCCCTCTCGAGACGACCAAGGGCATCTCCATCCGCTTTTGTTAAGGTCTAGGACTGGGATGATCAAGGTCTTACATAGTGTCACCTTGGTTTTCCGCGAGAGGGCTCTACTTCTCAATTGCCTCTTGAGCCCAAAAAAACAGCGATTGGCAAGAGTGATTCTGCGTTTTATCTCAGCGCTGGTACTGTTGTCACCGATCATCAGTGAGCCAGGGTAGACGAATTCCTTGACCACTTCAAAGTTATATCCGCCCATGGTGACGTTATGGCCAATACGTTGGTGTTGACCGTCTCTTTTAGATGAAAGCAGATATTTGGTTTTACCCTCATTAACCTTCAGACCCATCTTAGCCGCTTCTACCTCAAAGCTTACAAAGGTCTCATTGACGCCTCGCTGTGTCCGCCCAATCACGTCAATGTCGTCGGCGTACCCAAGTAATTGCGTAGACTTGAAAAAAATCGTACCTCTTGTGTTGGCCAGCGACTCTTGCGCGAGCTTTTCAAGCACGATGTTGAAAAGTTGCCTAAATCCTTTTTTAACATCAAAGGTCTCGGTAATGAGCAATACCGACCTTAATGGAGCAGCGAGAATTCTCCATTGTCATCCTGCACAGTCGGGCGAGTTTGGCAGGAATGTCAAAACTAGACATGGCTTTGTACAGCTCATCTCTATATACGCTGTCATATACAGACTTGAAATCGACGAAGATGTGGTGACGGTCGATTTGGTATTCTTGGGTCTTCTCCAAGATCTTCCGTAGCGTAAATATTTTGTCTATTGTGGATTTACCTGGCCTGAAACCACACTGATAAAAGCCGATCAGGTTACAAACGGTTTCAGGCGTTCACACAATACGGCAGAGAAGATCTTTTATGCGATGTTAAGGAGACATATTCCCCAATAGTTGGCGCAGTTATGGGGGTCTCCTTTCTTATGGACCGGGCAAACGATACTGAGA
Source organism: Eumerus sabulonum (assembly GCA_951905685.1). Classification (NCBI taxonomy): domain Eukaryota; kingdom Metazoa; phylum Arthropoda; class Insecta; order Diptera; family Syrphidae; genus Eumerus; species Eumerus sabulonum. Next base: position 21,195,381 of record OX645061.1, on the reverse strand, counting down.
TTTCATTCGACGGGCATGCTTTCCTCCGACCTTACCTTGTAAATGAGATGGTGCATGCACTTTATTAGCTCATCTCCAGCCGCCTTAAGAAGCTCACCAGACAGGCCATCTGCACCCGCGGCTTTATTAGACTTGAGTCTCGATATCACTATTTTGACTTCGTCTAGGTGGGGTGGACAGAATTCTCTTACATAATCGTCCATTACGTACGGATCCTTCTGACTGACAGCGGTACTTTGGCTGTCATCGCCGTTATACAGTCTGCAGAAGTGGTCTTTCAAAATCCTCAGCATCGACTGTGATTCTACTACCAGTTCTCTATTTTCGTCTCTGCAGGCCACCGCTCTGGCTTTGTAGCCATGGCATGTTCGTTTTACCTTATTGAAACTTCCGGGCGTTATTCCTGCGCAAGCATCCGTCATTCTGTCAAGCTGGAGTACAAAATAGTACGTTATGGTCGCATGATACCGTTTAGAATTGACGGTAACATCTGTCAAACCTTGATTCATAACTCCTCGAAAACGATGTCGACGCCGTCGCTGATATTATTGAAAATATCAAGTACCAGGGCAAGTGGTATACCTAGTAGGGTTAAAAGCTACAGGGCAGAGGATAACACTTTGCTTAACATAAGCCACAGTGGCTATTAGGTTAAGGGAAGTCAATTTCGGGCCTGTAGGGCAAATATTTCCCTAGACTCAACAAACAGACACCCTCTCCGTTTTCCGATGCTATGTAGATATCTCGGCGTTATCCTAGGTCCAAACTCAATTGAAAAGCTTAACATAGAACATCGTGTACGGAAAGTGTGTGTTGCTTTCTACGCCTGTAGCACAACTTTTGGCAAAAGGTGGGGACTCCGGCCCAACATGGTGCTAGGCGTACAATGCCAATCTTCACTTGCGGATGCTTACCTTAAGCGAAATAAACCGAGTCCATACGTCGGCCGGCATTGGTGTAAGAGGTGCCCTTCTGTCTAGCCCGACCGAAGCCCTCAACGTTCTTCTAAACCTTCTCATTCTTGACCCCAACATTAGATAAACCATATCCTGCAGCGCAATTCGGCTCAGAGAATCTCGGTTCTGGTTATCCAATTCATAGTAAGGTTACATAGGGATCTGGCTACGATTTCAACCGACTTCATGACACCCAAATACAACTTAAACAAAACAAAAACTGGATTGCGCTTCACGAACCATCAAGTAGCATTTTTTACCGATGGGTTCTTCTCAGCGGAACTGAATATCTCCAAATCAGTTCGACTATCGGACTCCGCTAGTGTGTTCCAGGCGTTACGTTCTAGCGATTAAGGAATTTTGCAAGTTACTCACCCGTTTCCACATTACTAAGAGAGACGTCGCCATCAAAGCTCTCGATTCACACACCACTACATCCCAAGACACAGTGTTAAGACGAAATCACGTATGTAGACCATTATCTCTTCTGGATTCCTGGCCATAGAAACATAGAAGGAACCGAAAAAGCCGATGCGTTGGCAAGGCACCGATGTACTCTCCATAGTTCGCTGGCGTAGGCAGTATCCCTTCCCATTGGACTAGTCAAGGGACACATTTTTCAACACTTCCACTCAAGGGTAAACTACAGATGTTTGTAAAATCGTGAGTAACTCTGTCATATGAAGAAAGATGTGGCCTCCCTACAACACAAAAATAACTCACGCACACGAGCTAATTGAGCCCTGGGTTCTTTGAGAAAAGGCGGCCACTCCTATTTAAGGCAAACAATTCTGAGGAAAACTAGAAGAAGTATTACAAACTGGTCCTCATCGTCTATACCAGCACTTATCCACAACGACATTTCAGCTTTTAGACCTAAAGACCCTCTACCTTCTTTCTGCCCACATCGCAGTCGGCTTACAACTTCCACACAAACCCATCCTCAAAAAAGGCGAATTTTCTACTACCTCCAACTATCGACTCATTGCACTAACATCCATTCTCTCTAAGGTTATAGAACGTTGATATTTTAAATCGCGGAAGCTCCTCAATCACCGGAAGTATGTCTTCCATAGCAACAGATCCACTGGTGTTTTGATGACATACATTCACACATATATGTATAACCGAAATGTGGAATCATTCGCTTCACCAAACCAATGAAAGCTAAATTGTTCCTCGGGATGTTTCAAAAGTATGTGACATGGTTCGGCACGAAGCTTTTTTGTCGAACATGCGTGCTTTTGCTTTCTAAATACTGGTGTTACCCAGGGGTCCGTTCTGTCTCCCATATTTTTCTCATTTTTATAAATTGCCTCTTGTCTGTCACTTCTAATTCTGTCCATTCATTCGCTGATGTCAGTATTCTCGGCTTCTCAAATTAGTTCGTCATCCTACGACACTGATCTTCGGTTGTAAATAATGAGTGGCAGCTTATGTTAAGCTCATTCAATACCGACATCAACAATATCATCAGAGTGGAAATTATTGCTTCCAAAGCTTTTTGTCGCCTAAGCACACCACCGACTCGCAATCATTATCAAGCGCTATGCCAACCTGCCCCACGGCAGCCCAGGAGGCACTGATCGGAATTACTCCACTGTACCTATTTATTAAGGCAGTTGCGATACGCAGTGCAATTAGACTTCTTCGCTCAGAAACAGTAATAGCCCCTCAGAAAAAAAAATCGTCAGCGCGCTCGAAAAATGATTGCCCAACAGAACTGCTCGCTCTACTGCATTACCACTTGGTGGGCCTGGTGTGGAAGACGTTTTACAAGGCCGATGTCACGAGACCGAAAACTGTACGCCGAATTTTCCTCTTGAAATGAGCAAAGGCACCCTCATAATCATTCGCTAAAATACAAGCCTCTACGCGATGGAGGAGGACCAGGATGATAAACGTTTTGTATAGCGCAACCTTGGTATTTCGAGAGAGGGCTCCATTTCTCAATTGCCTCTCAAGCCCAAGGAAGCAGCGGATGGCAAAAGTAATTCTGGTTTGGTTCTGAGCGCTGCTGGTGTGGTTGTCGCTGGTCACTAGTGAGTCAATGCAGACGACGACCTTGACCACGATGTCATTGTTGTGCGTATCCCTATAATGCCCTTCGACGAGCATGCTTTCTTCCGACCATATTTTACGGATGAACTAGTGCATGCGCCCTACCAGCTCATTTTCAGCTGTTTTAAATAGCTCAGCAGACAGGCCGTTCGCATCCGCGGCTTTGAACTATAGGCTTCGAAAATACCAGCTTAATTTTTTCTACATAGGTCGGCTGAGTGGAATTCTCTTACATCTACGTTGGTTCTGTCTGTGACTCTACTACTAGTTGTCCGTTCTCATTCCTACAGGCTTCTACTTTGGTTGTATAGCCCTGACATACTTGTTTTACTTTTTCGTAAAACTTGGGAGCGTCACTCCTGTGGTAGCATCTGTCCATCTCTTCGATCTCAAGCTTTCCATGCTCTCTTGTTTTCTTTCTTAAGAGCGTCTGCTCCTGTTCCTATTTTCCTGGCCTGAAACCACGCTGGTAGGAACCTATCAGATTGTCCACGGTTTCAGGCGCTTTCACAGTACGGCAGAGAGGATCTTGTATGCAAAGCTCAGGAGGCTTATCCCTCTGTAATTGGCGCAGTCATAGGGGTCTCCTGCCCTTTATCGGGCAAGCGATACTGAGATTCCATTCATCGGGCATGCTTTAAACAGTTCCGCGGGGAGTCCGTCTGCTCCAGCAGCTTTATAATACTTAAGTTTCGATATCGCTATCTTAACATCGTCTAGGTCGAGTGGACGGGATTCTCTTTCGTCTTCGTGATTGTGGATGGTTCGCATTTTAACTATCATCGCCGTTATACAGTCTGCAGAAGTGGTCCTTCCACAATCTCAGCATCAACTGTGACTCCACCATTAGTTGTCCGTGCTCATCCCTGCAGGCTTCTGCTCTAGCTTTATAGCCTTGGCATGTTCGTTCTACTTTTTGGTAAAATTTTCGAACGTCGTTCCTGCAGTGACATCTCTTCATCTCCTCGATCTCGCGCTTCTCGTGCTCCTTTTTTTTCCTTCTCAGAAGCGCATGCTCTTCCCTCCTTTGCTGTTCTTAGAGCTCGCGGGCAGCTCTAGTCCGTCGAGGCAATGTAGCCATGTATGCATTCTGTGTCTCTACATGGGCCTGTCTGCACTCATCATCAAACCAGGGGTTTCTCGACGGTGGTGGCTCGATACCGAGTACATCTGAGGCGGTCTCTTTGATGGCGTTCTGACAACGACTCCATTGCTGTTCTATGGCTTGTGCAGATTGCATCGGGACTTGAGAGAGCTTGAAGGAGACTTGATCTGCGAAGGTCCTAGCGGTCTCCTGCGATTGCAACTTTCCGTTAAATTTTGGTGTTCTTACTCGACTTACTTGATTCCGAGAAATTAGTCATGATGCGGATAGTTATGAGGCATTCGCTTGCATACTGGAAGCTTAAGACTTTTTTTCTGAGTCTACCTCGAATAAAAAATCCGCATCCGAATAAGTTTTGTTTTTATTTCTCTATAGCAGTTTCCGTAGTAGATATCACAATTTTTCATCCGCTTTTTGCCTGGCCCATCCCATCGCACTTCTTGGTGCGCGGTAATGTCTGCCTTATAGCAGTCCAGATAGCTGAACAGTTGTCCGGCTGCACCTGGTCTGTGGCGTTTGCGGGGGTCGTCAACATCTAATTCGCCCGTATCCGAGTTGTCAGTTGTCTCTGAACAAGTGTTTGTTTTATGCGATAGGGATGTTAGCCCTAAGCGCAACCACCAACCTGGAGGACCAGGTTCCCCTTTCCCAGGAACAAGGGGTCGGCTCGCTGCATACATTGGTTCACTACCTGGCGGGCGCCAGTATAGCTATCCAGGGGAGGCAACGCGGAGGCTGTATGTCAACTTGGATTGAAAAGGCACAGAGATCGAAGCTGGTGTTTGCCAAGCTAAACGCGAGTAACTTCTTTGCTCTGTTTGCTCGCTCCCTTGATTTTCCGAAAACAGTATATCCATGTTCACCGGCATAAACATAAAACTTATAAAAATGAAAAAATATGAATTTAAATGGGTATTTTCATTTTTCCCGTGTGGACGTTGCCGGTCGCACCTAGGCTACATTTTTTCATAAAGTAGTCAATGTCAACATTGAAACATGATAGACTCCGGTGGTCGTCTAGTCTCAAAACAATGGAAATTGTCAGGAACCTAAAGTTCCAGCCCAATTCTCTCATCGGTAGCCTTGACCTATGGACCCAAATAACTTTACAGATCGATGCCGTACATATGAGAGAAACAAAACGATCTCGACATTCGAAACCTACGAACAACGAAAAGTAAATAAAACGAAATTCCCCGTAAAGCAATCTGAGAACTTTTCACCTCTACTGTATGCTTTTTCGGTTTTTTCTTTTTAATTAATTTCCTCATACTAACACTGGCCTATTCCTAAGTTTTTTTTCGCTGGCAATCCTTGTCGGTTGACTTTGTATGCACTGGTCCTTCATGGTAGGTCAATTGTATTCGAAGCATCACCGAAGCAGCCTTGACGTGTTCACCACATTTTTTTTTAATTTTTTTGGTTTTTCCGGATCCATCTAGTTGTGAATTGTGATTGTTATGTTCGTTTTCGCATTCATGTAAGGTATGTGTATGAGCATGAGATTGTATCGTTTTACATCTGCACACGAGCTTCATAGCCGGAGAGTTAGTCCTTCTTGATGTTCTCTTCTTCCTTGTTTCTGAAATACTTTGCATTTCAAGTTCACTGGAAAAAAATTATAAAAAAACACAAAAGTAATTGTTTTCATTCATCATTTCCTTAAATTTGCTTTTCTTCTTTCGTTACTCTCTTTTTTTGCCATTTAAAAAACAAAAAATATTATCATTCCTCCCACGTGTCCAAGTTTGTGGATTTAATCTTTTTTTCTTTTTTTCCTTTACTTTTCATCTCTCTCCTGGGTTTGGTCCCCTTTGTTGATTGTATCTGTACAGGACCGCCATCGAGTCGAACGGATGGGACACCCACATCGTCGGCATCATCATCGGCCGCATCATCATCAGCGTCAGCATCGGGCACGAGATGCGTTCCAGGTGCTTTAACGTTTGCCAACATTGAAGAAATGACCAAGGTAATTAATTTTGCGGGTAGTTATAAGCAAAGTAAATACACAAAACGGACGAGAATGAGAAGGAGTATTTGTGAAAAATGCCAGGACATAAAGGTGCGTACGAGCGTTACGATGACGAATGTCCTTGAGCAGCGTTTGGAGTAGTAATTTATGGGTGTACGAGTATATGTACATATAGGGGGTGGAACACAGATGTGCAGATAATGTTGGGTTGGTTGGTTAATCATAACCAACCATTTCCCTAGATAGGGAAATGTTTGATTGTCTGCTGGGGTAGAGTAAATGTTAGCATTTATGATGTGCGTAGATATGGTACCTTGAGCTAGGGAAATGCTCAGGTTAATCCTTAAATATTTAGATTAATTTAGTTGACTGGGAATGACGGGAAGCTGAAATAACCTGTTTCGTATTCGTTTCGCTACTATAGGGGAGCGGCAGAGGTTGCTTGTATTCATGCTTTGCTAAGGTCTAAGATAAATTGGATATGTTAAAGTTTTTAATACTTTTGAGCAAAAAAGACAATGGACCGAAAAAAAATCATCGCAGGTGTATCCTTTCCCGAGCTACTATGGAGTGCTTTATTTCAGCCAAGAATGGGCGACTGACTTTACCATGCAGTGAAAATTCAAATTACGAGAAACGGATAGAGGTTGTTCAACGAAGCTTATGCTATTTTTAAATTTATTGATGTTAGATGGATATGCTTACAATGTTACTTATTTTCTTACTTACTTACTTTTCAGGACAGCAATTCATGGAGGGTATGGGCCCGAGTTAGTACAGCCTTCCGTCCTTGGCTGCTTCCAGTCTGAAAGACCATGTTGTCTTACGCCCGCGATCACTTGGTCCTTCTACCGGAGGTTCGGTCTTCCTCTTCTTCTCGAACACAAGGGCTCGGTTTCGAACACCCTATTAGCTGGACCGTTGCTATCCGTGCGCTCGATGTGGCCGAGCCATTAATGTCGATGGGTTTTTGCATTCCAGACTATATTCACAACCTTGTACAGTTCATAGAGTTCGCGGTTATGTCTTCTTCGCCTTCCTCGCAGATATGACCGATTATCCGTCGCAAAACTCTTATTTGGAAGGAGTTTTTTTTTTTTTAGAAACTCGCGCAGGTTCCAGAGCTTTTTTTTTTTTATATTCTCTTATGATGTGTTATATACAAACAACCTGAACGGAGTGCAGTGGTTTGGGTCGTTGATGTTCGTTAACTCTCAGGGATGGGTGTCCTAGATAGGACGAGAGCCGACCAAATTCCGTAGTAATTCGTTCAAGCACTTTAATATTGCATACGCAGAGGATGAATTTCAGTTGACCATATACTGTGAGTGCTATGCCTGCAGCAGTACGTCTGGTCACTTTCCATTCACAATTGCGTTGCATACTTTTTGTCCGTATAGGAATTACTTTTTCTGGGCTATGAAGCGGTAGAGTTTATGCGTGTCCCGAGGTATGTGAACTCTTTCACTACTCCTTCCCCATTGTAGCGGTCGATCGTTATATTTTGTCATAGGTGATGGGTGACGGACCGCTTATTTGTTGAAGGCATATATTTCGTCGCATGACAACGCATCTCCGAACTCCGGTACAGGTTTCAAAAGGCTCGGGGGTCTTGGAGCCGAACTGCACAATGCACCTGATGTTTGTTAGCGTGGCTCGACACATCCGGATCAGTTTGCACTCAGATGCAAACACTGGTCCATTGTACTCCAGACAGATAACTTACATTACTGTATTTTCCCCGTTTTCCAGATCAGGAGGAGCTTCAATGAAGCAGAGCTAAGAGATTCTGCACACACCAAGTCGGCTCCAGGGAGGAGCCACCGTGCGCGAGCAAAGGCGGGACAATCACAGAGGAAATGCTCTGCAGTGTCATCCTCCTCGCATTATGCAGCAAGGTAGGCATCTCACTGATGCCAAGCACGCAAAAAATGCGAAGACTATCCATTTCAGGTTCAGTATCCAGCCAGAGCCAATCCTGGCGAGATGGAAAGTCGCCTGTGATATTGCAGCGCAATAGTATAACGGGCGTCAATGCGTAAGAAGGCATATCCATGAGACAGGGGTCGCAGGACAATTCTTGCGCAAGCACACTGTTATTCCTGTGCGAGTTGTACCAGAGGCCATTTCTCCTCAGATGAGACATGGCTTTCAGAGCACATCCTCTGGTATATATAATATATCAACAGGTGGAAGGTTCATCATAGTATCTAGAGCAGCGCCCGGCGTGCTGGGGAAAGCCCCCGTGCAGCTGAGACAAACCGTTCTTTGGAGTTTGGTGAAAGAGGCTACGACGTGCTTGCGCGTTAGTCTGTTCCACCAGGCAACCGATGCATATGAGATTATAGGTTTTATGAAGATGTAGATGTAAATCCAGCGGACCTTTGCCGGCGATAAACTCCATGATTTGCCAAAAGCTCCTTCGCATGACCAGAAAGCTGACAGCGCTTTGGTGGTTTTTGACTCAACATGTTTTGACCAGAGAAGCTTGCTATCTAAGATGACTTCTAAATACTTGGCCTTCTTGGATGTCGGGATGGACGTGCCTTTTAGTACCAGTTGAGTCATGTCAGTATTTTTCCATCCTTCTCGTGAAAAGAACGACATCGGTCTTAAGAGGATTGACCGACAGCCCATTCCTGGTACACCAATCATCGATCATATTTAGCGCCGCCTGTGCTTTGAGACGGACAGTCATTCTCAATCCGCATAGGCCTGGGCATAGATTGCAGAGGCATTGAGAGCATCAAGCAGAGAGTCGACCACTATGCACCATAACAGCGGGGACAGGACGCCATCTTGCGGGCAGACCCTGTTAACGCCGGATTTGAAACACTGGTCGAGGCCTGCATCAGCGGTCAGTGTCCTGTGCATGCATTGCTTTGATCCACAAGACCAGTGCTGCATCTACGCAACGATGTCGGGCAGCGTTGCACATGCTGTCGAAAATTGCGTTATCAAAAGCTCCCTCAATGTCGATGAAAATACCCAGCGCGTAATTTTTCTTTCGAAACGACCAAGAATGGATGAAGAGGGCATCCATTCTTGATAAGGTCCAAACCTCTGCGCCGTCAAAGAGGACCGAGGTTATTAAGGTTTTATAGAGAGTCACCTAAGTTTTCGGAGAAAGGGCTCTTCTACTCAACTGCCCCTTGCGCCGGAAAAAACAGCGGTGGCAGGAGATATTTTGCGTCTAATCTCAGCGCCGCTGTCATAACATCAAAGGTGTAGCTGCCAATAGTGATGTTCTGGTCAGTGTTGTGCGTCTTTCTTGGTTGACAGCATACATTTGGTCCTACCCTCATTTACCGATAGACCTATTTGAGACCCATTTTACTTTTACTTACTTTTCGTAAAACCTGCGAGCGGCATTCCTATGGTAGCATTCTCCATCGTCTCGATCTTTTCATTATGGTTTTTTTTTGGATGATGTTTGTCACACAAGCTGGACAGAGCGCAGATGGTTTGGGTCATAGATGTTCGTTCACTACTCTCCAGGGGGTTGGTTGTCCTATATAAGAGGAGAGGAACTCGACTGAATTTTCACGTTGGTTGTAATTCCCAGCAAATGTTCCGCGCCATTATGGTGTTATATTGGAACTGCACACGCAGAGTATGAATTTGAAGTGACCATAAACTGTGAGTGTTATACCGTCATCAGTATGTTATTCACAACAGCTGTGTTGCACAATTTTTGCGTATAGGAGTTGCATTTCTTTGTCTGTACACATACTTTGAACTACATACATTCCGCTTGACAGTCAGTAATGTTTACCATTGCACCAAAGCCAACCATGGCCAACCATGGTGCAATGGTAAACATCACACAACACACCGCGTGTGTTCCTTTCTCTTTTTCTGCTCGTAGTGTTCAGGAACGGCTCTCGTCCATCTATGTAGCATGGCCTTTTAGGCGGATTGTCAGCACTCAGAGGAAGGTGAGCTGGCAATACTTTCACTGTGGATTGTACTGGTGTAATCAGATTTAAGGGAAACTCGATCGGTAAAAATCCTTTCGGTCTCCTATGATTGTAGCCTTCCGACGTCAAACTTTCTTTGTTTAGCTTGACTCCGTGACATCCTTGATAGTCTCATTCATATCCTACGCAAGCAACAGTGTAATGATCTGCATGGAAAGTATTTTGGAAAACAGTAGTAGCTCTCGCAGTTCCTTTTTTCCCAATAAGTCGATTTCTCTTGCCACTTTGCGTAGGTTTTTTCAGCTCCCAATGTATTGCTTCAACTCTCCTTCCACATCCATCTTTTTCGCTTAAAAAATTGATTGAAAACATTCGAATTTCGGACCTTATCATCATAGACACTTTGTAGTTCCACTGTTAACTATCCAACTACGAGTACTATTTCCATTTGAAATTGTCCACTTTTTGACATGTAACACCTCTTGAGTGGATTCTGTGACCTTTCGGTGACTGACTCATCTATTTTGGAAGTAATCCTGAACACGATCTTGTGACGGTTCTAGTTGGATGCCCATTTGATGTTCTCACCAACAAGTTATAGTTGCAGGTTATCGATTACTGGTTATACGAGCCATTTGGTCATGCATTTTTGTTGCGTAACCTCTCCATGGAGACTGTATGTCTCCTCGTGTCACCTAAACCGGCATTGAAATTGCGAACAAGAACCAAATTCAATAGTATATGTTTGGCCAAACCGCATGCTCTCCAAAACGAAGATTACATGTCATCACAAACAAGCATCAAGGCTAGTACAGGTCCTTAAGGGCAACTTGATACAAGAGTCACCCGCCGACACACTACAACTTGCGCTTCACAATTCTACCATAAAGCCATTAGTTTGTTGTGTAACAAAACCCAATCGCGGATCCTAACTTCATCGTACTATTTACTTTTCACGAGATACTCGTACAGCTCGACGTATCATTATGTCACGTTGAATGTGAAAATGAAATTGCCATTCGACTGATTCCCTAACAACTTATCTCACATGATTGCGATATTTGCAAACAGCTTGACCCATTTTCCGCCGCCAAACAACCGAACTGATAAATCAACATACTCGTGCTGGTCGTCAAGGGTCGGAGGAGATACGCATCCGTACGAGGAGCGTAATGGATATACTGTATTTGCATGACGAGTCGTGGTAATGCATCCATCCGATCCATTGCTGTGGAAATTAATTTAAATTAGTTTCTAATATTCATTTCCACTCGCATTCGTGGTAAATCCGATGGAGTAGGTTTGAAGGCATTTTGAGTTGTAAATCAATCCTGGAACTTCAGGTTGGGTTAGGTTAGTTGGGTGCCCTATTGACGCGAGGTCAAGGTTCACTTAGAGTACAAAGAGTCCATTGTGCCCAATTTAAGATCTAACTCGAGGGGAACCTATTAGTTGCCCGCTGAGCTGAACTACCTAGATGCAGTTAAGGATCCCAGCAGTTTGTTCAGCATATTGTCCTTTGCCTGTTCTAAACCCGAAAAGAAGTGACTCCTAAGGAACGTAGATCTTTTCCGGGTTAGTGCCGGGCATTCGCACAGTAGGTGACGAATGGATTCTATTTCCTCGTTGTTGTAGGGCTGGCCTAGTCTAGCTGGCCTAGTGAGGGCACCGATTACTAGTCGTATATTTTCTCCACTAAAATTTAGCAGACTTTCCGTCCTTTTCTTGTCATAGACGGGCCATATTTAACCTTGCCGTGGCGCGTGTCTCTAATTGGCACCATCGCTTGTGGGTTTTTCCTGGTAGTTTGACCTCTATTTCTCTGAATAGAAAGGCGTTCTAGCCTTAGTTGTACCAGTATCCATTTTAGATCCGTCGGTATAGATTTGCAGTTCCTCTACCGTGTTTACCATACCACTGGCCCATTCATCCCTGGAGGGAATCCTGATAGCTCGCAGCAAGAAAATGTTGTGGTTTGTGCATTTCGGTTGCGGACCTCGAGATAGGACTCCTTGTCCAAGGACTGGATTCCTGCATCCTTAGCGCAGTCCTGGCTGCAATATTTTCGCATCATGTCTAGTGGTGGAAGGTTCAGCGTCACTTCAAGGGCTGCCGTTGGTGTGGATTTTATAGATTCGGTCACCGCCAGACAGCCAGCCTTCTAAATCTTTGTGAGACTTTGGAGGTTGAAATTCTTCTCAAGTGCTTTCCACCAGACAATTGATCCATAGACTAAAAAAGTTCTTACCACCGCTGTGTACACCACCTTTGGTTTCAGGACAGGGAAGTCCACAATAGACCAAATCTTCACACTGCAACAGTTCTTGGAGAGGACTCAAGTCATGTCAAGGCCGGATATGACAGCGTGCATAGAGACAAGCTATACAGTGTCATGTCTAGTTTTGAAATTTCTACAAATCTCGTCAGATTGAGTAGGATGATGATGGATAACTCACACTGCTCCATCAAGGTCAGTAACGAACTCACCGATACCTTTATTTTCAAAAAGGATTTTAGGCAAGGCGACGTGCTCTCATGTGACTTTTTCAACATTATTTTTAGAGAAGATCATGCGAAACTCACAGGTTAATAATGGTGGACAAAAGTTGACCAAAAAACGATAATCGTTAAACTTCAACGCCTTCAGAGACTCTGCATTACAGGCGCTATGCCAACCTGCCCTAAGGCAGCTCAAATTTTCACTGATTGGACTTATGTACTCCACTGCACCTTTTTATTAAAAACGTTGCAAACTCCCTCCCTCCCTCCTTCCGAGGAGGGACGTCGCGAAATAAACATTCGATGGCGTTGGTGTCATCGGGATCCGAACTCGCTCATCGTGCGTCACAGTCCAACACACTAACCACTGCGCCACGGCGCCCTCTGCGCGTATATAGTGCCATTTTTTGTTTCTTTCAATTATGTTGCCTTTCAAGCTAAGCTTGGAATCTAAGATTACGCCAGGATACTTCGCGGAGTTCTTCGGAATCAGATCGATACCATTTATGCGCGGCTATGTTTAATTTGGTATTGATCTTTTCCCTGTGGGGAGGAGAGTCTCGGCTTTCGTTGGGTTTACCCCTAGGCCTCGTTCTTTAACCCAGTTATTCACCAATAGCAGCGCATAACTTAGTCTTTCACTGAGGACCTGGGTAATTTCTCAAATACCAGTATGCTAGTGTAGTCAGCGTGGTCTGTGACATTGAAACCCTTTGTCTCTAGGAATTTTAGCATTTCGTCAACTACGAGGAGCCATAGGAGAGGCAATAGAACATCACCCTGTGGTGGTGCTCCTCCTATCGACAAGCTTAAAGTACATAGCATTTGTTCAACTCATCTACAGATTTCTGAGTATATGTGGGCCATCCGAAGCCTGGACCTTATTGCCGCAGTACTGACCTTATCAAAGGCACCCTCACATCTAGATAATCCCGCAGGATGTATTCTTTGGCATTGAGTGCCTTTCCTATCGTATAGACCAGCCTGTGAAGAGCGGTATTTACCGATTTAGCATTTATGTATGCGTTGTGTGATTGTGGTAAGTAGCTATCACCAACCTCATCTCTTATGTATTTGTCGTCCTGTTGTCTTGGAACTTTACTAGATATTTTCTTCATGTATCTAACGGTTGGTTAGGTTTCTGAATTCAGGTACTATGTAGACTGACAGATTGACAGAGACGAAGTCAAACTCAAACTGAAAGTTGTTTAATCGTCAATCTCGTTCTTGTTCTCATTGTCGATAGTTACAAAACACCACGTACCAGTAGATACAAATTAATAATCCAATTTAATATGTCCATACTCCAATTGATCTGGTCTTGTTTCTCCACAGAAGTCAGCAATGAATCCGCCTGGTACGATAGCTTACATCACCGAGGAGGAGGCACTTCTCGTACGGGTCAACAAAGGATGGCAGTACATTGCGGTAAGTATTGACCAGTAAATTGTCTGCGACAACATGCAGCAATCGAATGGTTGACATGGTATTCATGAAATTCAATTATTCCAACTGCAAATTGAATGGCTATCACAAGATATTGAGAGAAAGGCAAATTGATATTTTCGACGGCAAACCAGCAAGGAGCTCTTAATCATTGTCAGTTTTTCTATCCATTTGTCATACTCTTAATAGCATAATAGCCAAATGAAAATATAGATACTACTCGTGTGTCGGACATTTTCGATTCGTTCGATGATCGAAAATATGATTCTATTACATAGGTAGATACTTTCAGCTCAAGTGCATCTTCCTCATCATCGATTTCGATAGGCTTCATTGAATTCACATCGAGTCCTCCTCATCGTCATCGATTCCTTTGAATTGAATTTGAAAATTTTCCTCTTCAACTATAGAGGACATAATGCTATGTAGCTGGGACTACGTATACCTATCGTGGTAGTCTTGCGTCTATTGACTTTGATTTCGCAGTTAAAATTCACTCATCGACTCTCATTTGCGAGGACAATAAACTAATTACAATCCCTGTTTAGCATGAGGCTTGCTTGCTTGTTTGCTTGCTTATGCCTCTTTGGCTTCAATGATGATGAATGACGGGACGGGAATTCAGCCTATTCATTCCGTCGATCCATTGTAGGATAGAGCCGTGGTGGTGGGATCTGGGGGATCTAGGATCCTTTTGAGCAGCATCGGCGTGGAAAATTATTGCTAATAGAAATTAGTATTTCACTGCAATTATGTGGATTCACGATGGGAATCGATTGTGTGTGTGATGGCCTCTAATTTATATGGAACGGCATAGATGGTGGCATGGAGCTCCATTGCGGTAGTTATGGTGGCAAATGGTAATGTAGGACGGAATAGTGTGGTATTCGTATTGTAAATGTTTTGCCTTTTCAACTGAGATGTGGATTTAGTGATGGAACGCGAAGAAATGAATTGGGCCTTTCAGCTGCAGATTTGGAGTAAAGTGCTGGGGGAGAATGCAATTAATTTGTGACTTGCGTGTTGGTGTTCGGTTACAGTCTACTACTCGTAGTCCTTAGAATATCTCGCATTCGTAAAAGTACAAAGTGTATGGAATTTAGAAATCATTTGCATAATTAGTGGTGCTATTCCGGCTCGGCAGGGTTTCGTTATGAATAAAGATTAGTGCGTGTCACAAGCTGGATGTATGGCACTTAATTTCGTATGTGTTCCTGCCTTTCCTATTTGGATGTGTTCCGTCACCGGGAATGTATTCAAATATTCGTAAAACTAAAACGTTCATTCGGAAAAAAAAGCGACACAATTGGGAGGGCACGTCAAGAAATTACTGATTTGTATACAGGATAGGCCAAACACAAGCTTCTTTTTAAAAATATAATAAAGTGAACAAACTTAAATTTTGTCCATGTATTATGATTTTATTAGTAAGATGGCAAAGGATTAACAAAGGCCTCGAAGTGGTTGCATCTATCCGACGGATGCTGGCCCGCTAATATCGACAAGACCTACCGCAGACGAAGACCTTGCGGCACTGTTAGTAAGTCCCATCCCCACCTCCTCGTGGTGCCATCTCAAGATTTCCTATGGAAATTACAGACGGGGAAGGGCGAAACAGAATTAGTCGGTTGGGCTACGGCCTAGTAAAAAACGAAAAAAGGACAATGATCTGCAGCTCTGTACGTGGAATGTGGAAGGTCCCTAAACAGACCACGTGCAGCCGAACAATTTGCGGACGCCCTAGACCGCTATAAAGCGGACTTAACCGCCTTCCAGGAAATACCTTGAAATGGACCAGGTATAAAGCGGACAAAAAACAACGACATCTACTACGGCGACTGCTATAGGGAGAGAGGACAACAATTGTTCGGATGCGAATTTGTTGTTCAAGGTGAACTAACGCAAAAAATCCTAATCCTAAGCAATCTTGCCAAACGCTGTTTCTTTGGGCTCAGGAGGCAATTGAGTAATAGAGTCCTCCCCCGTACGACCAAGTTGACCCTATACAAGGCACTTATCGTCCCGGTCCTGCTGTACGACGCAGAAGCATGGACACTACAAAGCGGATGAGGAGTGATTTTCAGTCCTATAAACACAGACGGGGGATGGAGGAGAAGATTCAACTACGAACTTTACGGGCTTTACACCCATTAAGAAGAAGAAGATTAGTAAAATAATAATTAATTACGAAATACAACGTCACTCAAGTGGCTGTCTCGGCTGGCTTCGCATTAAGGCATTCTGTCACCCCAATTTTCCAAGACCTTGTTGATGGTTTCGGGCTGTAGCTCACGGATTGCTTGGATGATATTGGTCGTATGTGCTTGAATCGTTTCCGGATTGTTAGCATAACATTGGTCCTTCACGGTTCCCCACAAAAAAAAAAAAGTCCAAAGGGGTCAAACCGTAGATCCCAGGCGGCCAATTGACATCGCCAAGACGTGTATCGATTTGGTAATTTGGTGAGCAAAAGATCGATTGTGGCACGACAATAACGTGCGGATTTTCCGAGCCCTAAATGCAGTAATTTTGTTAGTTAACATAGCCGCCGATATGTACATGGGCCTCGTTAGAAAAAAAGATTTTTCGCCCAAAATCGTTGTGCAATTCAAGCTGCTGTAAAGCCGAAACTGCGAAGCGATAACGAAGCAGATGGTCGCGCGCCATCAATTACTAAACAACTGGACCTTTCTGTGGAGGTATGATTCTAACTTTCTGTCAAGATTTCGAGTGGGAAACAGCTGTCAGTGTCAAAATAAAAACCACTAGATGGTCCACCCTACATATGCAATAAAAGCAACATTTTCACCTTCCAGCGAGTGGATGGTCTCCAAAGAACATTCTTTCTCGAATCATCGCTACCTGGCCTACAGCTGGGTCTCCTTTCTTGTGGATCGGGAATACGACCATATCTTACACGTGAGCCATATCTTACAGATGAGCTGGTGCATGCTCCTAACCAGGTCA
Source organism: Eumerus sabulonum (assembly GCA_951905685.1). Classification (NCBI taxonomy): domain Eukaryota; kingdom Metazoa; phylum Arthropoda; class Insecta; order Diptera; family Syrphidae; genus Eumerus; species Eumerus sabulonum. The sequence continues at coordinate 21,178,452 of OX645061.1, read as the reverse complement.
TCCCCAGCTGTCTTGAAAGGCTCAGCCGACAGTCCGTCTGCGCCAGTAGCTTTATTCGACTTCCGTCGCGGTCAGGGAGGCGGAGTTCTCTGAGATCTTCTTCGTCATTAAGAAATTGATCATTCTGCCTGGCAGCGGCATATTGACTAAGTGAAGTGGTTTTTCCATATTCTCAGCATCGACTGTAATTCTACTACTAGGTGTCCGTTCTCATCCCCTTTCGTTCTGGCTGTATAACCTTGGCATGCTCGCTTCCCTTCTCTTTAACGAGCTGCTCTTGTCCTTCTATGCAGCGAGGCTTTATGTGCCTCTTGCTTCGCTGTATGAACCCTCCTGCACTCATCATCGAACCAAGTGTTTCTTCCTAGTGGAGCCTTGAAGCCCAACACATCAGATGCAGTACTTTTCAGGGCTTGTTTGCAAAGGTTCCACTCTTGTACCATTGACATCGTGGAAGTTTGGGGTGTATTGGAGAGATTAAAGAGAGACGCGATCGGTAGAAGCACGAGCGGTATGAGAGAGCTTAAGGGAGGCGCGATCGGCAACGCCCGTGCCGTTTCTAGCGTCACAACTTTGTTCTTGCTATACTCCGCTTCGTTCGTGTTATCCGTAGGTACATTTTGGATGCCACAAGATAGAAGTCCGAGCCGATGTTTGCTTTTCGGCAACTTCGAACATCAAGAAAAGAGTGTCTGACGTCAATCTGGTTAGTGATTGGTTGATCTGGCGACCGGCAGGTGCCTTTGTGCCGTTTCGTCGCGCAGGATACTGGCCGTTTGTCCTCTTCCGCAAATAATTTCTGTGATCAGGAAACTTCCAGATGGTGTCACGAGGAAGTGAAAGGAAGACCTGGCTAACACAGATGAAACGTGTTCGGTTGCAGAAGCCCATGCTCGCTTTATATAGCGAACCAACAGCTTCGTTAGTCTTTTACCATATGTGAATTTGAGCGCCAGCTGCACTTCAGTTTATCTCTGACTGGTCTGGCAGAGAGGGTTTATCGAGTAACCCAAATAAGACAATCTTAGTCCCGTTCACAAAGAACGAAGAAGGTTGCAGCCCTGCTCCGTCTTTCTAAATGACACAAACATAGGATTTTCAGAAGAAGCTAAGTATCTAGGTACTGACCTTGATGGCAGACTTAACTGGAACGCCAACATTAAAAAAAAACTTACAAAAGCTACTAAGCCTTGTGGGCCTGCAGACGCACTAATGGTAAAACCTTGGTATTGAAACCTAAGGTAATCCACTGGCTATATACAGCGATTGTAAGACCTATCATCTCCCATTCTTCAACGGTATGGTGGACAAAGGTTAAGCAAAAAACTATTATCGTTAAGCTTGAACACCGCCACAGACTAGGGTGTTTCAGCATTACAGACGCTATGCCAACCTGCCCTACGGCAGCTCAAGAAGCACTGATTGGACTTACTATACTGCACCTTTTCATTAAAAAGGTTGTATTACGCAGTACAATGAGAATTCTTCGCTCGGGAACAGGCCTGCCATGTAGATCTATGGGTCACTTGTTCACCCTGGAATATTTTCCTGAGCTGGATATGATTACCGCGATCTCAGTGATCCCATGCTCAACGTTAAGGGCCTTAGGTGGTACACTGAAGGCTCCAAAATCAATTTTGTCGTTGGAGCCTTCATCTTTGGACCAAATCGAAGGATTTCGAAGGCTCTAGGAATGAGTCCTAGTATCTTCCTAGCGGAATCATATGCCATCCTAATATGCGTCGATCTAAACTTAGAGACTAGCATAAGAGAAATAACCATCAATATATTCTCTGATAGCCAAGCAGCGCTTAAAGCGCTGAGCTCGTATGGCACGAACTCAAAATCCGTTAAGAAATGCCACGATGTAGGGCATCGCGACCTTGCTAAAAGAAACAAGGTGCCAGGTGTCAGGCGATGAAATCGCCGATCGGATCGCCAGGAAAGGTTCCAGTGAAAGGTACATAGGTCCTGAACCTTTCTGCGGCACTTCCAAATCTCAGATCAACTTCTTCTAAGACAAGTAGGAAAAACCGCACCTGTTCTTTTGGAACAGCGGGCAAGGACTTCCACCGTCAGCGCGAAAGACATCGAAGTCGGAGGAGAAAAGTTCGGAGTCGAGAATGCTAGGATTGAGGTTGGTTTCAAGTAAGCCGAAGATATCATAAGGTAGCGTTAGAGAGTTAAGGTAGACTGTTGAGGTTTTGGATCGAAGGCCTCTTACATTTTGGTAGTATAGGGAGAGAAAATCTTTAAAGGGGGTTGTGACGAGAGAGTTAGGGACTACAATAGTTGTTGGCATCCCAGCGAGCTTTTTGGAGAGAGGCATAGAGCTAATATGAGTAGCAAAACTAGAGAGGTCGCCTGTTATCGTATTAGCCAAGATGTTAAAGCTCCCATAAAAACGATTGTAGTTTTTTCTCAGAGCTTTCGGGTCGGTAGGCAGACCTTCTTGCTGGATTGAAACCATAACATTGGTCATTGTACCTAGATAAACTAGGTACAGGCGAATATTTTCTAAAAGACGATGTTCGCACAGTTTGTACATTACATAGCGGCGATCCAGATCATTAGGCGGCGAGGACTTCTCTACTAGCTTAGAGGTGAGTTTAATGGAAGGGGGGAGGAGTGGATCCTAAATGGGGGGGGGGGAGATTTGTGAGGAGGAAGCTGAAGGTGAAGGTGGGATAATAGAGCTAGATGAGGAAGGTTCACTCGGAGTATTCGCGGATTTGATTGTGTGAGAATGAATGAAATTAGGGTATTTCGCGGTAAGAGGAGAGTGAATCGAGGGAATATTAGGTTGGGTGGGGAAACTAAAGGAAACTCGATTGTGAGAGGTATCCTTACTGTTGGTTATATAGGGATTAGGAGAGAATGCGATAGAGGGAAGCAGTGTTCTGGATAGAAGAAGGGGTATAATGCAGCTTGAGAGAGAATAAAGGAAAGATTCCCATTTTGAAGCTCCAGTTGGGATCGGGATTAGAAAGATTCCAGGAAAGCTTTTGGCTGGGGTTTGATTTGTGATACTTAGGATTGGCCTTAGATTTAGGTTCAGAACTGGGCTTAAGTTTACTTCAGGTTAGGTTACCGATAGTACAATCTCTCCCAAACGGGTTGGTGAACAGCCAGTCATGTTTGGAGGGAAGTATTACTTTACCGGGACCTGTGTTTTGGCAATCCAGCAGGGTAATGGAATAGCGTTGGGAAAAGAGTTGAGTTGCTTTCAGCGGTGCATTATGGAGGATGAAGACTGATGAGGGCTTCGCCGTATTGAATTCCTGGAGTTTCTTGATTCACTGATCCCATTCAATTTTGGTTCAGGTCGTGAAGAGACCCGGCCCCAACCGGCCTAAAGTCCTCTAGTGTGACTGGTGACAAGTGTCTGCTTTGGGTTTATGATGAACTACATCCGCTGGCACAAAAAATGCTACTGAGATAACGTCTGTAATGACTTACTAACGTACGCTACTATGCTGTCTTCCGAGGTCTTACATGCACATAACCCCTTAACTGCAATTTGAATAAACGAAAAAAGTACCCGCAACCCGCAATAGACAAGTGTAACGTTACATCCTCAATTCTCGCTACAGTTGAATAAAGCTTTACCCGGAAGCCTCTGTCGAATCGACTTCATTAGTCGCTACACAAAGTAAACAAGTCGAAATACGAGCTGATCTAGTTTAAACATCCTTCCCTCGTCAACATCAACGCTGCGAACTTACAAGTCCCTCATACCAATCACTTCAGCTTGCTTGTAAACAAACTTACAAAACTCGTCCTCCTGTCAATCTAACTTTATTAATTACTCCCGATCTTAAAGTAATTATCCGCTCTCAAGTAGCGCACATAGTGAAAAGCATCTTCCTCCCTACCAGTATCTATCGGAAGTCTCTACAAACAGAGTGAGTCCTTCCGTCAGTTCGTTCTCCTAATCGATTTCCTTAAACTCAGTTGAATCCGCTCCGTAACAATGGACTCACAACCGTACAAAAGTAACAAAAAACAAAAAATTCTAAATAGAAATACAAAAGATATTCAAGGCATGTCCCTATAAACAATTTAAGGATGATTAAAAGTTTCTCCGGTAAACTTTGCCTCACCGTACCGGCTGTCGAAATTGAAAAATACCGAGAACGCAAAATCGCCATCAAAATGCCGTCATTACCTCATCGTCCTCTTAAAGGCAAGGCTCAACATCGAGCCGGTTATTATCGGAATGGGATTTATGTTTTCGGGCATCTTTAGAGTGCAAATAAATTTTCGAAAATAGTGAAATGGAATCTCTGGGATAAAGTCAAATGGCAGAGAAACTTCTTGCCGACCAACTTCGGTTCGGGTAATTTAAGGTCGATGCCCAGCGGTAATTATCTAACCGCTTTGAATGTTTATTCCTAAAGTAGACAACGTCAAACAGCGCTGAGCGACTGGATGGGTAACGGGGGAGGGATGGAGAAGTTAGGAAAGTTACTCCTTAACTTGATTTAGATTCCTTTTCAAGCGGGTGACAGCGAATGGTTTTTTTCTTTTGCCCACAGATACGAGTAGGTGGATGTATAGAAGAAGAGATTCGGTGGCTTGATGGACAGAAACAGGGACGTTTTGGGCCGATTTTTATTTTATTTTTATTTTTCTTGTTCGAAAATAAATGATAAGCTCCTGTCAAGGGGATAGCCTAAAGGACACTTAAATTACTTTCGATAATAATCAAGAGATGCAAATCAACTACACCCATTTCTCGTGGAATGATCTATAGGTTAAATGTCATTCCACAGATATATCCTTGATATCCCTTGTCAAAATGTTAAAATTCCTAAATCCAGTGAAACAGGAGGGAATCGCTTGAAAGGGACCGTAGCTATCTGTCCTTGGTTCTTCTTTTCAATGCCCAAATTCATCTAGAATCTTACCCAGCCCTACAAGTATCGATAAGTAAATAATTTATTCAGGCCAGATAGCCTGCGGGAAAATGGATTTCGTTTAAACGTCGGCAATACCTGCAGAAGTCCTTAATATTTCAAAATAATTAATTAAATTCCCGCTGAATACCTAACACTCAACTATGGGATAGATGGCTACAACCGACCTCCCTTTCAAAGTCGTTTTTCGGCAAAATCATTTGCTATAGCCAGCCAGATTCGTTAAATAATTGAATGTAGACCCGTTGAGATGCCAAACTAAATACCATAAAGCCGTATCCCAAATCCAAGGATTCTCGTAGTCGTAACTAAAACAAAAATAAAATTCAAGCACACGCGTGCAGAAGGGATACCAGTAAAGGACAAACCAACAATCCATAAGTAGCCTTCAGGCACCTACACATGTATGCCATCGTTCCCACATGGTATGGTATCTATGGGTATACATCCTGAGGTGAGACGGTGCGTATAGGTAAATACTAATATGTATAAATGGAGCCATATACCTTGCATTAATTAAGCAAATTGTATCTCGAAATTGAGCGGTCCATAGATCATAGTTACCTTCGAGCGCAGTCAGAGGTTACATGTGCAATGATTCCACTCTTCAGTTACCCTCAGGGTCAGACCCTTCGTCAGGTTTGCATAAGCAACCAATTGTTGAGAAAAGAAAGATGTATGTATGTGTAGATACATGCCGATGGGCATATTGTATCGAATAAATCAGACGGCTCGTCAGTCAATCAAGAATTGTACTAGTGAGCTTAGGTGGCTTTAGGCTGATGATTACCTATGTAAGTGAGTTATTTGCTCGCGTCGGAATTCGACCGGGACGCGTGTTGGCTTGAGGTAAACTGACCCCAAAGGCTGATGGACTCAGTCTAATGTGATGATTGTATTAATTGGCTTTTGAACGTGACTTATACTCCCGAACAGATGCTCAAAATGCATTTGCATGACCGCAGGAGTCTTCAGATTGGTCCCAGCTCGAGTATAGCTCCTTACGTTGTCATGAAAACACGGCCGATCAATTAGAATTAGTTGGAGACAAGCAGTTAATGATCTTAAGCACCCAGCTTACTCGTAAATATGCTGACAAATTACAGATCGAGTGGTCCGCAAATGAGTTCCACAAGCACTTAGCATCAGAATGCAGCTTATTACAACCGCTACATCACGTCAGCAATTTTTTGTTAATAACTTTGAAAAAATTAAAAAAAAAAAAAAAGAAAAACACGCCGGTACGGAGGGCTATGTAAATGAAATGCCTCGCGGAATTCCAATTCCACGCCAGCGAAACACGAACTAATAAAAAGGCTCAGGCATCATGGACGCAAAAAAAAAGTTTTTAAAGTCGAGCAGGGGAATCCCCTACTCTCTGGAGAGCAAATAAAATACAAATTTTCACTCGGCCACGAAATTAACTTCCAAGTCAGCACATAGTAGTCAACCTAGGAGTATGGGTATGGGCAGGGGCATGAGCATGAAAATGACATTCATTTACCATTACGCAAAACACATTCATTTACATCGTCCTTCTTGTTTACGTGGTCCTCTATCGAATAGGAAACTTCAATCAATGTGATTTGAATTGGCAATGTCCTCTGACACTTGAAATGGAACGCGTGGCATGACGATGAAAGCGACAAAACGGCGAACGCGACACGACTATGTATGTATGTAGCGTACTAGGAGAAAAGGACACTTGTAGGAGGATTTCAGGATTCTCTTCCTGTTGTCTAATATGACATCAGTCGTGCTCGAAAGGCGAATTAGAAAGTCGAGGAGACAATCAATACACTTAGGTTGTTTGATGAGTTGTAGTACCTATAGTAAAATGGGATGCGTTTTGTTTATTGTTTTCCGTAAGAGGCTTTTGTAAGATAAATATCAACAGGATTCGAAATAAGACGGAGGATTAATGGAGGCTGGTGTAGAAGTATTGCTTTGATATCAAAAGACAAGGAATCGTCTGCATCGATGGCGAAGTGTCTTTTACGGAAATGGAAAAAAGAAATCGGAAGATTGAATCGAGGAAGATTAAAAGGATGTGACAAGGAGCAGTAATGGAATGTCTTCAATTATTCAAGGAATGATCAGGACAAAGAAAAGACTCTTTACTTCAAAAATCCTGTACTGGCTGTTGTTCCAAGTCTGATTGTTTTGCCATGCGTTGGGGTATGTAATACTGGTGACGGGGAATCCCCTTTACGAGCAATTTTCTTATTTTGGGCAAATCAATTCAATTCTAATTTGTACTTTCGAACTGTTTGGTCTCTGTTCCGAGTAGATTTCTCGAATAGTAGTCCTGCAGGATTAGCGACAATTTTAGTACACTTCTCGTCATTAAAAGCCAAAAAACTATAACGTCTTTGGGCTACCATACTCTTATAAATTGAATTTTGTTGTTAGGTAAATACTTACTTACTTAATTAGGTGACGCTACAGTTCGGGATGAACCTGGGCCGCAACCAACAGGCCTTTCCAGATTGCTATCGGTTTCCAGTCTTGCACGCTCAGTTGGTTAATGTTCATTTCCATCTGTGTGCGCCACTTTAGATGCGAAAACTCTTCGGTCCGGAGCTGTGTGCCATCCATTCGCTCTACATGGCGTAGCCATCTTAGACGTTGGATCCGTAGACTTCGTACTAGGCCGATGACGCTGTACAGTTCTTGGCCGCATCTTCTCCTTCACTCTCCGTCAACACAAACGGGCATTTTCTTATCGTCGCGTCCAAGGGCCGCTTCATCCATATTTGATGAGGTCCAAGCCCCTGTGCCATAGAGAGGAACCAGGATGCTTAAGGTTTTATAGAGGGTCACCAGAATTTTCGGAGATGGCCCTCAATTGCCTCTTGAGCGTCTAAACTCAGCGCTGTTGTTGTTGCCGCTTGTGAGCAAAGGTAGACGAAATCCTTGACTACATCAAGGTTATAGCTGCCAATAGTGACATTCTGGCCAAGACGTCGGTGTTGTGCGTCTTTCTCTGACGACAGCATATATTTGGTTTTGTCCTCGTTTACCTTCAGACCCACTTTAGCCACTTCTGCTTCAATGCTCACAAAAGCTTCATTGACGTCTCGCTGCGTTCTCCCAATCACGTCAATGTCATCAGAGTATGCGAGCAATTGTGCAGATTTGAAGTAGATCATGCCTATTGTACTGACCAGTGAATCCCGCATGATCTTTTCAAGGCCGTCTTCGCCAGCACCTTTATTAGACTTCAGTTTTGATATCGCTATGGCCCATCGGCCCAAGACTAATGCGTGGCCATGAAGACTCCCTGCCCAGAACTGGATTCTGTCATTGTTATCGTAGTCCTGACTACGATGTTTTCGGAGTACAAATATGTATATCTAAGGGTAGAAAGTTCGAGGGCGCCGTGGTTAGTATGTTGGACTCTGTAGCACGCTGAAAGAGTTCGGATCCCGATAACACCAACGCCCTCCAATGTTTATTTCGCGGCGTCCCTCCTCAGCGGGGCCCTAGCAAACCTCCCGTAGTATATGGTGTTTTTTTTTTTTTTTAAATCTAAGGTTATTTTAACACTGACAGCTGTATCCCGCTCAAAATCTTGACAGAAAGTCAGTATCATACCTCCGTAGAACGAAATGAGTCGCTTTACGCTTGAAAAACGTTAGAAAATATTGAAAACTTATTTCCAAAGTGAGTGCTGTGTAGCCCAAACAGCGCTTTTTTTGAAGAGAAGTTTTGGCTGAAATGAAGCACCCATTGTTCGAAAAGTCCATGAGATTGGTATGCTAGTAGACAACACTCATGGGCCCCACCGTCGCGTCGTAGGTTGCGCACAAATGAGAATGTGACTTCTGTGGCCGAGAGTGTGAGACTCAATTCACGAACATCAACTCTCCATCGATCTCAACAGCTCAACATTGTGGAGAATTCTGCACAAAGATCTCGGATCAGTCACTTACAAGGTCCAATTTACTCAGCAATTGAACTCGCACGACCATCCGCTTCGATATCGCTTCGCAGTTTGGGCCTCAGAGCAGCGATTTTGGGCGCATTTTCATTTCGGCGGCTACGTTAACAAACAAAATTGCCGCATCTGGAGCTCGGAAAACTCGCATGTTATTGTCGAGATGCTAATGCATCCACAGATAGTGACAGTTTGGTGCGGATTGTGGAATGGTGGCATCATTGGACAATTTTTCTTCAAAAATGAGGCTGGGAACAACGTTTCGGTCAACGGTGGGCGGTAAAGAGCCATGTTAATCGACTTTTTTTTACTAAAATTGAAGACATGGATTTGGACGACCTCTGGTTCATGCAGGATGACGCACCATGCGACAGAACCAATGCGACAATCGATCTTTTCCGCACCAAATTCCCAAATCGTGTTATTAGCCGTCTTGGCGATGTCGATTGGCCGCCTCGGAGCTACGATTTTGACCCCTTTGGATTTTTTTTTGTGGGGAACCGTAAAAAACCGATATTGTATGTTGGCGTAACAGTCCATGAAGAACCTGAGCCGAGCTTCTCTCAATGACCCATGTTGTGTGATATTTCATTGTTCCTATAGGTGAAAGGGACCTACAGTTTATTGCCGGTTCCGAGCGGCGAATTTCGAGAAGCTTTTCATGACAATTTTACTGCAGGGGGTTTTGTCAGAACCCCGCTGAGGAGAAACACCATGAAAAACACGTTCGATGACATGCCTGTGTCGGGATTCGGATCGGCATGGGATCGCCATCGGCATCAGAGGACAACATACTACCCACTGCGCCACGCTGCTCTCCGTGTATTATGCCAACCGATATTATGCCAACAATTCGGAAACGATTCCAGCACATAAGGCCAATATCACTTAAGCAATACGTGAGCCACAGCCCGAAACCATCAACAAGGTCTTGGAAAATTGGGGTGACAGAATGCGCTATTGCGAGGCAGCCACCTGAACGACGTTGTACTTCATAATTAATGGGAATATTTGTTCTTACCAATAAAGCCATAGCACATGGGAAGGATTTAAATTTGTTCATTTGATTGCATTTTTATAAAGTAACTTGTTTTGGGCCCACCGTGTACTTGCCATGAGAAAGCTTCTCGACTCAAGCCGTTCGGAATCGGAATTAAACTGTAGGATTTCACCTGCGTGAAAAATAAATCACACATAACATGGTTGATTGGAAGAAGCTTGGTTCTGACCCTTCACGGACTGTAATGCCACCAAAGCAGGCAATGGTTCATCTTTTTTTCAAGACCCGCCGTTGATGTGGATTTCATTGATCCAGTCACTGCCAGACAACCTGCTCTCTGAATCCTTGAAACATGTTGAAGATGGCATTTCTTCTCAAGGTTAACTCTTTATGTAATGACTTATTGAGGGGTTTGGGTTTATAGAAAAATTTAGTAGAAAAATTGCAAAATATATTCTTCTCTCGTGAACATTACGAGCAGAAACGGAGAGAGGAACACACGCTTTTAAGGAAGAAATAAAACAGGATGAAAAGCGTGAGAGCGAGGAGAGAAGAGACGATATCACAGGAATACTGCTCGCAAGTTTTACAAAAAAGTATAACGAACATGTCAGGACTATAAAGCCAAAGCAGAAGCTTGTAGGGATGAAGACGGACTGCTAGTAATAGAGTCGCAGTCGATGCTGAGAATATGGAAGAAACACTTCTGTAGACTATTTAACGACGATGAAGGGTCTAATACCGCTGTCAGGCAGACTGATCCATTCGCAACGGACGAAGATGCAAGGGAATTTCGTCAACCTGACCTAGATGAAATTGAGCTAGTAATTTCAAAGCTCAAGAACTACAAAGCCGCGGGCGCAAACGGGCTATCTGCGGCTGGAGATGATCTGGAGCGCGCATGCACCATCCCATCTGTAAAATATGATCGGAGGAAAGCATGCCCGACGAATGGAATCTCAGCATCATTTGTCCAGTCCACAAGAAAGGAGACCCCAATGCCAACTACAATTAAATAAGTCTTCTTAATATCGCATACAAGATCTTCTCTGCCGTACTGTGTGAACGCCTGAAACCCTTCGCGGATAATCTGATAGGTTCTTATCAGTATGATTTTAGGCCAGGTCAGTCCACAATAGACCAGATATTCACACTGCGGCAGATCTTGTAGAAGACCCAAGAATACCAAATCGATACTCTGGTGAGTGGATTTTCGTTGATTTCAAGGCCGCCAGTGTGAACAGAGACGAGCTACATATACAGCGCCATGTCTAGTTTTGACATCCCTGCCAAACTCGTCAGATTGTGCAGGATGACAATGGAAAACTCTCGATGCTCCATTAATGTCGGTAGCGAATTAACCGAGATCTTTGATGTTAAAAAAGGATTTAGACAAGGTGACGCACTGTCATGTAATTTTTTCAACATCGTGCTTGTAAAGATCATGCGAGACTCACTGGCCAATACAATATATTGCATGTCTGCTTGCATACGCGGATGACATTGACGTAATTGGACGAACTCAGTAGGACGGCGATGACGCGTTCGAAAGCATTGAAACAGAAGCGGCTAAAATGGGTCTTTCGGTTAGGGAGGGTAAAACGAAATATATGTTGTCAACCAAAAAAGGGGCACAACACCAAAACGTCTCAATTGAAAGCTACAAATTCGAAGTGGTCAAGGACTTCGTCTACCTTGGCTCGCTAGTGACCAGCGACCATAACACCAGCGCTGAGGCAAACGCAGAATTACTCTTGCCAACAGCTGCTTCTTTGAGGTTGAGAGGCAATTGAGAAGTAGAGCCCTCTCTCGAAGGACCGAAATTGCGCTGTACAAAACCTTAATCATCCTGGTCCTCCTCTATGACGCTGAGGCCTGGACCTTAACGAAAGCGGATGAAGAAGCCTTTGGTCGTTTCAAGAGGGAAATTCTGCGTTCAATCTATGGTCCCGTTTGTATAAACGGGGAGTGGAGGAGAAGATACAACGACGAACTATACGGGCTGTACAGCGACATCGACCTAGTTCGACGCCTGCGGATCCAACATCTAAGATGGCTAGGGAAATGAAGAGCGAATGGATAACACAGCTCCGGCCCGAAGAGTATTCGGGTCCAACCTCGTGGGTCGACGCAGCAGAGGACGGCCGAATCTAAGGTGGCGCATACAGGTGGAATGAGACCTTAACCAACTGGGAGTGTGACGCTGAAAGTTTGTTGGTTGAGGCCCAGGTTCACACCGGACTGTAGCGCCACCTATGTAAGTAAGTATTCTCTCTCGCATATTAGGTACCATAAGGGACGATCGATTTCGAGGTCACTCCCTCTCTGACTGTAGCGTGTAATCGTCCATAGCTAAAATTAAAATTTTCACTCACTGTTGGTTTCTTTTACCCTCAACCCAAGAAGGTTACACACTACCCTTATCCTATTTTCATTACGTTTAATTAGGCCACCTGTACATTGCTCACGAGCGCAAGTAAAAGTGTACCATCATTGATACTAACAATGTCACCATTCAGCGACCTCATTCCCTTCAAAGCAAATTATTCCTTGTAGAACACCAAATTAACTGTGTATCCGAGGACACGTTTATTAAGCTTAAAAAAAAATACAAAAGTGATCCTCGAAACTGCTCCATAAACCACAAAGTCAGGGGTTAAGCGCTCCATTCAAATCATTGGCCTAAATGACTTCACAAAACTACCGTCTGACAGTCCCTCAAACATCACGTTCCTCGTCCGCATCACTCTTTTCATTTTTCAATTAAACTTTTTACGAGGATCCTCGCATACCCACTGCCTACTCTCCCGCAAACGAATCCTTTTTTTCCATTTAACTGTGTGCACAAAACTATTTCCCAACTCAACACTCATTCAACAGAAATGTACATTCCGTCGCAGTCATTAAATTCCAAGTAGCGCCCTTGTCTTCAGCCTAATACCTCATTTCAACACATATTTCAATGAGGAGAACTACACAAAACTTTCAATCATTTTCGCCCAAAAAAAAAGACTGAAATGAGAAAAATGAAGAGTAAAAACGCTGAAAAGGAAGCTCGTGTCTTAGCCCAGCACAAACAAACTGTTTTCAGCTCATAAGCAACGAGGGGACGGGAGAAGGGCAGGGTATATCTATTCCCATTCACATGACACGTGGTGAATAATTAAATGCATGACTGCGATACAAGGATTCGCAAGGAGACACAAAAAAATGTTTGAAATTAAATTTCTGAACAAAAAACCCACACGGCAGAGCTGTAGACGAATCGGGACAGTGACCGAATACCCTAGAGAGTAGAGCTGAAACACTATCGGTCCATAGAAGAAGCTCAATGCCTCAATGCCTCTTGTGGGTATTCCCCTACACGTATGATGACGAGGAGGTTATTGAAAATGCAAATTTCATTTCTCATTTCCTGTAGCACTGCTCATACATATGTTTCCCGTTTTGGTCTCCAACAAGAAAAAAGCAAAATGGAGACCTCCAATCCTGGTTGACTGCGTCAAAATGGTTAAGTCAATAAAATCCAAACTCCAATCGGAATACGCCAAATGATGACTTTACCGGAAGAAATTGTCTAAGAAAACAGCAACGCCATTCCATTTATCTCTCCATCCGTTTCACAGCGATTATCCTTGTGCTTTTCTGTCGGGTGTGAACCGTGTTCCATGTGGAATTTTCGATTTCCTTTTTGACTTCCTTAAGTTTTTTTTTTCTTTTGCCGCCACCCATCCTGTGTCTTCCAAAACGTATGCGACACAAAAACAGGGAAGAGAAACAGCAATTGGACAAACGAAGGATAAAGGACGCAGGAGGGATAAAGTCGGTAACCGTTTAATGTGGTAAATCGTGATTTTTATCTCAAGAAAGCTTTCGTCCTGCGACAACCATTTCTTTACCTTGTCGGGATAAATTCATATGTATGTCATGCTCATGTGTATGGGTGTGTTTTTTTGTTGTTTTTTTTTTTTTTTTCAAATCCTTTAGGAAGGATTCGAAGGAAAGATAGCGAGCTACAACCGGCAATATACATATCTACAATCAACTGATTGCACAGGATATAAAACCAGCAATTTCCAAAATATTGGTATCGCCCGTACGGAAAACGTCCTGAGAGTATACCTCTTGTGTGGGTGTATTGTGTGCAAAGACGCGAAGGAAACAAGCAGAAAAAGCACACATCCTGACATCTAACCATAATTTAGGAAATGATAAATTACTTTCCGGATATTGCATGCACTCTGCCAACACGGCACTTGGCATGTGTGAGCGCGGGTCGAAGGATACTAGGCCTGTGAACGAAACATAATCATGTGGTTTGCGGCTACGGCTGCTCCTGGGAATCGCAAAGTCTCTTCCGTCACTGAGAAGAAAAAAGTAAAGAAGAAGAAAATGAAAACAATCAGGTCCTGACGTCTGGCTGAAGACCTCCATGGAGAGCGAGTCAGACGAAGGAGGGGGGTGTATAAATGTTCAAATAAGACACAACTGAGGGATTTTATACAGGGGCAGGTAGAAAGAAAAAGAGATATCAGCAGCGGAAGGGAAACTCCATTTCACTGATGGGGATCAGGCACAGAGTATCGGTGGAAATGATGATCCCTTCCTGGTTCTTACGTGACACGAATTGCAACCGAATGACTGTTGAGCTTTATTTTATCTGACAATCGGCGATCAAGCCAGACCTACCCGCTTAAACACTTTCCTGTTATTGACCTTTATTTACCACGTAAATGCTATCGAACCATTAAGCACCTTTTCTTTTACTTTATTTTTAGCTGGGAAGTTTGCTGCCTATAGCGGTACCTGCTCCACCAACGACGCTATCACCACCAGTCAGACCTGACTTGCAGTCATCCAATCTGCTCAACAATCTGCCACAGCCGCTTGAGTCTGGCCCTCATGTAAGTAGTCATTTAACTTGTCTTTTTTCATTTATTAAAAAATTTCTGAAAATAAATGGGAAAGGAGGTAAGTAGAAGTTGAATACGTGAATGTCTACGTCCCCTAAGAAGTGGATGTCCGAATGAATATTAACAAAAGCGGTTGAGCTACATAGTGATTCCGTTAAAATCGATCACAACCTTGCTCCAAAACCCCTCTACTATACGATGTACTTCCTTTAAGCAGTGGTGGAATGGTTAACATCACCGACTTACTTACTTAGGTGGCCCTACAGTTTGGGGTGAACCTAGGCCTCAACCAACAAGCCTTTCCAGCTAGCACGAACTTTTGTAAGCTGTTTCCAATGTTGCACGCCTTTAGATGCGGCCGTCCTCTACAACGTCTTCCTTCCCGGTTGGTGTCAAAGATTCTTTGAGCCGGAGCTGTGCTGTCTATTCGCTCTACATGGCATAGCCATCTAAGATCCGTAGAGGTCGTACTAGGCCGATGTCGCTGTATAGCCCGTACAGTTTGTGGTTAAATCTTCTCCTCCACTTTCCGTCAACACAAAGGCGACCGAAGATTGTACGCAAAATTTTCCTCTCGAAACGACCAACGGATGATTAAGGTTCTATAGAGGGTCCCCCTAGTTTTACTACACAATTGCCTATTGACTCCGAAGAAACAGCGGTTGGCAAGACCTATTCTGGTCTAATCTCAGCGCTGGTGTCGTTGCGGGTTGTTGCCAGTGAGTCAAGGTAGACAAAATCCAATAGCTGCCAATAGTGACGTTCTGGCCCAGGCGTAGGTGTTGTGCGTCTTTCCTTGACGACATACACATGTAGGATGTGAACGGACCCCAAAGCTACGAAACAGAAAGACAGTAAGATCAGGCCATTAAACCGAGACGAACAAAAAAGACGAACAAAAGAGACAAACAAGCGAGACGAACGAAAGGACGAACCAACCAAGCTGCTGAGCCGAATAGTTGAGTTGAGCCGAAGTGTTTAAATTGAATTGAATTACTAATAAAAAAATAAAACCTACGGATACGGATAACCAAGTCTTTAATCCTACAAATTGGGGATACAAAATACCAAAAAAAAAAACAAATCGAAATTCAAATCAGTGATAGTGAAACGGGGTTGATCACGTCGCAGAGAAATAGATCAACGCGGAAGGGGTGACAGCGGTGATCAAAACAAAAAAAGAAAAAAACAAAGAGAAAGACAAAGAAAGAAAAAACAAAAAGTGGTGAAATTAAAAAACTAAAACGAAGTAAAAGTCCCTTATTCCACGGCGCGTCTCTTTGACTTGCAGGTCTCGGTGATTTCCTTTTGGACTGACATTCCGATCAGCAAGAGTTATTCCATGGAGCTTTTTTTCATTTCGCAGCAGTGTGCGTTTTTGACGTGACAACGTCTATTAAATCGGTTAGCGCTGAAATATGGAATGCCGAAACGCAAAAAACGCAGAAAAATGTAGACTAACCGTGTGAGTAGGCGTGGCCTAGCGAGTATGTAGTAGTGAGCTCGCGCGAGAATTATCAGCATGTCAGATAAAAAAAAAATTCGGCGTCGTTTAGTGGAATTAAATCAAATAAAATCATATCATAGACCTATTGTTAATAGGATATCAGAAATAAAGAACACTTAAACGTTTGAGTATAAAGTTGTCTTATTCAATTGATTGCATGTATAATACTGTAATATGAAAATAAAACATTGAAATCAATAAAAAAATTATATGTAATTGTTGAATATATAATATTTATACCTCATTCATAAAATCGTATAATAGACGTTGTCACGAAATAATGGATTTGGCTAGTAACAGCCAATCTAATAACAGTTTTTTTTTTTTTTGACATTTCGTTTCACATATCATTATCGTCAGCCTGTGGTGAAATTTGAAAAGTAAGAATGGTATCCAAACGTACACTTTCAAATCTGAAACAGGAGTGATGCCTGTGTCACAATGCTACTACACGGCGCGGCGACAGCGCAACTACAAACGCCGTAGCTGTCAAATCCATATTCATTCAATGGAATTATATGGAGTAAGTCAAATAGGCACGTATGTAGTCGTGTCGCAGCGCTGTAATTTCGAAAAATTGAAAAACTGTCGCAACTACACGGCGTTTTGCCATTTCGAATTCGACATTGGAGGAACACGTTTGATAACTGGGTCTAACCCACCACCTTCTTCTGACTTTTGTTTTCGCTTTTAACTTTTTATAGGCTAAAGCAGCCGCACATGTTAGCAATAGTGTTTTTTTTAATTATTTTGATCCATTTATGAACTAAATTCAGTTTCAATCTTCGAATTTTTTACTGATGCCAACTTCACTCTATAGAATTCACCACCAACTTCACTCACAGAAGTACCCTGCTGTCAAAAAAAAACGCCGATGAAAGTCGCTCCATTGTGTGTTGACTGAACTACTTTACAACCACAGCAAACGGCAGCGTTTGTAGTTGCGCTGTCGCCGCGCCGTGTAGTAGCATTGTGACACAGGCATGAAGCGACATCGCCAAACAAAGAAAAGGAGATAAGGAAATGTCAAAAAGCCGCACGAAGTAGCTTACCCACGCGTTACTGTGCCAGTGTATTTCTGTTTCACTGACCCTCTCTTTCGCACTTATTTCAATCTGTACTAAAATCGCGCCGTGGACCAAGCAGATAATTTCATCACATTATTGTTTTCTAGGGTTCCGTACCCAAAGGTAAAACGGAACCCTATTACTAAGACTTCGCTGTCCGTCCGTCCGTCTGTCACCAGGCTGTATCTCATGAACCGTGGTAGTTTGACAGTTGAAATTTTCACAGATGATGTATTTCTGTTGCCGCTACCACGACAAATACTAAAAACAGAGCAAAATTAATATTTAAGGGGGGCTCCCATACAACAGACATGATTTTCATCCAAAAAATCCCCTTGGTCACATACTGAACTAAGGTTAGTCGACAATATATTTGTGTGTTTGATGAATTAATCCTAGCTGCACACCTTTTCCCCATATTTATTGTTATTCACCTTTTCACATCGTTGCTGTCAAGTAAGATAATTGATTTGAATTCAATGGTGATTATCAAAGTAATATGCCGATAACCTGCCTGCAACCAAGATCTGTCATCATACAAAAAATGTGATTTAATGTGACGACTGATGAGGTAACATACATACATAGTCTCTTTCATATTTATATGTATATACAGATGGTACAGAACCCTTCGTGCGCAAGTCCGACTCGCACTTGGCCGGTTTTTTTTTACGTATTTGCATGCACCTATTTTGTATTGTTTTTATTTTCTTTAAATTGTAACGGCAAAGCAAAATGGAGCAGGCCGACGTTTTAAACTTGTCGCTTAACGATTTAAGAGCGAAACTGAAGGAGTTAGGTTTGACCACGACAGGCAGAAAAGTAGACTTACAGGGCAGACTGTTACAACACTACGGGCATGACAGAGACGAAAACAACAGTTCGGTAGAATCGATTCCCGATTGCGTCGAAGAACACCGAAGCAGCGGTGGTGGTGCAGACCAAAGGCAACACGCTGCGAGAAACGCAGGTGGAATCGAACCATCAAGTTCATTCCAATTCCGAGACATCGAGGATACCATCAAATCGTTCTCCGGAGAACCAGCGCAAAATGTCAACTCGTGGATAAAGGAGTATGAAAACATTTACCCGATGGTGGGTTGAAATAGTTTGCAGATGTATATATACGGTCGAAGGCTTATATCCGGTGCAGCAAAGCTATTCGTCGATAGCGAAAAAAGCATAAATTCTCGGGAATCGCTGAAAAATACAAGAATTCGCAAATACAAGAACGAATTCGCAGAAGTCGTCAGCTCAGCAGAAGTGCATCGTCAACTAAGGACTAGACGCAAGCAGCCCGGTGAAACCTTGAGGGAGTATCTCTACAAACTAATAGAAATATCGGAACCCGTGCCCATCGACGAAGTATCCATCATCGAATATTTTGTAAGTGGCCTACGTGATGACAAAGTAAACAAAGTCGTTTTGTACGAAGCAGAGACAATCGACAAGTTGAAGAGGAAACTCAAAGTCTACGAGAGATCAAAATCCTCATCTGCTGTGGAAAATCCCCAGAAGTTCTCATCGGCAGCACCAACTGCACGGAAGGAACCGGCAGAAAAGAGAGACACCCAGAGAAAGTGCTTTAAATGTGGAGATCCGGGTCATTTAGCAAAATCATGTCAGTCGGCATTAAAATGCTTTAGGGCATCAATCTTTCAACTGTCAGAAGCAGATCAGGGTAAAAGACGAATCTAAAGCCCAAGCACACATGGACGGTAAAAAGGATCTGGTATTGAAGGACGTTGCGATAGATGGGGTAAAGATCACAGCGCTGGTAGACACTGGATACGAAATTTCGCTGATAAGACACGAAATGTTACTGCGATTCCCAAATGTGGTGGTAAAGCTGTAGGTCTCTGCTGTCCGATTTGGGAAGTATTGAGATCCAAACCCTTGGTTATTTCGACACGTCAGTAATAGTAGACGAAAACGTATTTCCGGTGAGACTACATGTTGTGCGCGAACGTGACATGTTGTTCTCAGTGGTGATTGGCATGAATATCATCAAACAGGCGTCGGTGATGATCAAAAACGATGAGATTGATTTCAGAAAACGCGAAGAGAAACCAATGCAACCTCATCCTGGTAGTGGAGGTATAAGTACAGGCTCAGTGAGAAGTGAAGCTCAAGAGAAGCGATGTGGAAAGGTCAAGGCGAAAGCTGCGTCAGAGTTTGAAAGGAAGCTGCGGGAAGGCGTCCCAACGCGTGGATCAACGAGAAGTGAGTTGGCCGCTATGTGTAGCATGGCCGCCGCTAATGAAGAAATAGACTTGAGTTATCTACCGCGAGAGTACCAGATGAAGGTAATGTCACTGATGGAAGATTATATTCCACGAGAAGACGTGCCATCACCCATTAGTATGAAGATAATCCTGAAAGACGAAACGCCACTATACGAGAGGGCAAGAAGAACATCGCCATCAGAGAAGGAGGAGATCGAGAGACAGGTTGCTGAGTGGATGACAAGAGGTATAATCCAGGAAAGCAAATCAGAGTTTACTTCACCTGTTGTATTGGTCTCCAAGAAGAACGGAGAAAAGAGGATGTGTTGCGATTTCCGGAAACTTAACATTTTCCCTTACCATTAATCGATGATGTAGTGGAAAAATTGCAAAACGCATTAGTGTTTACAACACTCGATTTGGTAAACGGCTTTTTCCACGTGCCCGTAGAATCAGAGTCCAGGAAATACACATCTTTTATTACTCACAGCGGACAGTACGAGTTCTTGAAGGTTCCATTCGGAATATGTAACTCGCCGGCGGTATTCACTTTCATTATGGCTGTATTGAAACCACTAGTCAACCAAGGCATGTGGCATCGTCAGGTGTACATGGACGATGTGATCATACCTGCTTGTAATCGCGAAGATGCAGTAGAGAGACTGGAACGAGTACTGGAAGTGATGAGTGAGAATGGACTTCACTTAAATTGGCGAAAGTGTAGTTTCTTGAAGAGTAAGATCGACTTTTTGGGATACGTGATCGAGGGGGGAACAGTTCGACCATCCGAAGGGAAGACGAGAGCTGTGGAGCACTACCCCGTGCCCAAGAACAAGAAATCGCTTCAACGATTCCTAGAGTTAACGTCCTATTTCCGTAGATTTGTAAATGGATACGCTGCTAAGGCAAATCCCTTTAGCTATTTACTTCGAAAGGACGCAGAGTTTGTGATGGGATGGGAACAAGAACAAGCGTTCAGACTATTGAAGAGCGACCTTGTTAAATCGCCAGTCCTGAAAATATTCGATCCGAAGGCCGTCACCGAAATCCATACAGACGCGAGCAAATGGGGATATGGAGGCGTACTCCTACAGAAGGATCAAGAGGACTAAGAATTTCACCCAGTGCAGTATATGAGTAGGAAGACATCGCCTGCTGAAGAAAGGTATAGCTCATACGAGTTGGAGGTATTGGCCGTGATCGAGGCGTTGAAAAAGTGGCGGGTGTACGTACTGGGAATCCGACTAAAGATTGTTACGGACTGCAACGCGTTTGCAATGACTATGCGCAAAAAGGATGTCCCTCCGAGAGTGTCAAGATGGGCTATGTTTCTTCAGGAATTCGATTATGAAATGGAGCATCGTTCGGGTTCCAAGATGAGGCATGTTGACGCTCTTAGTAGATGTTGTCTATTTGCAGATTCCACCCTTCATCAGATAAGGAAAGCACATAGTCAAGACAAGTGGACAAAGGCGTTGATACGAGTGTTGGAGGTCGACACCAATGGATAGGAGGATTATTTCCTGCAAGCCGGACTGCTGTATAAGGATCCAGCGAAAGATCTTTTAGTCGTGCCGTCCGCCATGGAAGATGAGATAATATGTTCAGCCCACATAAATTAACATTTTTCCGCTAAGAAGATGGAAGACCTATTTGGGAAAATCATATTATATACCAGATGTGAAGACAAAGGTGGCAAAGGTTGTTAGGAACTGTGTTGTCCGAAATGCGATGCCTGCATTTGTGACGAGTTTTTACTGCCGTATTCGACATGGGGCTTAAAATAAGTAGGTTGTCGAGTATTCTTCTTTTTTGGTGGTGTTACAGCCCATGAAGGACCAGAGCCAAGCTTCTCTCAGTCAACCATGTTGTATGTGATTTATTTTTCACAAAGGTGAAAGGGACCTACAGTTTAATGCCGATTCCGAACGGCTTGAGTCGAGAAGCATTTTCATGGCAAGTATACTACGGGGGGTTTTGCCAGTACCCCGACGAGGAGGGACGCCGCGAAATAAACATTCGATGGGGTTGGTGTTATCGGGATCCGAACTCGCTCATCGTGCGTCAGAGTCCAACACACTAACCACTGCGCCACGGCGTTGTCGAGTATTACTCCCAAGTATTTTAAGGATTTGGATTAGCCCAACCCGGAAGTTTGCTTATTCCACGGTCTTTCGGCTGGATAGTAAGCCAGCTTCCGTCGTGTGGTCGACTAATTCAAGGTCGACTGATTCTATTTATTTTTAAAGAGATTTCGGACGCTACCCCTATCCCGTTGCATGTGTTTTCATGCGTCCATCCTCCATATGCACTCATTCGAAAGAGACTCTTCGGGTTAATTTGTTAATATCAAATTGAGGGCTTTAAGCCTACATTCTGTGTCCACTTTTAAGTAAAAGATTGAAATGCTTGCTCCCTAGCTTTTCAATCACTTGAACCATCCACAAGTGCCCGGTCGTCAACCTCATTCCCGCCAGGAGGCAATATATCAACATTTTTTCCTTTCGAGATTTGAACGACCTAAAAATGAATCTCCTGTGCATTTGAGCTCGTACTCCACAAATTTGTTTACTTTGTATTCACACTAGCTACGCCCAAGTGAATACGTCAATCCTCCAGAGAACCGTGCAAGAAATGACTCATTCCCGGCACAATGAACTCTCACCTCCCAAAACGAGGCATCCGCCAGGAGCGGCCCGAAACCCTAAGAAGAAAAGAAATGAGCAGAGCACTAGGCCCATCCGCAACAGACACGTTCAAGTAATAGTAATGATCATAATATCTTTTATATGCATGCACATACATACATATGAATGTAGATGTTTTAAGGAAAGGAAATCTCCTGCACAAGGACCCTAAGGACAATTTCTTTTGACGTTTCTTCTTCTTCGTGGCCGGATGGTATGTCGCGTGGAATACAAATATCCAGGCCACCGCGCCATTAAGCATCTTCCACCATCACCGGAGACCAAAAGAAACAGCGAATGTGCGGCCAAGTCACCGTGAGAGATGTCGAACGAAGAACAAAGATGAAAAGGAAGAAACGAAGCAATAGAAGGCGGCAACTCATGCAGAACTCTTACGCATATTACTTCGTTTCGCCATCACCGAAGCGTGCTCGGGACCGAATCTCCCGTCTTTTCTTTTGATGGGAGAAAAAACAGATAATCCAATTGCGTCAATGAATGAAGCAACGTAGTATAGGTGTAGGTGAGGAGGACCAGTACCACGTCCCAAAAGGCAACCTTCTATACTATAATCACATAGAGAATCATTCGCCATGAAGTTATGAAAATTATTCCTTTTTCTCCCGGATTATCGTTGGTCCTTTATCCGGATCTACTCCAGTCAGTCAGTCGTTGCAACCACTCTCAGTCATCCATTGCTCCAGCCAGCAATAAGGGTTTCAAGACCCAACAACCGTAAGGGATGAATTTTAAGTTCCGTACTTTCCTTTCTCTCCTTGTCGTCATTTTCCCTTTTGCATAATTTTATTTATTGCCTCGTATTGCATTCTCGACCCCCCTCTCGGTGCTAAAGAAGGTGGCTGGAAAGGGAGTAATGATGAATTCCGCATTGAATCAAATTACCTGCCTAAAGCCTCTGCCTATTGATGTGGAACTTTTTGTTGCCACATGTGTGGTCTGACGTGCTAACAGGCTGACAAGCAATGTAGGCCCTCCTCCTGTTGAGGTGAAAGGAAAAACGTCCCAATTCAAAAGTTAAACACTTTGAACCTGCCTAACAAGGAATTTTGTGCTTACATGTCGTGTTTTTTTCTTCTCGTTACATTTGACCTACATCGACCACAGCTAGTTCGTTTTTTTTGCTCCGAAAAAGGATAATTTGATGAAGGACACCAGGCTCGTGTGAATGTGTTGCACATCCCATTCATTCATTGACAATGGCAAACGAGGGGTGGATAGAAAAAATAGTTATCGTAGGCAAGTGTGAATGGCATGGACGCCCCTGGAGGCGACACAGGCCACAATGAGAGATGGAAATATCTTGAATTGAAATCAACCAGAAAGTAATTTCGACAGGATGAGGAGGATGTCTTTTCTTTCACTTTTTCTCCTATTTTTTCACTCCTGCTCCTGATCCTGGTGCTTGGTGCCTGGTGCTTTCTTCTTTTGATTGCGAGTTGCGATTCTTGTTTGCTTTACCCATGAATTGGGGCTGTTAAGATGTCAATCCGAATGATAAATTGGAGTTTACTGTGTGAGGAGTTGCTGGTCCTTACTTTGCATAATGTCACGCGAGAATGGATGACGCCCGCCTCATCAAATGAGCGGTGGTATTGTGGGCATGTGAAAATATGAGATTAATTTGGGAACTATGACCTCATTCCTTACTTTTTTCCAGGCTAAGACAACTATAAGTATTGTGATCAGGATGGACAATGGAGGCTTTTGTTCGCCATCTACTGGTGGCGATTTGTGATATTTGGTTACATAGTAAAGACGAGGTAATCGTTTGACAATCGATGAAACAACGGTTTTCTTATTTGTTATCCTGTCAAACTGGTTAACATGGGTTCGTTGCAATGTAGACCCTTGTCGACTATAGCAACTTAAATGGCATTTTCGCTATTTTAAAAACCAGAGATGTCAATGGACCCATAAGATATGTATATTGTGTTGTAATATACCAGATTGTCATCTTGTCGTGATCCATGTAGGCGGGATGTCAATTCTCTGTTTTTGGCTTCTTCTAATGCAGCATTTGGCTTTAAAATTATACATCAGATACAGATGTCCAAAGCACCGATATTGTTTCACAACCCGCACAGTTTGTGATTTAATCTCCTCTTCATTCCTCCCTAATAAAAACAAACAAGGTCACAAATTGGACGTAAAGACTACGAGTTACTTCGTCCAGTTTCGACGAGGCTCATCCTATGTGCTGCCTTTTTCCCACTAGTGAGATTGTACACTATATAGGGCGCCGTGCCTCAGTGGTTAGTGTGTTGGACTCTGACGCACGATGAGCGAGTTCGGATCCCGATAACACCAACGCCATCGAATGTTTATTTCGCGGTGTCCCTCCTCGGCGGAGTACTGGCAAAACCCCCCTTAGTATAACTTGCCTTAAAAAAAGCTTCTCAACTCACGCCGCCGTTCGGAATCGGCATTAAAACTGTGGGTCCCGCTCACCTATGTGAAAAATAAATCACACACAACATGATTGACTGAGAGAAGCTTGGCTCTGGTTCTTCATGGGCTGTAACGCCACCAAAAGAAAAGAAGGAGATTGTACAAATTCTTCTTCACTAGCCCTATATCGACATTGAAGGTCTTGCTTACTAATCGTCAACAGGATTTAACATACTACAACGAACTGGCAGGGACGTATAAACTAGACGTGACTCGTCTTGCCTTATGTGGACTTCAGTGTTTGCGACGTCATTCACAAATTACCCCGTACACTTGTACAACACATCAATCTTTATAAGCGACATTATCGAGTTTTATTGGGGGAATCAAGGCCTGAGGCTTTCGTTCAGGCTTTATAGCATTTGTCCAGTCCATTCCCAAAAATAGTGAATCGTCTACTCCTCAACTACTGACCACTCATTGCACGCTCATCCCTTCTCTCCAAGGTCATAGAAACGCCGACCAGCCGTTAGCTATTGAAATATCTTGTATCGAAGCTCCTCAATGACTGAGGGCATGATTTCCATAGCAATAGATCCGCTGGTGATATGACGGCATATCTCACCGAAAAGTGAAACTAATCGCTTCACCAAGCTGGTGAAAGAAAAATGGTTGGTCGCGATATCTCAAAAGCATTTGACAGGGTTTGACACGAAGCCCTTCTGTCGAAATCGACGAGTCTCTTCTTCAACGGATTAGGTTAGGTTAGGTATATGGGTGCCCTATTGACGTAAAGTCAAGGCTCACGTAGACTACGTTGAGTCCATTGTGCCCACCTGTTTTGTTTAACCCGTTGATACCTATACATTTACTGTCGCGCTAAACCAGCCAGACGAGGATAAAAATCCCAGTATTCTGTTCAGCCCGATATTACCTACCTCTTCTAGTCC
This sequence comes from Eumerus sabulonum, assembly GCA_951905685.1. Lineage (NCBI taxonomy): Eukaryota > Metazoa > Arthropoda > Insecta > Diptera > Syrphidae > Eumerus > Eumerus sabulonum. Next base: position 21,152,835 of record OX645061.1, on the reverse strand, counting down.
CGAAAGGAAGTATCTTCCCAGGAAAATATTCCTTTTTTGGGCTAGCGCCGGGCATTCGCACAGCAGGTGACGAACGGACTCAATTTCCTCTTCGTCCCTGCAGCTTCTACAGAAGTCATTGTAGGGCTGGCCTAGTCGAGCTGCATGATAAGATAGCATGCAATGCCCGGTGAGGGCACCGACTGCCAGTCGAATGTTCCCACGATTGAACTTCAGCAGATTTTCCGTTCTTTTCTTATCATAGACGGGCCAGGTCAATTTCGCCGTTGCGCATGTATCTAAGCGACACCATCGCTTATTGGCTTTCGCCAATAGCTCCGTCTGTATCTCCCTGTAGAGCGCACTGAGTGGTGTTTTGGCATCAGCTGAGATCTGCGCAATACTAGCACCTGATCCCACCCTAGCCAACTCGTCCGCCCTCTCGTTTCCGGAGATATTCATATGACCAGGTACCCAGCAAAGGGTCACCTCATTTACATTGGATATCTCTTCTAACTTCTCCTTACAGATTTTGACGAGTTTGGATCTTATCCATGCTGCCTGCAGAGCCTTAATGGCTGCCTGGCTGTCAACATAGATGCTGATCCTTTTTCCTGTGATATTCTCTTTGCTGATCAGGTCCGCCGCTTGCTTGATAGCGAAGACCTCAGCTTGGAAGACACTGCATCCATCATCGAGCCTGTAGGAGCGATGCATATCCCGAGACTCAAAGTAGACTCCGGCACCTGTGCCAACATCCATTTTGGATCCGTCGGTGTAGAGTGCCAGTTCACTTTCCGTGCGTACCATGTCACCGGTCCATTCCTCCCTGGAGGGAATTCTAATAGAGAATCTCCTCTCCCAGGAAGGAAGTCGGGTGACATAGTCCGTTACGGTTCTGAATCTCGAGACGGCCCATCGATCCAAGACTGATGCATGTCCATGAGGACTCTTTTTCCAGAGACCTAATCCCTGTAATCTTAGCGCAGTTCTGGTTGCGACGCTCTCGCAGTACAAGTCCTGGGGTGGGAGGCTCAGCATGACTTCAAGGGCCGCCGTTGGTGTGGACTTCATAGATCCCGTCACCGCCAGACAGCCCGCCCTTTGAACCTTTGACACACTCTGAAGATGACACTTTTTCTCAAGCGCTTTCCACCAGACAACCGAGCCATAGACTAGGATAGGTCTTACTACCGCAGTGTATAACCAATGTACTAACCTCGGTTTGAGGCCCCATGTCTTTCCAAAGGCTACCTTGTACGAATATAGTGCCACATAGGCCTTTTTGATTCTTTCCTCAATATTTTCTCTCCAACTAAGTTTGGAGTCCAGGATTGTGCCCAGATATTTCGCAGATTGTCCAGGGATCAGATCTATACCATTCATACGGGGGTAGGTGTATCTTGGTACAGATCTTCTCCTTGTAAAGAGTACTACCTCTGTTTTCGTCGGATTTACTCCCAGGCCTCGCCCCTTGACCCAGCTATCCACTAACATCAGTGCATAGCTTAGTCTATCGCTGAGGACCTGCGTTAATTTTCCAGAGACTAAAATGGCAATGTCATCGGCGTAGGCCGTAACATTAAAACCCTCCGTCTCCAGAATCTTGACCATTCCGTCGACCACAAGGAGCCATAGGAGGGGTGACAGAACGCCACCTTGTGGTGTGCCTTTATTTACCCTCACCCTTCCGCATGCTCCCCCTATCGTCGAATTTACTATACGAGTACCCAGCATTTGCCCAATCCACCTGCATACACCCGGGTTTATTTGGGCCATATGAAGGCTGGACACTATTGCCTCGGTACTCACGTTGTTAAAGGCACCCTCAATGTCCAGGAAAGCACCTAGAGTGAATTCCTTGATACTGAGCGATTTTTCTATCGCAGAGACTACCCTATGCAGAGCAGTATCCACCGACTTTCCCCTTATGTACGCATTATGTGATTGTGACAGATAACCGTCCCCAATCTCTTCTCTTACGTACAAATCTATTATTCGATCCAGCGTTTTCATCAGGAAGGACGACAGACTAATAGGCCTGAAGTCCTTTGCAGTAGTGTGGCTGACTTTACCCGATTTGGGTATGAAAACCACCCTAACTTCCCTCCACGCTTGAGGAACATAACCCATCCTGAGACACCAGGAGTAGATGCGCTCCAGCCATGGAAGAATGACTTCGCATGACTCCTGCAACATGATCGGAAAGATCCCATCCATTCCCGGTGCCTTGTAGGGGTCAAAAGATTTGATTGCCCACAGGATCTTATTCCCCGTAACAATCTTATCGACTGTCTCATGCTCAATACATTCCCTTGGCAACGTGTCCGCTGAATTGAAGATTCCTGCATCCTCGCAGCCAGGGAAATGACCTTTCAATAGTGAATCAAGCACGCTCTCGTTTGAGTCTGTCCAGCTACCATCAGATCTCTTTATAGAGGACATCTGTGTGGGAGCTTTTGCAAGGACCTTCCTCAGACGAGCTGCACCCGTACATGATTCAATAGAGCCGCAGAAGCTTCTCCAAGAGTCCTTCTTGGCGAATCTAATTTCTTTTTTGAGTCGCTTAACATTATCTCTATAGGTTGACCATTCAATGGCCCCCTCCTTTGCCAGGTTCCAACTGAGCCTAGAGATACGAAGCCGCTCTGCTATTTTAGCATTCCACCATGGTGGGTGGTTTCTTTTACTGGGTCGTCTGGTAGGACATGCCTTCTCAAATGACCGATTTAGCTTGCTGGTAAGGTTCAGTACCATCTCATCGATGTCTTCCGTGGAGTCGGGGTTCCCATCCGGAAGCCGGTTGAGGGTCCCACCCAGCTCCGCGTTAAACCTCTGCCAGTTCGCCTTCCGTGGATTCCGAAACACTTTCCTATCCGGCCTACGGACATTCAAGTCGAAGAGGATCCAACAGTGATCAGAAAGTGATGCTTTGTCAGATACTCTCCAGTTCGAGATCTCCGCAGTACCATTATCATTTATAAGCGTTATGTCTAAGACTTCCCTTCTGTTACTAGTAATAAATGTTGGTGAATCACCCCTATTACATATAACTAGGTTAGTACTAAGGACAAAACTGAACAAAGCCTCACCCCTACTATTGGTATTAGAGCTACCCCAAGTAGTGTGATGGGCGTTAGCATCACACCCTACGACTAAGTTCTTCTTACCTTGTTCGGCCATTGCGATCAATGACCTTGTTTCTCTAGAGGGGACGTCCGTGCCTTCGTCGTACGGTAGGTAAACCGAAGCCATCGTTAGTTCACCCTCCTTTCCCGTAACCTCCACCACCGTCTGGTCACCCGAGCTGAAATTAGTTAACATTAGTACGTGGAGATCTTTGCTAGCAACGATACAAGTTCTAACCTTGCCTTCGCTGCTGTTATAAAAGAGGCTGTATTTCGATGACCCTAATCCCTTAACCCGATTATGGAGGATCCATGGTTCTTGGATCAGGGCCACATCAAGCTGCTCCTTGTTCATGAGCAGCATAAGATTGGCTGATGCGGCCTTACTGTGATGCAGGTTTATTTGCACTACTTTCATTTTTAGTAGCACTTTCCTTCACCACAGCTGCCGTACCGCCAGGCTGCGCCTTCTTCATGAGTCTCACAGGAAACTCACCAGCCCCGAAGAATAGGCGCATATGCCTCTCTTTTTTCATCGCTTCCGGCGGATCCTCGATAACAAAGATTATGCTTTTTGTGCCGTCTTCGTTGCTCTCAATTGCTACTACTTCCCAGTCATCCATAGGGACCGCTGGGTTTTGTGCCTTTAGAAAGCCGAGGATCTCGCTTTTCTCGAATTCCATTTCCGGTACGCTCATCTTGGCTTTAGGCCTCTCTGGTACTTCGTCCAAGGGGACTGCCTTTAGTGCAGCCCCCTCCCACAGCTTGAAGGTGGGTACAACCTTCTTCGCAAAGTCATGTGATAGCTGGTCCTTGCAGTCCAGCCTACTCACACCTCGCCTCCAGTTAGTGAGACCAAACGTTGGCGCAGTTTTCCCAGCATTCCCTCGAATGTGGTCGAAGATCGCTCTAGCCAAAGCCTTCTCGATCATCTTCCCCTGTTCGAAGGTATACTGGCCACTCGGCCTGCCGGAATCTATCACAGCTAGCTGTAAAGCATTCCGAGCAGCCCCTCCGAACTGCACTGCCGTGTTGACCTTCACTCTTTTTGATGGATTTCCGGCTTCCTCTTGGGATCTTACCCTCTTCGCCTTGAAATCCTCTCTTTTCTTGGGAGCTGGCACGTTTTCTGGTTTGCCCTTACCAGTCTTATCGACCGCGTTAGGGGCCACCTTAGTAGAACCTGCCTTAGCGGCTACAGTCCTTCCCGTGCCCTTGGTTTTCAGGTTCTCACCTTCGCCTAGGGTCTGGGTGCAGCTAGAACCCGCCTTATCGGCTTCGGTTCCACCTGGCCCAGCCCTCCGCTCCCTTTTCTTGGGGGGATTTATGGTATTTTTATCCCCCTTGCCTTCTCTGGCTTTTTTGCCGGATGTGCCCTTGTCAGCCCTTGGTCTCGTTAGGACATCCTTGGCAATCACCTCTTCTGCCCAAGCGAGCTTCTCCTTCTCCATATCGGAGAGCAGGGGTCTGCCCTTTTCCTCAAGCAAGCGCTTAAGGTGTACAGCTTTTTTGTACTCCTTAAGCCTCAGCTTTCCTTGGGTTAATTTCTTAGGTTTCTTGGCATCCTTTCTCCGTGTTAAACCTTCTTGGGCTGTCTCTTCAGAATCAGCGAGTAATTCCTCCTCTAATTCCTTGGAGATGACCTCGTCTAACACGCTGGATCCCCTAGGCTTGGCTTCTTCCTCTCTGTCACTGACCACAGCAAGTAGTGCGTCTGCCACCGACTCGAGAGAGAGCTCTTCCTCTTTACTTTCTTTTTGTGTTTTTGTTTTGTTTAAATTTGAAATTTTGTACCCACGAGTACGGCCGGAAATATGGGTCCACTCCGACAGAGCCGCCGAATATCGGAGTAAGGCATTTGAATACCTTAGGCCTCGCCTGTGCACCTAAGGGAGCTCGTTAGCGGTTGGAAATAAACCCTCCAACCTTTCATCCTTCGGCACGGTTTTAAGAAGCTCACACCACCACTGGAGTAGGGTTGACTATCTCTTGGTTCCCGGCCCGGAACCCATGTCGTTGACAAGGCTTCCCTGGCCAGTGTAAGCCCCAGCACCACGGCAAGGTGGATAGTCCCGCTGGGGTAACGGATTAGAAACAACCTTTCGAATCGTTCGATTCAAGTAGTCTTGGACGGATTCAAGTCCGAAATCCCCTTTTTAAATGCTTGTGTACCTCAGGGCTCCGTTTTATATCCGACACTCTTTCCCATTCTTATAAATGACATCTTGGACTTCTAATCCAATCCACTTCTGACGACACTACCCGTTCCTCATATTCGTTTACTACCTTTCCGCTGTAAATAATGAGCGGCAGCATATGTTAAGCTCAATTAATTCCGATATTGACAGCATCATGGTATGTGGAAAAGATGAATAGAATGAAATTGAATGCTTCTAAAACACATTGCTATGGGCTGTCCGATTTGCAACTAAAAAGCTGTCCATTTTGGGTATGTGCGTCAGTGGCAGCCTTAGTTGGTAGTTGGAACGACCTCTTATTCAGCGCCACCAAGAATGGCGCGAAATGCCTAGGATTCTTACATAGATACAAGGAATTTTACTCAGCCTTCGATCTGAAGAGCTGAATGCGCACATCTGGTCTTGTGCATCTAAGACACCATTGCACCTGCTAGACAGAATTCAACTCAAACTGATAGAAGACCCCAGCATTAGTAGGGACCTTTGTCCAAATATAAATAGCTCTTTGCCGAGAAATCTATCTCCACCACTAGCTAAGGTCCAGCGCCTGGTTAGGTGCCTCCAAGCGGGTAAAGATACCCTACTCGTGGGATGCGACGCCAACGCTAGACACTCTCTATGGGGCAGCACGGAAATTCTTAATTTGATTTCCCCATTACCTCAAACATCAGTATTTGTCATGTAGGTCCTGGATATACATATGTCCAATCACTTTACTCGGTACCAGGCCAGCCTACTTGGCATTGTACTATATAGGAAACTAACCTAGAAAGACGATCTAACCGAACGAGCAAAGAAAGCTCTCTACTGGGTGAACCTGGGCTTCAACCAACAAGCCCCTCTAGCTAACACGATCTTTTGCTAGCTGTTTCCAGTGTCGCACGCCAATTCGGTTGAAGTCCTTTTCACACCTGTGTGCTGCGCCACCTTAGACGCGGCCGCCCTCTGCAACGTCGTCCCCCGGGTTTAGAGTCGAAGACGCTTCGGGCTGGAAAAGTGCTGTCCATTCGCTCTACACGGCCTAGCCGTCTTAGACATTGGATACGTAGATGTCGTACTAGGCCGACATCGTTGTACAGCCAGTACAGTTCCTGAATCTCCTCCTCTACTTTCCGTAAACACAAACGGGACCGAAGATTGTACAACCAAGGGCCTTTTTATCCATTTTTGATAACGTCCAGGCCTCTGCGCCATAGAGGAGGACCGCGTCTAATCTCAGCGCTGGTGTCGCTGCCGCTTGTTACCAGTGCCAAGGTTAACGAAATCCTTGACTGCAACAAAGTTATAGCTGCCAATAGTGACGTCCTTTAGCCGCTTCTGTTTCAATGCTCACAAAAGCTTCATTGACGTCTCCCTCCGTTCCTTTAATAACGTCAATATCATCAGCGAATGCGAGCAATTGTGCAGACTTTGAAGTAGATCGTGCCTCTTGTATTGGCCAGTGAATCTCGCACGATCATTTCAAGGCCGTCTGCGTCAAAAGCTTTATGAGACTTAGGTATTGATATGGCTACCTTAACCTTGCATAAGTCGGGTGGACGGCATTTTCTCTCATATCTGTCCAGTTGAAATGGTGGGTTCTGCCTTCCAGCGGTATCTTGGCCTTCTTCGCCGTTATACAGTCCGCATGAACAGTATTTTCATATTCTCAGTATCGACTGTACTTCAACTACAAGGTGCCCGTGTTCAACCCTGCAGGCTTCCGTTCTGGCTTTAGAACCTTGACATGTTCGTTTTACTCTTTGGTGAAACTTTCGAACGTCGTTCCTCGTCTTCGTCAGACGTTGTCTCTCTGTCCTCCTTACCCAGCTTCGCGTTGAAATCTCCTAGAACAATCTTAGTGTCATAGCTGGGACATTGAGCGTATGTTCCTTTACGGAACCAGTTGAGTCAAATTTGTCCACTATACTGCCAATAGTTTTCTCAGTAGAACGATTATGGCGACCGTGCTGATTTGACAAAACCGACTGAATAAACCACCGTCAATTTGACAGATGTAGCTTCATCAGTATGGCCGCTGTCGACAGTCAAAGCCAGGGTGTCCCTTTAGGAAGACCCTACACTTAAGGGTTTTCAGGGTTTTTCAATTGGTGTTGCGGCATATTAACGTTTAGCACTCTTTGTTTGGTATATCTTCTGCCAAAGATCGATGACGTCTTAAGTATTTTGTCCTCGCCCCACTTTGTTTGGATTCATTTCATTACCAGTACTATGTTGCATATGGACTTTATGGCGGGACATACTCTGGTAGTAGCAAGTACACAATTCCCACACCTCAGCATCGACAATGGGACCTGGCGGTCTTTTGATCAATCGACAACCAATCAAATTGATCATAAGGCGATCGACGGCAGACTCTCCTCCAGCATCCTAGATGTCCGAACCTTTCGAGGAGCCAACTTCGACTCGGATCATTACCTTGTTACAGCCAAGGTACGGATGCGAATTTCTCGGAATCAACGGCGTTGAGTAAGAACACTAAAATTTAACGTCGGAAAGCTGCAATCGCAGGAAACCGCCAGGCCCTTCGCCGATCAAATCTCCCTCAAGCTCTCTCAAGTCCCGATGCAATCTGCAGAAATCATAGAACAGCAATAGAGTCGTTGGCAGAACGCCATTAGAGAAGCCGCCACAGATGTACTCGGTTTCGAGCAACTACCGTCGAGAAACCCCTGGTTTGATGATGAGTGCAGACAGGCCCATGTAGAGAAACAGAGTGCATACATGGCTACATTGTATCGATAGACGAGAGCTGCCCGCGAGCTCTGTGAACAGAAAAGGAGAGAGGAGCATGCGCTTCTGAGAAGAAAAAGGAAGGAGCACGAGAAGCGCGAGATCGAGGAGATGGAGAGATGTTACTGTAGGAACGACGTTCGAAAATTCTACCAGAAAGTAAAACGAACATGCCAAGGCTATATAGCCAGAGCAGAAGCCTGCAGGGATGAGCACGGACAACTAGTAGTGGAGTTACAGTCGATGCTGAGATTGTGGAAGGACCACTTCTGCAGACTGTATAACGGCGATAATAGTCAAAATGCTGCCGTCAGGCAGAACGAACCATTCACAATAGACGAAGACGAAGGAGAATCCCGTCCACCCGACCTAGACGATGTTAAGATAGCGATATCGAAACTTAGGTCTTATAAAGCTGCTGGAGCAGACGGACTCCACGCGGAAATGTTTAAAGCAGCTGGCGATGAGCTGGCCAGGAACATGCACCAACTCATCTGCAAGATATGGTCGGAAGAACGCATGCCCGATGAATGGAATCTCAGTATCGTTTGCCCGGTCCATAAGAAAGGAGACCCCTATGACTGCGCCAATTACAGAGGGATAAGCCTCCTGAACATCGCGTATAAGATCTTCCCTGCCGCACTGTGTAAGCGCCTAAAACCGTTCGTGGACCATCTGATAGGTTCCTACCATTGTGGTTTCAGACCAGAAAAATCCACGACAGACCAAATATTTACACTACGGCAGATCTTGGAGTAAACCCATGAACTCCAGGTCGACACGCACCATCTTTTTGTCTACTTTAAAGCCGCGTATGACAGTGTTTATAGAGACGAGCTATACAGAGCCGTGTCATGTTTTAACATTCCTGCCAAACTCGTCAGACTGTGTAGGATGACTATGGAGAACTCTTGCTGCTGGAGGTGAACTAGCCGACCCCTTTGATGTTAAAAAATGAACAACGCGCGGTTCTCCCAATCGGTCCACTATCTAAGTACTAACCGCACCCGACGCTGGTCGATTATGCTGATAGGATGACAGCCGACACATATGAGATTGCTCGGACAGTGTTGTGGTTTGGTAAGGAAACGCAAACACTCACGAGCTGCTCGTGAGTGTGCGCTACCCAACGAGCAATTATTAAGCGCACGCGTTCATGAGTAATTGGCTGTGAGCATTTTTTTCGATTTGGAAATGGGCACATACATATGTACATATGTATGTATATATGTACATATATTTAACCTACAACATACAAACTCCAGACTTCGAGACGAATTCTTCAGAATCGTATTTGTCGTCTAAAAACAGAATTAGGGTGTATGCATGTATGTATGTCTCACCCGGATTACTGATTACTCCTAAAAGTATGCCTACGTCATCGCAAAATTTTTTCCATGCCCCCAAGTATGCAAAGAAAATTCTATCCCACATGCAAAATAGATGCCTCTCTATCGCTTGTTTCGCGCTCAGCTCAGGCGGAACGTGACAATGAGTCATACTTTTTCGTACGTGCAGCCAGTGTTCATCGATTTATAAGACGTTATCACGTCAAAAAGGTTTTAGACAGGGTGACGCACTGTCATGTGATTTCTTTAATATTGTTCTTAAAAAGATCGTGCTGGACTCTGCGGCCAATACAAGAGGTACAATCTACTTCAAGTCCACACAATTGCTTGCCTATGCAGATGACATTGACGTTATTGGACGGACAAAGCGAGCCGTCAATGGGGCATTCGCAAGTATTGAAGCAGAAGCGGCTAAAGTGGGTCTAAGGGTAAATGGGGACAAGACCAAATATATGCTGTCATCAATGAAAGACGCGCAACACCGACGTCTTGGCCAGAACGTCACCTTCGGCAGATATGTATTTTTGAAGTAGTCAAGGACTTCGTCTACCTTGGCTCGATAGTGACAAGCAGCAACGACACCAGCGCTGAGATAAAACGCAGAATGACTCTTGCCATCCTTTGCTTCTTCGGGCTCAAGAGCCAATTGAGTAGTAGAGCCCTCTCTCGAAAAACTAAGGTATCCCTCTACAAAATCTTAATCATCACGGTCCTCCTCTACGGCGCTGAGGCTTGGACTTTATCAAAAGCGAATGTTGGGCGTTTCGAGAGGAAAATTCTGCGTGCAATCTTTGGTCCCGTTTGTGTAAACGGAGAGTGGAGGAGGAGATTCAACCAAGAACGGGCTGTACAGCGACATCGGCCTAGTTAGACGTCTTCGGATGCAACGTCTAAGATGGCTAGGCCATGTAGAGCGGCTGTACATCAACGCTCCGGCCCGAAGAGTCTTCGACTCATACCCGAGGGACGATGCAGCATTTAAGGTGGCGCGCACAGGTGGAAAGGGACCTCGGCCAACTGGGCGTGTGGCACTGGAAGCGACTGGCCAAAGATCGTGCCGGCTGGAGAGGCTTGTTGGTTGAGGCCTTGGTTCACCCCGAACTGTAGCGCCATCAAAGTAAGTAAGTAAGTACGATGTTGCTATATACAGAAGAAAATATTTCATCAAGCGCCTTAAGAACTCAATTTTCCTATTACTCTATTAATTTCCGTTCTTGCACACTGCAGTCTTTAAAAAAGTCTGACTCACCTTCTCACTTTAATGCGACACTCATTTGATTTCTTCTCTTTTGTGTATTCTATGCACACACACATGACATAGTGTGATGGTATGTACATTTTGTTACCTATGTCCTAAAGCTACTACTGCAATGGTTATTAATATCTATTGCGTTAGCAACCATCATTGCCACATCCGTTTCACCGTGTCCCCAGTCTGATATTATTGATTTACAGTCAGTCTCACCATTCTCAGACGCGACTTGCACCCATCTGTCCCTCCCCAGTTATAGGACACAAACAAACTCACTTAAAGTAGTGCATTTTCCATCCGATCCAATGTCGTCGTCCTCCTTTCTCCTTTTCTCCAGCACAATTAATGTGTCAAGGTGATTTTGGATGAAGGCGGACGAGACGCACAAGACTCACGGTCTGGTGGATGGGACGTATTCCATTCAAGATGCAATGCCAGACTTTAAGTCTGCTGTCCTTGCTCGACAGCTTTGTGTGGAGTGTATCTGCGAACAGCGTCATTCGGGTGTCTCTTAATTTGTCCTGACTAATTAAATCTGCTGTTGAAAGCGAAAAAAGATTTAAGGTACTGAGAAGTTTTCCAACTCGTCCTCGTTGCTGGGATCCTTTTCGTTTTGTTGGAAAACTTTCACATTTCAATTGAGCGAAAAGGAATTATGCAGGGACTACTATCCTGATTTCATTTTCTGAGTTGATTTCAGGATTTATTTTTGATAATATTTGCTCAAGAAAGATTGTATTTTCTTGTATGTGTGTTGCAAGAAAATTTAACTCATTTATGTATTTTCTTCCATTTTCAACAGTTCACAATATCACCGGAGTACGAGACGGTAAATATTGATTTTAGAAATAATATTGAATATTTTGAATGTTTGCTCTATTCCATCACAGACTTTTTCTAAATATTTTAATTTAGTTCGTTTTATCCATTTGCTTGTTTAAAGAAAATCAAAAATTCCCTCTTCCATCGAAAGAGGTAGCACAAAATGCCTCGAAAACTAACCGAGTCCCGCCTCAGAATTCGTAAATAGTATCTCAAGTAAGACAAGTAAAGTAAGGCTGTATACCAACCTGCGACGGTTATCTATGAATTTCGCTGTTAAAGTTTGGAATGCTCTGTTGCAGCTAAAACAGAAATGATGGCAACTTTTAGCGGCTTACTGGTGAATGTCAGAGCATTCTGGAGACTTCCGAATAAGCGGGCGCATTCGCCCTTGGAGGCATTCAGTTTTTCGGGATTCAATAACGAGTGATCAGTCGGTATTCCGTGTGAAAGTAATCAAACCACCTAGTAAGTTGTAGAGACAAAGTGTGTAATAAAGGTGTGTGTAACCAACAAAGTGTAAAGTACTCATTGCTGCTTTTAAGGCAACCTAAGGATCGATCCAGTTTTTGGCCTCTTCATAAGATGTGAAGTGCTGCTTAGCCAGGTCATCGGCCATCGACCAGAGCAAGTGATAATCGGAAGGAGCAATGTCTGAAGAATGCGACGGGTGGCATAGGACATCCCGGTTAAGCGCCTCCAAAGTTTCCTTGACGAATTTAGCAACATGCGACTGAGCGTTGTTGTGCTGAAAGATCACTATCATGTCTTTTGGTATATTAGGGGCATCTAAGCTTCAATGCTCGGCTTGTCTTGACTTAATTATTGTTGGAAAAGATCCCCATCAATGGTTTCGTTACAAAGGAGTAGCTTATAGTAGAGCACTCCGAGCTGATCCCTCCAAATGCACAGCATTAGCTTCTTGTGATGAATATTCGGTTTGGTCGGGCTTACCCTAAGATACTTTAGCGATACAAGCAGCCAGTATATAGCCAGGAAGCATCCAGTTTAGAACCAGGTAGCCAGTATAGAGCCAGGCAGTCAGTATAGAGCCAGTCAACAGCCAGTATAGAGCTAGGCAGCAGCCAATATAGAATCAGGCAGCAGCCTGTATAGAGCCAGACAACCAGCGTAGAGCTAGGTAGTAGCCAATATAGAGTCAGGCAGCAGACAGTATAAAGCCAAGCGGTGGCCACTATAGAGCCAGGCAATACCCAGTATACAGCCAGGAACGCAGTATGAAGCCAGACAACCAATATAGAGCTAGGCAGCCGGTATAGAGTTCGGCAGCAGTCAGTATAGAGCCAAAGAGGTGCCAGTATAGAGCCAGGCAGCAGCCGGTATAGAGCCAGGCAGCAGCCAATATAGAGCCAGGCAGCAGACGATATAGAGCCATGCAGCAACCAGTATAGAGCCAGGCAGCAGCCAATATAGAGCCAGGCAGCAACCAGTATAGAGAAAAGCAGCAGCCGACATAGAGGGAAGCACCCATTACAGAGCTAATTAGCAGTCCGTATAGAGCCAGGCAGCAACCAGCATACAGCCAGGCAACAGTCAATATAGAGTCTGGCAGCAGTAAATTTGGAGCCAGTTAGCAGCCAGTATCTAGACAGGTAGCTACCAATATACTCGTAGGGCCAGGCAGTCGATAATATGGAACCACATAGTAGGCAATATAGGGCTAGGCCGCAGCCAGTATAGGGCCAAGAAGTCTATACTGATTTTTTAGAGAAAAATTGTGAGTGAGTGAGTCTGAAGTAGTGAAATGCAACTGGTTAGTTCGTTGGTGCACTTATTGTGGAAAATACAATCAAACATAGAGAGGCAGAAGACGTTCCCACGATGCTGAAGTAAGTGTCAGAATCGGAAATTATAGATCTTAAAATGCGCAGCCGGTCAAGTTCCATAGCCGAAGGGCAATGCCGTCAATTTAGAATGTATGCGAATAGCTAAGAGTAACATTGTCGGCGAGAAATGAATTGTATTCGAAGTAACAGACAAGAGGTCATTAGTGAATATCAGGAAGAGCGTGGGAGATCTATGTAGCCTGATAGACTTCCGAGATTGTAGACGCCCATGAGCATGTAGACAGAAGGTAAGATAGCATCCTATGAATTTAGTCTATGTCTGTTCACCTGTTCCTGGACTATTAGCATCGATCTCAGTATCCAATTTTCAACAATTTATTTAAGGACTCCCAGGGAAGGACTGATTGCTGAAATAGTGTTAAATGGCTTATCAGACCGCACTCGATAAATAGCGTCACAAAAAGCGTCGCACTATCGTGCATTTGAATACCGACACAGTTGCCAGAGAGTATCTCTGTCTCGAGTAAGTTAAACCTTCTTCCACCGCAACAGAAAGAAATCATTCAGAATATCGATAAGTGACGGAAGCTATAGCACCCTTCCATCCTCGAACCGGTCATCGAACACATGCTCTTCTCCAGCCATCCTTGACCGAAGCACCATATGTACGTGTCCATACATCTTCTTGTTGATACGTGAAACGTATACTTGAAGCCGTTAAGTGATATGAACATAATACCATCTGGATGCCTATTCTCTGTCAATACGTATAATATACCTGAATGGGAATATCGACAGTAGCACTTTTCTGCCCCAAAAGTTATGTTTCACATCAAGGAACCTACAATTCCATATCAGCCTGAGCATTGGTGTTTGCCTCACATTAAAATCAGCCCACGCAATGTCGACCTTTTAGTATTTAAAGCTCTTTTAATTAATCTGATTCAACTGCGTCAACCTCATCCATTCCTGCACACGCCACACACTTGATCATATCATCAAACTCGAAGGCAATAAGAAATGAACGAGCAGCAAAAGCAAGAACACGAGCACCCTCAACTAAGCTTCCATATCCACGTATCCAGCTATCAATTGGTCGATCAAAACTCGCGTAAAACTCATTAGATCCTTTACAGTTACGAGTGCAAACACATGTGCTCAACATCCAAAAATCTGCAGGATTTAAGGAATTAGGCAAAAACGAATTACCATAATCGCCCGCGCACCCCTTCGAACTCAGCCCACAGACGATTAATGAACTGTTACATAATTGATGAACACAACTTGTATCACATGATTACAGGTGATTAATATTCAGTCCTCTCTAAGCCTTCGGGATACGAGTACGGTGATGTCAAAGTCCAGGACATGTTGTTTATCACCTTCGGCCACGCACGCAATGGATCGCACACGGAAATTCCTCATAAGCACAATCGACGAAGTACGGCAATTAGAATGTGGAATGTCCACTAATCGCTTGTTCTCGAAATTAGCTCCTTCGCAACAGAAGATTCGGTAATATTTTCCATTTTAGGACGATACATAGGAATAGCCTTCTTTTATGAATTCATACGCCTACCAAAGTGGAATGTCCTTGCCAACATCTATCACGTGGAACAGCAGACAGCCGGAAAGTGAGAAGAACAATAAGGACACGAGAAATATGACCAGGATACAAGGGCACATGAACGAATAAAATATGCAAATTGATTGTATAATCCAGAAGACACACTTTTAGATGTGACACACAATTCACCGCGACATCATCGTGTGATTGTCGTCCTTGTGCTTTCTTATTGTTTGCCGCAAATCTGAATTAAACTATATTTTCCCGAATCCTGTTCATTTCTGGTTTTATTGCGGGACATTTGAACCACAGAACCCGACGTATTCTATACACATTCCGACATCACTCCTTGTAATCTTGCCTTGGGTTCAAGGATGAATGGATAGACGACTGATACGTAAATTGCATGAGCAGATCCTGAGTGGGAAAATGCGAACTGAATAAAACAGGACGAACGAGCAAGGCTGAAATAAAAGTGACAGGAGTAGGAAATCAACCGTGGATTTTTGCACCCTCTTCCCATACCCCATTTCTTACTACCCCGTTTCCTTTTTCCCGGGCGAATGAGTGGAAAGAAAAGAAATAACAAGAAGTCTAACGAAACACGAAGAGTTCTTTTATTGTGAAATTCATTTTTTCCTTCTTCGGCTCCTATCTTAGGTGGAAAGATACAAAAAATCAGTCTTCGCCTTTGAATGGGCGGGAAGAGATACTTTGAGATAGCAAAGGCAGTTTTGGTACGAAAAAGAATTTAGAAGAGGTGGTATGCAGGATATTAGCAACAAAAAAAAATGCACTGAACGCCGCCAAAAGGGAAATGCGCAACGGTAGATACTACTCGTATTTAAGAAGGCCGGAAGGGAAGCACAGAGCCAAGGTGGGAATTGTTGGGAAAATTCCTTTGCTGAGATAAAGGAAGAAAAAGATACTTTATTGTCAATGGAGCCCGCAGAAAGTGTTCTTATGTCATAGTTTGGAGGAGCGAAAAATTCTTGCAATCTAGTGTCCTTGTAACTTTGAGGCGGGAACAGAAAATGATGGACCAATTGGTCAATACAATAGAGAACAAAGGATATTAGGGCGTTGTCGCCCGCCACACCCTATATTTCGAGTGGCGGCCTCTTGACCTGTTCTCTGTTTCAGCCTACCGTAGACTCATTCTAGTTATCTACCGAGTCCATCATGTACATAAGTGATCAGGTTTTCGGGGCTTGGTATGTTCACACTTTATCTATCTGGCACAAGGCGACTACAGTCAACTCTGCGTCCTCTTCAGAACTTGGACATTGTGGACACAGCTGCGACCTATCATGTCCTCATCTATCATTTTCGATGGCCGCCGTGTCTTGACAGAAACTACGAATGGTGGTAATTACAATCTCCTCCGGTTTTTGATGTCCAAGTCTCGATAACAGGAATGAGTCTATGGGTTCACTTCCCCATTGTGGAAACGTCCTTTCTGGCTTGCCTCATTGCTAAGAATGTTGACCAGTCAGATATAACCTCTTGAACTCGTCCGCCAGGATGTCGAAGGGTAGCATTCGCTGATTATCCTTGTAGAGTTTGTAGACTGATGTCATCATCCGTTTCAGTCGCCTTACTGCAAGTGCTCCAGCCCAAATTGGGGCAGCGTACAATAGGACTGAACTGACTACTCGTGAGACTAGGACGCACCTACATTCGGGAATATTCGGGAACCTTCGTGAAAGTGCGCCTTGTGTAAGTGATGCCTACCCGCTGGCGTGTCTTTAGTGTTCCCTAATGGAGGGCTTATTGTCCAGCATAACCCCTAGGTACTTCACTGTTTCCTTATCATCTCATCTAACTAAGAAGGTATACGCCACCTTCTTATGGCTGGTTTTGAGCACTGCCTCCCTTTTTGTGGGCGGCCAATCATTCACTTTGGAGATTGCTGTCTTCGTAGCCACCTCCACTTCCTCCATGTGCTTGGCCACTGTTACAATAGCAATGTCGTCGACAAAACCGATGATTCGTACTCCTACGGGAAGCGCTAATCATAACATGTCATCGCACATATTATTCCACAGTAGAGGTCCTGCGGGACTCTCGCCGTAATACTGGGTAGATCTGGATGCCTTCGTCGGTGTAGTACATAAGCCTCCTGTTGTTGAAATAGGCCGTGTCTTCAGTACATAGGGGGGTACCTATGGCAATTAGAGACCCAGCTAACCAACTTAAAGGCACTTTTAACGTCCAACGTGACCACTGCACAATATTTATTCTCGCCTCCTTTCCATCTCTTTCGTTGTATGGCACCCGCGCCCACGTTTACTACTGATTCTATGGCGTCGGCCGTTGAGCATCCTTTTCTGAAGCCGTATCGGTGGGTTGACGATGCACCATAAGCTTCCGACAGCGCCCGTAACCTATCATAGATAACTTGTTCTAGTATCTTCCCTAGTGTGACAATATACGAATTGGGCGGTCCGAGGTCGGTTCTCCAGGTGGTTACTTTCATTTTGGCAGTAGTACCAGGTGTTGTAATTTTTACTATGTGGGAAACACTATGTGTCTCATAGCCCTACCTTCAGAACAAATATTAAAAAAACATACGACAGGCGTGCGTTGACATATGGCCCCTTTCCCCAAAATGTCAGTGCCTACTGCTATCCAACGCTGCCATAGAAAGTAAGATCTAGCCAAATAACCACTTGTGAAAATAGACTTCTTGGTTGAGAGTCAACCTCGCTTGACGGCCAGCAAAGAGCAATTCGCAAAAGAATTGCGCTTTTTAAGGCAGCATCTATAGGTCTTTTATCGAAACGATGTACAGAGAACGGCTTTGTTTTGTTTGTGGCGTCACAGCTCATGAAGAACCGGAGCCAAGCTTCTCTCAATCACCCACCACAATCACCCCAATGCTCTGCAGTATCATCCTCCTCGCAACGTGCAGCACAGGTAAGCGTCTCAGTGATGCCAAGTACGCAGAGGTGCTTACACAAGTGTAGTGGCCCGTAATAACTCCCACTAGCCTTCTGCAGTCGATTCTCCTTAGAGACAGGAGGAATGCTGCGGATTTCTTGCAGACATTAGGGCATACGCGTTTAGTCATCCTGCAACCTGGACAATCCGTTCATCTACGGTTGTGTGTATTAAACACCCAATCGTTAATGCAGGAATTTACCATGGACGCAGGTAGACCTGTAGTGGGTTCAGGTCCTGAGAAGCTCTCCTCTGAACCCATTCTGGCGAGTTCATCAGACATCGCATTTCCTGGGATCCCAGAGTGACCTGGAACCCATACAAGCTTTAGTGAACTTAGTCTAACAACTCTGTAAGACTTGAGTTCAAGCACTAATTTGGAGCTAGTTAGGGGGTTGCGTACGGCTTTGAGTGCAGCTTGGTTGTCACTGCAGACGTATATGCTTTTCCCCCTCCACCAGTGCTTCACAACATAGTGCATGGCCATTAGGATTGCGTATATCTCTGATTGGAAGACAGACGCATATTTTTCTAACGAGAAGTGCAGTCGAATGTCTTCGCGCCCAAAGATGACCCTAGCACCGGTACCCCGCCCAGACCTGGAGCCATCCTTGAAAATGCGAAGACTATCCTTTCCAGGATGAGTATCCGGCAGGAGCCAATCCTGCTGCCACGGAAACTCGACTGTGAAATTGCAACGCAGTAGGATAACGGGCGTCAATGCGTCAGAAGGCATGTCCATGGGACAGGGTTCGCAGGACAATTCTGGCGCAAGCACACTGTTATTCCTGTGCGAGTTGTACCAAAGGCCATTTCTCCTCAGACGAGACATGGCTTTCAGAGCTCATCCTCTGATATACATATCAAGAGGTAGAAGGTTCATCATAGCATCTAGAGCAGCGCCCGGCGTGCTGGTGAAAGCCCCCGTGCAACTGGAACAAACCGTTCTTTGGAGTTTGGTGAAAGAAGCTACGATGTCTTTGCGCATTAGTCTGTTCCACTAGACAACCGATGCATATGAGATTATAGGTCTTATCATGGCCGTGTAGATCCACAGGACCTTTGCCGGCGATAAACCCCATGTTTTGCAAAAAGCTCCTTTGGATTGCCAGAAAGCTGACAGCGCTTTGGTGGTTTTTGACTCAACATGTTTTGACCAGAGAAGCTTGCTATCTATGACTCCTATATACTTAGCCTCCTTGGATATCGGGATGGAAGTGCCCTTTAGTACCAGCTGAGTCATGTCAGTATTTTTCCTCCTTCTCGTCAAGAGAACGACATCGGTGTTAAGAGGATTGACCGACAGCCCATTTCTGGTATACCAATCATCGACCACATGTGGCTGATATAATACGGCTCTTTAGCATCGCCCTAAACCAGTGATTAGCGGGATGATCCACACCCCTGCAGGATAGTGCAGTGGTGATCGAATCATAGACAGTATTTTCAAAGGCCCCCTCTATATCGAGGAAGGCGCAAATTAAGATTTCCTTGTGTGTGAAACTGTTTTCAGCACGCGTCACCAGGTGGTGTTGCGCATTCTCAGTAGATTGTTCTTTGCGATGCATATGCAAACTAGGATGGTTTGCATATGGAGCAATATGGAGCTAATATGGAGCTAATATGGAGCTCTATCAGTTTTTCCATTGTTTTTAGAAAGAACGAAGTCGAACTGATAGGGCGATAGGACTTAGGTTGCTCACTTGGCTTTCCAATCATGGGGATGAAGACAACATTGACCTCTCTCCAGATTTGGGGTATGTATCCCAGGTTGAAGCAAGATCTAAAAAGAACTATCAGTGGTGATAAAATTGTGTCCAGGCCTTTCTGTAAGATAGCAGGAAAGACGCCTTCTTTGCCTGGGGCCTTATAGGACTTAAATGAACCAATTGCCCATTTAACCCTATCAGGGCTAAAAAGTCTGCCAGAGAGGCTATTCGTTCTACTGTCGGTGCTATTTATAACGTTCGTTTGATCGTCAGACGACATCGACTGGGGAGTAGAACCAGGGTAGTGCACCTCAAGCAAAGTCTCCAGGGTTTCCCTGCGAGTGGCGGTAAAGGTGCCATCTGATTTGCGAAGCAGCCTGAGTCTATTTGTGTGCTTTTGGGATAGCGCTTTATGGAGACGGGCCGCAGTTGGAAGCGAGTCTAGGTTCTCGCAGTGTTTCCTCCAAAGACATTCTCTTGAAGTTCGAGGTTGTATTTAGTTAGGCTCTGTTAAACAGAGATCTCACGTGTTTCCTTAGAGATTCAAGCTGTGTATTCCACCAGGGCACACACCGCTTGTATGAACTTGTGCTGGGTGTATAGCTGTCTCTAAAGGATGAGATAAGTGCTGCATTAAGCTGGTAAGCCGCTTCATAGATATCATCTATCGATTCAATTTACTTCATATCTTCTTTAGCGGCGAGTTGAGCTTGGAAAAGAGCCCAATTTGATAATGATGGCTTAAGGCCTTGATTAGGCTCCAAATTCATTTGCTCCCTAATGTGCCTAATGTGGTTTCAATTAAGAAGTACTACAACTGAACCGTATAATGATCTCTCATGTCAACGTCTTTATGGGAATCGCTTTAATGCGCTAGCGTGCGTAAGTAGAATTCATGCTTATGCCTTGCGGCAATTAAATCAAAATAGAATTCCATTATCGCCATACGAGCAAGCACTGTCATTCCGAAATGTTTGTAATTTCCGGTCGCGTTTGCACTCCAATTTCCCAACGACAAATTTTTACTGTCAACGGGCCATGAAGGACGCATTTAAATGCGTCAAACAGCTCTCCCAATACAATTGTGTTTTTTTTTTTGCGCCCCTTTTTGCTTTCCATTTTAATTTACCAACTTCTTTCGGTTGTTTTAAAGTCCAAAGTATAGAGGCAAACTGCTCCCGCGGGTCCTATGTGGTGGTGCGCATCAAAAACCAAAACATACCACATCAACGGAACACCGAACACTGCGAACAAATGTCCGGAACGCGGACAGAAACTCAAACGCGAATTCACATGAGAAAAGCCCAAATTCAATCTTCAATCTCTTTCATGCCACATAGGCCTCACCCCCATAGGAGCCTATTCAAGGATACTTGAGAAGGTTTCCAAGAAATCACAAAGAACTGACATGTGAACATTTAAATCTCCACGTCATCCACCATCCATCCGCCTATGTGTTATGTTGCCATTGCCTGCAACAGATACGAATTGCTATATAGCTGGCTTCGTACATACAATGTATGTGTAGGCGGATCATCTTCTGAATGACTGCGTTCATCCTGAGCGTGGTTTTGAATAATAACACGCACAAGTGGAGACATTATTTAGGCGGAAACGGTACACCCCCACCAGAGCCGAAACGTATTACTACCGGCGATTATGGGAGCTCCGCCGTAGTGGGTTTGGAATTCACTCGCACGCAGGACATGATGCATGTTTCTGAAAAGAAATGTCCTCGTTTGAGTTAGATTTCATTTAACCGCATTCCGTCTGGAAAGTTCTCATTCTATCATAAAGTATTTGTTAATCGTATTAACCACGTAAGGGCATTTCCACACCGTACAGCTGTTCTTTTTCAAATTGAAGCTTTCCGGAACCTTGAATCCGCGAAGAAAGTTAAATAACTCACCATAAATCCAGAACTTTCCAAATGGAAATACTTAAGGAAGTGCGAAAAATTCCAACACAAATCGTCTTAAACGCCTACTCGTAGATACCGATTTTCCTCTTGGCATTGAGTCGGCACATCCTTAAATAATACATTTATTATCCTAGCAATCCCATTCAAAGAGGTACTACGTCGAAATGAGTATCCCATTTCCAAGATACCAATATGACTTTATTGCCAATTCATTTTTACATCTAGCCTTTTACCTAGTGCCCCAGTCAGAAGGTTGATTAAAAAGGACTTAACAGCGTATATATGTGCCATCGCCTGGCTCCTGGTGATTTTAGTCGCCCGCAGTGTGTGTATATCTAACCGTGTTAGTAGAAGGATGCATTAATAAAGGATATCTATTCGTGTAACCGATATTAATATTTCAATGGCCTATCGTGATCCTGTCGTATGGTGACCTTCGATATAATGTTTACTTGCCCTCAGCAGGGGTTGGCTTTGCCATTAAGTCAAAATGTAGTGCCACGAGTGTATGTGTGTGTACTTTGACCGTTTGCGTGTTGACTGGTTATCCTTAGATCCTTAATTATTTATCTTTAAAATACACATCGTCACATCGTTTGTATTGCTTCATCTCGTCTCGCCTTCGGGGCTTGGGGTCGTACCGGAATTTGGCAGGAATGAAATCTCAGTCAATTACCCCCGGGGATAGAAATTCAATGTAGGATACCTGAAGTCGTTGCTACCTAATGCTGGGCTTTAGAGGGCATGTCATACAGTCGACTATTATGCATGCGGGCTGGGTTAGCTTTGCGGTTCGAGGCGTTTTGGTTTAGTTATCAATCTTTTTTTGTTACCATTGTTCTTTCTTTACCTTTATCTCTGCAAGAAAAGTATCTATTAATTAAATTGCTATTACTTTCTTCCACATTTTGTAACTGCTGCATTGGATGATACAGTGGTATCCACGTATGGTAAGTTCACTCATTTGTAGCTTGTCAAAAGAAAATAAAGAACATCCTGCTTCATAGTCCTTTTTGTAGCTTCATCACAATGCCTAAACTCCCATATATATTCCTTCTAACTCTTTATATAACCTGATAACCTCATATCCAGATATATGCGACGTCCGCTGGAATTATAACTGAATGCTGATTGAGACGATTTGTTATGCTTATTCGGTCAGTTCAGATGTTAAAGGCGCTTAAAAGGTTGCTCTTCTTCTTCTTCGGCGCTACAGTTCATGGCGAACCTGGACCTCATTTAAAAAACCTCTCCAACTGGCACGGTCTTTAGCCAGCAGTCTTCAGTGCCGCACGCCTAGTTGATTGGGGTCCTCTTCCACTTGCGTGCGCCACCTTAAATTTGGCCGTATTCGACCGCATCGCCACTCAGGCTCGGTCTCAAAGACCTTCCGATCCGAGGCTGTGGTTTCCATGCGGTCTACATGACCTTGCCATCTTAGGCGTTGGATTCGCAGGCGCTGTGCTACCTTCATGTCGCTGTACAGCCCGTAAAATTCACTAATAAGTCTTCACTCCCGATTTACGCAGATCGTACGCATAATTTTTCTCTCAAAACGACCAAGGGCCTTCTAATCCGCTTTCAATAAGGTCCATGGATCTGCGACATAAAGTAAGACCGAGATGATAAGGGTCTTGTATAAGGTCACCTTGGCTTTTCGAGAGAGGGCTCTGCGTCTCAATTGCCTCTCTAGCCCAAAGGAACAGCGGTTGGCAAGAGTTATTCTGCGTTTGATTTCGGCAATGAAGTCATAGCTGAATGCCACTGCGGAGCCTAGGTAGATGAAGTCCTTGACTATCTGCCAATATGTGCGCCCTGACCAAGACGCCGAGGGTTCGCATCCTTTTTCGACGACAGCAATAGGTATGTATATCGCTTTCGCCTCAATGCTCGTAAAGGCGTCAGTGACATCTTGCTGAGTTCGTCCCATTTTGTCAATGTCATCAGCATATGCGAGCAGTTGTACGGACTTGAAAAAGATGGTGCCAGTTGTATATCTTCTCTCTAATTATACTATCGTATGCAGCCTTAAAGTCGACAAACAGGTGGTGGGTATCGATCTGGAACTCGTTTGTTTTTCCAGGATCTGCCGCAGTGTGAATTCTTGATCGATAGTGGACTTCGCGGGCCTGAAATCACGCTGATATGGACCAACTAGTTTCAGGCGTTCACATAGTGCAGCAAAGAAAATTCTATAAGCGATTATCAGGAGACTTATTCAGACAAAAGGGTCTCCTTCCTTGTGGAACGATACTAAGATTTCATTCATCGTTCATGCATTCCTCTGACCATATACATATCTTTCAAAGGAGCTGATGCAGACTCCTAACCAGATCATCTACAGCTGCCTTAAAGAGCTCGGCAGGTAGTGCGTCTGTTCCAGCAGCTTTGTTGGAGTTAAGCTTAGAAAAAGCGTTCCTAACTTCGTCCAGGCCAGGGGAATGTAATTCTCTGCTATCATCATCCCTGTAAATGTGTCATTCTGCTTGGCCGCGGGATCTCTTCCGTCATCGCCATTATACAGTCCGCAGGAGTAGTCTTTTCAGATTCTTAGTACCAACTGTGAATCTACCACTAGGTTTCTATTTTCGTGCCGGCAGGCTTCCGTTTCTTGCGTTGATAAAACCTCCGAACTTCATTCCTACGATAGCATCTCTTCAATCGCGAGCTTCTCAGGTTCTCTTCTCTGATCCTCCCTCTGCGCATAGTGCTCACGAGCAGCTCCCGTCCTTCTGTGCAGCGCCTCTTGATAGGTTTGCTGCCTTGCTACGTGTGCCCTCCTATACTCGCTGTCAAACCATGGGTTTCTCGTTGGTGACGTTTTGAAAGTCAGTACCTTAGAAGCAGCACTCTCTAACGCTTTTTGACAACGGGTCCATTGGTGTTGTACGGTCTGAGCAGGTATCAATAAAGCAACCACTGCCATCTACTGTTGCAAGGAACTGGTGGGAGTCTCCAACCTAGCATTATGCATTGGATCTATAAAGCAGTCGTTAGACCAATCCTTCTGTATGACGTCGTAGTTTGATGGACTGCTCTCCGCAGGGCAGTATATCGCCCAGCATTTACATTAGTGGTGCGATTGGATCGACCCCCACGAAGGTCTAAAACATTATACTACATCACCCATCATCGGTCCTACGGAGAGGAACGTAGGAAAATGGCTTACACTACACAAAGGCCATACCACCATTTCCAACCGATTTGGTGTACCCAAGAACAAGGACTACACTAACCCGCAAAACGTGTTCAGCAAGAACTTCGAAGTTATCCCGGGAGTCATACCATTGGCAAACATGCCGCCAAACTAGGGCTACCTGCCAATGACTTCTGTCCCAGCTGTTTGGATGAGGAGAAAGTGTGATCAATTCACCACCTCCTCTGCTCACGTTCCTCTTTTGCGAACCGTAGAAGGATCTACCTCGGCGCACCCTTCTACAATATCTGAAGTGAACTAGCAGACATAAAAATAGCTCAACTCCATCGCTTCATCAAAAGCGTTAATTGGTTTTCAGATGGCAGATCTAGGTAGTATGATCCATGTGGTAGCACAGGGCCGATTCCGGCCTACGTGTGGCGTACGCCAACCACTACAGCCTAACCTAACCTAACGACATTGAGGACGTTTAAAAAAGTTTTGAAGGGAATTGGTTTCAACGTCCCTACTAAGGCGCATGCTTTCCTTTCCTATAAAGAACTTGTCCAAAATTTTGGACCTTGAAGTTTGTCTTAAATTCCTAAGAACTCCAACGTACTTGTCATGTTGACTGTGGTCTTTGGCTTCTGAAAGGTTCAAACTCTTCACAGAAGGCCGAGAAAATGTTAATGACGAAGGTAGCCTTGGACACCCAAATACATCAACAACGGATATGATATGATCGTCGGGTCATATCAGTGAACTTATGCCTTAAAATTTGTTCAGACTTTTTGGGCATGAAACGGTTGTTCCACAATTGACCAGGCTGAATTTGACAGGTGGTATGGGTTCTGTTGGCTTCGAGGGCCGCTGTGGTTTGAGGCTCATTCGCATATACCTGCGACTTCAAAAAACCCCACACAGAAAGGTTTAACGGGATCAAATCTCACGATCTCGTTGGCCAGTTCACAGTACCTCCACGTTAGATGACCATGACTTCGAATCGCTCGTGCAAAATTTCCAATGTGGCGTGAGCTGTGTGGCACGTAGCGCCATCCTGTTGAAACCGCATTCCGTTAGTGTCCATATCATCCAATTCATCGCCGCTGACGGTGATGGCCTGACCATGTCGCTCAAAAAAAATATGGACCGATGATGGCGCCAGCCCAAAATCCACACCAAACAGTGACTTTTCCGGGATACATTGGACCCTCTTGGATCTTATGTGTATTGCTATCGTCCCAAATTTGGCAATTTGGACGCAACTTTCAAACTTTTAGCTTTTCGCGTGTCTCTGTTGACTCTAAAGAGCTCCTTTGGCGGAAAGCACACTTTCCATGACACAGCAACGGACAACAGCTTCCGATTAACAGATCTCGAAAGTGCATTCACAAAGCAGCCTATCGATCTCCGAATGGTCGAACCGACAACCAGATCGACCATGTGCCCATCGACGCAAAACACTCCATAGACATTCTGGATGTGCGAACATTCATGGAAGCAAACGTCAGCTCTGACCTTTTCCTCGTAGCATCCAGACTCTCCGAAGTTTCGAAGGTAATCATGTTACCGGCCTGCAAGGAAAAGTGTATGTATTCAAGCAGCATCTCCGGCAGCTGCTTAACGAGCATGACCAAGAGAGATAGGTAGGGACAGAGGATATCCCAACTCCAGCCGATGAACCCCCCTATCTATTCAAAACCTGCAGAGCATCAAGGCCGCAGGCTCAAATGGCTTGCCATCAAAACTCTTCAAGGCTGACGGCTATGTTCTGGTAGGGCATACATCAAATCATCTGCTCAATGTCGCAAACAAGATCCTGTCCAGCACATTGTGTGAACGTCTAAGGCCATCTGCACTGCATTAATCGGCACGTACCAGTTCGGCTTCCGACCCGGCAAATCTACTATAGGCCAAATCTTCATATTTCGACAGATCATGAAAAAGACCAGCGAGTTTTACATCGATACACACCATCAATTCATCGATTTTCGGAATCCCAGGTAAACTGATACACTCTAAACCGTTTGAAATATGCACCGGACTTGGGCAAGGAAATGCGCTGTCGTTTGACTTCTTCAAATTGGTGCTGGAACAGATAGTGGGAAGGAGAGGCGTCAACACAGGAGGCTCTATCTTCTACAAGTCCGCCCAGCTAGAATACGCAGATGATATTGATATCAATGCGCGGTCTTAGTGGAACTTTGTAGAAGCCTTTATGAGGATAAGAGAAAATACGTGCTGGCAAGCAAAAACCAATCCGTCGCTCACCACCTGGGACAAAACATAACGGTTAACAGCTATAAATTCGGGATGGTTGAGGAGCTTATCTACGTACATACATACATACCTCCGTCATAGAATTGCCCTTGGCAACCGTGGCTACTTTGGATTGTACAAACAACTTGGGTCAAAACTGCTCACTCGAAGAACCAAAGTCATGCTTTACAAAACGCTTTAAGTGCCAGTCTTGCTGTACGGAGCCGAAACTTACTTAGGTGCGCGACAGTCCGTGGTGAACCTGGGCCTCAACCAACAACAACGCTGGCACGGCGCTTGGCCAGCTGTTTCCAGCGCCCCACGCCCAGTTGGTTAAGGTCCCTCTCCACCTGCGTGCGCCACCGTAAATGCAGCCGTCCTCTCCCGCGCCTTCCCTCCGGGGTGGATTCAATGACTCTTCGGGTCGGAGCTGCATTTACCATGCGCTCTACATGGCCTAGTTACCTTAGACGCTGTATCCGAAGACGTCGTACCAGACCGATGTCGCTGTACAATTCGTACAGTTCTTCGTTAAATCTTCTCATCCATACCCCGTTTGAACAAGTGGGATAATAGATAGTGCGTATAATTTTCCTCTCGAAACGACCAAGGGCATCTTCATCCGCTTTTGTTAATGTCCAAATCTCTGCGCTGGGATGATCAAGGTCTTATATAGTGTCACCTTGGTTTTCCGAGAGAGGGTTCTACTTTTCAATTGCCTCTCGAGCCCAAAGAAACAGCGGTTGGTAAGAGTGATTCTGCGTTTTATCTCAGGGCTAATGGTGTTATCGCCGGTCATCAGTGAGCCAGGGTAGACGAATTCCTCGACCTCTTCAAAGTTATATGTGCCCATGGTGACGTTCTGGCCAATACGTCGGTGTTGACCGTCTTTTTTTGATGAAAGCAGATATTTGGTTTTACCCTCATTTACCTTGAGACCCATCTTAGTCGCTTCTACCTCAATGCTTACAAAGGTCTCACTGACGTCTCGCTGTGTCCGCCCAATCACGTCAATGTCGTCGGCGTACGTAAGCAATTGCGTAGACTTGAAATAAATCATACCTCTTGTGTTGGCCAGCGGCTCTTGCACGATTTTGAAAAGTTGCTTAACAGCGCGTCACCTTGTCCAACATCAAAGGTCCCGGTTTGTTCATTACCGCCCTTAATGGAGCAGCGAGAATTCTCCATTGTCATGCTGCACAGGGTATTCCTGTGTCTTCTCCAAGATCTGGCGTAGTGTAAATAGTTGGTCTAATGTGGATTTGCCTGGCCTGAAACCACACTGATAAGAGACGATCAGGTTATCCATAAACGATTTCAGGCATTCACACAATACGGCAGAGCAGATCTTATATGCGATGGTAAGGAGTCTTATTCCATAGTTGGCGCAGTTACAGGGGTCTCGTTTCTTATGGACTGGGCAAACGATGCTGAGATTCCATTTGTCGGGCATGCTTTCCTGCGACCATACCTTGCAAATGGGATGGTGCGTGCACCTTACCAGCTCATCTCCAGCGGCCTTAAGAAGACTTAAGTCTTGATATCGCTATTTTGATTTCGTCTAGGGCGGGTGGACTGAATTCTTTTACATCGTCGTCCATTACGAATGGCTCGTTCTGCCTGACAGCAGTATCTTGTCTATCATCGCCGTTACACAGTCTGCAGACGTGGTCTTTCCAAATCCTCAGCATCGTCTGCGACTCTACTACCAGTTCGCCATTTTCATCCCTGCAGGCCTCCGCTCTGGCCTTGTAGCTATGGCATGTTCGTTTTACCTTATTGTAAAACTTCCGGGCGTCATTGCTGCAAAAGCATCTCTCCATCTCCTCGATCACACGCTTTCCGTGCTCTCTCTTCTTTCTTCTGAGAAGCGTGTGTTCCTCTCTTCTCTTCTATTCGTAGATTCCGGGAGCATCCATTGTCCGTCGTTACAGGGTGGCTTTTTATGCCTCTTGTTTCGCTGCATGGGCTTGTTCGCATTGTTCATCGAACCAGGGGTTTCTAGGTGGTGGCGGTTTGAAACCCAGCACCTCTGAGGCAGCGTCTCTGATGGCGCTCTGGCAATGCGCCCATTCCTGCTCTATTGTTTGCGCTGATGTGGGCGGATTTTGAGAGAGCTTGAAGAAGACACAATCGGCAAAGATTCTGGTAGTCTCTTGCGATTGTAGCTTTCCGACGTCCAACTTACGTTGTCCTAATCGGGTCCCATGCATTCTTGATATCCTCATTTGTACCTTGGCTACAACAAGGTAGTGGTCCGAGTCGATATTGGTTCCTCGAAAGGTTCGTACGTCGAGAATACTGAAGGAGTGTCTGGCGTCGATCGCAATGTGATAATCTGGTTGGTGGTCGATTGATCAAAAGACCGTCAGGTACCCATGTGGATGTTGAGATGGAGAATCGTGTAGTTGCTACAAGAAGGTTACGCCTCGTTAGGAAATCGATTGGCCTAAGTTCGGAGGCTATGCTTTCCTATGATCGGCTCAAATATGTCCTCTTTGCCCAGTTTTGCATTAAAATCCGAGCCGAAAGCTGTACGATAAGCAGGACGGCGGAGCTGATTTTTGGTTCTTCCGAAAGTTCAATTCGTCGAATATTTGGTCCTGTCCATGAGGGAGGCGAATTGAGGAGAAGACATAGCCACGAACTGTACGCGCTGCATGAAAATGAGGATATAGTCCGGAAGCCAAAGATCCGTCCACCACATTGGCTCGGCCACATCGAGCAAATTGAACACCATCGACGCAGCTAAACAGGTTTTCGAATCCGAGCCTCCTGTTTTGAGAAGATGAGGAAGACCGAACCTCCGGTTTAAGGACGAAGTAATCGCGGTAGTTAGACAAATTGGTCTTGATAACTGGATGGAAGACAGCTATAACTCAGGCTCAGATCCTCCATAGATTACTGCTCTGATAAAAAGAAGAAGAGGAAGTATGCAAAAGGACTTGAATTTAGACTCATACAAGACTCAATTAACAGAGGACCTCAACCCAATTGAAAATTAAAATTAATCTTTAACGATGAGATAGATTTCATGTTGAAACGGACGTTGCGTTATCGGACCTTATCTTTTTTTTTGGAAAATGAGGACAAGAACGCCCATACCATCAACTCTACGCCATACATTGGAAGGTTAATGGCCTAGTTTTAAGTGATGCCACTTTTCGTGCGTAAATGGGGTCGGCAAGCCTTCGAAATAAATATTTGTCGTCTTAGTCTACGTTGAGGGCGTCGTGGTGCAGTGGTTAGTATGTTGGACTCTGGCGCACGATAAGCGAGTTCGGATCCCTATAATACCAACGCCGTCGAATGTTTATTTCGCGGCGTCCCTCCTCGGTGGGGTACTGGCAAAACTCCCCGTAGTATACTTGCCAAGAGAAAGCTTCTCGACTCAAGCCGTTCGGAATTGGCATTAAACTGTATGTCCTTTTCACCTGTGTAAAAAAAATAAATCACACACAACATGGGTGACTGAGAGAACCTTGGCTCTGGCGCTTAATGAGCTGTAACGCCACCAAAGCAAGTCTACGTTTACTTTCTTCCACCTTATTTGGCCAATTCTATAATAGCTGCATAAACAAGGGAAAAAGAAGAAGATAGCCTATAGGCCTTGTCTCAACATTTAAAGGGGAACATATCTGGGAAGGACCTTTTTTTGAAAACCACAATAAACTAGTACGTTCGCTTGAGCGAACGTATCCAGGACTAATCTAAAGAGATCAGCATAAAAGCTTACTGTAGCCTATTACATATATAATGAACATTGAATCCGTCACAAACCTGTCGCTTCCACAATCGCTCTTTAACCCCTCTTACGACATATTTCCCTTAAACACTGTCACATTCATATCATGTGTCACCGAAAATCATGAACAAAAATCATTCCCCCACAACTGGCTTCCCATTCCCTCATCAACCATTTACTGGAATCGATTTGCCCACTTTATTACTATACCACAGCACCGAATGGAAAGTCCAGCTCCACGTGTGGCGCTTCTAAAGGTTGTCACTACCAATCTGGCACGGCAATCAAATGCCCAATTTTCCATTTAACCAAACGTCAATCAATATTAATTACATCCGAAAAGGAAGAATGCCAACTAAACTGTATCTATCTCTCTCTCTTGGTATCTGTTTTGTTACAGCTTCGGATTGCAGCACTTAATGAGCCACATTCGGGTAACATCGAAGGCATTCATCGTGCCGATTTCCAATGTCATCGGCAGGCAAGGAAAGCCGGCCTTGTCGAGGAAGCCTTCAGAGCCTTCCTCTCAGCGAGGTATGTATCTATGTATATATGTATGGATGTGTAGTATGATGTGTAAATGTATTGTTAATTTGAATTGAAAGACAAACTGTCAGCCTGACAACCTGTTGATGACTTCGAAACCCCAACTGATGCAGCAGCAAGAGTATCTCACTACTGGTTGCAGATTGGAAGGATTTTTTTCTTGTTTTTTGCGGATTTGTCTTAGACATGGCTTAACAGCACACAGGATTCACCATATTCTTGCAATTTCCCATTCACCTGATGTGAGTTTGATGTCTTCCGTAAAACCAAACATCCCGACCAAGTCCACTGTCAGTGTCACAGCGCACAAAGCTGTCATGCGTCAAGTGTTCTTTAGGTCTTTGGCTGCTTGTGGTAGAGGGACGGTTGTACGGGTAACAGTTGGTTGATAAAAGGTGTATCTGCGGAAGGAGCGCAGGAAAGTAACAATAAGGTGGCTTTCCTCGAAGCAGGAAAGCGGTGTTCAAGAGAGTATTTCTGCAGCTCACAGTAAAGTTGCCCAATAATCGTGTTTTCTATTCTTTGTGATACCACCAACCCAGATCTGCTCCCTCCTCTATCAGGGAACCGAAAACAGAAAACACCTGCTTCTGAGATTTCAAGCAACACGCACTTGGGATCCTAAGGCAAAGCCTCTTAGCTAACTGACAACGGTGGGAAGCAAGTTTCTATATTTTTTTGTCAATCTTTGGTGGAAGCTTCTCTTTAAGGACTCAAGTGTTGTTATTACTGCGTCACGTTGACGAGGATGGTGGGTTTTTGGTGATGGTCCTTGCACTGCCGCTGAATGTTCTTTGTATGCACTCTGACGTGAAAGTAATTATCTGAGAAAATTGTACGCAGAGTTTGTGTGTGTGTTTTTTTTTTTTTTTTTGGGTACTTTTTGACTTGACTACGAATATGTATCTTTTGTTTTCGTCCTTAATTGAGTTCCATTGAAAGGCTCGAGGAAAATCGATTACAAAGGAGCTGACATGGGAGAAATGTGCTCAAGTTGGTATATATGTAGCTGTTGCTGCCGCAGTCTCGTTAATACTTTTGTGAAAGTTTGAAACAGGTTCCAATACCTTGCTGTTGAGGAAGTAGCTGGGTTTTTTGTGTTGAGAACTGTTAACAAGGAAGACAGTTTGTTAGAAAAAAACTAAACTTTAAATGAGAACTTGTGGCTTTCCCTTGATATGGTGGTATGGGATTCAAAGAAGTTTGTGCAAAAAGCGAAAGATGTTCTTTCAAAGACTTTTATGCTACAACTCTGTTGAGTTATCAGTACAAGAACTAATGTACTAATTAGTCACATTTAACAGAGGCACATAGGTCGGTTGGCAACAACAACATTCTTAATTTGGTCAATTTGGTGAAAGCAGCAATATTCGGAATAAGGTTAATTTGTGCATTCAGATCTTATCTTTGGAGTTCAAGAATGTGTCCTAATGCACCATTTTAATTCTTCTTCTTTTTTTCTTATTGCGCGCTACAGTTCGGTGTGAACCTGGGCCTCAAACAATATGCCCCTCCAACTAGCACGATTTTTTCCTAGCCTTTTTCTTTGCCACACACCCAGCTGGCTGGGGTCCCATTCCACCTGTGTGCGCCATGAAGGTTAGACTAGGTTAGAATGATGTGGTTGGCATATGCCACATGTAGGCCCGAGTCGACCCATTGTGATACCACATTGATCATATTACCTAGATCTGCCACCTGGAAACCAGTGCTTCTGATGAAGCGATGGAGTTGAGCCATTTTTATATCTACTACTACTATCTACAGCTTGTTTACAAAAGCCTTCAGGTGTTAACACAAAATAGCAGAGAAGATTTTGTAGGCGATGTTTAGGAGACTTATTCCTCTGAAGTTGACTCAGTCAAAGGGGTCTCCTTTCTTATTGATCAGGCAAACTATGCTTAGACTCCATTACTCGGATATGTTTTCCTCTGACCATATTTTACAGATAGTGCATGCTCCTGACCAGGTCATCTGCAGGTACTTTGAAGAGCTCAACGGATAGTCTGTCTGCGCCAGCAGCTTTATTTGACTTGAGTTTCGATGTGGCGATCTTAACTTTGTCGAGGTCTAGGTGATTGAATTCTCTGCGATCTTCGCCGTTAAGAAATGGATCATTCTGTCTGCCAGAGGTATATTAACTAACATCGCCGTTATACAGTCTGCAGATGTGGTTTCCCCATATTCTCAGCATCGGCTGTGATTCTAGGTGTTCGTTCTCATCCCTACAGGCTTCCGCTCTGGTTTTATAACCTTTGCATAATTTTCGACCATCATGCCTCTAACGTAAAGCCTCTCCGAGTCTTCAATTGTGCGTTGTTTCTGTTTTTTGCTCTTTCTCCTGTGAAGTTTATGCACCTCCCTCCTTTTTTTACTCGCAGAGCTCACGAGCTATTCTTGTTCTTCTATGCAGTGAAGCTTTATATGCCTCCTGCTTCGCTGTGTGAATCCTCTTGCACTCGTCATCGAACCAGGTGTTTCTTCCTGGTGGAGCCTTGAAGCCTAAAACCTGGGATGATGAGCTTTTCAGGGCTTGTTTGCTGTTCTATTGATAGCGTGGAGGGTTGAGGTGTATTGGAGAGCTTAAGGGAGACCCTATCGGTAAAAGTATGAGCGGTTTCTGGCGATAGTTGCTTTCCGACGTCATAACTTTGTATTCTTACTCTACCACGCTGCGTTCGTGATATCCGTAGGTGCATCTTGGCTACTACAAAATAGTGGTCCGAGTCGATGTTAGCTCCTCGGAAAGTTCGGTCGCCAAGAATGGTGGAGGTGTGTTGACGTCGATCGCGATGTGATGAATCTGGTTAGTGATTGATTCGTCTGGCGACCGCCAGGTGGTTTTGTGTATATCGAGGTGCGGGAAATGCGTACTGGCTAGAAGGAGATTTCGCCCCGTAGCAAGATCAATCAGCCTGTGTACGTTATCGGATGTGGTGTCGTTTAGGCTATGTATGCCAATGATTCGTTCTAAGATGCTTTTCTTACCCAACATAGCATTGAAGTCTCCTAGTACAATTTTGATGTCATAGCTGGGACATACGTTCTGTCTAGGAGAACGTAGAACTCATCTTTAGTGGAGTCATCCTTGTCTTCCGTGGGGGCGTGGACGCAGATCAGACTGATGTTAAAAAATTTGGCCTTGATACGGATCGCTATGAGGCGTTCGCTCACATGCCGAAAGCTTAGGAATTTTTGCCATAGTCCACCTCGAACAGCAAATCCGCATACGAACAATCGTTGTCCTCTCGCAGTTTTCATTCGCTTTACACCCGGTCCATTCCATCACATTTCCTGGATGGCGGTTATGTTCGCTTTATAGCGGTCTAGGGCGCCCGCAAGTTATTCGGCTGCCTGTCTAGGGACCTAACATTCTTCGTACAGAGCCGAAAATCGTTATCCTTTTTTCGTTTTTTGCAAGGGTCGTCAACATTAATCCGGTCCGTTTTATCCGAGGCCTGTGGTTGTTTCGGAGTT
Source organism: Eumerus sabulonum (assembly GCA_951905685.1). Classification (NCBI taxonomy): domain Eukaryota; kingdom Metazoa; phylum Arthropoda; class Insecta; order Diptera; family Syrphidae; genus Eumerus; species Eumerus sabulonum. Next base: position 21,118,263 of record OX645061.1, on the reverse strand, counting down.
TGCGTTTTTTTTTACGGTTACGGCTTACTAGGGCGTAGCCCAACCGACTTCTCCTATTTTTTGGCGCAGGAGGCTCGCCATAGGAAATCTCCAGATGGAACCACGAGGAGGTGGGGATGGGGCTTACTAATGGTGCCGCAAGATGTTCTACTGCGGTGGCTCTTCTCGCTTTTTAGCATGCTAGCATCCGTCGGATAGATGCTACCCCAACGAGGCCTTTGTTAGTCATATACGTTCCTGCGATGTCACTACGTATGTAGGTGGCAAGATCGCGATGGAGTACAAATAATGGCACTAAGCTATATCCAGGAAGACTGAAATCCGAGGGCTCAACGATCTCTGGTTCACATAGTGCCAAAACAGCCGGTTTATGGAGGGTAGCGTGGACATATATACATATGTATGTATGTAAGTGGCGAAGAAATTCTTTCGTGTCCCACGAATGTTGCAGAACTACACACAGAAATCCCTCATCAGTACAATGACACCGTCTAAGTAGAGCCCCTTACGACAATAAGATTTGCAGGAGTATGGCCCAAGGTTGCTGCCGACGAGGTGTTTAGTTCCGACACTTATGTGTTTGTTTGTTTTATTTATTTTATTTTATTTTATTATTTTTATTTTTTTGCCGCACCCGCACTACACTGCAGTAGTAGGGGGTTGTTGCAGCCGCGCAGCGGCTGTCAATGGCGAACGAAAAAATATCTGTAATCGGTCCAAACGTTATAATTTGCTCTAAAGCCTGCCATACTCTATTGTGTCCAGTCTAACCCATAATCCCTTGTACTCCAAGTCCGTGGAAGTACAAAGACAATCTATCCATTGAAATAACGAAACAATATTCTCCAGGATTCAGCAGTTATAACCATATTTTACTCACCGAATCTGTAATGTTCTTCCCCCACCACCAACTCTATGCATTCAAGTCACAAATTGTTTCATCACTCCCAGTTCCTTCTATGATATACTTCGAGTATAACCTGCCATCGGACCTGAAATAAACGACGTCCCACCGATATTTAAATCCTCATCCGAACTGCCACACAAAAACCAAAAACCATTTTCAAATGAAATAAAATCGAACAGTGGGACTTAACTGACAGCTAATCACCTGGATGCATGCGATTCTAACCATCATTTTCAGATACCCAACCTGACTCACCCGTATACATAGACCGGTCCAAGCATTGAGCGTGGATTGGAGCAATAAAAAACAAACCAACAGCAACACTGAACCAGAACTAACGATAAGCATTCACACCTCTTTACGGCCCGAGACATGATAGTTTCTGATGGATTGTTTGCAGTTTTCCGGGTAATTTTCGGAATGGCGTCGGATATCCAACCTTGTTGTCGACATTTTCGCTACGGAGGGTAAATGGGTGGCTTTATAATCGATTGGTGTGTGTTGAAAATCTTGAAGGAGCACCATCATATAGAACGCTGAATACCAGAGTGGTTTCAGTTTACACGTACATAATACCCATCCGCTGCAGATACGAGGAACAGATAATGCCGGCCACAGGAATCAAATCCGAGAGATACAACCGCTTTGCTCGTATTTGTACCATTGATAGCATATTCCTTTGCCCAAAAATGTGTTTCGATGATGTACAGGATTACGAAATCCTCTGGAAGCTCTGTGTATACGTAGTAATGTAGCGCGAAAAACCGATGCTTCGGACAGGATGGGCTAGTGTGTCGTGAACCAGAAGGGCATTTGAGCAGAGCGGATAAATGAATTTAGCTATCCGGAGATTTATCTCTAATTCAGTAAAAAGGATTCCTCCGTATTGCATCCCAGATTTAAGTCAGAGGGTCTCAGTATGCAGAATGTGCTGATCGGAGTTATTTGCTGGACAAATTGTTTTATCTTCCATACCGTCTACATCGACCTGGCTCGAGTTGGGCTCATGATTTCGCCATAAACATCTAAACAGGTGCAATTCACTCGAGTTCCTCTTCGCTCGTTTGTTGGCGGCAAAAAGATTTGTCAGCACTTTGTAACCACTTTACATGCAAACTCGGAACGAGTGCGGAAAAGCTGAAGGACTCAACCGACTGATGTGCAATAAATCATTCAAATTTTCCTCCTCCTTGTTTCACTTCGTCATAGGATACGAAGATACAACTTCAATGTGCATGTCGTCATCATACTCGTATACGAAAATATGCATACATCCGTAGAAGCGCTAGATTGCAAGCGGCTTGAAGCTCGTTTTATCCTTTTCGTAACTCAACGCTCCATCCATGCCCACGTAGATGGGCGAACTTTGGGGTCAAGTTGTGAATTCGCACGACCTTGCCAACAATTGGAAATGTACAATGTTAAGCGGATACATTTCATTTCTTTCATTCTTTCTCTCATCCATTCATTCCGTCGTCCCAGTTCTCTCGTACTTGTCTGCCTCGGGGTCTTGAGCCAGAAATGGATATTCGTTCGTTCTGATTCATTTGCAACTGACTGGGTGGGCATCTTTCGTATTACACTCAGTCTGTCCCAGTTTGTGATAGTTTGCTCTAATTAGGTGAAAAAATAAGATGTACAGTAGTACGTTCATCGTAGACGTGCTTAGATAAACGAATTCTCGTCATCCTCGTGTATCCAGCATGTGGGCGAAGAGCAGTGCCGTGCAACGGAATATGGAACAAGGATTTCGTATGATCATAATAGATTCAGTGCTTGCACATTAGTTAAATATTTGAAGACGTACGAGTACTCGTATCTTTCTGGTTATTCCCTTTGACTATTATGACATCGTCGCGATGTCTACGAATAAATTGAATTTAATTTCTCATTTTTCTTCTATTCCAGGACACAACACATCCATTCAATTGTCCGTGAGAGTGACCGCAATCTGCCGGTTGTGAATACAAGAGGCGATGTCCTCTTCAGTTCCTGGAATAGTATATTCAACGGACAAGGTGGATTCTTTTCACAGGCACCGCGAATCTATAGCTTCAGCGGGAAGGATGTGCTCACCCATCCGCAATGGTAAGTACGGCCCTGACCTCCCTTCATACTAAAAAGGTTTATTTCGTGCATTCTTGCTTTCTCTTCTGATAAAATACCGTCAATTCACTCGTAAAATGAGAAATAACGAACTTTGAGGTATTGTTCTGCCTGGCTGCGAACGGCAGCCGTATAATTCACTGATGACAGATACTATGACTAGTTTTGTGTTTTGTGGTAGTAATAAATCATCTCTGGATTAAAGAAACATGCACTTTGGAGTCGTGCATCTTCTCTATTTTGATTTTGTTTTTCTTTCTTTGTTTATGATATTGTTGGTGTTTTTGACCCACAAGTTAACACGATCGGCTATCCACCTGCCGATGAAATTAGATGCGCGCGTCGCAGGTTGTGTGGGAACGCGAAATTGCATTCTATGCATTTCATACACGCGCATCCGGTATACGGCATATCTGCGTTGGGTCTGCGTGGGAACTGCAATTCGGCAGTTTAGTTGTAAGTAGTGAAATGTATTGTCAGAATAGAATTAGGGCTGTCTGATTTTGATTGTGAAAGAGGACGGATGTCCTATCTGTGGAATAAACGTTGTTGTAACGATATATACATAATTGTCTTTTAATCGAGCCTGTGGTTGGCTCGGAAAACATTTTTTTTAATCAATCCGGAATTAAATGTTTTAACTGGCGCCCGAGCAGGGACCGCCCGCGTCGCGAGTGCCAAATAACAAAAGTTCAGAAACAAAAAATAACTAAAACAAAAAATTGAAAAATCATGAACAGTAGTGGAAGTGAATAACATCAAAAATCACTAAACAACAGTGAAAGCGAATAACCGAATAACATCAAAAATCGTGAATCAATAGTGAAAGTGAATAACACTAAACTGGCAGGAGCAAATAGTGGAAAATCAAGGCTGAAAAATCTGAGAAGACCCCTGTAAAAATAAATTGAGAAACGAAAAGCAAAAAGGAACCAGAGCTGAAGAAGCAGGAAGCAGAGCAGAGGAACATTCCCGATGAAGAAAAGCACCAAGGCGATGTTGGGCTGGTCCATCACTACACTACTGTAAGATAGAATAAGATTATATAATTTAAAAATTAAGATTGAGTGGTCAGAAAATTGTAGGGTAGATTAACTCATGCTCAGGTGTAGTCTCCCATGAAAAAAGGGGTCGGTTTGCTGCAAAAAAAAAAAACAGAAAAAGCCATTGCCGGTGGTGTTGACCTTCGCACCTTAGTAGGTCGTCTGCAATTATAAACGCTTACGACTAAAACGGAAACCTGCGAACCTTCCAAACCGGAGCAACTACCCCGAAAATTTAAGGGAGCTCTCAGCGAGCATCTAGGGACTAGATACTGGCCCTATTAACAAAAAATAGGAAAAAAAAAAAAAACAACGAAAAACAAAAGAGATAATTGAAATTCAAGGGTAAATCCCACACACAAAAATTATATTAATGAAGCGAGTAATGATACAAATTTGATACCAATTTAGAGTAAATAAAAAAGGAGTAAAAGTAAATAAAAATAAAAACTGAAATAATAAAAAAAAAAGAAAAGCCGAAGCTCGAACATAAGCATCTCCTTAAGATTATATACCACAGATTAATTCAAAAAAGTATATACATATATACAGGTTCAGACTGACCACTTGCCTCGTTGAACGATTGGTTGGCGCATCAATTTATTATCTTTCACTAGCATATCCTTTCCGGCAACTTCCCTGTTCCCTTGTCGTTGTATCTAAGCTGTAATCTTGTTAGGTCGCTAGTTTCACTTCAGTATTTTTAAATGGACGAGTTAACAAATTCGGTGACCCAGCTAACCGGTGCAATTAACACCGTGTTGGAGCGGCTGAGGGGGATAGAAGGTCGTCTCACGCAGATCGAGCTCTGCAATCCGAAGCAAGCGATTCAATCATTGAACGAACGCTTAGCTACCCTTCAGGAACGTATCCATACTGCATCAACTGATCCACAATCCGAACATTTGGAACCACTCTGTGGACCAAGTTCCGAACAAGACCTTCGGGACATTTCAAAACTCCCTGACTCCGTCAAGGAATTGCAAGTTTTCGAAGGAAACCCGGTACAGTACGTCTCTTGGGTACACAGTGTGGAGACGGTGCTCAAGGACTACGAAATCGTCCGCAACAAACCGATTTACCGGGCAATCTTGCAACACATTAGGCAGAAGATTCGCGGCAAAGCGGACTCCGCGCTTGTGTCGTACAACATCTTCGACAGCGAATGGGTGGAAATTAAAAGAGTCCTCTCTCTGCACTATGCGGACAAAAGGGACATTCGGACCCTCGAGCACCAACTGAACCAGTTAACGCAGGGAAACTCGAGGTTGGATGATTTTTACGCCACCGTCAACCACCAGTTTTCCCTTATTATCAACAAAATAAGAGCAGAAACCTACTCGACGGACACGATTGAGGCCCTTATAGAAACCTACAGAAATCGGGCATTAGACGTCTTTGTAAGAGGATTGAACGGAGATCTTTCGAAACTTCTGGTAATACAGAAACCCAAAACGTTGCCGGAGGCATACAGTGCTTGCATTGAAATGCAAAATTTAAACTTCAGGAGTCATACGGTACATGTGCAGGCTCCTAACACCATAACATCTCCCATAGGGTACAACTTTAGGAATGACAGAGGACAACCACAAACGAGACCATTTAGTGGAAGGGGCTACCCCGCACATCGGCCGAACACATCTTGGAGTTCGGGTTATCAACGACAATACCCTCCTCCACGGCCGACTGCTCCGAAACCCCCTGTCAAGATGGAGGTAGACCGATCTGAGCAATCGAAGCATGTCAACTACATGAATCGGCCCGCTAATGCGTTTAAACGCGAATCCAACTCAGATAATTACCCCCGAAAGCAGCAGCGGCTCTTCAATATGGTGACAGGCCCCGAAGTGAGTTCAGAGGAGTCTGAATCCCATAAAACGACAGAAACTGAAAATTTTATGACAGCCGCCTCGTTTCCAGCGTACCATACATAGAGTATGTTACGCGGGACGGGAAAATGCTTAACTTCCTCGTGGATACCGGTGCTAATAAAAACTTTATTAAAACCCATTTAGCACCGAGTCCAAATCCCGTCCAAATCCCATTTTTCGTCAATAGCCCGGCTGGTAAGGTCCAAATTAAAAGCAAAATAACTGGTCGATTTTTCTCTCCTCTTGGTTTCGATATGGATGTGACCTTTTTCGTTCTTCCGAGTCTGGAGTCGTTCGATGGTATAATTGGTGACGACACATTGAAGCAGTTGAAGGCGAAAATAGATAGAGAAAAAAATGAACTTGTGTTAGGATCAGATGTCGTAATCCCCTTGAAGAATAAAGTAGCCGACTTCGTCAACCACTTAATCATCCCAAACAATAATGTTACCAAGGAAACCAAATCCCAACTAGATTCTGTCTGTAGGCGATTTCGTAGCCTGTTTGGTCCGGTAGGAAATGACAAAATAAAAACCAACGTAAGGGCCGAAATCCGCACGACCACTAGTGAACCAATCTATACAAAGAGTTACCCATATCCGGCCTGTATGAGAGAAGAGGTCGAAAGGCAAGTCAAGGAACTACTTTCCGAAAATATCATCCGACCCTCCAATAGTCCATATAACTCCCCAATCTGGGTCGTTCCAAAAAAACCGAAGCCCAACGGGGAGAAACAATACAGAATGGTTATCGACTTCAAACGACTGAATGCTGTAACTATCCCAGACACCTATCCCATCCCTGACATTAATAGCACACTCGCGAGCCTCGGAGATGCACGATTCTTTACAACGCTCGATCTGACGTCAGGATTTCATCAAATCCTGATGAAAGAAGGTGACATCCCGAAGACAGCATTTTCTACCATGAATGGTAAGTACGAGTACTTGAGGCTTCCCTTCGGTTTGAAAAACGCTCCGGCCATTTTCCAGCGTATGATAGACGATGTCCTTAAGGAGTTGATCGGCAAGGTTTGTTACGTTTATATAGACGATATCATTATCTTCAGCAAAACCGAAGCAGATCACCTGAAGGACATAGAAACCGTCTTTTCTAAAATTCACGAAGCTGGACTTAAAATTAATCTCGAGAAAACACACTTCCTGGCTACCAGCGTTGAGTTTCTGGGTTACTTGGTTACCCCGGATGGAATTCTTCCCGACCCCAAGAAAGTCAAAGCCATTGAAGCGATACTTCCCCCTAAAACTCTTAAGGAATTAAAAAGCTTCCTCGGCTTGACGTCTTACTATAGAAGGTTTATCAAAGACTATGCCAAAATCGCAAAGCCGCTAACAAACATGACTCGTGGGGATCTTTCGCAGGTAAGCGCTCACCAATCCAAGAATGTTCCAATAACACTCGACGATGCGGCGCTTAAGGCATTCATGAACCTGAAAGAACTGCTCACATCGGCGGAGGTACTCGCATTTCCCGACTTTAATTTGCCCTTTAACCTGACTACTGACGCATCTGACTATGCTATAGGCGCTGTCCTATCACAAGGCGAATATGGCAAGGACAGACCGATTGCGTATATCTCCCGCTCATTAAACCGAACCGAGGAAAACTACGCAACGAACGAGAAGGAACTCCGTGCAATTGTGTGGGCTCTCGATAATTTAAGGAATTACCTTTACGGAGCCAAGAAGATCAAAATTTACACTGACCACCAGCCCTTGACCTTCACGCTCAGTAATAGAAATTATAACGCGAAGCTCAAGCGCTGGAAGTCAAGAATCGAAGAGTACAACTACGAGTTGATTTACACTCCTGGTAAATCAAACTTAGTGGCAGACGCTCTATCGCGGCTCAAGACAGACGTCCATCACCTGTCTAGTTCCATCAACGCTCCAACCGCGGGAAATAGCGGAGGTTCCCGCACTATGACCACTAGCACACGTTCGGCGACCGACACTGCAAGTGAGGGCAGAAGTTCGAGGTCAGGCTCACATACGGGTACCGCCGAAGAAGGCCTGCGGGAAAAGTCTGTCGATGATGAGGAAACTATGACCATGCATAGCGCCGAGCAAGATGCCTCCGATCTAATACCACACGTGGAGGCGCCTATAAATGTCTTTAGGAACCAAATCATTATCAGGATCGGAATGGACCTTCGCGCCCATGAAGAACCCCATCCCGGTTATCACCGCTATTACATCTCTTGTGCAACATTGGATGCAGAAAAGCTTAAGGAACTCTTAAAGGAATACCTGAATCCAAACGTGGTAAATGGGATTAAAATTCCGGAGAATCATCTTAATATGCTTCAAAATGTGTACTTAGAGAGTTTCGCGAAATATAAAGTGCGAGTGACGCAAAGAGTAGTGGAAGATGTAGCTAACGAAGAACGTAGGGCCACGATTATCGAGAAAGAACACCGAAGAGCCCACAGAGCTGCTAAGGAAAACAAGGAGCAGATACTCGAGAACTTCTACTTTCCGCAAATGATGTCCCGGGTTAAGGCCTTTGCAGCCTCATGCAACATCTGCAACGCCAACAAATACGATAGACACCCTCCGAAACCAGAATTACAGCCAACACCTCCTCCTCAGTATCCATGCCAGATCCTGCACATGGACATAATGGAGATTCAAAACGAAAAGTTCCTGACTGTAATGGATAAATTCTCTAAGTTTTGCAAGTTTTTCCATTTGAAAGAGAAATCAGCCATATACCTAAGATCAAAGCTTGTAAGAGTCCTACATTATTTTACAGTACCAGAAATCTTAGTCACTGATAATGAAAGAAGCTTTCTCAGCCCAATCGTGATAAATCTCGTTAGGAATTTAGGTGTGAAATTATATCTTACACCATCCCAGAGAAGTGAAGTCAATGGGCAGATCGAGAGAATTCACTCCACAATTCTGGAAATTTATAGGTGTGTTAGGGCGGAAAATTCTCAACTTAATGTAAAGGATCTAGTACACGTAGCAGTCGATAAATATAATAATACGATTCATTCGGTAATAAAGCGAAAGCCTGTAGATATTTTTTTCAATAGGTCTCAGAGAATTAACTATCAGAACCTTCTTAACATCCGTTCCAAAATCAATAAAGATCTTAGGGGTATAATCAAGCGGAATATGGAAGCGCGGAATATTAGGCAGAACTTGAGAAGGAATACGCCGAAAGGATACTGCGAAGGTGATATCGTTTATGTGGCTGTAAGGGGTATAAAGGGAAAAAGTAAACCCTTGTACCGGAGAGAAGTCGTGGCCAAAGATAACCGAGTCACGATAACGACGGCAAGTGGGAAGAGAATTCACAAGGCCCACATTAAAAATTTAAAGATGAAAAGAAACGAAACAAATATATAAAAAAAAAAAAAAAAAAAAAAAAAAAAAAAAAAAAAAAAAAAAAAAAGAATATATATACCTACCTACAAATATACATATATTTAGCACAAGATTGTATGATATTTTTCGTAATATTTTTCAGAATAATCATAGAGTTATAGATTGTGAATTAAATTAGTAAACTAATAAATGTCTAATTATATCCTGCCATTTACAGACTAATTCTATTGACTCCTACGCAGACCCTTCATATATTTGCTTACAAATCCCCTATCGTGACAATTAGAGAGGGGAATGCCTGGGTGACAAATGGGTATTTTAAATTAGTTCATGTCATCGACCTACATAACTATAGCGCTCTTTTGAACGATACCAAGCAATCAGTGCATAGTATCGTAAAGAATGAGGGGACACGCCTCGTTCTGAACTATCATTTAAATCAGATCGAGGACCGTATTGGCGAACTAAAGATCTCGAAGGCGAGAAGAGCTAGATCTATTAATTGGCTCGGAACCGCTTGGAAATGGTTGGCGGGCTCTCCCGACGCAACTGACTGGGACAATCTATTGGACACACAAACGACATTATTCCAGAACAATAACGAACAGTATAGAATTAACAAAAGGTTATTCGACAAGACTAGAGAAGTAACGGGCCGACTGAACGAAATACTGGACCGCTACAATAACGCCGTACAAAAAGAAGAAACGGACAGACTAAGCTATGATTTACTGAACAAGATATACATACTAAAAGACGAGGTAAACGAAATAGTCAGGGCTTGCCAACTAGCTAAGAATGGTATCGTAAATAGTAATCTCCTCGATCCCGAGGAAATTAATAATTTAATGAACGAACTGGAAATTCTCCCTTATCAAAATATGATAGAGGCGGTGGAATATGCCCATCCTTCGGTATACAGCAATGGAACTCTTTTATTATATGTCCTTTCCATACCTAAGGTCGACCCTAGAGTATATCATTTAATAACCGCTTACGCTACAATCCATGAGGGAAAGCAAGTCGACCTAGATTTCAAGAAACTCCTCATTAGCCACGACAGTATTTACGGACTGACTGACGACTGTTTAGCTATCAGCAACGCTTCGGTGTGCAAGGAGGATGCCCTGGAAAGGGTACTCGAAGGCTCATGCCTGAGTAGACTACTCAGAGGTGGTAACGCACATTGTAACTATCAGGCAAACAATAGAGAAGTTGTCGAGCTGATCGGGGATAACACCATTTTTATTACTAACTTTAATGGCAGCCTCCTAAATAAAAATTCTTCCATTCACTTAGAGGGCAGTTATCTAATCCAGCTAGACGACGAAGCAGTCAGCATCAGGAATAGAACCTACCGCAGTGGGACCACTACTATTCCACAGGCGCTTCCTCCAGTTCTCGTCAACGTCACAAGCAAACGAGTCAAGCCCAGCTTGGAATTGGTCCATGCCCTCAGCGAGGGGAACATAGAACATATTAGAATTTTGAAAAAGAATTTTAAATCATCCCTTCTTACAGAGTTGTTCGTGATTATCATCATAGCAGTTGCCATTCTTCTAATAGCAAGCAAAATCTATGGCGGGATAAATGTTCCACAACTTCGCATACCTCTCAATCCAAGACCTACCCCACGTTCCAAGCAAGAGCCACCTAGAGAAGTCAATGACACCAGCCAAAGGGCGAGCTGCCCTGGATGTTCATCAGGTGATCTGCGGGACGCAGATATTTGAAGGGGCGGCAGTTAACACGATCGGCTATCCACCTGCCGATGAAATTAGATGCGCGCGTCGCAGGTTGTGTGGGAACGCGAAATTGCATTCTATGCATTTCATACACGCGCATCCGGTATACGGCATATCTGCGTTGGGTCTGCGTGGGAACTGCAATTCGGCAGTTTAGTTGTAAGTAGTGAAATGTATTGTCAGAATAGAATTAGGGCTGTCTGATTTTGATTGTGAAAGAGGACGGATGTCCTATCTGTGGAATAAACGTTGTTGTAACGATATATACATAATTGTCTTTTAATCGAGCCTGTGGTTGGCTCGGAAAACATTTTTTTTAATCAATCCGGAATTAAATGTTTTAACTCACATTATGAGCACATCATTCAAAGGAGTTTAATGAAAGAGAAAATAAAAGAAAGGAAAAAAAGATAAACCAAAAAACAAAAACAGTCAATTCCTATGTTTGGTTAAGTTAGATACATGGGTGCCCTATTAACGAAAAGTCAAGGCTCACGTAGACTACGTAGAGTCCATTGTGCCCGATTGATTTACTTAACCCGTTGATACCTGGACATTTACCACTGAGCTGAACCATCCAGACGAGGATTAGAATCCCAGTATTCTGTTCAGCCCAATATTAACCCACGTCTTCTAGTCCCGAAAGGAAGTATCTTCCTAGGAATGTATTCCTTTTTTGGGCTAGCGCCGGACATTCGCACAGGAGGTGACGAATGGATTCAATTTCCTCTTCGTCCCTGCAGCTTCTGCAGAAGTCAATGTAGGGCTGGCCTAGTAGAGCTGCATGGTAGGATAGCAGTGCAGTGCCCGGTGAGGGCACCGACTGCCAGTCGAATATTCCCACGATTGAACTTCAGCAGATTTTCCGTCCTTTTCTTGTCATAGTCGATCTTGCCGTTGCGCATGTATCTAAGCGACACCATCACTTATTGGCTTTCATTAATAGCTCCGTCTCTCTGGTGTTTTGGTCTCCGCTGAGATTTGCGCAAAGTTTGCACTTGATCCCAGCCTAGCCAGCTCGTCCGCCCTCTCGTTTCCAGAGGAATTCACATGACAAGGTACCCAGTAAAGGGTCACCTAACTTACATCTCTTCTAACTTCTCTTGCAGAATTTGACGAGTTTGGATCTTATCCATTAATGGCTGCCTGGCAGTCAACATAGATGCTGATCCTTTTTCCTGAGGTATTCTCTCTGCTGGTCAGGTCTGCCACCTGCTTGATAGCGAAGACTTCAGCTTGGAAGACACTGCATCCATCATTGAACCTATAAAGTAGACTCCAGTACCTGTGCCAACATCCATTTGGGATCCGTCGGTGTAGAATGTCAGTTCAGTTTCCATGCGTACCAAATCAGCGGTCCATTCCTACCTGAAGGGAATTCTAATAGGGAATCTCCTCTCCCAGGAAGGAAGTCCGTGACGGTTCTGAATCTCGAGACGGCCCATCGATTCAAGACTGATGCATGTCCGTGAGGACTCTTTTTTCAGAGACCGGATTCCTGTAGTCTTAGCGCAGTTCTGGTTGCGACGCTCTCGCAGTATATGTCCAGGGGTGGGAGGTTCAGCATAACTTCAAGAGCCGCCGTTGGTGTGGACTTCATAAATCCCATCACCGCCAGACAACCTGCCCTTTGAACCTTTGACACACTCTGAAGATGACATTTTTTCTCCAGCGCCTTCCACCAGACAATCGAGCCATAGACTAGAATAGGCCTTACCACCGCAGTGTACAACCAATGTACTAACCTCGGTTTGAGGCCCCATTTCTTTCCAAAGGCTACCTTGCACGAATATAGTGCCACGTAGGCCCTTTTGATCCTTTCCTTAATATTTTCTCTCCAACAAAGCTTGGAGACCAAGAGTATGCCAAGATATTTGGCAGATCTTCCAGGGATCAGACCATTCATATGGGGGTAGGTATATCTTGATACAGATCTTTTCTTTGTAAAGAGTACTACCTCTATTTTCTCCGGATTTACTCCCAGGCCTCGCCCCTTGACCCAGTTATCCACTAACATCAGTGCATAGCTTAGTCTATCGCTGAGGACCTGCGGCGGAAATTTTCCAGATATTAAAATGGCAATGTCATCAGCGTAGGCCGTGACACTAAAACCCTTCGTCTCTAGAATCTTGACCATTCCGTCGATGACAAGGAGCCATAGGAGGGGTGACAGAATGCAACCTTGTGGTGTACCTTTATTTACTCTCACGCTTCTGTTTCCTCTCCCCATCGCCGACTTTACTATACGAGTACCCAGCATTTGCCCAATCCAACTGCATATACCCGGTGTTATTTGGGCCATATGAAGGCTGGACACTATTGCCTCGGTAATAACATTATCAAAAGCACCCTCAATGTCTAGGAAGGCACCTAGAGTGAATTCCTTAATATTTAGCGATTTTTCTATCGTATAGACTACCCTATGCAGAGCAGTATCTACCGATTTTCTCCTTATGTACGCGTTGTGTGATTGTGACAGATGACCGTCACCAATGTCTTCCCTTACGTACAAGTCTACCATTCGTTCCAGCGTTTTCATCAGAAAGGACGGTAGACTGATAGGCCTTAAATCCTTTGCAGTAGCATGGTTGACCTTATCCGACTTGGGTATGAAAACCACCTTAACTTCCCTCCACGCTTGAGGAACATAACAATGACTTCACATGGCTCCTGCAACATAATCGGAAAGATCCGATAATCGGAAAGATTCTCATGTTCAATACATTCCCTTGGCAGCGTGCCCGCCGAATTGAAGATTCCTGCATTCTCGCAGCCAGGGAAATGACAATTCAGTAGAGAATCAATTCGGCTCTCGTTTGAGTCTGTCCAGCTACCATCAGATCTCTTTATAGAGGACACCTGCGTTGGAGCTTTTGCAAGGACCTTCCTCAGACGAGCTGCACCTATACATGATTCAATAGTGCCACAGAAGCTTCTCCAAGCGTCCTCCTTGGCGAATCTAATTTCTTTTTTAAGCCGCTTAACACTATCTCTATATGGCCCCCTCACTATCTCTCGATGGCCCCCTCTTTTGCCAGATTCCAACTAAGTCTAGAGATACGAAGCTCCGCTATTTTAGCATTCCACCGTGATGGGTGGTTTCTTTTACTGTGTCGTCTGGTAGGACATGCCTTCTCAAATAACCGGTTTAGCTTGCTTGTAAGGTTTCATACCATCTCATCGATGTCTTTCGTGGAGCCGGGGTTCCCTTCCGGAGGTCGGCTAAGGGTCCCACCCAGCTCCACGTTAATCCTCTGCCAATTTACCTTCCGCGGATTTCGAAAGACTTTCCTGTCCGGCCTGCGGAAATTCAAGTCGAAGAGGATCCAACAGTGATCAGAAAGTGATGCTTTGTCACATACTCTCCAATTTGAGATTTCCTCAGTACCGTTACCATTTATAAGTGTTATGTCTAAGACTTCCCTTTTGTTACTAGTAATAAACGTTGGTGAATTACCCGATTACATATAACTAGGTTAATACTAAGGGCGCTAGCATCACACCCTACGACTGAGTTCTTCTTACCTTGTTCGGCCATTTCGATCAATAACCTTGTTTCCCTTTAAGACAATTCCTAAGACAACCATTAGAAAATCGCCTCCAAAATCACGTGATTTACCCATAACCGAGGTTTTACGAGATCGATATTACAGGGCAAAGTGCTCACGACTACCATCTAACAAACTATGGCAAATGTCCAAATTCCACATGAATCGCAACTTGCACCATGGAAATGACCGCATGCGTACGGCATTCTCCATACTAAGCAAATGGGCCTCGGTACCAGCATTACACTGGTAAGGAAACTAACCTGGAAAGATAGTCTAACCAAACGAGCAAAGGAAGCTCTCTGCACTTGCAAGAGACGACTTACTTACTTAGGCGGCGCTTCAGTTCAGCGGGAACCTGGGCCTCAACCAACAAGCCTTAGCACGATCTTTTGCTAGCTGTATCCAGTGTCGCACCCATAGGTAGTTAAGGTCCCTTTCCATCTGTGTGCCTGTGCACCATCTTAGATGCGGCCGTCCTCTGCAACGTCGTCCTTCCGAGTTGGTGTCAAATACTCTTCGGGCCGGAGCTGTGCTGTCCATTCGCTCTACATGACCTAGCCATCTAAGACGTTGGATCCGTAGACCTACGGATCAGCCCGTACAGTTCGTGGTGGAATCTTCTTCTCCACTCTCCGTCAACACAAACGGGACCGAGGATTATACGCAGAATTTTCCTCTCGAAACGACCAAGGGGCTCTTCATCCACTTTTGACAAGGTTCAAGCCTCTGCTCCCTAGAAGAGATCCGGAATGATTAAGGTTTTATAGGGGTCACCTTACTTTTCTGAGAGAGGGTTCTACTACACAATTGCCCATTGAGCCCGAAGAAACAGCGGTTGGTAAGATCTATTCGGCGTCTAATCTCAGCCCTGGTGTCGCTGCCGCTTGTTACCAGGGGGCCAAGGTATACAAAATTCTTGACTACATCAAAGCTATAGCTGCCAATAGTGACGTTCTGGCCAAGACATCGGTGTTGTGCGTCTTTCTTTGACAGCATATATTTGGTTTTTCCCTCGTTTACTTTCAGATCCACTTTTGCCGCTTCTGCTTCAATGCCCATAAAAGCTTCACATTGACGCCTTACTGTGTTCTCCCAATTACGTCAATATCATCAGCGTATGCGAGCAATTGCTTAGACTTGAAGTAGATCGTGCCTCTTAAATTGGCCAGTGAACCCCGAACGATCTTTTCAAGCTTGATGTTGAAAAAATCACACGACAGTGCGTCGCCCTGTCTGAAACCTTTTTTGACATCAAAGGTCTCGGCTAACTCCTTACTGACCTTAATGGAGCAGCGAGAATTATCCATTGTCGTCCTACACAGCCTGATGAGCATGGCAGGGATGTCAAAACATATTAGGACTTCATATAGCTCCTTCCTATAGACACTGTCATATGCGGCTTTAAAATTGACGAAAAGGTGGTGTAAGACGACCTGAACTTCAGCGGTCTTCTCCAAGATCTGCCGCAGTGTGCGTTCACACAGCGTGTAGGGAAAATCTTATACGCGATGTTGAGAAGACTTATTCCCCTATAGTTGGCGGAGTTAGAGGGGTCTCCTTTTATGCCTTATGGGCAAACAATGCTGAGATTCCATTTATCGGGCATGCTTTCTTCCGACCATATCTTACAGTTGAGCCGGTACATGTTCCCAACCAGCTCATCTCCAGCCGCTTTAAATAGCTCAGCAGGCAGGCCGTCTGCGCCAGCAGCTTTATTAGACTTCAGTTTCGATATCGCTATCTAAACCTCGTCTAAGTCGAGTGGACGGAATTCCCCTCATTTTCATCCAGTGTGAATGCTGCGGCATCATAGCAACATAAGATAAGACTAATCTTTCTGACTTCATAGTACTCTACGAGTTCAGAAACTGTCTTCGGCGGTGGAGGTAATACCTAGTCGTAGGGGAAGTAAGCAGACGCCACGACGAAGTGTTCTATTGTTTCGAACGCTTCGTAGCTTACTCTGGCAGCCGCCAAATCTTGTCCACAGAATTGTTCAAGTTTGGTTGCCAATAGTAAGTTTAATTTGATGACTAAGACTATGAGCCTTTCGAATCGCTCATCATAAAGAATCATAGCATCACGTATACCCCAAAAGACCACATAGGCGCTTATTCCACACACATAACACCAACGCCCTCGAATATTTATTTACTGTCGTCCATTCTCGGCGGGCTACTGACAAAACGCCATGGAGAAACTTATACAGGCTCGGCCCCTTCATGGGCTGTAACGCCACCAAAAGAAGGAAGAAGGTAAGAAAATATGTGCGCTGTGACCCATTAACTAACGTGCTGACACTTAAGCCCACTTTACCCGTCGCAAAATAAATCACCCAGCAAAGGTGATGAGAGGAGCTAGGCTTTACCTATCCGTGGGAGTTAACTCAGCTATGTGTAAATAGTGACTTCTCTCATTATCTACTATCCATTAGGGCCAAGTTTAATACCATTCGAAAGGTAAATTAATAAATTAAAAAGGACATTGTGCTGCTGCCCTAAACCATTTCCAGAACAAATATGCCTTAGGGCGTGTACCGAAAAGCAGCCAGAGTCGTCCTACCATTAAAGCGGTCCATCAAAAGTAACCTCCTCATCCTGCCTACAAAGAGCTGCTAACATCCATATACATATTTCCCTTCCTTTCATCCCATGCATACTGTTCTCAGGCATCATTAATCCCAGCACGTTATTTATGACCCACCAGAATTCACTTGGTCTGACATAAAGCACTAAACAACTTCTTTTGGCACATCTACAACCTCTCTCATTTGCTCCTTTTTCCACGCTTTCTACCACATTCTGGTACCACTTCTTCCTGAGCGGTTGATTAACTTACTGCAGTGCATTCATACTCACTAGTATGTTGTTTTCTGACGCGGGCAGTCATCATTACCAGGGCAGTCGTCTGTCTGTCTACCGCCAGACTCATAGTGCCATTTTAAATGCCACTGTCTGCTAGATGAATGGACAGTGCTCGAATGAAATTCGAGGGACAGGGCTCGTCTTAAACGAATAAATTGGAAAGCTTTTTTGGTCGACGCTACTCACTGCTCGGCGAGCAGTAGTCATTGTATCGTACTCTGTCCATGGCTATGTGTACCTCGTTGCATCCTAATTGAGGTAAAGTGAATAACTTAACTTGTGTCTGTTGAAAATGCCTCCCGTGGGCCTTAAACGATGCAAATGTTGACCTACTCCTATGGTTGCATCGTATTTTGCTGCTGTTGCGCCGGAAGTTGCTGGAGAATATACTAGTGACTGTCCTGCGGGATAGTTTATAACCCATTACCAGTTTATCTTTCCATGGGAAGTACTTAGTTAAAGTCTTAACGATTTTCTTTTCTAGATTTATTGGATCCGCGTTTTTTTTTATGACTTTCATGGGGACTATGATGCAGTTGAGAAGGTACGAGGTACTATTCTACTGCATGAGTGACTCTGTTGGGAGTTGCAGTTTTTTTTTTTTCGTGCAATTTCTTACCGACTTTGTTGGTTTTGAATTATTCCCTAATGGTTATCCGGGACGAAAGAGTAGTATTTTCAGAATTGCTTTCAACTGCCTTCCTGGTCACTAATATGTCTCCTTTTCCAAACTATCCATACCATACTGCTTCATTCTGAGCATGGGTTTCAAAACTCCCTTAATCATTAGCCACAATAGGTCAATTAGTCTGCCTGATTTACCTGTACATCTACTTAAGAGCTTTTGCAAACTACTGCATCGCAATCCAAGATTCCAAACAATCTCCTTATTGTCGAAGCACCAATCCTTCAATCCCGACACAATGCAGATGTGCATCACTTGCGCATCCTTATCTTCCTTCCCCCTAGTCGATCCTAATCGAAAAGTCGATAAGCCATCCTAAATTAACCCAGTACTCGTCTGTCTGCCTCGTCGCATCAACGCCCATAATTAATCTTTTCTCACATCCTTTACATTAAACCATCTCTTCCGACCACTCCCTTAGCCCATGTAAAATCGACCATGACTTAATCTATAAACTCATGAGAATAACTAACTTTTAATTAAACTCCATTCCTCATATTAAATAACCCCCCGAACTCGGGTCAGTTGTGTGTGACTAGGACGGTTCCGAAAGCTTGAACTTCCAAAAATCAAATAGTACACAACAGACTAATTGCTTTAACGTCTTGCTCCTTGGATGATGGGAAGTCATCTCGGGACAATTGGGGCGAAAAAACAAACAAAACAAACAACCCTGCATCCATAAATCCTGCCAATGTGTCCGTGTCTGCATAGCTATGTATATCTTAAGTCATGTCCCCTGTTGTGTAAACAATGCCCAAGCACATCAGAATCTTTCAGGACTTAAACGGCAAATAAATATATATTTTACTCAAATTAATTCGTAACACTACCTCTTAAGGATAACCTCTACAAATGCACATAGTACATCAGGCTGTAGTTTTACATGCTAAAGGTCGGTTTGAGGGTAGTCTATTCCTATGCAATCGGAGTGCCATTCAATTTGAATACGTAATTTTGGAAAACTTAATTTCGGGAGAACAACTATGAACTGCATAGATACTCGTACACACACTCATATGGGCCCAGTGAAACAACCAAATTATAGCTACTTGATGGCTTTTCAAGTGTTTCACGTAAACGCACGTGAAACGAACGGGTAAGGAGCTGACACAAAGGATAAACTACCCTCAAGTGGTTTAAGCTCAACTATTTGTTTAGCTGCATTTCGTAGAGTCGTTACATGCTAGTTGTACCGAATAGCATCGTAATGAATGTTGTAAATTTTCCAATTTCCAAAAACTTCAAATGAACTTTTCTTGAGATGCACCACAGGGAGTTGTGTATAAACATGGGTACACGTATGACGTACGCTACTGTATTGAACTGAACTCTATATGATGCGGTGAGAGCAATCCAGGCTTTGGGGCCTGCCTCAAAACCAAAGCCCAATGCAACGTTGTTGAATACTGAGTACTTTTGGAAATAGTTTGTGATATATGCGTTCGGTGATTGGTGGTGTGGAATGGTGTTTTCCATGGTTGCAGCAAATACATACAGTAGTCGAGTCGATAAAAAGTGGACACGTAAAATATTAAACGCGTTGTATGTGAATTTTTACATTTTCAGTAACACATTTACTGGAAATTTGTTCCTAAAATAGCTTTTCTTGGAATACAACTTTGAGATTTTTTTGCTCTTTAGTAAACAGGTACAACTTTAGTGGCTGTGACCACCAAAGCTCTAAAACACTTGATACAATGATATTTTCATTCTGAAGTGTAGTAATATTACACAAGTTCTGAGGAAGTTTTGTGAGATTTTAAGGCTACACAGAACGTATCTGGAACTCAGATTAGACGAACTTTACAAAGGTTTCTCCAACCTCCGTTTTAGTTTGAGGTTATGGGTTTCATAAGAGGTGCACCAAAGTATAACAAGCCAACAATTTTTCGCGCACCATATAATATCGCGGATGAAAAGCATTTTGTTATCTTATTTTTGATTTTAAATAGAATAAGTTATTCTAACTACTTACTTACTTACTTAGGTGGCGCTACAGTTCGGGATGAACTTCGGCCTCAAACAACAAGCCGTTCCAGCTGGCACGATCTCTGCAACGTCGTCCTCTGCGCCACCTTAGATGCGGCCGTTCTCTGCAACGTCGTCCTTCCGAGTTGGAGTCAAAGACTCTTCGGTCCGAAGCCCAAAGCTTAGCCCAGCCTAGCCATCTAAGACGTTGGATCCGCAGACGTCGTAACAGGCCGATGTCGCTGTACAGCCCGTACAGTTCACTCTCCGTCGACACAAATGTAACCGAAGATTTTACACAGAATATCCCTCTTCAAACGACTAAGGGCTTGCTTACCCTCTTTCCTTAAAGTGCAGGCCTCTGCGCCGTAGACGAGAACCGGGATGATTAAGGTTTTATAGAGGGTCACCTTAGTTTTCCTAGAGAGGTCTCTACTACTCAATTGCCTCTTCAGCCCGAAGAAACAGCGGTTGGCAAGACCTATTCTGCGTCCAATCTCAGCGATGGTGTCGCTGCCGCTTGTTGCAAGTGAGCCAACTTACTTACTTTGATGGCGCTACAGTCCGGGGTGCAGAAGGGCCTCAACCAACAAGCCTCTCCCGCCAGCCGCTTCCAGTGCCGAACGCCCAGTTGCTTGAGGTCCCTATCCACCTGTGCGCGCCACCTTAGTTGCTGACGTTCTCTGCTGCGTCGTCCCTCGGGATTGGAGTCGAAGACTCTTCGGGCCGGAGCGGTTATGTCCATTTGCTCTACATGGCATAGCCATCTCAGGCGTTGGATCCGAAGACGTCTAACTAGGCCAATTTCGCTGTACAGTCCGTACAGTTCTTGGCTGAATCTCCTCCTCCACTCTCCGTTTACTCAAACGGGACCAAAGATTGCACGCAGAATTTTCCTCTCGAAATGCCCCAGAGCTTCGAAACGTCCAAGCCTCAGCGCCGTAGAGGAGGACCGGGATGATTAAGGTTTTGTAGAGGGATACCTTAGTTTTTCGAGAGAGGGCTCTACTATTCAATTGCCTCTTGAGCCCAAAGAAGCAGCGGTTGGCAAGAGTTATTCTGCGTTTTATCTCAGCGCTGGTGTCGTTGCTGCTTGTCACTATCGAGCCAAGGAAGACGAAGTCCTTGACTACTTCAAAAATATAGCTGCCGAAAGTGACGTACTGACCAAGACGTCGGTGTTGTGTGTCTTTCTTTGATGACAGCATATATTTGGTCTTGTCCCCATTTACCCTGAGATCCACTTTAGCCGCTTCTGCTTCAATGCTTTCGAACGCCTCATTGACGTTTCGCTTTATCCGTCCGATAACGTCAATGTCATATGCGTAGGCAAGCAATTGTGTAGACTTGTATTGGCCGCAAAGTCCCACACGATAATTTCAAGTATGATGTTAAAGAAATCACATGACAGTGCGTCACCCTGTCTAGAACCTTTTTTGTCATCGAGGGTTTCGGTTAACTCCTTACTGACCTTAATGGAGCAGCAAGAATTATCCATTGTCGTCCTACACAGCCTGATGAGCTTGGCAGGGATGTCAAAATATAATAGGGCTTCATATAGCTCTTTCCTATAGACACTGTCATATGCGGCTTTAAAATTGACGAAAAGGTGGTGTGTGGCGACCTGAAGTTCATGGGTCTTCTCCAAGATCTGCTGCAGTGTGAATATTTGGTCTATTGTGGATTTTCCTAGCTTGAAGCCACATTGGTAGGAAACTGTCAAATTGTCCACGAATTGTTTCAGGCGTTCCCACAGCACACAGGGAAGATATTATACGCGATGTTAAGGAGACTTATTCCCCTATAGTTGGCGCAGTTATAAGGGTCTCCTTTTTTATGGACCGGGCAAACGAAGCTGAGATTCCATTCATCGGGCATGCTTTCTTCCGACAATATCTTACAGATGAGCTGGTGCATGTTCCCAACTAACTCATCTTCAGCCGTTTTAAATAGCTCAGCAGGCAGGCCGTCTGCGCCAGCAGCCTCGTCTAAGTCAGGTGTACGGACTTCTCTCTCATCTTCGTCCATTGTGAATAGTGCGTTCTGCCTGACAGCGGCATCTTAACCATCTTCGCCGTTATACAGTCCGCAGAAATAGACCTTCCACATTCTCAGCTTTGATTGTCATTCAACTACAAGGTGTCCGTGTTCATCCCTACAGGCTGCTGCTCTGGTTGTATAGCCTTAGCATTTTCGTTTTACACTTTTGTAAAACTTTGGAACGTCGTTCCTGCGATAACATCTCTCCATCTTTCGCGTCTTTCACGTGGTCTTTCATTTGCCTTCTAAAAAGCGCGTGCTCCTCCCTACTTTTCCGCCCGTAGAGCTCACGAGCAGCTCTCATTCGTCGATGCAACGTGGCCATATATTTCATCTGTTTTTCTGCATGTACCTGTCTGCACTCGCCACCAAACCAATGGCTTCTCCTAGGTGGTGGCCGGAAATACATTGGAGGCTGCATCCGTGATGACACTTTGACAATGTCTCCCTTGGAGAGCTGGAGGAAGACACGATCGGCGAAGTTCCTGGTTGTTTCATGCGCTTGCAGCTTCCTGGCGTTACATTTTGCTGGTCCTACTGCTGGTATGCAATATCCGCATACGTACCTTGGCTTCAACAAGGCAATGATCCGAGTCCACATTGGCTCCTCGAAAAGCTCGCACATGCAAGATGCTGGAGGAGTTTCTAGCATCAATCGCAATATGATCGATTTGATTAACAGATAATTGATCAGGAGACCGCCGGGTTCCCTTATGGATATTGAGATGTGGGAAACGTGTGCTAGGTACTAGCAGATTACGTCCCGTCACACAGTCTATTAGCCTGAATCCGTTTTCGGACGTGTTTTCGTGTAGGCTGTGCTTCCCTACGACTTATTCAAACATATCCTCCTTACCCAGCTTCGCGTTGAAATCTCCTAGAACCATCTTGGTTTCGTAGCTGGGGTATTGAGCATATTTTCTATCTAGGAGGTCATATAAGTCATCTTTGACTCTGTCGTCTTTTTCTACTGTGGGGGCGTGAACGCATACTAAGCTGATGTTCCCGAATGTTGCTTTGATGCGGATTGTTATGAGGCGTTCGCTCACATGTCGGAAGCTTAAGACTGTTTGCCTAAGTTCACCTCGAACAAGAAATCCTCATCCAAATAGGCGTTGTTTGTTCTTCTTGTAGCAGTTTCCGTAGTATATGTCACAGTTTTTCATCCTCTTTTTACACCTTTGCACTTCTTGAAGTGCAGTAATGTCTGCTTTATAGCAGCTTAGTCTGTTAAAGGACCTAACATCTCAGGTGCGGAACCGATACTCTTGTCCTTTTATACGTTTGCGGGGGTCGTCAACATGTAATCCGTCCGTTACGACTGAATGACTATGTTCATAATTAGTGAACAAATATGTTGCTGTGAATTTGGATGGCAAGGGACTCTGATAGGTAACATAACTATAAACTTTCCGTCCGAAGGAAAAACAATACCGAATTACCATACGATACTGCTCTTTTAACGTCTTAACAAAATTGCTGTCAATCGTAAGCTGATAGATAGATTTGAGTAAGATATTGTATTACATCGTTTAACAAATAAAAGTAGGCCCCCCAGTAGTGCCAGATGTTTACATACACAGGTATTTACTGATCCGTCATCATAAAGGCAAATTTCCTGTCATACCTTGCAGGCGAAAGTCAGATTAGGATAGACGAAAGGTGGAAAATGCTTCAACAAGGGCACGACTAGAAAGGTTACAGAGTCGCCCTTCCAATGCTATCTGCCACTCACTCCGAGTTGCTCTCAATAACTTTAAGAAGTCATAGTAATACGCTCTTATTTATTAAACCACTTAAGCTTACAGGTCTGAAGCTCATTGAAAAAGCATGAAACCACACATGGGTCGACATATTTATGCAACCAGCTCATGGCTGACTTTCATGCTTCACCGTCGATTCCAAATTTCACTTCGTTCGACCCATTTAAACACAACCAAAGCTCTGCATGCAACATTCGTCTTCAACATGTGCACCTTTTTGCCTTTCATCTAGCTCCAAGACCCATATCCGTCGTCCCATTTGAACGCCCGCCTTATTTCATCAACAAAATACCAAGCATTTCATTACTCCTTCTAAACAGAAAACAACAAGCCAACAATGCTCAAAAGGATGCTTGTATGCCACGCCACAACAATAAGAAATAGCATTGGCGGCACTCACCCCCCGCCTATTCGGCTTGCATAAACAGTCAAACATGCCAGCCAGTGAGCCATGTGCAATGCCCCCAAGAAAATCAAATAAACTTCAAGACACTTCCACGTCCGCATGCATTGCATTCGTTTTGTTTTCCGGTTCCTACTGTTTTCACTATTCAGTGCCCTGGCATCGACCGACTTCCGCCCGCCACTCCTCTGTCAGCAATTTAATGCAACGCCAGTCAAAGGCGAACCCAAAATTTTACTGGTCCTCTGGGTTCAAAAACTGCATGCCTTCCGTGTGGAGAACTAAAATCGAGAGACCAGAGAAGTTTGGCATTATGACTAAGATGGAATGGGACGAAGGAGGCACAAACCGAACAAGATACGAGATACGACCAACAGCTCCTTGGCATGCAAAATGCTCATGATGCAAAGTATTTAAATGAATTTCTTCCCAAAAGAAAAAAGTAGGATTCGAGTTGTTAGTAGGGATACGAACGACACCACATCCGATCGTATCGCTTTATGTACTGTTAGTACTGGAACTGGACAAGAAGCAATTCATTTGTGATACTCTCGTTTCATTACTCCTAGCGAACGGAAGGAACGGATAAGGAATCTCAGCTGAAATGTAGTTCTTTGCGGTTTATTCGTGTCAATGTGCCACATTGACTGTGGTATCTTCGTTTCCTTCCGCAATATTATCCTTAACATCACAAGTCTCATCCTCATTATCATCGTCGTGATCGTCATCTGTCGTCATCTTTCGTCATCGTCGTCATCATCAGCATCATCACGTTGTCCTTATTTAAGTTTCGCTGAATAAAATCATCAAAATTAAGAGTCCTTGCGAGGAAATTAAATGCTTCACTAATTACGGAAGGACACTGAGGCAAGCAATGAACGCTTGTGGCCAATGGGTTTCGAATTGAATTTAAAACCATAGCCACATCCTTAGCTATTGCCATCGTCCTCATCATCGTCATCGTCCTCGTCGTCCTATCGAGTTTATAAAGTGAAAATTCTTCAAAAACTATTCCTTATTTTCCAGGGGCGGAAGACACAAGACCGAAGGATGCATGAATGGCGTTTCAAATGGTATTACAGATCCATCCTAATGCAAATATGTATATGTATGCAGGATACGACCACTACAGCCGCAACGACTACTATGAGCAAGAAATGTTTCCTATAATTAAGGACAAGAAAAGATGGTCGTCCTGTCCGCTCTGTCGCTGGCTATTAATCGCTGTTTTCCATCTTCACACTTTTTATAGCAAGGGGGGGGGGGGGGGGGGGGGGGATGGACTCTTTATCTTTCCTTCAACCGAACTAACAAAATCAATTTGAGAAGCAATTATCAGCTCTGGGTAGAGCGGCAGTGATTTCTTTTTTTCCCCATCGTTTGCTCTAACAAGGATCATAAGGATGGCGGCGAGAGAAGTGGAATTGAGACACAGCGGCCGAGGTTAAGGCTGCGGGTGAGACAGCCCCTTTTTTATAATTAAGAGTTTCTCTCGAACTGAGTGCTTTTGAATCATTTCTATTTCGCCCCAACTATCTTGGCTCCTTTTTCTTTGGCTCAACATTTCATCGTTTGCCTATCTCGGGGTTCTTAATCAAACTTATGCTCTCAGTAGAGCATAAATTCGTATGGCCTTTTTGCATAGCTGCGGTGATACCCGGAATATAGACGGGTTTGACAAGACGCTGATAGCTGCTGTCAGTGTGGCGGTTTGGGGGAGTTGGGGGATATAATTTTTAATTGGATTCGGTGCTCTCTTTCGTCCTTCCCGGACAGACGACGATGATGATGAGAATCATTCCGGATTTTTTTTTTTTTTTTGTTATTTTTTGCTGAACTTTTTCTGGGAATATCCTCTGATGTGCGGTGACTGATAATACGCGGATTAAGACTTACTTGTAAATGTCACACGTCAATCGATTGACGGTAAAGGCGGCTTAATCAGTCTGTATTTGTGTAGCTTGATGGGATTTCATCTTAGTCAAAAGAGCTCTTCATTTGTGTCTCAAGGTGATTGTTGGGCCAAATGAACCTGGTTCGTCGAATCCTCGTTAGCTGCTTTTCAGGCTAAGCCCAGTGAGGAGGCAGCAATTTACGTTTCATTTTCAAAGAGCCTCAAAGTCCATGTGGAAAATTGCTCTCCGGTGTTGGTAAGCTAAGTGCAAGTGTAATCAGATTTTTCCTCGCTTTGGAGCTTTAATTGCATTCGTTGCATTTTGTTCTTTTTTGATCGACCCTTATTCCCAAAGAGGACTTCATAGCAAATAGGCTTGTGATTCATCCCGATTCCCCGAGGTTCTCTGCCTACTGGTCCATTGTACTCCTGACAGATACCTTGCATTAATATATTTTCCCCTTTACCCGGAGAGAAATGAGAAGCAGCTTCAGTGATGTAGACCTGAGAGATTCGGCATACACCACGTCAGTCCCAAGGGCGCGCTACCGTGCGTGAGCTAAGCCGGGAATGTCGCAGATTTCTCTGCTCCGCTCTACCGCATCATCCTCCTCTCAATATGCAGCACAAGTAAGCGTCTCACTTATGTCACACACGCATAGATGCCTAGCAAAAGAATGGTGGCCCGTAATGACTCCCACAAGTCTTCTGCAGTAAATTATTCTTAAGAACAATAGGAAATCTGCGGATTCCCTCAGATATCCGGGCATACGCTCTTTGTCATCCTACGGTTATGTGTATGTGGACGCAGGTAGACTTAGAGCGGGTCCAGGTCCTAAGAAACTTTCCTCCGAATCCATTCTGGCGAGTTCAGCAGAGATCTCATTTTCTGGAATCGCAGAGTAATCTGAAACCCATACAAGTCTTAGTGAATTTAGTCTACCGACTCTGTTCAAGAAGGGCTTGAGTTCAAGAACTAATTTGGAGCTAGTTAAGGGGTTGCACACCGCCTTGAGTGCAGCTTGGTTCTCACTGCAGACGCATATGCTTTTCCCCCTCCACCTGTCCTTCACAACATAGTGCATGGCCATTAGGATTGCATATATCTCCGATTGGAAGATAGACGCATGTTTTCCTAACGGGAAGTGCAGTCGGATGTTTTCGCGCTCAAAGAAGACCCCAGCACTGGAGCCCCACCCAGACCTGGAGCCATCCGTAAAAATGCGAAGACTATCCTTTCCAGCTTCAGTATCCATCCAGAGCCAATCCTGACGCCATGAAAACTCGACTGTGAATTACGGCGCAGTAGGATAACGGGCGTCAAAGCGTCAGAATATGCCATGAACAGGGGTCGCAGACACAAAGGACCCTTACCGGCGATAAACCCCATGTTTTACCAAAAGTTCCTTTACATTGCCCGAAAGCTAACTGTCGGCATGAGCCGACAGAAAGAACGGCGACATCATAGATGGGCATAGATTCCATAGGCTTTTAGAGCATCAAGCAGAGAGTCGACCACCATGCACCATAACAGCGGAGACAGAACGCCACCTTGCGGGCAACCCCTGTTTACGCCGGACTTGACACATTGGTTGAGGCCTGCATCAGTGGTCAATGTCCTGTGAACAAGCATTGCCTTGATCCACAAGAACAGCGCTTCATCTGCGCGATGATGTCTGGCAGCATTGCACATGCTGTCGAAAGTTGCATTATCAAATGCTCCCTCAATGTCGATGAAGATGCCCAGCGCGTACTCTTTCCTTTCGAGAGCGCATTCAATTCTCCCGACTATGTTTTGAAGCGCAGTCTCGCAGGATTTCCCGTGCTATAAGCATTTTGCATCTTCGAAAGAGGATGCATTCGAAGGGCAACTTTGCGCACGTGCAACTCTACCAGTCCATCCATGCATTCCAGCAGGAAGGATGTTAGACTAATTGGTTTAAAACTCTTGGCAAGTGAGTAGTCCTCTTTTCCTATTTTGGGAATAAAGACTACATTCAACGTGCGCCAAGGAATGGGTATGTGAGCAAGTGCTAGGCTAGCAGGGAAAATTATTTTCAAAGTAGGAAGCAGCTGCCTTAAACCTTTTTGCATTATAACAGGATATATATCCCGTCGGTGCCTGGCGATTTGAAGCCATCGAAGGATGACACAGCAAATTCAATGGCTTCAGTCGTAACCAGGCGCGACGTATGTAATATACCAGCTACGCCGAGTTGTTTTCATCGGTTCAGTGGAAGTTTCCCTTGAGGAAGTGTGCAACGAGCCGATAGCGATCTGATTTCCCTCAACTAAGAGTTTCCGCTTTAGACTCAATAAAGGTACCATCAGGTTTTCTGAGTGTATTCAGCTTTGTCAGTTTTCTCCGTTTGAGGACTTAAACAACTTGCTAGTCGCACTCAGAGACTTGATCTGTTCGCCGAAGGTCTTATAAGAATCGTTTTTCGATTTACGAATAAGTTTCTTGTATTCTTTCTGCTTCGACCGGTACTTGTTCCAGTCATCTTCCGAATTCGATTTGAGCGATCTATTCAGAAGACTTCTGGCTTCCCTGCAAAGACTTTCCACGACGGAACCAATTTCCTTCAGCGAGGTTTGGTGACACGATATGCGAGTTCAAAACAATTAGTGATGGCGCTATTCAAGTTATGAACGGCGTTCTCTACCAATTGTTTCATTCTAAGTTTAGGTAGGGCTTGAGGGGATTTCCCAAGTTCCTTTCTTAACCGTACCCAGTCGGTCTTTCTCGGATTCCGTCTAGGTTGCAAGGAAGAGATTCCATAACTTAATCGGTATTCGATATATTTATGGTCCGAAAACGTAGCAACAGGCAAGTCTCTCTATGATGTCTTTCACATATCTATTGGACAGGGTCAGGTCAATCACCTCCTGTCATCCTGTCGTAATAGATACCGCTGGAAAATATTAATTCCAAATTCAGTACAACATCTGCTTTCATCGGTTAATTTCA
Source organism: Eumerus sabulonum (assembly GCA_951905685.1). NCBI lineage: Eukaryota > Metazoa > Arthropoda > Insecta > Diptera > Syrphidae > Eumerus > Eumerus sabulonum. Next base: position 21,089,093 of record OX645061.1, on the reverse strand, counting down.
TTACTTGTATTTTTATTTTGGACTCTCATTCTAATGTAATCCTTACTGCCCTCCCTTATTATCCATTTTATTGTGAGGCAGCTTCACTGCATACATATAGTACTTTGTTTCCATTAGAATCATAGATGAGAAACCCTAATCTCGACCTTCTGCTAATGCACATGCATCCATCCATCCATCCGCTTTCATTTGTATTCTCAACAAATTCACTGACCATGTGAACTCCATCAGCCGAAAGAACCTCTTCTCTGTAAAATCCACTCAGTTTCTGTGTGTCTCCTTCAATCTTTTCATGCTTTCTACTTCTGTTGGTCCATTGTCCCCTTATTTAAAATCAGACTTTAAAAAATAGGAAAAAACACAACCCAAAAGGACCTTTGTTAGCACTCCTAAAAGGAACTCCATCTGCAGGGCTGTAAAGGACTGACAACAACAATGACTAAATCTCCACCTTTAGTCATTCTAGTCGGCTGCTACTCAAGTCATTAAATATCCAGTTAACCCGTTCGTCCTGGATAATCCCCATTACTATCCCTCTGACTTCCATCTTCATTAGGATAGCTCTAAACAGAAAAGAAAAAAAAAAGAAAAAAACAGAAAATAGTTAATGAAAATTTGGGAATAGCAGCATGAGGTAATGGAACTAAGGGAAAACTGGGAAAGACCGGAACGGGTTGATGCAACTGACGAGCAGAATACCAAATGTCGAATAACAGGCACCCATCGCTTCATGGTTGTATTGCTGGTTTTTCTCTGCCCATTACTCCATCGTCCGACAGCCTTGAGTCTGGTCTGCTCGTCGCTTAACCCTCCGCCCGTTAACCGATATCCTTTCGCGTGTCAAACTCAATTATCGAGGAGTCAACCCGACTCCCGACTAATTGCACAGACAGACCGTAACAACACAACAGCGAGCGGTAGCGTATACCATACAAGTACCATGTGCTCGGCTCTCATCAACGGTTAGACGATAGACTATTTTTCATTTAGCCCGTCAGTCAGTGTTAGTCTCGGAATTAAATGCTCGTCCTGCAAAGGACCAAAAATAAAACTTTTTCTCTAAAAACCAAAAACCGTTTCTTTCTTCGTTTCATTTTAGGTCGCAGAAGGTCGTGTGGCACGGCTCACACCGGAACGGTGAACTAGCTCAGGAAATGTATTGTGATGCATGGATGTCATCGTCCATGGACAAGGTCGGTATGGCCAGCAGTCTACTAGGGAATAAATTAATGGATGAGGAACGATACTCCTGCGATAATCAATTTATTATTCTATGCATCGAAGTGGTACCGAAGAATCAGCGACGAAAGCGAGATCTGGACACAAGTCGAAGGTAAGTCGCCAACAAAAACTAATCATTGTTGAATGTCCTCCCCCCCCAGTCTGTGCTGACAAAGCAAATTGTGTCCTCTATAATGGCGTAACGTCACGAATGGTGGAAACAGACAAATCCCCCCATTGGACCAAGGGATAAAGGACAATGAAAATCGTTATTCGATTTAGCCCAACATCACACCCGGGCAGATGGTGGAGCTTATTACTGTTGCTCCATTTATGAGCCGACTCGAGGGATGAGGCGAAAATTAGTCGTATTGTAGTAATGTGATAAAAAGTAATTTACCGTTTTCCGGTTATAATAAGGCTTCCGTTTCCTGTTCCCGAAACGCAAACAAAGCACGCAGGCATACGTGAAAAAACTGAGCGATGATTGCACACAATCTGATGGAAGTTATGTCATGGAACTGTGGGCAGATCTGGAAATCTGAGATCTTGAATCAATTTTTTCTTCTCCGCCTACCTCCTTCGAATGGAAGAAGCCATCACGAGTAGAAGATGTTAGAGAAAAGATTTGCTGAAAGCAATTATTTGCTTGTCGGCACGTGTAATTATCTATTGAATTTGCCGAAAATCTCGTGTGTGGATGTAATTAATTGAGGTTATGATTTATGGTGAGGCTCTTCTTCGGTAGCCAGATGGAGGAAGGCATGAGTGTGCTAGAAAAATCAATCGATATGTGGCGGATGGGGTGGATAAATGAAAGAAAATTAGGTAAATGCGGGCGGTGGTGTGGGTGTTAACCGAAGAATGAGGTTCGTGAGAAGAGTCCTTTTTGGAGTTTTGTCCCAAATTATCTTGATAGGGAATTTGTAGAGTTCCGAGAGGGGATTTATGTTCCAATTACCACCTTGGAACGTATTCCTAGTAGATGTAGAAAAGCCCGTGTACCAAGGTTTGGCTACTTCGATGATAACTATCTTGGAGGATTACCGCCCAATAATTACTATATAATATTAGACGAACATCTTTGCAGGTAGCCTAATTGAATAGTCTTCGAAACCATTTACCTTAGCAATCATCCAATCACCCATCGGTTGCCTGTGATTACTGATTCACAGAGTTATATTTTCAGAATCAGTCACTGCTTTGCCTAGTATTTGTCGTAGTCGGTAGGTAACGGCTGGCAAATGGTGTCCGGAATTTAGCAGGGAAAATTGGGTAAAGGAGGGGTCCTAAGGTACTTCCCTGTGGTACTCCAGCTTTAATTGGATGAACATTAGCTCATTTGTCACCAGCTTTAACATAGAAACAAAGTTGTTCCAAGTAGCTTTTTAAGGGTAGGAAGTAGTCGTTTGGGGACTACGTTACTGAGCTTCACGAACAGTTCTTGTGCCAAACTGAATCAAAGACTCTCGCCCAAAACGTTGCTTCCACGATTCCAAGTGCCCTTGATAATCCTCCGAAATTGGCTCGTCCGGAGCTATACTCCTTGACTTTCTCTACACCGTCGTGATGAGTTCCAGGAGACGATATGGATGTGTCTACGGTAGAATGCTTTGCACAATCAACGAGGACGGGACTGGCACATTGTCCTGGTGTAAGATCCAGCTGTTCTTGGCGAGTTGGGCACACAGAGGCCACGAAAATAGCTTCTTCAGGACACCAACCTACAGATGTTGTATAACTGTCTGGTGGGTAGGAACTTATCGACGATGAACGATGACACGCCATGAAAGCTGACGGGAGTTCCTTCACGTGGACCGTCTTGTACTGATTCACTGCCATTCTTGAACCACTTTGCCCATTCAAACACACATGTTGTCGACATACACTCGTCTCCATACACCACTCACACGCCAAAAGTTTTAGACTAATCAGAGTAGTTGAGTTGCACATGAGCAAAGTTACCCTTGGAGTACATCCTCTTTCCGAGGTGCAACATGCTTATCGGCGCGGAAAATCCTGCGTGGCTGCGCTTCAAAACGCAGTTGAGAGGATAGAATGCGCACGCGAAAGGAAAGGGTACGCAGCTTTGGACAGTATGTGTAACGCTGCCAGACGACATGGCGTAGTTGAAGCACTGGTTTTGTGGATCAAATCAATGCTCGTGCATATTGTTCGCTGAGGCAAGACTTGGAGATTGTATCAAATCTGGCACAAACAGGGGCTGCCCACAAGGCGGCGTCCTGTCACCGCTGTTATGGTGCATCGTCGTCGACTCTCTGCTCGATACTCTCAATGCCTCTGGATTCTATGCCCAGGACTGCTCGGATGATTTCGCCGTTCTCCCTCTCTTTCGGCTAATGTTTAGCGACTGTCTGTCTTAAAGCATAGGCGGCGCTTAATGTTATCGATGAATGGTGCACGGGAAATGGGCTGCCAGGTACTCCTTTCAAAACTGATGTCGTTCTCTTCACGAGAAGGAAGAAAAATACTGCCAGGAATAAGCTGGTGCCAAAGGGCATTCCCATCCCGATATCCAAGAAAGTTGAGTACCTGAGGGTCATATTAGATAGCAAGCTTGTTTGGTCAAAGCGCTGTCAGCTTTCTGACAATGCAAAGGGGCTATTGGCAAAACATGTGGTTCACCGTCGGCAAAAACCCTCTGGATCTGCACGGCAATCATAAGATCGATAATCTCATAGGGATCGGTTCTCAGGTGGAACAGACTAAGACGCAAACACGTCGTAGCCTCTTTCACCAAACTCCAAAGAATGGTCTGAGCTGTACGAGGGCTTTAACGAAATATGCACCCCTGGACATATTTACATATGTATCAAAGAGAGTGCACCAAAGCCATGCCTAATCTCAAGAAAAATGTTTTTTGGTGCAATTCTCATTGGAATAACAATACGCTTGCAAGAGAAAATATTCTACGACCCGTGTCTCATGGATAGCCCTCTGACGCAATGGCACCTGTCATCCTATTCGTCTACAACTTCACAGTCGAATTTCTATGGCGTCAGAATTGGCTCTGGCCACATACTGAACATGGAACGGATTTGCCTTCGCATAGCCATGCACTAGGTTGTGAAGCATAGGTGGGAGGGTAAAAACATATGCGTTGGCAGTGACAGCCACGCGTTTGCAGTGACGCTGTTTTGTCAGAACCCCGCTGAAGAGAAGCACCATGAAAATTCGTTCAATGGTATGGCTGTTGTCGGGATTCGATCCCGTGTCATCGGCGTCAACGGCCAACACACTACCTACGGCGCTCTCCGGTTCGGGTTGTATACCGAATAATTTGACAATCATGCAAAAAAGAAACATCCCTAACAGGCAGAAAATCATGGATCTATGCATATGGTTCCAAAACTGAATAACAATCGCTACAGACCTCTCAATGCAAACCTGAAGAAGCGGCTATTGCATTCAGAGTCGGAGGCTTCTGCTATCTGTTGGAGCACTCAGAGGCAAAAATTGGTCCATTGTACTCCAGACAGACACCTTTCATAGATGTATGTATTTTCTCCGATTTAGAGGGAGAGAAATGAGAAGGAGCTTCAGTGATGTAGAGCTGAGATATTCGGCACACACCATGTCGGTCCCAAGGGCGCGCCACCGTGCGCGAGCAAAGGCGAGACAGTCGCAGAGAAAATGCTCTGCCGTGTCACCTTCCTCGCAACATGCAGCACAAGTTGGCGTCTCACTGATGCCAAGCAGTTTCTACCTGCTTAGCAAAAGTGTAACGGCCCGTAATGACTCCCACAAGTCTTCTACAGTCAATTCTTGCAGATATCAGGGAATACACGCTTTATCATCCTGCATCCTGGATAATCCCTCCATCTACGGTTATGTATATAAAGCATCCAATCGTTAATTTAGGAATCTACCGTGGGCGCAGGGGAACTTAGAACGGGATCAGGTCCTAAGAAACTCTCCTCTGAACCCATTCTAGCGAGTTAATCAGAGATCCCATTTTCTGGTATCCCAGAGTAACCTGGAACCCAAACAAGCCCTAGCGAATTTAGTCTACCGACTCTGTTCAAGAAGGTCTTGAGTTCATGCATTAATTTCGAGCTAGTTGAAGGGTTGGACACAGCTTTGTCTGCAGACTCATATGTTTTTTCACCTCCGCCTGTGCTACACAATATAGTGCATAGCAATTAGGATTGCGTATATCTCTGATTGAAAGACAGACGTATATTTTCCTTACGAGAAGTACAGTAGAATATTTTCGCGCCCAGAAAAGACCCCAGGTCAGGACCCAGACCCAAACCTTGAGCCATTTAGGGGTGGCCGTGGTGCAGTGGTTAACACCATCGACCGCCGAGCGGAAGGTCTTTGGTTCAAATTCGCTTCATAGCCAAGAAAAAGTAATTCCTATACGGACAAAAAGTATGCAACGCAGTTGTGAAAGGAAAGTGATCAGACATACTGCTGCAGGCATAACACTCACAGTACATATATGGTCAACTGAAAATTCATCCTCTGCGCCAAAGCCAGACGAGGCATGGCTTTCAGAGCACACTCTCTGATAAATACATACATATATCAAGGGTTGAAAGGGAAAGCCCTCGTACATATGAGACAAACCTTGCTGAGCTTAGTTAAAGAGGCTACGACGTGTTTGCGTGTTATCCTGTTCCACCAGAGAACCGACGAATACAAAGTTAGGTCTTATCATCGACATGTAGATCCAGAGGACCTTTGCCAAAAGTTCCCAGCATGTTTTGACCTTGCTATATAAGGTGACTCCCGGGTACTTAGCTTCCTTGGACACCGGTATGGGAGTGCCTTTTAGTACCAGCTGTACGTTTGCTCCTTCTCGTGAAGGAACGACATTGGTCATGTGAGGATTAACCGACAGCCCATTTCTTGCACACCAATTATTGATCACATGTAGATAGGGCCGCCTGTGCTTTGAGAGTGACAGCTGCTTAACATGAGCCGACAGAAATAATGACGACATCATCGGCATAGGCCTGGGCATAGACTCCAAAGACATTGAGAGCATCAAGCAGAGCGGATAACAGCGGACTCAGGATGCCGCCTTGCGGGCAGCCCTTGATTACGCCAGATTGAACACATTGGTCGAGGCCTGTATCAGCTGTCAATGTCCTGTGCACAAGCATTGCTTTGATCAAAGCATGTCTGGCAGCTTTACACATGCTGTCGAAAGTTGCGTTATCATAAGCTCCCTCAATGTCGACGAAAATACTCACTGTTACTTGTCACCTTATTTGCTCCTTCAGAATATACCATCATGCTCCTGTAGATATTCATGCGCATTTTTTTCTATCATTCCAGACACAAAGAATTTACCACAGCAGAGGAGTATGCCGACTATCTCCGGCAAATCACCACTTGAGATGACATCACATCGTAAACTCGTCTCAATATTTTAAGATAATTAAAATCAACATACCAAATACTTATATCCAAACAAAACACAAAAACGCAAAAAAAAAGAAAGAAAAGAAAACAATAACGACTGTGCCATAGTGTGAAAGCTAGGATGTGGATACAGGGAATATCTGTGAACCTAATATCAGCAAACAACCGCAAAACGAAACCAACAATACCAGCAATGGCATTTAGTAAATGATAAAGAAAAAAAAAAAAGGACTTTAATCACAATTAGGAAGGAGGACCCCCAGTCACCATCGTCCTCGTTCTCACCCTCGCCATAGGCTAGCTTCTGTTTACTCTCTGCTCTTTTCATTTTTTTTTTAATTAAAATGAAAGTTGTCGTCATCAAACATCATTTTCGCAAGACAAATAAAAAGGCTACCAACAGAGTCTCTTCATTATTTTTTTTTATACATATATACAATTTTGCTTTAATTTGAATCTTATGCTTAAATTTAAAACCATTCGTCGATGGTTTGTGTGCATTTAAAATTTATTCTCGAACCCACAAAATAAAACAGCATTTAAACAAATACCAAATAGAGCAAAAAAAAAACAAAAGTAAACATTTAAATAAATGAGCAAACAACTATATAAATCAATAAAAAATATAAACATAATTGAATAAGTTTTTTATACGTGAATACAGTTTTTAGTTAGTATACAAATGCAAAATAAAAATAAGAAAAATGAAAGAAATAAAAAAACTCAAAGCAAAAAATTAATTTCGAATATAAATATTTAAATTAGCAATTTAAACAAACTGTGTATTTATATTAAAATTAAATTAACATTAGACGTGAATTTACATCCTTAGTTGTGTAGAGACTAGACTAAACACACTGTTATATTGTACATGAATTTAAAAACGAAAATTCAAATGAAATCCAAAACATTTCATATTATTTTGATGAATGAAGATGTATCTAGTGTAACTGAAGACACATACTCATAATGTATAGATCATTTTGTGCATCGTTAAAATAAAATAAAAATTAAAATTAGTCGTAAGATTTTATGTTAATTAAAATATAAAACAAAGTTGAGTATGTTTAAAACAAAAAAAAAAAAACCAAATTGTATCTACGAGTACGGTTCATGTTTTTATTGTTCTTTGTTTTGTTTGAAAACAAATAATATGATATTAAATGTTAAAGTTCTGCAAAGTTACGAAATTACCCATTTTCTCAAAAGCGAACATAATAAAAATGAGAATGATTTGGAAAATAAGTTCATATCAATTTTTGGCATAGATTTTAGACTTTTATTCCCATATACCTATGGCCAAAAACTACTCTATTAATTTACCTCAGAATAGTAAATTAGTAAATTCAAAAACAACATTTTATTTTATAATAAAAATATAAAAATAAAATACTCAAAATACTAAAAATCCAAATGATGGCAAATGCGCATTCTTACACTGCCAAAAAGAAACAGTTCATAAACAAAAAACAGAAGAATTATTGAATTACAAAAAATATTAACATTTTCATTTAGAAAAAATAGTTAGATTGAAAAGAAAAAATAAAAAATAATTTTGTACATAAAAGGAAGAATTAATACTCGATTCCACTACTTTCAATTAAGATTTATTTTAACCTCAAATTGAATACATATTTTCTTTTTCTCCTCCTCATTCCCTAAAAAATACTTCAGCATTTTTGAAATTACTCTTTTGTTTTTTTTTTTTCGTTTGGATAAAACGAATTAAAATAATACGAATGGCAATAATATAATAAATTAGAGAGAACAAAAATACCGAACGATAAAAGTTAGAATTAAAACCAAGTCAATAATGTAAGATAATGTAATTCAGGACGAAAAAGTCAACTCATTTCACTTACGAATAAGTTTTTAATTGTAAAGATAAATAGGAACAAGAATAAGAAGATGTGGAGATTAAAATAAATAAATATAAGTGAAATTATCGCAAAAGCATTTTCATGTCTACTAACCACTTCTGCCGAAGTACTTGGCATCGTTTTGTTTTTCCTTTAACTCAGTTTGTTTGGCAGACAAACAAGGATTGCAACTTAAAATGTGTCTATAATGGAGATTCTTTCCTTTATATTTTGTGAAAATATGCATTAAAAGGGGAAGTACGAAATTTGAGAGGGACCTTCGGTCTCTTCAAGGGGCAGTTCTTTTAAATTGCACCTTGAATGCATACTATCCTTTCGAAACCTAAAAACTACTACCAACTACCTACTGAAGATATGTATATACCAAAAGCTCTTTTCTTCGCTCGAAAAAATTCTTATAAAGCACCGACATTGTTGGGTGGCATTCGATAAGCGGGACATTGAAAGGACCTACGTTAAAGCTTCAATCACAAGGAAGTTAAGAAAGAGCTTGAAAGTTTAATGGTAGAAGGACATTGAAAGCTTACATAAAGCGCGTGCAATTATTGGAAGGACACAAAAGCAAACTTTGCGGGTTTTTCCCGAAAGCTTGTACATATAATCCAGAACCAAACCGGAAACCAAGTTACTTTGCTCTCAATTTTGGCAGCACTTGATCTACCTGTACTAAAACCCTTATTAGGAATACACACCACTTGGCAAAGTGAAGCTTTTGAAACCAATACAGGGTGCTTTGGTTAAATTTTTCGACAAATGTATTGTTACGACATTAAATACCCACTTTGTATACGGTTCGTATCACTGGATTGCAATAAACTACAATTGTCTACGTTTTATTCGAATTAAAACACACACTTTTCTTATTTCTCCTCAGATCAACTATCTGAGTAGTTCACCACTTTTATTTATTGTTACACTTTATTACACACGCAAACCTTTTATTTTCACACTGGTTTATCGACCGAACAACTTGTCACACGCTATTCACTTCCGTAAACCGAATGAATGCCGAGGGCGAGCCTTCGCGCTAATAGAGCTCTCGGTCCACCTTCTCGAATGTTCGCCGTCGGAAGTTCCCCTACGGAAATCTCTAGAATGCTCTGACAAATAGCATTACGCCGTTGACAGTTGACATCATTTCAACTTACGCTTCGCCAGAGCATTCGAACTTCGACAGCGAAATTCGAACTTAACTGTCGGTTTGTGACTCCGCAGCAGTATGATAAAGAAAAGAAAGTATTTGTAGTCGTCATCTTATTTAGACTGGTTAATTAAGAAGCTAGATTAGCTGTCCAATTACTAATACTTCTTCGTCTTATGTGGCGCTACAGTCGGGGGTGGCCTCAACCAACAAGCCCCTCTAGCCAGCACGATCTTTTGCCATCTGCCTCCGATTGCGCACACCAACTTGGTTGCGATCCCTTTACACTTGTGTGTGCCTCAGTCTCGAGATTGTCAGCCTCAGATTCAAAGACTCTTCGGGCCCGAGCTGTCCTGTCCATACGGTCTACATGGCGTAGCCATCTTAAGCGTTATATCTGTAGACCCTTGACTAGGCGCATGCCGCATGACATTCCGTACAGTTCGTTGTTGAAACTTCTCCTCCAGATGGCTTCAACGCAAAGAGGACCAACAATCGCACGAAGATCTTTTCTCTCGAAAAGGCCACGAGCTTCCTCATTCGCTTTCAATAGGGTCCATGCCAAATACGTTTCTCGAGAGTGGGCTCTATTACTCAATTGCCTCTTGAACTCAAAGAAACAGCAACTGGCAAGAGTAATTCTGCGTTTGATTTAGGTACTGATGCTTGTGTCCCTATTTATTGTGGAGTCGAGGTAGACGAAGTCCTTTACTTTCTCAAGATGTTTGCTGCTTATTGTGACGCTCTGTCCGAGACGTCGATGTTGAATGTACTTCCTTGACGACATCATATAATGGGTCTTCGAATAGGGACTTCCGAACTTTGAAAGTTAATAGCAGTCATATTGTTGAAGCCATGTCTGTCAAATTGGCTGTCTTGTATTCAATCTATTTTGCAATCACCGTGGATAGATATAGTGTTCAATAATGGTGTTTTGTTCAGGCAACGTTGGGTCCACTGGTTCAGTAAACGATAGACCAACACCCGGACGTTGACGAAACGCAAGATCTGCGGAAAACATCGCCGCTGTCCGTGAGAGTGTGCAGGAGAATCCGAGTAAGTCTATTTCGCATCGTTCACAAGAACTCGGCCTTTCACAGACCACAACTTGGTGAATTTTGCATCGTGACTTGGGTCTGCACCCGTATACAATTCAACTGACCCAGGTGTTCAAGGTAAACGACCATAGACAACGACCTATGTTCGCTGAATGGACTCTGGAGCAGTTGGAAACTGACCCTAATTTTCATCGAAAAATCATCTTCAGCGATGATGACCATTTCTGGATAAATAGGCACGTCAACAAACAAAATTGTCGAACTTGGGAGATACTAGTCCACATGTGATCCAAGAGCATCCAATGCGTCCCGAAAAAGTCACGACATCGGTCCATACTTCTTTGAGAGCGATGTTTGCCAGGCCAGCACCCTCATCGGCGGGTGCTATAGGTCGTTGATACCAATTTCTTTTGATCTAAATTGGATAATATGTATGGACTCAAACGACATGTAGATTGAACAGGACGGCGCTACGTACCACAAGCTCACGCCACATTGGAAATTTTGCACGAGCTATTCGAGGCCACGGTTATCTCACGGGTCGGGATGTGAACTGGCAACCGAGATAGCTAGTGGGGTTTGACCCCAACAGACATTTTCTTGTGGGGTTTTCTCAAGTCGCGAGTCTATGCCAATAAGCCATCCAGCCAGCCATGCCAGCCATGCCATAGGTCAAATTCAGCCTGATTTAGCCGCAAGAGTCATGAAAAATTAGACATTCCGATGCGCGCGACCCAGAGAAGCTGCGGTGGACATTGTTGATGTTATATTCTATACAACAGGGGTGGCAAGCTTCTTGATAGTCGAAGCCATTTTTCAAAATTTGAAATGTTTCGCGAGCCGCAATTAAATACGTATTTAAAAAGTATGCAAAAAATGATGATGACGAAGAGAAGAGCAGCCTCGGAAATTGCCTACCCTGTTGTGCCAGGGCCCCATTCGGAGCCAGGCCTAAATGGTGGCAGTTTGCGAGCGTCTAGTGGCCGGTCTGTCCCGCTCGGCAGCCGGTCGGGCTTAGCCCGAAGAAGTCACGAGCAACCCGGCAGTGGCCTCGTGAGCCATTACGAAGGTGAGGGGGTTATCACGCCATGCACTAACCAGTGCGTGCGGGGAGTAAAGGGCAACAGACAACGGCATCGACTTAGGATGGGCACGTGGAACGTCTCATCGCTCACAGGGAAGTGTCACGAGCTGGTTGAGGAAGGTATCGGGTATCGGTTAGATATCGTAGGTATCTCTTCGACAAAGCAAAGAGGATATAAAACTGTGGACCTTTCGGACGGGTGGAAACTCTTCCTGTCGGGAGTTGCACCTCAAATGTCTGCACAGGTGGGAGTGAGGATACTCATAAGTCCCAGGCTGGCAGACAGCGTATTGGAGTGGATACCATTAGGAGGGAGAGTCGCGATCTTAAAACTCAAGTTTGAAAGATCAACTTTGGCTCTGGTGCAGGTGTATGCACCGAATCTAGTATGCGACTTTCCTGGATGAAATTGATGCGGCCCTTGATAGGGTGGTTGAGATGGATTCCTATATCCTGATGGATGACTTCAACGCCCACGTGGGTGTGGATGTAACGACACGGGTGAGTGTGATTGGGAAGAACGGTGATCCTCATCAAAACGCGAACGGAGAGAGGTTGTTGGATTTTTGCTGTGCAATTGGCATGTCAGTTATGAACACCTTCTTTCCGCACAAAGACATTCGTAAATATACGTGGTATCGTCGGAGTCTTCAACAGAAATCGTTGATAGATTTCTTTGTGGTACCATCGTGTGTAGAACGGATGGTTTGTGATGTTCGTGTGTTGAGAGGGGCTGAACTGTCAACTGATCATCACCTGGTGTTGTGTAAGCTGTATCTTACTGATAGAGTACCTCGTCTGCCAAGGCGGAAACCAAGAGTGGTTACACGCGTACGGTGGGAGAAACTACAGAGCAGTGAGGTGCGGCAACAATTCGCACGACACATATCCGAAAGGTTTGAGCAAATTCCAACTGTTCCATCGCATGTAGAGGAAGAATGGCGACTATTTTCAACAGCTGTCATTGCCTCTGCACGTGATGTTTGTGGAGAGAAGCGGCTTGGTGTGGCGGCTGATGGTGAGAAAAGAACTGCGTGGTTTAAAACACCCGGAGTTCAAGAAGCCATCAGAGAGAAGAAGGCCTACAGAGACTGGATTCTCTTGGGGGACTCTGCTTCTCGTGACCGATACACTGTGGCGCGAAGAACTTGCAAATTTGCTGTGCGAGCAGCGAAAGAGCAGTCCTGGAAGGAGTTCGGCGAGAAGTTGGAAGTCGACCATAGATCTGCGAAAAAGGTGTTCTGGCAAACCATTCGCCGGCTCAGTGGAAGGAAATTCAACATCATCGAAGGAGTTAAATCCAAAGATGGTGTGTTCCTTTCCAATGAGATGGACACTTTACGCAGATGGAGCGAGCACTTTTCGGAGCTGCTCAATCCCGAACAGGGCACTGAGGGGGATAGACCTATAGTCTTGAGTGGAGGAAGTCATTTTAGCGATTGAATCGCTAAAAGTTGGCAAATCCGCCGGTGTGGATGAAATTCGGCCAGAAATGCTTAAGGCAATGGGTAAAGAGGGAGTATTATGGCTCTCTCGTGTCATTAAGGTGGCCTGGGAATGCGGTGAGACACCTAGCGATTGGCAAACTGGGGCGGTTGTTCCTCTTTTCAAAAAGGGGGATAAAAAAGGGTGCTCCAACTATAGGGGCATATCTCTTTAAAGTGTCCCCGGTAAGGTCTACGCTAAGGTATTGGAGGCGCGTTCTAGAGCTGTGGTCGAATCCAGGATAGGGGATGAACAGTGCGGGTTTCGTCACGGCAGAAGTACAACCGACCAGCTTTTCACTCTAAGAATGGTACTCGAGAAGGCTTAGGAGTACGCCAAACCAATCTACAGCTGCTTTGTAGATTTGGAAAAGGCGTATGACCGAGTTCCTCAAGGTAAACTCTGGAGTGTTCTGCAGGAGTATGGGATTGATGGTCCTCTGTTGAGGGCCATTCAGTCTCTATACACAAACTGTAGCAGCTGCGCTCGGGTTAACGGTAGTAAATCAACACCTTTCACCGTGGGCGTTGGACTTCACCAAGGGTGCGTCTTGTCACCTCTCCTTTTCATTATATATATGGACTGGATGTTGCAGCGCAGTCGAGACGAGGAGTGTTTCACATTGGGAGATTTGAGGATAAGTCATCTTCTTTTTGCAGATGACTTAGTTGTCCTCACATCCTCCCAGATGGAACTTCAGCGCGCGCTAGATAGGTTTGTGGCCGTATGTGCTGATGCTGGAATGAGGTTTAACGTGGACAAATCCGAGAATATGGTTATTTCCAGAACACCTGTCCAATGCACTCTACATGTTAGTGGAGTCCCATTGAAGCAGGTGGAGAAGTTTAAGTATCTCGGGGTCTTCTTCACGAGTGATGGGATGAGTAATACTGAGCTTTCCTGCAGGATTGGCCAAGCTGGGTCAATTTCGAAACAGCTTGGAAGATCTGTAAACAGGAAGACTGAGCTTGGTGTCAAAGCCAAGTTAGCGGTTTTTAACTCAGTATTTGTTCCAACTCTCACCTATGGTCATGAAATTTGGGTATTGACCGAAAGAATAAGATCGCGAATACAAGCTGCCGAAATGAGATTTCTTCGTGCTGTTGTGGGAGTTACTCGCCGGGATAGGGTGAGAAACACGGCAGTGCGCGGGGAGCTTAATGTTGAGCAGCTGCTTCTCGGAACGGAAATGGCTATACTTCGATGGTTTGGTCACGTGAGACGAATGTCGCCATCATCACGACTTTCGAAGCGTGGCTTGAATGCAATACCATCAGGCAGGTGACCGCTTGGCAGACCCAGGACGAGGTGGTTGGACCAAGTCCAAAAACTTGCCTAGGTGCGCTTGGACATAGCTGCTGATGAGTTAGAGTCCATGGCGGAGGATCCAGTGGCCTGGAGATCCCGCGTGTGCGCATTATCCCCGCGACTCTGTTAGTGGAACATGCGGGCCACTGAAAATGTATGTATGTATGTATGTACGAAAGCACCGTGGCGCAGTGGGTAGTGTGTTGGCCTCTGACGCCGATGACACGGAATCGAATTCCGACACAGCCATGTCATCGAACGTGTTTTTCACGATTTTTCTCCTCAGCGGGGCTTTGACAAAACCCCCTGTAGTAAAATTGTCATGAAAAGATTCTCGAAATTCGCCGTTCGGAACCGGCAATAAACTGTAGGTCACTTTCACCTATGGAAAAATGAAATCACACACAACATGGGTGATTGAGAGAAGCTCGGCTCAGGTTCTTCATGGACTGTAACGCCAACATACATACATACATACATACACTGAACTTTTGGACAAGGTCACTGAACATTTAAACAAGGTCACTGACCTTTTAGACAAGGTCACTGACCTTTTCAACATGGTCACTGAACTTTTCAATAAGATCACTGACCTTTTGAACAAGGTCACTGAACTGGACGGGACTGGAAAGGACGGGACTGGACTGGACGGGACTGGACTTGACGGGTCTGTACTGGACTGGGCTGGACTGGACGGGACTGGGTTGGACGAGACTTGGCGGGACGGGACTGGACTGGACGCGACTGGATTGGACGGGACTGGGCTGGATGGGACTGGACAGGACTGGACTGGACGGGACTGGACCGAACGTTGCTGGCCTAGACCGGACTGGATGGGACTGGACGGGACTGGACTGGAATGGACGGGACTGGACTTGGCGGGACTGGACTGGGCCGGACTAGACGGGACTTGGAGGGAAGGGACTGGACTGGACGGGACTGGACTGGACAGGACTGGGCTAAGCGGGACTGGACTGGACTGGGCTGGACTGGACGGGACTCAACTGGACGGGAATGCACCGGACGGGACTGGATAGGACTGGCTTGGACGGGACTGGACTGGACGGAACTGGACTGGACTAGACCGGATTGGATGAGACCGGACGGTACTGGACTAAGCGAACCTGGGCCGAACTGGAGTGGAGAGGACTGGACCGGACGGGACTGGAATGGACGCGACTGGACTTAACGGGGCTGGCCCGGACTGGCCTGAACGGGACTTTACTTGACGGGACTGGACTGGACGGGACTGGGCTGGGCGGAGCTCAACCTGACGGGACTGGAAGAGACCAGACTGACGGGACTAAATTTGACGGGACTGGACTTGACGGGACTGGCACGGAGTCGAACGGGCTGGACTGGACGGGACTGGACTAGACGGGACTGGACGGGACTGGACGGGACTGGACTGGACGGGACTGAAGTGGACTGGCCCGTCAAGTCCAGTCCCGTCAAATTAAGTCCCATCAAGTATAGAGCCGTCCAGTCCCATCAAATCCAGCCCCGCCCAGTCCAGTCCCGTCCAGTCCAGCACCATCCAGTCCAATGCCGTCCAGTCCACTTCCGTCCAGTCCAGTCCCGCCTACTCCATTCCCGTCCACTCCAGTCCCAACTAGTCCAGCCTCATACAATCCGGTCCAGACCAGCTCCGTCCAGTCCAGTACAGTCCCGTCCAGCCCAGTCCAGTCCCGTCCAGTCCCGCCCAGTCCAGTCCCGTCCAGTCCAGTTCCGATCATTCCAGTCCCGTTAAGTCCCGTCCAGTCCCGCCGAGACCAGCCCCGTCCAGTTCAGTCCCGTCCAGTGCAGATCCGTCCAGACCAGTTTCGTACAGTCCAGCCCCGTCCATTCCAGTCCATCCAGTCCTGTAAAGTCCCGTCCAGTCCCGTCCAGACCCGCCCAGTCCCGTTCAGTTCAGTATCGTCCATACCAGTCCTGTGAAGTCCCGTCCAGTCCCGTCAAGACCAACCCCGTCCCGTCCAGTCCAGTCCTACCCATTCCAGCCCCATTCAGTTCAGTCCCGTCCAGTCCAGTTCCGTCGAGACCAATTTCGTCCAGACCAGTCCTACCCAGTCCAGTCCCGTCCAGTCCAGTCCCGTCCAATCCAGTCCCGTCCAATCCCGTCCAGACCAGCCCCGTCCAGCTAAGTCCCGCCCTTCCAGTTCCGTCCAGACCAGTTTCGTCCACTCACAGTTCTTGTCCAGTTCTCATAGTGTGCGGACGTGTTTTTTAACAAGCAACAGAACATCTCAGACTTAGTGATTTTCAAGTGCAAAGAATTTTTTACTATTAACTTCCCATTTTCGTCCTCTATTCCCTGTTTTTTCCATCTTTATCAACCATTTGATAATAAAACAACAGGGTTTGTAAATCTTTATTTTTTTGTTTTTTTATTATCAAGTTAAGTTTATATACATATACATATAACCGGTTCGAACTATACAACAATAATGGTCAGGTGTGGAAATTGTGAAGAAGACATCCTCAGCGAAGGCGATTGTGTCAGGTGCTTCGCATGCACCAGAAAATTGCACTTTGGCTGTACCACCATCACAGCCAGAACCTTCAGGGGAATGTCGACTGAGCAAAAGAAAACCTGGAAATGTCAATATTGCCGTTCGCGTCCCGCAACATCCGGTGATCAAGCCCCGCGAGAAGATGGATTTTCTGATGCAAACGAGCACAGAGCATCTTCAGATACCTTCAGCGCAGATGTCAAAAACGACATCCTCGAAATTAAAGAAACGCTGAAGAAATACCTAGGATCTGTGGAGTTTCTAACAAAGGGTTATAATGACGTGAAGGATACTATACGTAAAAACAATGAACTCCTACATACACTAACTGGTCAAATCAACGATTTAAAAACACAATGTGAACAGAAAGACTCGATCATTACAAACTTGCAAAAACAAATTAACAAATTGGAACAAGACAGTATCAGAAATAACATAGAAATTACAAATATTCCAATGAGCAAAGACGAGAATCTCTTGGACGTGATTAAAGATGTTGCAGATGCTATCGGTGCTGAAATAAAGCAAACTGATATTGAAAATGTCCATCGGGTAGTTGCAAAACAAACCCCAAAAAGCGCCAAAAATAATACTATCGCTCACGAATGCTATATGTAAAAAAAATATATTAAAAGCCGCTAAAACTCGAGGCCCAATGAAAGCACATAGTATTATAAAAAATCTAAACAGTCCCGATATCACCGAAAGCCGTAAAACCGAATTATTAAACAACAGAATCTATGTAAACAGTCAACTAACTGCAGCAAACAAACAGCTACTATGGCAAACGAAAACAAAGGCCAAAAGTGCAGGTTGGAAGTTTACATGGATTGGTAAAATTCTGGTTCGCAAAAACGAGGGTGCAACAGTTTTACGAATCACCGATACGGAAGATTTAAACAAATTATTATGATATTTGCACAAACTTCACGTCAAACACAACAAATAAAAATCAAAACGTCAATATGTTTGACTTAAACGAAAATGACAACTATGAAAATGAGTGTGTTCAATTCTCAAATGTTAATTATAAGTTATATGATACGTTCACCGACATAAATGTTAATGAACTAAAAAGCTTGAATTTTCTATGCCTGTATATGAACATAAGGTCCTTAAGAAAGAACTGGAATAATTTCGTATGTTGCATTAGTAACCTAATCAAATTTATAAAAATTATTATTTTAGTGGAAACAAATATTTTTGATGAAGAAAATGATCTCTATAAGCTTGATGATTTTAACGCAGAATTCTTAAACAGACCGAACAGAAATGGTGGTGGAATTGCGATATACGTCAGAAAAGAACTTCGGTATGAAAAAATTAAAGCTCAACCTACTAGCAATCTATCGACCACCAAAACTAAATGAGTGCCACTTTATAGAAGAATTTGAAATGCAAGTAAATTCTGTGAATGACAGTCATAATTTAGTTATTATAGGAGACATGAATATAGATGTGAGCAATGATGAAGATATTTATGCAGCAAGATACCTCGAAACCTTAAGTGGTAAAGGCCTGCAAAACGTTGTAGGCCAGTCCCGTCCAGTCCCGTCCAGTCCCATCCAGTCCTGTCCAGTCTCGTCCAGTCCCGTCCAGTCCCGTCCGGTCCCGTCCAGTCCCGTCCAGTCCCGTTAAGCCACGTCCAGTCCCGTCCAGTCCCGTCCGGTCCCGTCCAGTCCAGTCCAGTCCTGTCCAGTCCCGTCCAGTCCCGTCCAGTCCCGTCCAGTCCCGTCCAGTCCCATCCAGACCCGTCCAATACCGTCCAGTCCCGTCCAGTCCCGTCCAGTCCCGTCCGGTCCCGTCCAGTCCAGTCCAGTCCCGTCCAGTCCCGTCCAGTCCCATCCAGTCCCGTCCAGTCCAGTTCCGTCTAGTACAGTCCCGTCCAGGCCAGTCCGAGCCAGCCCAGTCCGTTCCAGTCCCGCCCGTTCCAGTCCCGCCCGTTCCAGTCCCGCCCGTTCCAGTCCCGTCCGTTCCATTCCCGTCCGTTCCAGTCCCGTCCGTTCCAGTCCCACCCGTTCAAGCCCCGTCCGTTCCACTCCCGTCCGTTCCAGTCCAGTCCTGTCCAGTCCCGTCCAGTCCCGTCCAGTCCCGTCCAGTTCCGTCCAGTCCCATCCAGTCCCGTCCAGTCCCGTCCAGTCCCGTCCAGTCCCATCCAGTCCCGTTAAGTAACGTCCAGTCCCGTCCAGTCCCGTCCAGTCCCGTCCAGTCCCATCCAGTCCTGTCCAGTCCCGTCCAGTCCAGCCCAGTCTAATCCGTGCTGGCCCGGTCAAGTCCAATCCCGTCCAGTCCAGTCCCGTCAAGTCCAGTCCCGTCCACTCCAGCTCTGTCCAGTCCGGCCCAGTCCAGTCCGTGCCAGCCCCGTCAAGTCCAGTCCCGTCCAGTCCAGTCCCGACCAGTCCGGTCCCGTCCAGTACAGTCCTGTCGAGTCCAGTCCCGTCTAATCCAGTTTCGTCCAGTCCAGCCCTTTCGAGTCCGTGCCAGTCCCATCAAATTGAGTCCCGTAAAGCCAAGCTCCGTCAAGTCTAGCCCCGTCCAGTCCAGTCCCGTCTAGTACAGTCCCGTCCAGGCCAGTCCGAGCCGGCCCCGTCAAGTCCGTCCAGTCCAGTCCTGTCCAGTCCCGTCCAGTCCCGTCCAGTCCCGTCCAGTCCCGTCCAGTCCCGTCCAGTCCCGTCCAGTCCCGTCCAGTCCCGTCCAGTCCCGTTAAGTCCCGTCCAGTCCCATGCAGTCCCGTCCATTTCGGTCCCGTCCAGTCCCGTCCAGTCCCGTCCAATCCCGTCCAGTCCCGTCCAGACCAGCCCCCTCCAGTTCAGTCCTGCCCAGTCCAGTCCTGTCCAGTCCCGTCAAGTCCGTCCAGTCCAGTCCTGTCCATTCCCGTCTAGTCCCGTCCTGTCCCATCAAGTCCCGTCCGTTTCGGTCCCGTCCAGTCCCATCCAGTCCTGTCCAGCCCCGTCCAGTCCAGTCCCGTCTAGTACAGTCCCGTCCAGGCCAGTCCGAGCCAGCCCCGTCAAGTCCGTCCAGTCCAGTCCTGTCCAGTCCCGTCCAGTCCCGTCCAGCCCCGTCCAGTCCCGTCCAGTCCCGTCCAGTCCCGTCCAGTCCCATCCAGTCCCGTCCAGTCTCGTCCAGTCCCGTCCAGTCCCGTCCGGTCCCGTCCAGTCCCGTCCAGTCCCGTTAAGCCACGTCCAGTCCCGTCCAGTCCCGTCCGGTCCCGTCCAGTCCAGTCCAGTCCTGTCCAGTCCCGTCCAGTCCCGTCCAGTCCCGTCCAGTCCCGTCCAGTCCCATCCAGACCCGTCCAGTCCCGTCCAGTCCCGTCCAGTCCCGTCCAGTCCCGTCCAGTCTCGTCCAGTCCCGTCCAGTCCCGTCCGGTCCCGTCCAGTCCCGTCCAGTCCCGTTAAGCCACGTCCAGTCCCGTCCAGTCCCGTCCGGTCCCGTCCAGTCCAGTCCAGTCCTGTCCAGTCCCGTCCAGTCCCGTCCAGTCCCGTCCAGTCCCGTCCAGTCCCATCCAGACCCGTCCAGTCCCGTCCAGTCCCGTCCAGTCCCGTCCAGTCCCGTCCAGTCCCGTCCGGTCCCGTCCAGTCCAGTCCAGTCCCGTCCAGTCCCGTCCAGTTCCGTCCAGTCCAGTCCCGTCCTGTTAAGTCCAGTCCAGGCCCGTGCAGCCCAGTCCCGTCCAGTCCAGTCCCGTCCAGTCCAGTCCCGCCCAGTCCAGTTCCGTCCAGTCCACTTCCGTCCGGTCCAGTCCCGTCCAGTACAGTCCCGACATGTCCAGTCTCGTCCAGTCCAGTCCTCTCCAGTACAGTCCCCTCCTATTCAGTCCAGCCCAGGTCCGTCGAGTCCAGTCGGGACCAGCCCCGTCAAGTCCAATTCAGTCCCGTCCATTTCGGTCCCGTCCAGTCCCGTCCAATCCCGTCCAGTCCCGTCCAGACCAGCCCCGTCCAGTTCAGTCCCATCCAGTCCAGTTCCGTCCAGTCCAATTTCGTCCAGTCCAATCCCGTCCTACCCAGTCCAGTGCCGTTCACGCCAGCCCTCTCCAGTCCAGTCCGGCCCACGTCCGTCCAGTCCAGTCCAGGCCAGCGCCGTCAAGAACAGTCCCGTCCAGTCCAGCCCAGTCTAATCCGTGCCGGCCCGGTCAAGTCCAATCCCGTCCAGTCCAGTCCCGTCAAGTCCAGTCCCGTCCACTCCAGTTCTGTCCAGTCTGGACCGGTCCAGTCCGTGCCAGCCCCGTCAAGTCCAGTCCCGTCCAGTCCAGTCCCGACCAGTCCGGTCCCGTCCAGTACAGTCCTGTCCAGTCCAGTCCGGGCCAAGACCGTCAAGTCCACCGATCTTTTAAGCAAGGTCACTGACCTTTTAGACAAGGTCACTGAACTTTTAGGCAAGGTCACTGAACTTTTAGACAAGGTCACTGAACTTTCAACAAGGTCACTGACCTTTTGAACAAGGTCACTGACCTATTAGACAAGGTCACCGACCTTTTCAACAAGGCCACTGAACTTTTAAACAAGGTCACTGACCTATTAGACAAGGTCACTGACCTTTTCAACAAGGTCACTGAACTTTTAAACAAGGTCACTGACCTTTTAGACAAGGTCACTGAACTTTTAGAGAAGGTCACTGAACTTTTCAACAAGGTCACTGACCTTTTCAACAAGGTCACTGACCTTCTAGACAAGGTCACAGGTTCATTGAACTTTCAAACAAGGTCACTTGGACGGGACTGGACGGGCCTGGACGGGACTGGACGGGACTGGACGGGACTGGACGGGACTGGACGGGACTGGACGGGACTGGACGGGACTGGACGGGACTGGACGGGACTGGACGGGACATGGCGGGACTGGACTGGGCAGGACTGGACCGGACGGGACGGGGCTGGTTTTGACGGGACTGGACGGGACTTCACAGGACTGGCATGGACGATACCGAACTGGACGGGACTGGACGGACTGGACGGGACTGGACGGGACCGGACGGGACTGGACGGGACTGGGCGGGACTGGACGGGACTGGACGGGACTGGACGGGACTGGACGGGACTGGACGGGACTGGACGGGACTGGACGGGACTGGACGGGACTGGACGGGACTGGACGGGACTGGACGGGACTGGACGGGACTGGACGGGACTGGACGGGACTGGACGGGACTGGACGGGACTGGACGGGACTGAACGGGAATGGACAGGACTGGACTGGACGGACTTGACGGGGCTGGCTCGGCCTGGCCTGGACGGGACTGGACTTGACGGAACTGGACTGGACGGAAATGGACTGAACGGGACTGCACTGGACGGGGCTGGCCTGGACGGGACTGGAACGGACGGGACTGGAACGGACGGGACTGGACTTGACGGGACTGGACTGGACGGGATTGGACTTGACCGGGCCAGCACGGATTAGACTGGGCTGGACTGGACGGGACTGGACTGGACGGGACTGTTCTTGACGGCGCTAGCCTGGACTGGACTGGACGGACCTGGGCCGGACTGGACTGGAGAGGACTGGTGTGAACGGCACTGGACTGGGTAGGACTGGACTGGATGGGATAGGACTGGACGGGACTGGATGGGACTGGACGGGACTTAACGGGACTGGACGGGACTGGACGGGACTGGACGGGACTGGGCGGGACTGGACGGGACTGGACGGGACTGGACGGGACTGGACGGGACTGGACGGGACTGGACGGGACTGGACGGGGCTGGCTCGGACAGGTCTGGACGGGACTGTACTAGACTGGACTGGACTGGACGGGGCTGGACGGAACTGGATGGGACTGGACGGGACTGGACGGGACTTGACGGGACTGGACGGGACTGGACGGGACTGGACGGGACTGGACGGGAATGGACAGGACTGGACTGGATGGATTTGACGGGGCTGGCCCGGACTGGCCTGGACGGGACTGTAACAGACGGGACTGGACTGGACGGGGCTTGCCTTGACGGAGCTAGGCTTTACGATACTTAACTTGATGGGGCTGGCACGGACTCGAACGGGCTGGACTGGACGGGACTGGATTAGACGGGACTGGAACGGACGGGACTGGAACGGACGGGACTGGACCGGACGGGGCTGGAACGGACGGGACTGGAACGGACGGGACTGGAACGGACGGGACTGGAACGGACGGGACTGGAACGGACGGGACAAGAACGGGCGGGACTGGAACGGACGGGACTGGAACGGACGGGATTGGACGGAACCGGACTGGATAGATGTTCGGGACTGGTGCGGACCGGATTGGATTTGACTGGACTGGTCGGGGCTCGACCTGACGGGACAGGACGGGACTAAACTTGACCGGACTTATTTTGACGGGCCTGGACTTGGCAGGACTGGAACGGACTCGACTGGGCTGGACTGGGCTGGACTGGCCTGGACTGGTCTGGACGGACCTGTGCCGGACTGGACTGAGCGGGGCTGGTCTGGACCGGATTGTATGGGACTGGACTGGGTGGGACTGGACTCGACTAGACTCGACGGGGCTGGCCTGTCCAGTCCCACCCGTTCCAGCCCCGTCCGTTCCAGTCCCGTCCGTTCCAGTCCCGTCCGTTCCAGTCCCGACCGTTCCAGTCCCATCCGTTCCAGTAGCGTCCGTTACAGTCCCGTCCGTTCCAGTCCCGTCCGTTCCAGTCCCGTCCGTTCCAGTCCCGTCCGTTCCAGTCCCGTCCGTTCCAGTCCCGTCCGTTCCTGTCCCGTCCGTTCCAGTCCCGTCCGTTCCAGTCCCGTCCGTTCCAGTCCCGTCCGTTCCAGTCCCGTCCGTTCCAGTCCCGTCCGTTCCAGTCCCATCCGTTCCAGTAGCGTCCGTTACAGTCCCGTCCGTTCCAGTCCCGTCCGTTCCAGTCCCGTCCGTTCCAGTCCCGTCCGTTCCAGTCCCGTCCGTTCCAGTCCCGTCCGTTACATTCCCGTCCGTTCCAGTCCCGTCCGTTCCAGTCCCGTCCGTTCCAGTCCCGTCCGTTCCAGTCCCGTCCGTTCCAGTCCCATCCGTTCCAGTAGCGTCCGTTACAGTCCCGTCCGTTCCAGTCCCGTCCGTTCCAGTAGCGTCCGTTACAGTCCCGTCCGTTCCAGTCCCGTCCGTTCCAGTCCCGTCCGTTCCAGTCCCGCCCGTTTCAGTCCCGCCCGTTCCTGTCCCGTCCGTTCCAGTCCCGTCCGTTCCAGTCCCGTCCGTTCCAGTCCCGTCCGTTCCAGTCCCGTCCGTTCCAGTCCCGTCCGTTCCAGTCCCATCCGTTCCAGTGGCGTCCGTTACAGTCCCGTCCGTTCCAGTCCCGTCCGTTCCAGTCCCGTCCGTTCCAGTCCCGTCCGTTCCAGTCCCGTCCGTTCCTGTCCCGTCCGTTCCAGTCCCGTCCGTTCCAGTCCCGTCCGTTCCAGTCCCGTCCGTTCCAGTCCCGTCCAGGCCAGCCCCGTCCAGTGCAGTCCCGTTCAGTCCATTTCCGTCCAGTCCAGTTCCATCAAGTCCAGTCCCGTCCAGTCCAGTCCTACCCACTCCAGCCCCGTTCAATTCAGTTCCGTCCAGTCCAGTTCCGTCGAGTCCAATTTCGTCCAGTCCAGTTCTACCCAGTCCAGTACCGTCCAGTCCAGTCCCGTCCGATCCAGTCCCGTCCAGTCCTGTCCAGTCCCGTCCAGTCCCGTCCAGTCCCGTCAAGTCCCGTCCAGTCCCGTCCAGTCCCATCCAGTCCCGTCCAGCCCCGTCCAGTCCAGTTCCGTCTAGTACAGTCCCGTCCAGGCCAGTCCGAGCCAGCCCAGTCCGTTCCACTCCCGTCCGTTCCAGTCCAGTCCTGTCCAGTCCCGTCCAGTCCGTCCAGTCCCGTCCAGTTCCGTCCAGTCCCATCCAGTCCCGTCCAGTCCCGTCCAGTCCCGTCCAGTCCCGTCCAGTCCCGTCCAGTCCCGTTAAGTCACGTCCAGTCCCGTCCAGTCCCGTCCAGTCCCATCCAGTCCTGTCCAGTCCCGTCCAGTCCCGTCCAGTCCAGCCCAGTCTAATCCGTGCTGGCCCGGTCAAGTCCAATCCCGTCCAGTCCAGTCCCGTCAAGTCCAGTCCCGTCCACTCCAGCTCTGTCCAGTCCGGCCCAGTCCAGTCCGTGCCAGCCCCGTCAAGTCCAGTCCCGTCCAGTCCAGTCTCGACCAGTCCGGTCCCGTCCAGTACAGTCCTGTCGAGTCCAGTCCCGTCTAATCCAGTTTCGTCCAGTCCAGCCCTTTCGAGTCCGTGCCAGTCCCATCAAATTGAGTCCCGTAAAGCCAAGCTCCGTCAAGTCTAGCCCCGTCCAGTCCAGTCCCGTCTAGTACAGTCCCGTCCAGGCCAGCCCGAGCCAGCCCCGTCAAGTCCGTCCAATCCAGTCCTGTCCAGTCCCGTCCAGTGCCGTCCAGTCCCGTCCAGTCCCGTCCAGCCCCGTCCAGTCCCGTCCAGTCCCGTCCAGTCCCGTCCAGTCCCGTCCAGTCCCGTCCAGTCCCGTCCAGTCCCGTCCAGTCCCGTCCAGTCCCGTCCAGTCCCGTCCAGTCCCGTCCAGTCCCGTCCAGTCCCGTCCAGTCCCGTCCAGTCCCGTCCAGTCCCGTCCAGTCCCGTCCGGTCCCGTCCAGTCCAGTCCCGTCCAGTTCCGTCCAGTCCAGTCCCGTCCTGTTAAGTCCAGTCCAGGCTCGTGCAGCCCAGTCCCGTCCAGTCCAGTCCCGCCCAGTCCAGTTCCGTCCAGTCCAATTCAGTCCCGTCCATTTCGGTCCCGTCCAGTCCCGTCCAATCCCGTCCAGTCCCGTCCAGACCAGCCCCGTCCAGTTCAGTCCCATCCAGTCCAGTTCCGTCCAGTCCAATTTCGTCCAGTCAAATCCCGTCCTACCCAGTCCAGTGCCGTTCACGCCAGCCCTCTCCAGTCCAGTCCGGCCCACGTCCGTCCAGTCCAGTCCAGGCCAGCGCCGTCAAGAACAGTCCCGTCCAGTCCCGTCCAGTCCCGTCCAGTCCCGTCCAGTCCCGTCCAGTCCCGTCTAGTCCCGTCCAGTCCCGTTAAGTCCCGTCCAGTTCCATCCAGTCCCGTCCATTTCGGTCCCGTCCAGTCCCGTCCAATCCCGTTAAGTCCCGTCCAGACCAGCCCCCTCCAGTTCAGTCCTGCCCAGTCCAGTCCTGTCCAGTCCCGTCAAGACCGTCCAGTCCAGTCCTGTCCATTCCCGTCTAGTCCCGTCCTGTCCCGTCAAGTCCCGTCCAGTCCCGTCCAGGCCCATCCAGTCCTGTCCAGCCTCGTCCAGTCCAGTCCCGTCTAGTACAGTCCCGTCCAGGCCAGTCCGAGCCAGCCCCGTCAAGTCCGTCCAGTCCAGTCCTGTCCAGTCCCGTCCAGTCCCGTCCAGTCCCGTCCAGTCCCGTCCAGTCCCGTCCAGTCCCGTCCAGTCCCGTCCAGTCCCGTCCAGTCCCATCCAGTCCCGTCCAGTCTCGTCCAGTCCCGTCCAGTCCCGTCCGGTCCCGTCCAGTCCCGTCCAGTCCCGTTAAGCCACGTCCAGTCCCGTCCAGTCCCGTCCGGTCCCGTCCAGTCCAGTCCAGTCCTGTCCAGTCCCGTCCAGTCCCGTCCAGTCCCGTCCAGTCCCGTCCAGTCCCATCCAGACCCGTCCAGTTGTTTTATTTGGTAGTATTACTTTATTTAATGTGTCTTCATTGAATGTTAGATTATGACTGACTGTGGCTGAGCGGCTCTCATTGATCGCTGCTCTACCATCTGCGTCAGCCATGTACATATGTGTTAGTTAGTACTCAAACATCCTTCCCTTAATTTCTTGTAAATACAATCTAAATTAAAATGTGAATGTACAATACTTCATTTCTTTTCTTAAACTAAAAGTTAAATTCATATTTGCTGAGTAACACTAGAAATTTGCTTAGAAGAATTCATTAAAAGTTAAATAAAGTTGATTAATATAAACAAAACGAAAAGCAACTTAGAATAGAATTCAAATAACTCTGTATCTCAAGTTAATCTCTATATATTCTTACGTGTAACGATAGGGTGCTCTAATACATCTTCCATATCTAGTTTTATAAATTTGCGTTTCGATGTGGTCATTTTTATTTGGCGATTGTTGCACACTTTTTTGGGATGTATCTGCTTTGAAATCATTATCATTTATCGCGAGAGAAGAACGACTGTCGACGATATTGCTTAAATTGTTACTTGTATTCCTAACACTTCTTCGAGCTTTAATATCAACAGAATTTTTCCGATAAATGTTCCCCTCTTCATCTTTTAACATGTATGACCTTGGACTATGGTGTTGTGAAATAATTTTTGCGGGATACCATCGGGAATTTTGCTTTTTAAAGTTTATATTTTGTTCTCTTTCAAAATCTGGACGAGCTTTTGCAGTTTTGTCGTAGTGTTTCCTAACATAATTCTGATAACTTTGAATTTTTTCGGGTATGTTTTTTATAACTTTGGGTTCTAATAATTTTTTATTTATTGGTAATATAGTCCTACAGCGTCTGCTAAACAAAATTTGAGATGGGGAAACTCCTAGAGCCCTTATTGGGGTGTTGCGATATTCAAGCAACGCTAGGTACAATTCTGTTCCCGATTCTTTTGACTTCTTTATCAAATTTTTTGCAATGCCTACAAATTTTTCAGCAAGCCCATTTGACTTTGGGTAATACGGGCTGCTGAATGCGATTTTGAAAAATAATTGTTTGGATAAATCGGAAAAGATTTGTGAATTAAAGGGACTGTTGTCGCAAACAATTTCTTCCGGAATGCCATGGACGCTAAATAAATATTTTAAATGTTTAATAATTTCATGCATGCTTTTATTTTTAAGTTCTAGTACTTCCAGCCATTTGGAAAAATAATCACCAATAATAAGATATGAGATACCTCCGTATTCCATTATGTCCATACCAATTTTTGAAAATCTGTATGGTGGGATGGGGTGGAAAATAATTGGTTCTTTTGTATTTTTCCTGCTATATTTATTACACACTTTACATGAAGATATGAAGTTTTCAATGTCGAGATTCATAGTTGGCCAGTATAACAAATCTTTAGCCCTTTGCTTTGTTTTTTGTATACCACAATGTGGTTGATGTAATGCATTTAACATTTCTTGTTTCAATGTACTTGGGATTATGATTCTATCTTCATAGAACAATATGTCATTTTCTAACGCAATCTCATTTCGAATCTTAAAATATGGTAGAAGAGTTGGTTGAATTTTAGATTTGTCGGTTGGCCATCCATTTTTACAATAGTAAATAATCTGTCTTAAATTGGTATCTAATTGGGATTCTTGTTTTATTTTCAATTGTTTGTTCTCGCTTACATTTACGGAATGAACGATTTCATTGAAATCATCGTCTTCATTGGTTGGAGCCAGTCTATCATACGATCTTGACAAATAGTCAGCAATGTGAAGATGTTTACCCGGTATGAACTCTAGATTCAGATTGTATTTAAGAAGTTTGAGTCTCATTCGCTGTAGTCGTGTGCTATACACTTTTGACAAGTCTTTTTTAAATATAGAGATTAGGGGCTTGTGGTCTGTCTGAACACATATCTCTCGGCCATAAATATAATAATGAAACTTGTTTGTTGCGAAAATAATACCTAAAAGTTCTTTTTCAATCTGAGAATAATTCTTCTCAGCATCACTCAAACTACGCGAGGCATAACTAACTGGTCCATTCTGTTGGAGTAAACATGCCCCTAAACCAGACTGTGAAGCATCAGTTTGTATTGTAACTTTGCTATTCTCATCAAATGATCTCAAAGTGGGAGCATTGCTAATCAATTTTTTAATGTTTTCAAATTCTTTCTCATGTATAGGTAACCATTCAAACTCTACCTCATTTTTCAATAATTCCCTCATATTTTTGCATTCATCAGATAATTTTGGAATAAAGCTTCGTAGATAATTAATCATTCCTAAGACAGACTGAAGTCCCTTTTTGTTTTTTGGAGGTTCTAAATTAACAATTGATCGGACTCTGTCCGGGTCTGCTGTACATCCTTGTTTTGAAAAAATATGGCCCATATATTTTACGCTATCAACTTTATATTGAAATTTTTCCCTATTAAACCTTATATTTAAATATCGTGCTCTTTCAAAAACATTTTTCAAATTTCTATCATGTTCTTCTGTCGTTCTTCCAAACACTAAAAAATCATCAATGTAAATAAATGTTCCCGGAAGGTCCCCGAATGCTCTAGTTGCATACTTTTGAAATACTTCAGGTGCGATTTTAATGCCAAATGGTAAGCGATTAAACTTGAAACACCCAAATGGAGTACTAAAAGTACATAAATGACTTGATGGCTCGTCTAACTTAATTTGCCAAAATCCCTGCTTCATATCTAAAACTGTAAAATGTTTCATATCTTTAAGTTTTGCTTTTAATTCATCCAACTTCGGTATAAGTTGACTATGTGTTACTAGAGCATTATTTAAATCCCTTGGATCCAAACACAACCTCAAATCTCCGTTTGGTTTTTCAACAATGATGAGGTTACTAACCCAATTTTTTGGATGTGGTACAGGCTCCAAGACCTTCATTTGAATTAAATCATCTAAATGTTTCTTCAATTTTTTCTCTAGGGCTAGAGGTATTCGCCGTGGTGGCTTAACTGTAGGAGAAATTCCAGGATATGTTGTTAAACGAAGTTCATTGGGAAATGAACCAAGCCCATTGAAAAGATCTTTGTATTCTCTTAAAACCCGACATTTTTCATTTTCGTATATAGAATCTAATTTTTTCATAAGCCCAAAGTCTCTACATGCTGGCAAGCCCAGAATAGGAACCGAATTGGTATCGACCACAACATAATCATGCGTTAAGCTTACATTATTTAAGCTACTCTTAAGTCTGACTACACCTTCTGGAATAAGTTTGTTTCCACCATAGGTCTCAATAATCAAGCGTGATGGTAACATTTTTTTATTCTGCTTGATAGAATTCAAAAATCTTAAAGGCAAAACATTTATGGAAGACCCGGTATCTATTTTAAATTTTATAAAAGTATTTTGGAAACACAAGTTTTCGAACCATTCACTAGTATTTAGATTAAAATTACCCTTCATGGAATGTAAATATAAGGTCTCAAAAGCAAAGTCATTACCTGTGTCGGTGTTAGTAGAATAAGAAACTTCTTTATTGTTCTCGTCCGGTTCATCCCCTTCATCATCACCTAAAGAAGTTCTAATTTCGTTAGTTCTGTATGTTTTATCTGATCGCCTTCTACTACAAGCCAAATAAAAATGACCACGTCGCTTACAAATGCTACACAGTTTGTTAAATGCTGGGCACCGGTTTTTAAAATGTACAGTTAAGCATTTATTACATCTTATTAACGCCGTAGAACCCATATCGCTAGAAAAATATGTATGATTATTGTTTTTATTTGAGTTGTTTATTTTCCTCTCAATATTATATGATATGTTCCTCCTTCCCATTCTCGTCCCCATTTCTGCTACAGTCTGACCAGCCAATCCCGTTTCTTCATGTACTTCCATTGACCTTGATCGCTCCAGTTCTGCTACTCTGCACATGTTTATTGCTGTCTCCATATCCAGGTCCGTTATATTCATTAATTTGTCACTTAAATCCAGTTGATTTAATCCCAAGATTACAAAATCTCTGATCATATTTTCTTTTTCTTCCTTAAATTCACATCCATCTGCCAAGCGCCGTAAATCAGTTAAAAATGAATCAAAATTTTCACCTTCTTTTTGTTTCCGCTTATAAAATTTCATTCGCTCATATATCACGTTCTTTTTGGGATTGCAATAGTTTGTAAATGCTTCTACGACATCCTCTAAAGTTGGATTATCTTTTTTCGAGATTTCCCATGTGTAGTATTTTTGGCGGGCATCTTGGCCTATTAAATTTAAGAGAATTGCAACTTTGGTTTGATTGGATTTTTTGTCTTTTTCCGATGCAGTCATAAAGGTGTTGAAATCTCTTAAAAATGTTTGCAAATTTCTTGCCATGTTTCCTTCAAAAAGAAGTGGTTCGGGTTTGTTGTAGTCCATGATTCCTCTATTTTAA
The DNA here is from genome assembly GCA_951905685.1 of Eumerus sabulonum. NCBI lineage: Eukaryota > Metazoa > Arthropoda > Insecta > Diptera > Syrphidae > Eumerus > Eumerus sabulonum. Next base: position 21,058,014 of record OX645061.1, on the reverse strand, counting down.
TATGTTCCGTTTTGTTTGTCTTCGTTTTGTTTCGGCTACCCTGGTCTTTTCCCTCTTGATGTTTTAGTTAATTTTTTTTTTTTTTTTTTTTTTTTTTGTTATTCACTTTTTTTCAACTAGTTTCGGCTGCGCCATGTTTTATTTGGTAGTATTACTTTATTTAATGTGTCTTCATTGAATGTTAGATTATGACTGACTGTGGCTGAGCGGCTCTCATTGATCGCTGCTCTACCATCTGCGTCAGCCATGTACATATGTGTTAGTTAGTACTCAAACACCAGTCCCGTCCAGTCCCGTCCAGTCCCGTCCAGTCCCGTCCAGTCCCGTCCAGTCCCGTCCAGTCCCGTCCGGTCCCGTCCAGTCCAGTCCCGTCCAGTCCCGTCCAGTTCCGTCCAGTCTAGTCCCGTCCTGTTAAGTCCAGTCCAGGCCCGTGCAGCCCAGTCCCGTCCAGTCCAGTCCCGCCCAGTCCAGTTCCGTCCAGTCCAATTCAGTCCCGTCCATTTCGGTCCCGTCCAGTCCCGTCCAATCCCGTCCAGTCCCGTCCAGACCAGCCCCGTCCAGTTCAGTCCCATCCAGTCCAGTTCCGTCCAGTCCAATTTCGTCCAGTCAAATCCCGTCCTACCCAGTCCAGTGCCGTTCACGCCAGCTCTCTCCAGTCCAGTCCGGCCCACGTCCGTCCAGTCCAGTCCAGGCCAGCGCCGTCAAGAACAGTCCCGTCCAGTCCAGTCCCGTCCAGTCCAGCCCAGTCTAATCCGTGTCGGCCCGGTCAAGTCCAATCCCGTCCAGTCCAGTCCCGTCAAGTCCAGTCCCGTCCACTCCAGTTCTGTCCAGTCCGGACCGGTCCAGTCCGTGCCAGCCCCGTCAAGTCCAGTCCCGTCCAGTCCAGTCCCGACCAGTCCGGTCCCGTCCAGTACAGTCCTGTCCAGTCCAGTCCGGGCCAAGACCGTCAAGTCCACCGATCTTTTAAGCAAGGTCACTGACATTTTAGACAAGGTCACTGAACTTTCAACAAGGTCACTGACCTTTTGAACAAGGTCACTGACCTATTAGACAAGGTCACTGACCTTTTCAACAAGGTCACTGAACTTTTAAACAAGGTCACTGACCTTTTAGACAAGGTCACTGAACTTTTCAACAAGGTCACTGACCTTTTCAACAAGGTCACTGACCTTTTCAACAAGGTCACTGACCTTTTCAACAAGGTCACTGACCTTTTCAACAAGGTCACTGACCTTTTCAACAAGGTCACTGACCTTTTCAACAAGGTCACTGGCCTTTCCAACAAGGTCACTGACCTTTTCAACAAGGTCACTGACATTTTCAACAAGGTCACTGACCTTTTCAACAAGGTCACTGAACTTTTAAACAAGGTCACTGACCTTTTAGACAAGGTCACTGAACTTTTAGAGAAGGTCACTGAACTTTTCAACAAGGTCACTGACCTTTTCAACAAGGTCACTGACCTTTTCAACAAGGTAACTGACCTTTCGAACAAGGTCACTGACCTTTTCAACAAGGTCACTGACCTTTTCAACAAGGTCACTGACCTTTCGAACAAGGTCACTGACCTTTTCAACAAGGTCACTGACCTTCTAGACAAGGTCACAGGTTCATTGAACTTTCAAACAAGGTCACTTGGACGGGACTGGACGGGACTGGACGGGACTGGACGGGACTGGACGGGACTGGACGGAACTGGACGGGACTGGACGGGACTGGACGGGACTGGACGGGACTGAACGGGACTGGACGGGACTGGACGGGACTGGACGGGACTGGACGGGACTGGACGGGACTGGATGGGACTGGACGGGACTGGACGGGACTTGACGGGACTGGACGGGACTGGACGGGACTGGACGGGACTGGACGGGACTGGACGGGAATGGACAGGACTGGACTGGACGGATTTGACGGGGCTGGCTCGGACTGGCCTGGACGGGACTGTACTAGACGGGACTGGACTGGACGGGGCTAGCCTTGACGGAGCTAGGCTTTACGGGACTTAATTTGATGGGACTGGCACGGACTCGAACGGGCTGGACTGGACGGGACTGGATTAGACGGGACTGGACTCGACAGGACTGTACTGGACGGGACCGGACTGGTCGGGACTGGACTGGACGGGACTGGACTTGACGGGGCTGGCACGGACTGGACTGGGCCGGACTGGACAGAGCTGGAGTGGACGGGACTGGACTTGACGGGACTGGACTTGACCGGGCCAGCACGGATTAGACTGGGCTGGACTGGACGGGACTGGACGGGACTGGACAGGACTGGATGGGACTGGACGGGACTGGACGGGACTGGACGTGACTTAACGGGACTGGACGGGAGTGGACGGGACTGGACGGGACTGGACGGGACTGGATGGGACTGGACGGGACTGGACGGGACTGGATGGGACTGGACGGGACTGGACGGGACTTGACGGGACTGGACGGGACTGGACAGGACTGGACGGGACTGGATCGGACGGGACTGGACTGGACGGTACTGGACTGGGTAGGACTGGACTGGACGAAATTGGACTCGACGGAACTGGACTGGACGGGACTGAATTGAACGGGGCTGGACTGAGTAGGACTGGACTGGACGGGACGGGGTTGGTCTTGACGGGACTGGACGGAACCTCACAGGACTGGTATGGACGATACTGAACTGAGCGGGACTGGGCGGGACTGGGAGGGACTGGACGGGACTGGACGGGACTGGACAGGACTGGATGGGACTGGACGGGACTGGACGGGACTGGACGGGACTGGACGGGACTGGACGGGACTGGACGGGACTGGACGGGACTGGACGGGACTGGACAGGACTGGACTGGAACGGACGGAAATGGAAGGGACGGGAACGGAACGGACGGTGCTGGAACGGGTGGGACTGGAACGGAGGGGACTGGAACGGACGGGGCTGGAACGGGTGGGACTGGAACGGAAGGGACTGGAACGGACGGGAATGGAACGGACGAGAATGGAACGGGCGGGACTGGAACGGGCGGGACTGGAACGGGCGGGACTGGAACGGGCGGGACGTGAACGGACGGAAATGGAACGGACGGGAACGGAACGGACGGTGCTGGAACGGGTGGGACTGGGACGGAGGGGACTGGAACGGACGGGGCTGGAACGGGTGGGACTGGAACGGAAGGGACTTAAACGGACGGGAATGGAACGGACGGGAATGGAACGGGCGGGACTGGAACGGACGGGGCTGGAACGGGTGGGACTGGAACGGAAGGGACTGGAACGGACGGGAATGGAACGGACGAGACTGGAACGGGCGGGACTGGAACGGAGGGGACTGGAACGGACGGGGCTGGAACGGGTGGGACTGGAACGGAAGGGAATGGAACGGGCGGGACAAGAACGGGCGGGACTGGAACGGACGGGAATGGAACGGACGGGACTGGAACGGGCGGGACTGGAACGGACGGGACTGGAACGGACGGGACTTGACAGGCCAGCCCCGTCGAGTCTAGTCGAGTCCAGTCGCACCCAGTCCAGTCCCATACAATGCGGTCCAGACAAGCCCCGCTCAGTCCAGTCCGGCACAGGTCCGTCCAGACCAGTCCAGTCCCGTCCAGTCCCGTCCAGTCCCGTCCAGTCCCGTCCAGTCCCGTCCAGTCCCGTCCAGTCCCGTCCAGTCCCGTCCAGTCCCGTTAAGTCACGTCCAGTCCCGTCCAGTCCCATCCAGTCCTGTCCAGTCCCGTCCAGGCCAGCCCCGTCCAGTGCAGTCCCGTTCAGTCCATTTCCGTCCAGTCCAGTTCCATCAAGTCCAGTCCCGTCCAGTCCAGTCCTACCCAGTCCAGCCCCGTTCAATTCAGTCCCGTCCAGTCCAGTTCCGTCGAGTCCAATTTCGTCCAGTCCAGTTCTACCCAGTCCAGTACCGTCCAGTCCAGTCCCGTCCGATCCAGTCCCGTCCAGTCCTGTCCAGTCCCGTCCAGTCCCGTCCAGTCCCGTCAAGTCCCGTCCAGTCCCATCCAGTCCCATCCAGTCCCGTCCAGCCCCGTCCAGTCCAGTTCCGTCTAGTACAGTCCCGTCCAGGCCAGTCCGAGCCAGCCCAGTCCGTTCCAGGCCCGCCCGTTCCAGTCCCGTCCGTTCCATTCCCGTCCGTTCCAGTCCCCTCCGTTCCAGTCCCACCCGTTCCAGCACCGTCCGTTCCGTTCCCGTCCCTTCCATTTCCGTCCGTTCCAGTCCAGTCCTGTCCAGTCCCGTCCAGTCCCGTCCAGTCCCGTCCAGTCCCGTCCAGTCCCGTCCAGTCCCGTCCAGTCGCGTCCAGTTCCGTCCAGTCCCATCCAGTCCCGTCCAGTCCCGTCCAGTCCCGTCCAGTCCCGTCCAGTCCCGTCCAGTCCCGTCCAGTCCCGTTAAGTCACGTCCAGTCCCGTCCAGTCCCGTCCAGTCCCATCCAGTCCTGTCCAGTCCCGTTCAAGCCCCGTCCGTTCCACTCCCGTCCGTTCCAGTCCAGTCCTGTCCAGTCCCGTCCAGTCCCGTCCAGTCGCGTCCAGTTCCGTCCAGTCCCATCCAGTCCCGTCCAGTCCCGTCCAGTCCCGTCCAGTCCCGTCCAGTCCCGTCCAGTCCCGTCCAGTCCCGTTAAGTCACGTCCAGTCCCGTCCAGTCCCGTCCAGTCCCATCCAGTCCTGTCCAGTCCCGTCCAGTCCCGTCCAGTCCAGCCCAGTCTAATCCGTGCTGGCCCGGTCAAGTCCAATCCCGTCCAGTCCAGTCCCGTCAAGTCCAGTCCCGTCCACTCCAGCTCTGTCCAGTCCGGCCCAGTCCAGTCCGTGCCAGCCCCGTCAAGTCCAGTCCCGTCCAGTCCAGTCCCGACCAGTCCGGTCCCGTCCAGTACAGTCCTGTCGAGTCCAGTCCCGTCTAATCCAGTTTCGTCCAGTCCAGCCCTTTCGAGTCCGTGCCAGTCCCATCAAATTGAGTCCCGTAAAGCCAAGCTCCGTCAAGTCTAGCCCCGTCCAGTCCAGTCCCGTCTAGTACAGTCCCGTCCAGGCCAGTCCGAGCCAGCCCCGTCAAGTCCGTCCAGTCCAGTCCTGTCCAGTCCCGTCCAGTGCCGTCCAGTCCCGTCCAGTCCCGTCCAGCCCCGTCCAGTCCCGTCCAGTCCCGTCCAGTCCCGTCCAGTCCCGTCCAGTCCCGTCCAGTCCCGTCCAGTCCCGTCCAGTCCCGTCCAGTCCCGTCCAGTCCCGTCCAGTCCCGTCCAGTCCCGTCCAGTCCCGTCCAGTCCCGTCCAGTCCCGTCCAGTCCCGTCCAGTCCCGTCCAGTCCCGTCCAGTCCCGTCTAGTCCCGTCCAGTCCCGTTAAGTCCCGTCCAGTTCCATCCAGTCCCGTCCATTTCGGTCCCGTCCAGTCCCGTCCAATCCCGTTAAGTCCCGTCCAATCCCGTTAAGTCCCGTCCAGACCAGCCCCCTCCAGTTCAGTCCTGCCCAGTCCAGTCCTGTCCAGTCCCGTCAAGACCGTCCAGTCCAGTCCTGTCCATTCCCGTCTAGTCCCGTCCTGTCCCGTCAAGTCCCGTCCAGTCCCGTCCAGGCCCATCCAGTCCTGTCCAGCCTCGTCCAGTCCAGTCCCGTCTAGTACAGTCCCGTCCAGGCCAGTCCGAGCCAGCCCCGTCAAGTCCGTCCAGTCCAGTCCTGTCCAGTCCCGTCCAGTCCCGTCCAGTCCCGTCCAGTCCCGTCCAGTCCCGCTCAGTCCCGTCCAGTCCCGTCCAGTCCCATCCAGTCCCGTCCAGTCTCGTCCAGTCCCGTCCAGTCCCGTCCGGTCCCGTCCAGTCCCGTCCAGTCCCGTTAAGCCACGTCCAGTCCCGTCCAGTTCCGTCCGGTCCCGTCCAGTCCAGTCCAGTCCTGTCCAGTCCCGTCCAGTCCCGTCCAGTCCCGTCCAGTCCCGTCCAGTCCCATCCAGACCCGTCCAGTCCCGTCCAGTCCCGTCCAGTCCCGTCCAGTCCCGTCCAGTCCCGTCCAGTCCCGTCCGGTCCCGTCCAGTCCAGTCCCGTCCAGTCCCGTCCAGTTCCGTCCAGTCCAGTCCCGTCCTGTTAAGTCCAGTCCAGGCCCGTGCAGCCCAGTCCCGTCCAGTCCAGTCCCGCCCAGTCCAGTTCCGTCCAGTCCAATTCAGTCCCGTCCATTTCGGTCCCGTCCAGTCCCGTCCAATCCCGTCCAGTCCCGTCCAGACCAGCCCCGTCCAGTTCAGTCCCATCCAGTCCAGTTCCGTCCAGTCCAATTTCGTCCAGTCAAATCCCGTCCTACCCAGTCCAGTGCCGTTCACGCCAGCCCTCTCCAGTCCAGTCCGGCCCACGTCCGTCCAGTCCAGTCCAGGCCAGCGCCGTCAAGAATAGTCCCGTCCAGTCCAGTCCCGTCCAGTCCAGCCCAGTCTAATCCGTGACGGCCCGGTCAAGTCCAATCCCGTCCAGTCCAGTCCCGTCAAGTCCAGTCCCGTCCACTCCAGTTCTGTCCAGTCCGGACCGGTCCAGTCCGTGCCGGTCCCGTCCAGTCCCGTCCAGTCTCGTCCAGTCCCGTCCAATCCCGCCCGGTCCCGTCCAGTCCCGTCCAGTCCCTTTAAGCCACGTCCAGTCCCGTCCGGTCCCGTCCAGTCCAGTCCAGTCCTGTCCAGTCCCGTCCAGTCCCGTCCAGTCCCGTCCAGTCCCGTCCAGTCCCTCCCAGACCCGTCCAGTCCCGTCCAGTCCCGTCCAGTCCCGTCCGGTCCCGTCCAGTCCAGTCCCGTCCAGTCCCGTCCAGTTCCGTCCAGTCCAGTCCCGTCCTGTTAAGTCCAGTCCAGGCCCGTGCAGCCCAGTCCCGTCCAGTCCAGTCCCGCCTAGTCCAGTTCCGTCCAGTCCAATTCAGTCCCGTCCATTTCGGTCCCGTCCAGTCCCGTCCAATCCCGTCCAGTCCCGTCCAGACCAGCCCCGTCCAGTTCAGTCCCATCCAGTCCAGTTCCGTCCAGTCAAATCCCGTCCTACCCAGTCCAGTGCCGTTCACGCCAGCCCTCTCCAGTCCAGTCCGGCCCACGTCCGTCCAGTCCAGTCCAGGCCAGCGCCGTCAAGAACAGTCCCGTCCAGTCCAGTCCCGTCCAGTCCAGCCCAGTCTAATCCGTGCCGGCCCGGTCAAGTCCAATCCCGTCCAGTCCAGTCCCGTCAAGTCCAGTCCCGTCCACTCCAGTTCTGTCCAGTCCGGACCGGTCCAGTCCGTGCCAGCCCCGTCAAGTCCAGTCCCGTCCAGTCCAGTCCCGACCAGTCCGGTCCCGTCCAGTACAGTCCTGTCCAGTCCAGTCCGGGCCAAGACCGTCAAGTCCACCGATCTTTTAAGCAAGGTCACTGACATTTTAGACAAGGTCACTGCACTTTCAACAAGGTCACTGACCTTTTGAACAAGGTCACTGACCTATTAGACAAGGTCACCGACCTTTTCAACAAGGCCACTGAACTTTTAAACAAGGTCACTGACCTATTAGACAAGGTCACTGACCTTTTCAACAAGGTCACTGAACTTTTAAACAAGGTCACTGACCTTTTAGACAAGGTCACTGAACTTTTCAACAAGGTCACTGACCTTTTCAACAAGGTCACTGACCTTTTCAACAAGGTCACTGACCTTTTCAACAAGGTCACTGACCTTTTCAACAAGGTCACTGGCCTTTCCAACAAGGTCACTGACATTTTCAACAAGGTCACTGACCTTTTCAACAAGGTCACTGACCTTTTCAACAAGGTCACTGAACTTTTAAACAAGGTCACTGACCTTTTAGACAAGGTCACTGAACTTTTAGAGAAGGTCACTGAACTTTTCAACAAGGTCACTGACCTTTTCAACAAGGTCACTGACCTTTTCAACAAGGTAACTGACCTTTCGAACAAGGTCACTGACCTTTTCAACAAGGTCACTGACCTTTTCAACAAGGTCACTGACCTTTCGAACAAGGTCACTGACCTTTTCAACAAGGTCACTGACCTTCTAGACAAGGTCACAGGTTCATTGAACTTTCAAACAAGGTCACTTGGACGGGACTGGACGGGACTGGACGGGACTGGACGGGACTGGACGGGACTGGACGGGACTGGACGGGACTGGACGGGACTGGACGGGACTGGACGGGACTGGACGGGACTGGACGGGACTGGACAGGACTGGACTGGGCAGGACTGGACCGGACGGGACGGGGCTGGTTTTGACGGGACTGGACGGGACTTCACAGGACTGGCATGGACGATACCGAACTGGACGGGACTGGACGGACTGGACGGGACTGGACGGGACCGGACGGGACTGGACAGGACTGGGCGGGACTGGACGGGACTGGACGGGACTGGACGGGACTGGACGGGACTGGACGGGACTGGACGGGACTGGACAGGACTGGACGGGACTGGACGGGACTGGACGGGACTGGACGGGACTGGACGGGAATGGACAGGACTGGACTGGACGGACTTGACGGGGCTGGCTCGGACTGGCCTGGACGGGACTGGACTTGACGGAACTGGACTGGACGGAAATGGACTGAACGGGATTGCACTGGACGGGGCTGGCCTGGACGGGACTGGAACGGACGGGACTGGAACGGACGGGACTGGACTTGACGGGACTGGACTGGACGGGATTGGACTTGACCGGGCCAGCACGGATTAGACTGGGCTGGACTGGACGGGACTGGACTGGACGGGACTGTTCTTGACGGCGCTAGCCTGGACTGGACTGGACGGACCTGGGCCGGACTGGACTGGAGAGGACTGGTGTGAACGGCACTGGACTGGGTAGGACTGGAATGGATGGGATAGGACTGGACGGGACTGGATGGGACTGGACGGGACTTAACGGGACTGGACGGGACTGGACGGGACTGGACGGGACTGGACGGGACTGGACGGGACTGGACGGGACTGGACGGGACTGGACGGGACTGGACAGGACTGGACGGGACTGGACGAGACTGGATGGGACTATACGGGACTGGACGGGACTGGACGGGGCTGGCTCGGACAGGCCTGGACGGGACTGTACCAGACGGGACTGGACTGGACGGGGCTGGACGGGACTGGATGGGACTGGACGGGACTGGACGGGACTTGACGGGACTGGACGGGACTGGACGGGACTGGACGGGACTGGACGGGACTGGACGGAAATGGACAGGACTGAACTGGACGGATTTGACGGGGCTGGCTCGGACTGGCCTGGACGGGACTGTACTAGACGGGACTATACTGGACGGGGCTAGCCTTGACGGAGCTAGGCTTTACGGGACTTAATTTGATGGGACCGGCACGGACTCGAACGGGCTGGACTGGACGGGACTGGATTAGACGGGACTGGACTCGACAGGACTGTACTGGACGGGACCGGACTGGTCGGGACTGGACTGGACGGGACTGGACTTGACGGGGCTGGCACGGACTGGACTGGGCCGGACTGGACAGAGCTGGAGTGGACGGGACTGGACTTGACCGGGCCAGCACGGATTAGACTGGGCTGGACTGGACGGGACTGGACGGGACTGGACAGGACTGGATGGGACTGGACGGGACTGGACGGGAATGGACGTGACTTAACGGGACTGGACGGGAGTGGACGGGACTGGACGGGACTGGACGGGACTGGATGGGACTGGACGGGACTGGACGGGACTGGATGGGACTGGACGGGACTGGACGGGACTTGACGGGACTGGACGGGACTGGACGGGACTGGACAGGACTGGACGGGACTGGATCGGACGGGACTGGACTGGACGGTACTGGACTGGGTAGGACTGGACTGGACGAAATTGGACTCGACGGAACTGGACTGGACGGGACTGAATTGAACGGGGCTGGACTGAGTAGGACTGGACTGGACGGGACGGGGTTGGTCTTGACGGGACTGGACGGGACCTCACAGGACTGGTATGGACGATACTGAACTGAGCGGGACTGGGCGGGACTGGGAGGGACTGGACGGGACTGGACGGGACTGGACAGGACTGGATGGGACTGGACGGGACTGGACGGGACTGGACGGGACTGGACGGGACTGGACGGGACTGGACGGGACTGGACGGGACTGGACGGGACTGGACGGGACTGGACGGGACTGGACGGGACTGGACAGGACTGGACTGGAACGGACGGAAATGGAACGGACGGGAACGGAACGGACGGTGCTGGAACGGGTGGGACTGGAACGGAGGGGACTGGAACGGACGGGGCTGGAACGGGTGGGACTGGAACGGAAGGGACTGGAGCGGACGGGAATGGAACGGACGGGAATGAAACGGGCGGGACTGGAACGGGCGGGACTGGAACGGGCGGGACTGGAACGGACGGGACGTGAACGGACGGAAATGGAACGGACGGGAACGCAACGGACGGTGCTGGAACGGGTGGGACTGGGACGGAGGGGACTGGAACAGACGGGGCTGGAACGGGTGGGACTGGAACGGAAGGGACTTGAACGGACGGGAATGGAACGGACGGGAATGGAACGGGCGGGACTGGAACGGACGGGGCTGGAACGGGTGGGACTGGAACGGAAGGGACTGGAACGGACGGGAATGGAACGGACGAGACTGGAACGGGCGGGACTGGAACGGAGGGGACTGGAACGGACGGGGCTGGAACGGGTGGGACTGGAACGGAAGGGACTGGAACGGACGGGAATGGAACGGACGGGAATGGAACGGGCGGGACTGGAACGGGCGGGACTGGAACGGACGGGACTGGAACGGACGGGAATGGAACGGACGGGACTGGAACGGGCGGGACTGGAACGGGCGGGACTGGAACGGACGGGACTGGACAGGCCAGCCCCGTCGAGTCTAGTCGAGTCCAGTCGCACCCAGTCCAGTCCCATACAATGCGGTCCAGACAAGCCCCGCTCAGTCCAGTCCGGCACAGGTCCGTCCAGACCAGTCCAGTCCCGTCCAGTCCCGTCCAGTCCCGTCCAGTCCCGTCCAGGCCCATCCAGTCCTGTCTAGCCCCGTCCAGTCCAGTCCCGTCTAGTACAGTCCCGTCCAGGCCAGTCCGAGCCAGCCCCGTCAAGTACGTCCAGTCCAGTCCTGTCCAGTCCCGTCCAGTCCCGTCCAGTCCCGTCCAGTCCCGTCCAGTCCCGTCGAGTCCCGTCCAGTCCCGTCCAGTCCCATCCAGTCCCGTCCAGTCTCGTCCAGTCCCGTCCAGTCCCGCCCGGTCCCGTCCAGTCCCGTCCAGTCCCTTTAAGCCACGTCCAGTCCCGTCCGGTCCCGTCCAGTCCAGTCCAGTCCTGTCCAGTCCCGTCCAGTCCCGTCCAGTCCCGTCCAGTCCCGTCCAGTCCCTCCCAGACCCGTCCAGTCCCGTCCAGTCCCGTCCAGTCCCGTCCGGTCCCGTCCAGTCCAGTCCCGTCCAGTCCCGTCCAGTTCCGTCCAGTCCAGTCCCATCCTGTTAAGTCCAGTCCAGGCCCGTGCAGCCCAGTCCCGTCCAGTCCAGTCCCGCCTAGTCCAGTTCCGTCCAGTCCAATTCAGTCCCGTCCATTTCGGTCCCGTCCAGTCCCGTCCAATCCCGTCCAGTTCCGTCCAGACCAGCCCCGTCCAGTTCAGTCCCATCCAGTCCAGTTCCGTCCAGTCAAATCCCGTCCTACCCAGTCCAGTGCCGTTCACGCCAGCCCTCTCCAGTCCAGTCCGGCCCACGTCCGTCCAGTCCAGTCCAGGCCAGCGCCGTCAAGAACAGTCCCGTCCAGTCCAGTCCCGTCCAGTCCAGCCCAGTCTAATCCGTGCCGGCCCGGTCAAGTCCAATCCCGTCCAGTCCAGTCCCGTCAAGTCCAGTCCCGTCAAGTCCAGTCCCGTCCACTCCAGTTCTGTCCAGTCCGGACCGGTCCAGTCCGTGCCAGCCCCGTCAAGTCCAGTCCCGTCCAGTCCAGTCCCGACCAGTACGGTCCCGTCCAGTACAGTCCTGTCCAGTCCAGTCCGGGCCAAGACCGTCAAGTCCACCGATCTTTTAAGCAAGGTCACTGACATTTTAGACAAGGTCACTGCACTTTCAACAAGGTCACTGACCTTTTGAACAAGGTCACTGACCTATTAGACAAGGTCACCGACCTTTTCAACAAGGCCACTGAACTTTTAAACAAGGTCACTGACCTATTAGACAAGGTCACTGACCTTTTCAACAAGGTCACTGAACTTTTAAACAAGGTCACTGACCTTTTAGACAAGGTCACTGAACTTTTCAACAAGGTCACTGACCTTTTCAACAAGGTCACTGACCTTTTCAACATGGTCACTGACCTTTTCAACAAGGTCACTGACCTTTTCAACAAGGTCACTGACCTTTCCAACAAGGTCACTGACCTTTTCAACAAGGTCACTGACATTTTCAACAAGGTCACTGACCTTTTCAACAAGGTCACTGAACTTTTAAACAAGGTCACTGACCTTTTAGACAAGGTCACTGAACTTTTAGAGAAGGTCACTGAACTTTTCAACATGGTCACTGACCTTTTCAACAAGGTCACTGACCTTTTCAACAAGGTCACTGACCTTTTCAACAAGGTCACTGACCTTTCGAACAAGGTCACTGACCTTTTCAACAAGGTCACTGACCTTTTCAACAAGGTCACTGACCTTTCGAACAAGGTCACTGACCTTTTCAACAAGGTCACTGACCTTCTAGACAAGGTCACAGGTTCATTGAACTTTCAAACAAGGTCACTTGGACGGGACTGGACGGGACTGGACGGGACTGGACGGGACTGGACGGGACTGGACGGGAATGGACAGGACTGGACTGGACGGATTCGACGGGGCTGGCTCGGACTGGCCTGGACGGGACTGTACTAGACGGGACTGGACTGGACGGGGCTAGCCTTGACGGAGCTAGGCTTTACGGGACTTAATTTGATGGGACTGGCACGGACTCGAACGGGCTGGACTGGACGGGACTGGATTAGACGGGACTGGACTCGACAGGACTGTACTGGACGGGACCGGACTGGTCGGGACTGGACTGGACGGGACTGGACTTGACGGGGCTGGCACGGACTGGACTGGGCCGGACTGGACAGAGCTGGAGTGGACGGGACTGGACTTGACGGGACTGGACTTGACCGGGCCAGCACGGATTAGACTGGGCTGGACTGGACGGGACTGGACGGGACTGGACAGGACTGGATGGGACTGGACGGGACTGGACGGGACTGGACGTGACTTAACGGGACTGCACGGGAGTGGACGGGACTGGACGGGACTGGACGGGACTGGATGGGACTGGACGGGACTGGACGGGACTGGATGGGACTGGACGGGACTGGACGGGACTTGACGGGACTGGACGGGACTGGACGGGACTGGACAGGACTGGACGGGACTGGATCGGACGGGACTGGACTGGACGGTACTGGACTGGGTAGGACTGGACTGGACGAAATTGGACTCGACGGAACTGGACTGGACGGGACTGAATTGAACGGGGCTGGACTGAGTTGGACTGGACTGGACGGGACGGGGTTGGTCTTGACGGGACGGGACGGGACCTCACAGGACTGGTATGGACGATACTGAACTGAGCGGGACTGGGCGGGACTGGGAGGGACTGGACGGGACTGGACGGGACTGGACAGGACTGGATGGGACTGGACGAGACTGGACGGGACTGGACGGGACTGGACGGGACTGGACGGGACTGGACGGAACTGGACGGGACTGGACGGGACTGGACGGGACTGGACGGGACAGGACAGAACTGGACTGGAACGGACGGAAATGGAACGGACGGGAACGGAACGGACGGTGTTGGAACGGGTGGGACTGGAACGGAGGGGACGTGAACGGACGGGGCTGGAACGGGTGGGACTGGAACGGAAGGGACTGGAACGGACGGGAATGGAACGGGCGGGACTGGAACGGGCGGGACTGGAACGGGCGGGACTGGAACGGACGGTACTGGAACGGACGGAAATGGAACGGACGGGAACGGAACGGACGGTGCTGGAACGGGTGGGACTGGAACGGAGGGGACTGGAACGGACGGGGCTGGAACGGGTGGGACTGGAACGGAAGGGACTGGAACGGACGGGAATGGAACGGACGGGAATGGGACGGGCGGGACTGGAACGGACGGGGCTGGAACGGTCGGGACTGGAACGGAAGGGACTGGAACGGACGGGAATGGAACGGACGGGACTTAAACGGGCGGGACTGGAACGGAGGGGACTGGAACGGACGGGGCTGGAACGGGTGGGACTGGAACGGAAGGGACTGGAACGGACGGGAATGGAACGGACGGGAATGGAACGGGCGGGACTGGAACGGGCGGGACTGGAACGGGCGGGACTGGAACGGACGGGACTGGAACGGACGGGAATGGAACGGACGGGACTGGAACGGGCGGGACTGGAACAGGCGGGACTGGAACGGACGGGACTGGAACGGACGGGACTGGACAGGCCAGCCCCGTCGAGTCTAGTCGAGTCCAGTCCCACCCAGTCCAGTCCCATACAATGCGGTCCAGACAAGCCCCGCTCAGTCCAGTCCGGCACAGGTCCGTCCAGACCAGTCCAGTCCCGTCCAGTCCCGTCCAGTCCCGTCCAGTCCCGTTAAGTCACGTCCAGTCCCGTCCAGTCCCATCCAGTCCTGTCCAGTCCCGTCCAGTCCCATCCAGTCCCTCCCAGTCCCGCCCAGTCCCGCTCAGTTCAGTATCGTCCATACCAGTCCTGTGAGGTCCCGTCCAGTCCCGTCAAGACCAACCCCGTCCCGTCCAGTCCAGTCCTACCCAGTCCAGCCCCGTTCAATTCAGTCCCGTCCAGTCCAGTTCCGTCGAGTCCAATTTCGTCCAGTCCAGTCCTACCCAGTCCAGTACCGTCCAGTCCAGTCCCGTCCGATCCAGTCCCGTCCACTCCTGTCCAGTCCCGTCCAGTCCCGTCCAGTCCCGTCCAGTCCCGTCAAGTCCCGTCCAGTCCCGTCCAGTGCCATGCCGTCCCGTCCAGCCCCGTCCAGTCCAGTTCCGTCTAGTACAGTCCCGTCCAGGCCGGTCCGAGCCAGCCCAGTCCGTTCCATTCCCGTCCGTTCCAGTCCCGTCCGTTCCAGTCCCGTCCGTTCTAGTCCCACCCGTTCAAGCCCCGTTCGTTCCACTCCCGTCCGTTCCAGTCCAGTCCTGTCCAGTCCCGTCCAGTCCCGTCCAGTCCCGTCCAGTCCCTTCCAGTCCCGTCCAGTCCCGTCCAGTCCCGTTAAGTCACGTCCAGTCCCGTCCAGTCCCATCCAGTCCTGTCCAGTCCCGTCCAGTCCCGTCCAGTCCCGTCCAGTCCAGCCCAGTCTAATCCGTGCTGGCCCGGTCAAGTCCAATCCCGTCCAGTCCAGTCCCGTCAAGTCCAGTCCCGTCCACTCCAGCTCTGTCCAGTCCGCCCCAGTCCAGTCCGTGCCAGCCCCGTCAAGTCCAGTCCCGTCCAGTCCAGTCCCGACCAGTCCGGTCCCGTCCAGTACAGTCCTGTCGAGTCCAGTCCCGTCTAATCCAGTTTCGTCCAGTCCAGCCCTTTCGAGTCCGTGCCAGTCCCATCAAATTAAGTCCCGTAAAGCCTAGCTCCGTCAAGTCTAGCCCCGTCCAGTCCAGTCCCGTCTAGTACAGTCCCGTCCAGGCCAGTCCGAGCCAGCCCCGTCAAGTCCGTCCAGTCCAGTCCTGTCCAGTCCCGTCCAGTGCCGTCCAGTCCCGTCCAGTCCCGTCCAGCCCCGTCCAGTCCCGTCCAGTCCCGTCCAGTCCCGTCCAGTCCCGTCCAGTCCCGTCCAGTCCCGTCCAGTCCCGTCCAGTCCCGTCCAGTCCCGTCCATTTCGGTCCAGTCCCGTCCATTTCGGTCCCGTCCAGTCCCGTCCAATCCCGTCCTGTCCCGTCCAGACCAGCCCCCTCCAGTTCAGTCCTGCCCAGTCCAGTCCTGTCCAGTCCCGTCAAGTCCGTCCAGTCCAGTCCTGTCCATTCCCGTCTAGTCCCGTCCTGTCCCGTCAAGTCCCGTCCAGTCCCGTCCAGTCCCATCCAGTCCTGTCCAGCCCCGTCCAGTCCAGTCCCGTCTAGTACAGTCCCGTCCAGGCCAGTCCGAGCCAGCCGCGTCAAGTCCGTCCAGTCCAGTCCTGTCCAGTCCCGTCCAGTCCCGTCCAGTCCCGTCCAGTCCCGTCCAGTCCCGTCCAGTCCCGTCCAGTCCCGTCCAGTCCCGTCCAGTCCCGTCCAGTCCCATCCAGTCCCGTCCAGTCTCGTCCAGTCCCGTCCAGTCCCGACCGGTCCCGTCCAGTCCCGTCCAGTCCCGTTAAGCCACGTCCAGTCCCGTCCAGTCCCGTCCGGTCCCGTCCAGTCCAGTCCAGTCCTGTCCAGTTCCGTCCAGTCCCGTCCAGTCCCGTCCAGTCCCGTCCAGTCCCGTCCAGTCCCATCCAGACCCGTCCAGTCCCGTCCAGTCCCGTCCAGTCCCGTCCAGTCCCGTCCAGTCCCGTCCAGTCCCGTCCGGTCCCGTCCAGTCCAGTCCAGTCCCGTCCAGTCCCGTCCAGTTCCGTCCAGTCCAGTCCCGTCCTGTTAAGTCCAGTCCAGGCCCGTGCAGCCCAGTCCCGTCCAGTCCAGTCCCGTCCAGTCCAGTCCCGCCCAGTCCAGTTTCGTCCAGTCCACTTCCGTCCGGTCCAGTACCGCCCAGTACAGTCCCGTCCAGTACAGTCCCGACATGTCCAGTCTCGTCCAGTCCAGTCCTCTCCAGTACAGTCCCCTCCTGTTCAGTCCAGCCCAGGTCCGTCGAGTCCAGTCGGGACCAGCCCCGTCAAGTCCAATTCAGTCCCGTCCATTTCGGTCCCGTCCAGTCCCATCCAGTCCCGTCCAGTCCCGTCCAGTCCGGTCCAGTCCCGTCCAGTCCCGTCCAGTCCCGTTAAGTCCCGTCCAGTCCGTTCCAGTCCCGCCCGTTCCAGTCCCGTCCGTTCCATTCCCGTCCGTTCCAGTCCCGTCCGTTCCATTCCCACCCGTTCAAGCCCCGTCCGTTCCACTCCCGTCCGTTCCAGTCCAGTCCTGTCCGATCCAGTCCCGTCCAGTCCTGTCCAGTCCCGTCCAGTCCCGTCCAGTCCCGTCAAGTCCCGTCCAGTCCCGTCCAGTCCCGTCCAGTCCCATCCAGTCCCATCCAGCCCCGTCCAGTCCAGTTCCGTCTAGTACAGTCCCGTCCAGGCCAGTCCGAGCCAGCCCAGTCCGTTCCAGTCCCGCCCGTTCCAGTCCCGTCCGTTCCATTCCCGTCCGTTCCATTCCCGTCCGTTCCAGTCCCACCCGTTCAAGCCCCGTCCGTTCCACTCCC
Source organism: Eumerus sabulonum (assembly GCA_951905685.1). Lineage (NCBI taxonomy): Eukaryota > Metazoa > Arthropoda > Insecta > Diptera > Syrphidae > Eumerus > Eumerus sabulonum. The sequence continues at coordinate 21,040,776 of OX645061.1, read as the reverse complement.
GTCCGTTCCAGTCCAGTCCTGTCCAGTCCCGTCCAGTCCCGTCCAGTCCCGTCCAGTTCCGTCCAGTCCCATCCAGTCCCGTCCAGTCCCGTCCAGTCCTGTCCAGTCCCGTCCAGTCCCGTCCAGTCCCGTTAAGTCACGTCCAGTACCGTCCAGTCCCGTCCAGTCCCATCCAGTCCTGTCCAGTCCCGTCCAGTCCCGTCCAGTCCAGCCCAGTCTAATCCGTGCTGGCCCGGTCAAGTCCAATCCCGTCGAGTCCAGTCCCGTCAAGTCCAGTCCCGTCCACTCCAGCTCTGTCCAGTCCGGCCCAGTCCAGTCCGTGCCAGCCCCGTCAAGTCCAGTCCCGTCCAGTCCCGTCTAGTCCCGTCCAGTCCCGTTAAGTCCCGTCCAGTTCCATCCATTTCGGTCCCGTCCAGTCCCGTCCAATCCCGTTAAGTCCCGTCCAGACCAGCCCCCTCCAGTTCAGTCCTGCCCAGTCCAGTCCTGTCCAGTCCCGTCAAGACCGTCCAGTCCAGCCCTGTCCATTCCCGTCTAGTCCCGTCCTGTCCCGTCAAGTCCCGTCCAGTCCCGTCCAGGCCCATCCAGTCCTGTCTAGCCCCGTCCAGTCCAGTCCCGTCTAGTACAGTCCCGTCCAGGCCAGTCCGAGCCAGCCCCGTCAAGTCCGTCCAGTCCAGTCCTGTCCAGTCCCGTCCAGTCCCGTCCAGTCCCGTCCAGTCCCGTCCAGTCCCGTCCAGTCCCGTCCAGTCCCGTCCAGTCCCGTCCAGTCCCATCCAGTCCCGTCCAGTCTCGTCCAGTCACGTCCAGTCCCGCCCGGTCCCGTCCAGTCCCGTCCAGTCCCGTCCAGTCCCGTTAAGCCACGTCCAGTCCCGTCCAGTCCCGTCCGGTCCCGTCCAGTCCAGTCCAGTCCTGTCCAGTCCCGTCCAGTCCCGTCCAGTCCCGTCCAGTCCCGTCCAGTCCCTCCCAGACCCGTCCAGTCCCGTCCAGTCCCGTCCAGTCCCGTCCGGTCCCGTCCAGTCCAGTCCAGTCCCGTCCTGTTAAGTCCAGTCCAGGCCCGTTCAGCCCAGTCCCGTCCAGTCCAGTCCCGCCTAGTCCAGTTCCGTCCAGTCCAATTCAGTCCCGTCCATTTCGGTCCCGTCCAGTCCCGTCCAATCCCGTCAAATCCCGTCCTACCCAGTCCAGTGCCGTTCACGCCAGCCCTCTCCAGTCCAGTCCGGCCCACGTCCGTCCAGTCCAGTCCAGGCCAGCGCCGTCAAGAACAGTCCCGTCCAGTCCAGTCCTGTCCAGTCCAGCCCAGTCTAATCCGTGCCGGCCCGGTCAAGTCCAATCCCGTCCAGTCCAGTCCCGTCAAGTCCAGTCCCGTCCACTCCAGTTCTGTCCAGTCCGGACCGGTCCAGTCCGTGCCAGCCCCGTCAAGTCCAGTCCCGTCCAGTCCAGTCCCGACCAGTCCGGTCCCGTCCAGTACAGTCCTGTCCAGTCCAGTCCGGGCCAAGACCGTCAAGTCCACCGATCTTTTAAGCAAGGTCACTGACATTTTAGACAAGGTCACTGCACTTTCAACAAGGTCACTGACCTTTTGAACAAGGTCACTGACCTATTAGACAAGGTCACCGACCTTTTCAACAAGGCCACTGAACTTTTAAACAAGGTCACTGACCTATTAGACAAGGTCACTGACCTTTTCAACAAGGTCACTGAACTTTTAAACAAGGTCACTGACCTTTTAGACAAGGTCACTGAACTTTTCAACAAGGTCACTGACCTTTTCAACAAGGTCACTGACCTTTTCAACATGGTCACTGACCTTTTCAACAAGGTCACTGACCTTTTCAACAAGGTCACTGACCTTTCCAACAAGGTCACTGACCTTTTCAACAAGGTCACTGACATTTTCAACAAGGTCACTGACCTTTTCAACAAGGTCACTGAACTTTTAAACAAGGTCACTGACCTTTTAGACAAGGTCACTGAACTTTTAGAGAAGGTCACTGAACTTTTCAACATGGTCACTGACCTTTTCAACAAGGTCACTGACCTTTTCAACAAGGTCACTGACCTTTTCAACAAGGTCACTGACCTTTCGAACAAGGTCACTGACCTTTTCAACAAGGTCACTGACCTTTTCAACAGGTCACTGACCTTTTCAACAAGGTCACTGACCTTTTCAACAAGGTCACTGACCTTTCGAACAAGGTCACTGACCTTTTCAACAAGGTCACTGACCTTCTAGACAAGGTCACAGGTTCATTGAACTTTCAAACAAGGTCACTTGGGCGGGACTGGACGGGACTGGACGGGACTGGACGGGACATGACGGGACTGGACAGGACTGGACTGGGCAGGACTGGACCGGACGGGACGGGGCTGGTTTTGACGGGACTGGACGGGACTTCACAGGACTGGCATGGACGATACCGAACTGGACGGGACTGGACGGACTGGACGGGACTGGACGGGACCGGACGGGACTGGGCGGGACTGGACGGGACTGGACGGGACTGGACGGGACTGGACGGGACTGGACGGGACTGGACGGGACTGGACGGGACTGGACGGGACTGGACGGGACTGGACGGGACTGGACGGGAATGGACAGGACTGGACTGGACGGCCTTGACGGGGCTGGCTCGGACTGGCCTGGACGGGACTGGACTTGACGGAACTGGACTGGACGGAAATGGACTGTACGGGACTGCACTGGACGGGGCTGGCCTGGACGGGACTGGAACGGACAGGACTGGAACGGACGGGACTGGAACGGGCGGGACTGGAACGGACGGGACTGGACTTGACGGGACTGGACTGGACGGGATTGGACTTGACCGGGCCAGCACGGATTAGAATGAGCTGGACTGGACGGGACTGGACTAGACGGGACTGTTCTTGACGGCGCAAGCCTGGACTGGACTGGACGGACCTGGGCCGGACTGGACTGGAGAGGACTGGTGTGAACGGCACTGAACTGGGTAGGACTGGACTGGATGGGATGGGACTGGACGGGACTGGACGGGACTGGACGGGACTGGACGGGGCTGGCTCGGACAGGCCTGCAGGGGACTGTACTAGACGGGACTGGGCTGGGCGGGGCTGGACGGGACTGGATGGGACTGGACGGAACTGGACGGGACTTGACGGGACTGGACGGGACTGGACGGGACTGGACGGGACTGGACGGGAATGGACAGGACTGGACTGGATGGATTTGACGGGGTTGGCTCGGACTGGCCTGGACGGGACTGTACTAGACAGGACTGGACTGGACGGGGCTAGCCTTGACGGAACTAGGCTTCCCGGGAACGGACGGGATTGGACGGAACCGGACTGGATAGATGTTCGGGACTGGTGTGGACCGGATTGGATTTGACTGGACTGGTCGGAGCTCGACCTGACGGGACTGGACGGGACTAAACTTGACCGGACTTATTTTGACGGGCCTGGACTTGGCAGGACTGGAACGGACTCGACTGGGCTGGACTGGGCTGGACTGGCCTGGACTGCTCTGGACGGACCTGTGCCGGACTGGACTGAGCGGGGCTGGTCTGCACCGGATTGTATGGGACTGGACTGGGTGGGACTGGACTCGACTCGACTCGACGGGGCTGGCCTGTCCAGTCCCGCCCGTTCCAGTCCCGTCCATTCCATTCCCGTCCGTTCCAGTCCCGTCCGTTCCAGTCCCGAACGTTCCAGTCCCACCCGTTCCATTCCCGTTCATTCCATGCCCGTCCGTTCCATTCCCGTCCGTTCCAGTCCCTTCCGTTCCAGTCCCACCCGTTCCAACCCCGTCCGTTCCAGTCCCGTCCGTTCCAGTCCCGCCCGTTCCAGTCCCGCCCGTTCCAGTCCCGTGCGTTCCATTCCCGTCCGTTCCAGTCCCGTCCGTTCCAGTCCCACCCGTTCCAGCACCGTCCGTTCCGTTCCCGTCCAGTCCCGTCAAGACCAACCCCGTCCCGTCCAGTCCAGTCCTACCCAGTCCAGCCCCGTTCAATTCAGTCCCGTCCAGTCCAGTTCCGTCGAGTCCAATTTCGTCCAGTCAAGTCCTACCCAGTCCAGTACCGTCCAGTCCATCCCGTCCGACCCAGTCCCGTCCAGTCCTGTCCAGTCCCGTCCATTCCCGTCCAGTACCGCCAAGTCCCGTCCAGTCCCGTCCAGTCCCATCCAGTCCCGTCCAGCCCCGTCCAGTCCAGTTCCGTCTAGTACAGTCCCGTCCAGGCCAGTCCGAGCCAGCCCAGTCCGTTCCAGTCCCGCCCGTTCCAGTCCCGCCCGTTCCAGTCCCGTCCGTTCCACTCCCGTCCGTTCCAGTCCAGTCCTGTCCAGTCCCGTCCAGTCCCGTCCAGTCCCGTCCAGTCCCGTCCAGTCCCATCCAGTCCCGTCCAGTCCCGTCCAGTCCCGTCCAGTCCCGTCCAGTCCCGTCCAGTCCCGTTAAGTCACGTCCAGTCCCGTCCAGTCCCGTCCAGTCCCGTCCAGTCCCGTCCAGTCCCGTCCAGTCCCGTCCAGTCCCGTCCAGTCCCGTCCAGTCCCGTCCAGTCCCGTCCAGTCCCGTTAAGTCCCGTCCAGTCCCATCCAGTCCCGTCCAGTCCCATCCAGTCCCGTCCATTTCGGTCCCGTCCAGTCCCGTCCAATCCCGTCCAGTCCCGTCCAGACCAGCCCCCTCCAGTTCAGTCCTGCCCAGTCCAGTCCTGTCCAGTCCCGTCAAGTCCGTCCAGTCCAGTCCTGTCCATTCCCGTCTAGTCCCGTCCCGTCCCGTCAAGTCCCGTCCAGTCCCGTCCAGTCCCATCCAGTCCGGTCCAGCCCCGTCCAGTCCCGCCCAGTCCCGTCCGGTCCCGTCCAGTCCCGTCCAGTCCGTCCAGTCCCGTCCAGTTCGGCATCGTCCATGCCAGTCCTGTGAAGTCCCGTCCAGTCCCGTCAAAACCAGCCCCGTCCCGTCCGGTCCAGTCCAGTCCCGTCCAGTCTCGTCCAGTCCCGTCCAGTCCCATCCAGTCCCGTCCAGTCTCGTCCAGTCCCGTCCAGTCCCGTCCAGTCTCGTCCAGTCCCGTCCAGTCCCATCCAGTCCCGTCCAGTCCCGTCCAGTCCCGTCCAGTCCCGTCCAGTCCCGTCCAGTCCCATCCAGACCCGTCCAGTCCCGTCCAGTCCCGTCCAGTCCCGTCCAGTCCCGTCCAGTCCCGTCCAGTCCCGTCCAGTCCCATCCAGACCCGTCCAGTCCCGTCCAGTCCCGTCCGGTCCCGTCCAGTCCCGTCCAGTCCCGTCCAGTCCCGTCCGGTCCCGTCCAGTCCAGTCCCGTCCAGTCCCGTCCAGTTCCGTCCAGTCCAGTCCCGTCCTGTTAAGTCCAGTCCAGGCCCGTGCAGCCCAGTCCCGTCCAGTCCCGTCCAGTCCAGTCCCGACCAGTCCGGTCCCGTCCAGTACAGTCCTGTCCAGTCCAGTCCGGGCCAAGACCGTCAAGTCCACCGATCTTTTAAGCAAGGTCACTGACATTTTAGACAAGGTCACTGAACTTTCAACAAGGTCACTGACCTTTTGAACAAGGTCACTGACCTATTAGACAAGGTCACCGACCTTTTCAACAAGGCCACTGAACTTTTAAACAAGGTCACTGACCTATTAGACAAGGTCACTGACCTTTTCAACAAGGTCACTGAACTTTTAAACAAGGTCACTGACCTTTTATACAAGGTCACTGAACTTTTCAACAAGGTCACTGACCTTTTCAACAAGGTCACTGACCTTTTCAACAAGGTCACTGACCTTTTCAACAAGGTCACTGACCTTTTCAACAAGGTCACTGACCTTTTCAACAAGGTCACTGACCTTTTCAACAAGGTCACTGACCTTTCCAACAAGGTCACTGACCTTTTCAACAAGGTCACTGACATTTTCAACAAGGTCACTGACCTTTTCAACAAGGTCACTGAACTTTTAAACAAGGTCACTGACCTTTTAGACAAGGTCACTGAACTTTTAGAGAAGGTCACTGAACTTTTCAACAAGGTCACTGACCTTTTCAACAAGGTCACTGACCTTTTCAACAAGGTCACTGACCTTTTCAACAAGGTCACTGACCTTTCGAACAAGGTCACTGACCTTTTCAACAAGGTCACTGACCTTTTCAACAAGGTCACTGACCTTTCGAACAAGGTCACTGACCTTTTCAACAAGGTCACTGACCTTCTAGACAAGGTCACAGGTTCATTGAACTTTCAAACAAGGTCACGGGACTGGACGGGACTGGACGGGACTGGACGGGACTGGACGGGACTGGACGGGACTGGACGGGACTGGACGGGACTGGACGGGACTGGACGGGACTGGACGGGACTGGACGGGACTGGACGGGACTGGACGGGACTGGACGGGACTGGACGGGACTGGACAGGACTGGACTGGGCAGGACTGGACCGGACGGGACGGGGCTGGTTTTGACGGGACTGGACGGGACTTCACAGGACTGGCATGGACGATACCGAACTGGACGGGACTGGACGGACTGGACGGGACTGGACGGGACCGGACGGGACTGGACGGGACTGGGCGGGACTGGACGGGACTGGACGGGACTGGACGGGACTGGACGGGACTGGACGGGACTGGACGGGACTGGACGGGACTGGACGGGACTGGACAAGACTGGACGGGACTGGACCTGACTGGACGGGACTGGACGGGACTGGACGGGAATGGACAGGACTGGACTGGACGGACTTGACGGGGCTGGCTCGGACTGGCCTGGACGGGACTGGACTTGACGGAACTGGACTGGACGGAAATGGACTGAACGGGATTGCACTGGACGGGGCTGGCCTGGACGGCACTGGAACGGACGGGACTGGAACGGACGGGACTGGACTTGACGGGACTGGACTGGACGGGATTGGACTGGAACGGACGGGACTGGACTTGACGGGACTGGACTGGACGGGATTGGACTTGACCGGGCCAGCACGGATTAGACTGGGCTGGACTGGACGGGACTGGACTGGACGGGACTGTTCTTGACGGCGCTAGCCTGGACTGGACTGGACGGACCTGGGCCGGACTGGACTGGAGAGGACTGGTGTGAACGGCACTGGACTGGGTAGGACTGGAATGGATGGGATAGGACTGGACGGGACTGGATGGGACTGGACGGGACTTAACGGGACTGGACGGGACTGGACGGGACTGGACGAGACTGGACGGGACTGGACGGGACTGGACGGGACTGGACGGGACTGGACGGGACTGGACGGGACTGAACGGGACTGGACGGGACTGGACGGGACTGGACGGGACTGGACGGGACTGGACGGGACTATACGGGACTGGACGGGACTGGACGGGGCTGGCTCGGACAGGCCTGGACGGGACTGTACTAGACGGGACTGGACTGGACGGGGCTGGACGGGACTGGATGGGACTGGACGGGACTGGACGGGACTTGACGGGACTGGACGGGACTGGACGGGACTGGACGGGACTGGACGGGACTGGACGGGAATGGACAGGACTGGACTGGACGGATTTGACGGGGCTGGCTCGGACTGGCCTGGACGGGACTGTACTAGACGGGACTGGACTGGACGGGGCTAGCCTTGACGGAGCTAGGCTTTACGGGACTTAATTTGATGGGACTGGCACGGACTCGAACGGGCTGGACTGGACGGGACTGGATTAGACGGGACTGGACTCGACAGGACTGTACTGGACGGGACCGGACTGGTCGGGACTGGACTGGACGGGACTGGACTTGACGGGGCTGGCACGGACTGGACTGGGCCGGACTGGACAGAGCTGGAGTGGACGGGACTGGACTTGACGGGACTGGACTTGACCGGGCCAGCACGGATTAGACTGGGCTGGACTGGACGGGACTGGACGGGACTGGACAGGACTGGATGGGACTGGACGGGACTGGACGGGACTGGACGTGACTTAACGGGACTGCACGGGAGTGGACGGGACTGGACGGGACTGGACGGGACTGGATGGGACTGGACGGGACTGGACGGGACTGGATGGGACTGGACGGGACTGGACGGGACTTGACGGGACTGGACGGGACTGGACGGGACTGGACGGGACTGGACGGGACTGGACGGGACTGGACGGGACTGGACAAGACTGGACGGGACTGGACCTGACTGGACGGGACTGGACGGGACTGGACGGGAATGGACAGGACTGGACTGGACGGACTTGACGGGGCTGGCTCGGACTGGCCTGGACGGGACTGGACTTGACGGAACTGGACTGGACGGAAATGGACTGAACGGGATTGCACTGGACGGGGCTGGCCTGGACGGCACTGGAACGGACGGGACTGGAACGGACGGGACTGGACTTGACGGGACTGGACTGGACGGGATTGGACTGGAACGGACGGGACTGGACTTGACGGGACTGGACTGGACGGGATTGGACTTGACCGGGCCAGCACGGATTAGACTGGGCTGGACTGGACGGGACTGGACTGGACGGGACTGTTCTTGACGGCGCTAGCCTGGACTGGACTGGACGGACCTGGGCCGGACTGGACTGGAGAGGACTGGTGTGAACGGCACTGGACTGGGTAGGACTGGAATGGATGGGATAGGACTGGACGGGACTGGATGGGACTGGACGGGACTTAACGGGACTGGACGGGACTGGACGGGACTGGACGAGACTGGACGGGACTGGACGGGACTGGACGGGACTGGACGGGACTGGACGGGACTGGACGGGACTGAACGGGACTGGACGGGACTGGACGGGACTGGACGGGACTGGACGGGACTGGACGGGACTGGACGGGACTGGACGGGACTATACGGGACTGGACGGGACTGGACGGGGCTGGCTCGGACAGGCCTGGACGGGACTGTACTAGACGGGACTGGACTGGACGGGGCTGGACGGGACTGGATGGGACTGGACGGGACTGGACGGGACTTGACGGGACTGGACGGGACTGGACGGGACTGGACGGGACTGGACGGGACTGGACGGGAATGGACAGGACTGGACTGGACGGATTTGACGGGGCTGGCTCGGACTGGCCTGGACGGGACTGTACTAGACGGGACTGGACTGGACGGGGCTAGCCTTGACGGAGCTAGGCTTTACGGGACTTAATTTGATGGGACTGGCACGGACTCGAACGGGCTGGACTGGACGGGACTGAATTAGACGGGACTGGACTCGACAGGACTGTACTGGACGGGACCGGACTGGTCGGGACTGGACTGGACGGGACTGGACTTGACGGGGCTGGCACGGACTGGACTGGGCCGGACTGGACAGAGCTGGAGTGGACGGGACTGGACTTGACGGGACTGGACTTGACCGGGCCAGCACGGATTAGACTGGGCTGGACTGGACGGGACTGGACGGGACTGGACAGGACTGGATGGGACTGGACGGGACTGGACGGGACTGGACGTGACTTAACGGGACTGCACGGGAGTGGACGGGACCGGACGGGACTGGACGGGACTGGACGGGACTGGACGGGACTGGACGGGACCGGACGGGACTGGACGGGACTGGAACGGACGGGACTGGAACGGACGGGACTGGACTTGACGGGACTGGACTGGACGGGATTGGACTGGAACGGACGGGACTGGACTTGACGGGACTGGACTGGACGGGATTGGACTTGACCGGGCCAGCACGGATTAGACTGGGCTGGACTGGACGGGACTGTTCTTGACGGCGCTAGCCTGGACTGGACTGGACGGACCTGGGCCGGACTGGACTGGAGAGGACTGGTGTGAACGGCACTGGACTGGGTAGGACTGGAATGGATGGGATAGGACTGGACGGGACTGGATGGGACTAGACGGGAATGGACAGGACTGGACTGGACGGACTTGACGGGACTGGACAGGACTGGACTGGGCAGGACTGAACTGGAGGGGGCTGGTCTGGACGGGACAGGACGGGATTGGACGGGACTGGACGGGACCGAAATGGACGGGACTGGACCGAAATGGACGGGACTGGACGGGACTGGACGGGACTGGACGGGACTGGACGGGACTGGACGGGACTGGACGGGACTGGACGGGACTGGACGGGGCTGGACGGGACTGGACGGGACTGGACGGCACTGGACGGGACTGGACAGGACTGGACTGGACGGACTTGACGGGGCTGGCTCGGACTGGCCTGGACGGGACTGTACTAGACGGGACTGGACTGGACGGGGCTAGACTTGACGGAGCTAGGCTTTACGGGACTTAATTTGATGGGACTGGCACGGACTCGAAAGGGCTGGACTGGACGAAACTGGATTAGACGGGACTGGACTCGACAGGACTGTACTGGACGGGACCGGACTGGTCGGGACTGGACTGGACGGGACTGGACTTGACGGGGCTGGCACGGACTGGACTGGGCCGGACTGGACAGAGCTGGAGTGGACGGGACTGGACTTGACGGGACTGGACTGGACGGGATTGGACTTGACCGGGCCAGCACGGATTAGACTGGGCTGGACTGGACGGGACTGGACGGGACTGGACAGGACTGGATGGGACTGGACGGGACTGGACGGGACTGGACGTGACTTAACGGGACTGGACGGGACTGGGCGGGACTGGAAGGGACTGGACGGGACTGGACGGGACTGGACGGGACTGGACAGGACTGGACTGGAACGGACGGGAGTGGAACGAACGGGGCTTGAACGGGTGGGACTAGAACGGACGGGACTGGAACGGACGGGACTGGAACGGACGGGAATGGAACGGACTGGGCTGGCTCGGACTGGCCTGGACGGGACTGTACTAGACGGAACTGGACTGGACGGGGCTGGACGGGACTGCATGGCACTGGACGGGACTGGACGGGACTTGACGGGACTGGACGGGACTGGACGGGACTGGACAGGACTGGACGGGACTGGATCGGACGGGACTGGACTGGACGGTACTGGACTGGGTAGGACTGGACTGGACGAAATTGGACTCGACGGAACTGGACTGGACGGGACTGAATTGAACGGGGCTGGACTGGGTGGGACTGGACTGGACGGGACGGGGTTGGTCTTGACGGGACTGGACGGGACCTCACAGGACTGGTATGGACGATACTGAACTGAGCGGGACTGGGCGGGACTGGGAGGGACTGGATGGGACTGGACGGGACTGGACAGGACTGGATGGGACTGGACGGGACTGGACGTGACTTAACGGGACTGGACGGGACTGGACGGGACTGGACGGGACTGGACTGGTCTGGACGGACCTGTGCCGGACTGGACTGAGCGGGGCTTGTCTGGACCGCATTGTATGGGACTGGACTGGGTGGGACTGGACTCGACTAGACTCGACGGGGCTGGCCTGTCCAGTCCCGCCCGTTCCAGTCCCGTCCGTTCCAGTCCCGCCTGTTCCAGTCCCGCCCGTTCCAGTCCCGTCCGTTCCATTCCCGTCCGTTCCATTCCCGTCCGTTCCAGTCCCGTCCGTTCCAGTCCCGTCCGTTCTAGTCCCACCCGTTCAAGCCCCGTTCGTTCCACTCCCGTCCGTTCCAGTCCAGTCCTGTCCAGTCCCGTCCAGTCCCGTCCAGTCCCGTCCAGTCCCTTCCAGTCCCGTCCAGTCCCGTCCAGTCCCGTTAAGTCACGTCCAGTCCCGTCCAGTCCCGTCCAGTCCCATCCAGTCCTGTCCAGTCCCGTCCAGTCCCGTCCAGTCCAGCCCAGTCTAATCCGTGCTGGCCCGGTCAAGTCCAATCCCGTCCAGTCCAGTCCCGTCAAGTCCAGTCCCGTCCACTCCAGCTCTGTCCAGTCCGGCCCAGTCCAGTCCGTGCCAGCCCCGTCAAGTCCAGTCCCGTCCAGTCCAGTCCCGACCAGTCCGGTCCCGTCCAGTACAGTCCTGTCGAGTCCAGTCCCGTCTAATCCAGTTTCGTCCAGTCCAGCCCTTTCGAGTCCGTGCCAGTCCCATCAAATTAAGTCCCGTAAAGCCTAGCTCCGTCAAGTCTAGCCCCGTCCAGTCCAGTCCCGTCTAGTACAGTCCCGTCCAGGCCAGTCCGAGCCAGCCCCGTCAAGTCCGTCCAGTCCAGTCCTGTCCAGTCCCGTCCAGTGCCGTCCAGTCCCGTCCAGTCCCGTCCAGCCCCGTCCAGTCCCGTCCAGTCCCGTCCAGTCCCGTCCAGTCCCGTCCAGTCCCGTCCAGCCCCGTCCAGTCCCGTCCAGTCCCGTCCATTTCGGTCCAGTCCCGTCCATTTCGGTCCCGTCCAGTCCCGTCCAATCCCGTCCTGTCCCGTCCAGACCAGCCCCCTCCAGTTCAGTCCTGCCCAGTCCAGTCCTGTCCAGTCCCGTCAAGTCCGTCCAGTCCAGTCCTGTCCATTCCCGTCTAGTCCCATCCAGTCCCGTCCAGTCCTATCCCATCCATTCCAGTCCTACCCAGTCCAGTGCCGTTCACACCAGTCCTCTCCAGTCCAGTCCGGCCCAGGTCCGTCCAGGACGGGACTGGACGGGACTGGACAGGACTGGATGGGACTGGACGGGACTGGACGGGACTGGACGTGACTTAACGGGACTGGACGGGACTGGGCGGGACTGGAAGGGACTGGACGGGACTGGACGGGACTGGACGGGACTGGACAGGACTGGACTGGAACGGACGGGAGTGGAACGAACGGGGCTTGAACGGGTGGGACTAGAACGGACGGGACTGGAACGGACGGGACTGGAACGGACGGGAATGGAACGGACTGGGCTGGCTCGGACTGGCCTGGACGGGACTGTACTAGACGGAACTGGACTGGACGGGGCTGGACGGGACTGCATGGCACTGGACGGGACTGGACGGGACTTGACGGGACTGGACGGGACTGGACGGGACTGGACAGGACTGGACGGGACTGGATCGGACGGGACTGGACTGGACGGTACTGGACTGGGTAGGACTGGACTGGACGAAATTGGACTCGACGGAACTGGACTGGACGGGACTGAATTGAACGGGGCTGGACTGGGTGGGACTGGACTGGACGGGACGGGGTTGGTCTTGACGGGACTGGACGGGACCTCACAGGACTGGTATGGACGATACTGAACTGAGCGGGACTGGGCGGGACTGGGAGGGACTGGATGGGACTGGACGGGACTGGACAGGACTGGATGGGACTGGACGGGACTGGACGTGACTTAACGGGACTGGACGGGACTGGACGGGACTGGACGGGACTGGACTGGTCTGGACGGACCTGTGCCGGACTGGACTGAGCGGGGCTTGTCTGGACCGCATTGTATGGGACTGGACTGGGTGGGACTGGACTCGACTAGACTCGACGGGGCTGGCCTGTCCAGTCCCGCCCGTTCCAGTCCCGTCCGTTCCAGTCCCGCCTGTTCCAGTCCCGCCCGTTCCAGTCCCGTCCGTTCCATTCCCGTCCGTTCCATTCCCGTCCGTTCCAGTCCCGTCCGTTCCAGTCCCGTCCGTTCTAGTCCCACCCGTTCAAGCCCCGTTCGTTCCACTCCCGTCCGTTCCAGTCCAGTCCTGTCCAGTCCCGTCCAGTCCCGTCCAGTCCCGTCCAGTCCCTTCCAGTCCCGTCCAGTCCCGTCCAGTCCCGTTAAGTCACGTCCAGTCCCGTCCAGTCCCGTCCAGTCCCATCCAGTCCTGTCCAGTCCCGTCCAGTCCCGTCCAGTCCAGCCCAGTCTAATCCGTGCTGGCCCGGTCAAGTCCAATCCCGTCCAGTCCAGTCCCGTCAAGTCCAGTCCCGTCCACTCCAGCTCTGTCCAGTCCGGCCCAGTCCAGTCCGTGCCAGCCCCGTCAAGTCCAGTCCCGTCCAGTCCAGTCCCGACCAGTCCGGTCCCGTCCAGTACAGTCCTGTCGAGTCCAGTCCCGTCTAATCCAGTTTCGTCCAGTCCAGCCCTTTCGAGTCCGTGCCAGTCCCATCAAATTAAGTCCCGTAAAGCCTAGCTCCGTCAAGTCTAGCCCCGTCCAGTCCAGTCCCGTCTAGTACAGTCCCGTCCAGGCCAGTCCGAGCCAGCCCCGTCAAGTCCGTCCAGTCCAGTCCTGTCCAGTCCCGTCCAGTGCCGTCCAGTCCCGTCCAGTCCCGTCCAGCCCCGTCCAGTCCCGTCCAGTCCCGTCCAGTCCCGTCCAGTCCCGTCCAGTCCCGTCCAGCCCCGTCCAGTCCCGTCCAGTCCCGTCCATTTCGGTCCAGTCCCGTCCATTTCGGTCCCGTCCAGTCCCGTCCAATCCCGTCCTGTCCCGTCCAGACCAGCCCCCTCCAGTTCAGTCCTGCCCAGTCCAGTCCTGTCCAGTCCCGTCAAGTCCGTCCAGTCCAGTCCTGTCCATTCCCGTCTAGTCCCATCCAGTCCCGTCCAGTCCTATCCCATCCATTCCAGTCCTACCCAGTCCAGTGCCGTTCACACCAGTCCTCTCCAGTCCAGTCCGGCCCAGGTCCGTCCAGTCCAGTCCAGGCTAGCGCCGTCAAGAACAGTCCCGTCCAGTCCAGCCCAGTCTAATCCGTGCTGGCCCGGTCAAGTCCAATCCCGTCCAGTCCAGTCCCGTCAAGTCCAGTCCCGTCCGTTCCAGTCCAATCCCGTCCAGTCCAGTCCCGTCAAGTCCAGTCCCGTCCGTTCCAGTCCCGTCCGTTCCAGTCCCGTCCAGTCCCGTCCGGTCCCGTCCAGTCCCGTCCAGTCCCGTCCAGTCCCGTCCAGTCCCGTCCGGTCCCGTCCAGTCCAGTCCCGTCCAGTCCCGTCCAGTTCCGTCCAGTCCAGTCCCGTCCTGTTAAGTCCAGTCCAGGCCCGTGCAGCCCAGTCCCGTCCAGTCCAGTCCCGTCCAGTCCAGTCCAGTCCCGACCAGTCCGGTCCCGTCCAGTACAGTCCTGTCCAGTCCAGTCCGGGCCAAGACCGTCAAGTCCACCGATCTTTTAAGCAAGGTCACTGACATTTTAGACAAGGTCACTGAACTTTCAACAAGGTCACTGACCTTTTGAACAAGGTCACTGACCTATTAGACAAGGTCACCGACCTTTTCAACAAGGCCACTGAACTTTTAAACAAGGTCACTGACCTATTAGACAAGGTCACTGACCTTTTCAACAAGGTCACTGAACTTTTAAACAAGGTCACTGACCTTTTATACAAGGTCACTGAACTTTTCAACAAGGTCACTGACCTTTTCAACAAGGTCACTGACCTTTTCAACAAGGTCACTGACCTTTTCAACAAGGTCACTGACCTTTTCAACAAGGTCACTGACCTTTTCAACAAGGTCACTGACCTTTCCAACAAGGTCACTGACCTTTTCAACAAGGTCACTGACATTTTCAACAAGGTCACTGACCTTTTCAACAAGGTCACTGAACTTTTAAACAAGGTCACTGACCTTTTAGACAAGGTCAATGAACTTTTAGAGAAGGTCACTGAACTTTTCAACAAGGTCACTGACCTTTTCAACAAGGTCACTGACCTTTTCAACAAGGTCACTGACCTTTTCAACAAGGTCACTGACCTTTCGAACAAGGTCACTGACCTTTTCAACAAGGTCACTGACCTTTTCAACAAGGTCACTGACCTTTCGAACAAGGTCACTGACCTTTTCAACAAGGTCACTGACCTTCTAGACAAGGTCACAGGTTCATTGAACTTTCAAACAAGGTCACTTGGACGGGACTGGACGGGACTGGACGGGACTGGACGGGACTGGACGGGACTGGACGGGACTGGACGGGACTGGACGGGACTGGACGGGACTGGACGGGACTGGACGGGACTGGACGGGACTGGACGGGACTGGACGGGACTGGACGGGACTGGACGGGACTGGACGGGACTGGACGGGACTGGACGGGACTGGACTGGGCAGGACTGGACCGGACGGGACGGGGCTGGTTTTGACGGGACTGGACGGGACTTCACAGGACTGGCATGGACGATACCGAACTGGACGGGACTGGACGGACTGGACGGGACTGGACGGGACCGGACGGGACTGGACGGGACTGGGCGGGACTGGACGGGACTATAAAATATATAAGAAATGATTATTGCTCAGAACATTACGAAAACGTACATATCAAAACCAAGTTGTACGGGAAAGAATTCTCTCTCTTAGCAATATATCGACCACCAAATCACAACGAACACCTTTTCATAGAAGAAATCGAAACACATATTGATTCTGTCTACAAAAAACATGGTATTATAGTTATGGGAGACATGAACATAGATGTGCAGAATAATGAAAATGCATACGCTATAAGGTATCTCGAAATGATCAATTCGAAAGGTTTGCAAAATGTTGCATTATCGAATACTAGAGTCGATGTAAACAGAGGATCGAATACCATAATTGATCATTGTCTGGTTAGAACCGATCGCAATAATATCCATGCATCAACAGTGGAGTCAAATATATCAGACCATTATGCCATTATGTATGGAATACCAAAGGACACAAGAACCCAAAATAAAATCACTCAAAAAACAATCCTAAGTGAAAATAGAATTCGGGAACATATGTCGACAATTGACTGGGGTATTTTGGATAATGCGACAAGCGTCGATGATCTTTATGGAAAGATAGTAGAAATTTTCAATGACGTCTATAGAAAGTCCTTCGTAAATATTCAAATTAAAGCCAGAAAAAGGGAAAATCCATGGATAAACGCAGAGACTTTAGCTCTTTGTAAAGAAAGAGACAAACTTTACAACAAATGGAAAAACAATAGACGGTGCTTACATTTTCAACAGGAGTACAAAACTTTTAGAAATTACGCCAACAAACGAATAAAAGAGATAAAAACATCTTATTATAAGTATAAATTTATAAACTACCGAAAGGATCCCAAGAATACCTGGAGGCTCATAAACAGCATTCTAGGAAGGACCTCTTATAATATAGATGAAGTAGTAACCAGAAATTTCCCCTCAGGCTTAAGTATAGACAGTATACCAAACAAATTCGCCACACAGTTTACTACAGAAATCAAGTCTATTATACACAGATGCGACATAAAAACCTATGGTGCCATAGAATCAACCACTAGTCAATCAATGTTCCTTGGAAACGTAGCGGAAGACGAAATAAGCAGTATAATAAGCAAGATGAATACCAGTAAATCACCTGGAGTAGACAACGTCCGAGTCAAAGACCTGAAAGAATACTTAAGTATGTTAACATCACCAATAACCCAGCTGGTGAACAAGTCACTCGAACAAAGTCAATTCCCAAGAAAGCTCAAAATTGCAATCGTTCGGCCTATATACAAAGCGGGGAAGAAAGATGATGTTGCTAACTATCGCCCCATTTCCATCCTACCCGCGTTAGATAAGGTAATAGAAGAAGTAATGGCGAAGAGACTACAAGACTACCTTTCCAAGTATAAGATAATCAATAAAAGTCAGTACGGGTTCATGAGAAACAGGAATGTAAACCAATTGCTCAGGGAATTTGCAAACATTATAAACGTCAACCTGAACAAAAACCATCACTCGCTAGTGATTTTTATTGATTTCAAAAAGGCGTTTGACACACTTTGTCATAGAAGAATTATATTAATGCTTGAAAAGATTGGTATTCGAGGTCACATATTGGACTGGTTTGCCAGTTATCTATGCGACAGAAGCTTCCAGGTCAAAATATCCAACAGCTTCAGTAACCTTACAAACGCTGAGACGGGAGTACCACAAGGCTCGATCTTAGGACCTCTCCTCTTTGTTATATATGTGAATGATATGCTGTCAGTGTTGCGAGATAGTACTGGACTCCAGTATGCTGATGATACTGCTATAATTGTGAACGACAGAAACTTAAACATAGCCACTCAGAGAATGCAATCCGAGTTCGACAACATTGCACGTTGGTGCCATGATAGTGGACTTATCATTAATGCAAAGAAAACGAAGTTAATGCATATTCGGCCGAGCCACGTAATAAGAACACCAATCAACATTCGGCTGCACAGTTTCGAATGTCTGCACAAAAACAGTTTTAACCAAAACTATTCAAACTGTACAGATGATTGCGTGAACCGTATAGATACTGTGAACGTCTATCGATACCTTGGTGTGGAAGTAGATTCGAACTTCAAGTGGGACTACCACATAAAGTATCTCTGCACGCGGCTGCGACAGTCTACATATGCTCTTTATCATCTGAGCAACTTCACGTCCTTCACAGTTCTTAAGCAAGTTTACTTCTCCTTGGTGGAGTCAATACTGCAGTACGGCATACTGGCATGGGGTAATACGGCACGATACAGGGTACAGGAACTGCAAAGGGCACAGAATAGGATATTTAAAATTCTTCTACGGGCAAAATATGGCAACAGGTATGTACATTCTATTGATCCAAGTGCAGACTTAAACTTATTAACTGTAACAAAACTTTTTGTCTTTAACATGGCTATGGACTCATACACCGATGTTCGGTTTAAACATCCAACTGACCACAACATCAATACGAGGCAAAGGACGGACGGTGTGCTCAAGATACCATGGACCCACAACTCGTATGGAAGACAGCAGCTTGCTTATGTGGTTCCCGTAATCTTCAATCAACTGCCAAGGCATTTATGGAACATACAATCAATTCAGGCTAGGAAACGGAAATTAAAACAGTACATCTTACGTAATCCAATACATGTACATTAAACTCACCCATTCAAAAAAAAAAAAAAAAAAAAAAAAAAAAAAAAAAAAAAAAACAAAAAAAAAAAACAAAAAAACCCACTGCACGGAAATAGTAGGATCAACTTAATATGTATAACCTTCTGCAGAAAAGCCCTTAGGGCTTCGCAGATCTTCTTCAAATATTGCCTACACTGTTCTCTTTATATTATATAATATTGTTACTTCTGTATTAAGCAAATCAGGTAAGGTGGACCTATATCTCACATGGACTCTCTCCTACCGCTTCAAGGTTTATCCAGCATTGAAGAGATAACTCCATGGGGATATAATAAGCCGACATACACCTATAAAATATCTCTGTAACTAAACAATAGAGGCAATAAATAAAATACAAAATACAAATAAAATACTGGACGGGACTGGACGGGACTGGACGGGACTGGACGGGACTGGACGGGACTGGACGGGACTGGACGGGACTGGACAAGACTGGACGGGACTGGACGGGACTGGACCTGACTGGACGGGACTGGACGGGACTGGACGGGAATGGACAGGACTGGACTGGACGGACTTGACGGGGCTGGCTCGGACTGGCCTGGACGGGACTGGACTTGACGGAACTGGACTGGACGGAAATGGACTGAACGGGATTGCACTGGACGGGGCTGGCCTGGACGGCACTGGAACGGACGGGACTGGAACGGACGGGACTGGACTTGACGGGACTGGACTGGACGGGATTGGACTGGAACGGACGGGACTGGACTTGACGGGACTGGACTGGACGGGATTGGACTTGACCGGGCCAGCACGGATTAGACTGGGCTGGACTGGACGGGACTGGGACTGGACGGACCTGGGCCGGACTGGACTGGAGAGGACTGGTGGTGAACGGCACTGGACTGGGTAGGACTGGAATGGATGGGATAGGACTGGACGGGACTGGATGGGACTGGACGGGACTTAACGGGACTGGACGGGACTGGACGGGACTGGACGAGACTGGACGGGACTGGACGGGACTGGACGGGACTGGACGGGACTGGAAGGGACTGGACGGGACTGGACGGGACTGGACGGGACTGGACGGGACTGGACGGGACTGGACGGGACTGGACGGGACTGGACGGGACTGGACGGGACTATACGGGACTGGACGGGACTGGACGGGGCTGGCTCGGACAGGCCTGGACGGGACTGTACTAGACGGGACTGGACTGGACGGGGCTGGACGGGACTGGATGGACTGGACGGGACTGGACGGGACTGGACGGGACTGGACGGGACTGGACGGGACTGGACGGGAATGGACAGGACTGGACTGGACGGATTTGACGGGGCTGGCTCGGACTGGCCTGGACGGGACTGTACTAAACGGGACTGGACTGGACGGGGCTAGCCTTGACGGAGCTAGGCTTTACGGGACTTAATTTGATGGGACTGGCACGGACTCGAACGGGCTGGACTGGACGGGACTGGATTAGACGGGACTGGACTCGACAGGACTGTACTGGACGGGACCGGACTGGTCGGGACTGGACTGGACGGGACTGGACTTGACGGGGCTGGCACGGACTGGACTGGGCCGGACTGGACAGAGCTGGAGTGGACGGGACTGGACTTGACGGGACTGGACTTAACCGGGCCAGCACGGATTAGACTGGGCTGGACTGGACGGGACTGGACTGGACGGGACTGTTCTTGACGGCGCTAGCCTGGACTGGACTGGACGGACCTGGGCCGGACTGGACTGGAGAGGACTGGTGTGAACGGCACTGGACTGGGTAGGACTGGAATGGATGGGATAGGACTGGACGGGACTGGATGGGACTGGACGGGACTTAACGGGACTGGACGGGACTGGACGGGACTGGACGGGACTGGACGAGACTGGACGGGACTGGACGGGACTGGACGGGACTGGACGGGACTGGACGGGACTGGACGGGACTGGACGGGACTGGACGGGACTGGACGGGACTGGACGGGACTGGACGGGACTGGACGGGACTATACGGGACTGGACGGGACTGGACGGGGCTGGCTCGGACAGGCCTGGACGGGACTGTACTAGACGGGACTGGACTGGACGGGGCTGGACGGGACTGGATGGACTGGACGGGACTGGACGGGACTTGACGGGACTGGACGGGACTGAACGGGACTGGACGGGACTGGACGGGACTGGACGGGAATGGACAGGACTGGACTGGACGGATTTGACGGGGCTGGCTCGGACTGGCCTGGACGGGACTGTACTAAACGGGACTGGACTGGACGGGGCTAGCCTTGACGGAGCTAGGCTTTACGGGACTTAATTTGATGGGACTGGCACGGACTCGAACGGGCTGGACTGGACGGGACTGGATTAGACGGGACTGGACTCGACAGGACTGTACTGGACGGGACCGGACTGGTCGGGACTGGACTGGACGGGACTGGACTTGACGGGGCTGGCACGGACTGGACTGGGCCGGACTGGACAGAGCTGGAGTGGACGGGACTGGACTTGACGGGACTGGACTTGACCGGGCCAGCACGGATTAGACTGGGCTGGACTGGACGGGACTGGACGGGACTGGACAGGACTGGATGGGACTGGACGGGACTGGACGGGACTGGACGTGACTTAACGGGACTGCACGGGAGTGGACGGGACTGGACGGGACTGGACGGGACTGGATGGGACTGGACGGGACTGGACGGGACTGGATGGGACTGGACGGGACTGGACGGGACTTGACGGGACTGGACGGGACTGGACGGGACTGGACAGGACTGGACGGGACTGGATCGGACGGGACTGGACTGGACGGTACTGGACTGGGTAGGACTGGACTGGACGAAATTGGACTCGACGGAACTGGACTGGACGGGACTGAATTGAACGGGGCTGGACTGAGTAGGACTGGACTGGATGGGACGGGGTTGGTCTTGACGGGACTGGACGGGACCTCACAGGACTGGTATGGACGATACTGAACTGAGCGGGACTGGGCGGGACTGGGAGGGACTGGACGGGACTGGACGGGACTGGACAGGACTGGATGGGACTGGACGAGACTGGACGGGACTGGACGGGACTGGACGAGACTGGACGGGACTGGACGGGACTGGAC
Source organism: Eumerus sabulonum (assembly GCA_951905685.1). Classification (NCBI taxonomy): domain Eukaryota; kingdom Metazoa; phylum Arthropoda; class Insecta; order Diptera; family Syrphidae; genus Eumerus; species Eumerus sabulonum. The sequence goes on along the minus strand of OX645061.1, from coordinate 21,019,131 downwards.
GGGACTGGACGGGACTGGACGGGACAGGACAGGACTGGACTGGAACGGACGGAAATGGAACGGACGGGAACGGAACGGACGGTGTTGGAACGGGTGGGACTGGAACGGAGGGGACGTGAACGGACGGGGCTGGAACGGGTGGGACTGGAACGGAAGGGACTGGAACGGACGGGAATGGAACGGACGGGAATGGAACGGGCGGGACTGGAACGGGCGGGACTGAAACGGGCAGGACTGGAACGGACGGTACTGGAACGGAAGGGAATGGAACGGACGGGAATGGAACGGGCGGGACTGGAACGGGCGGGACTGGAACGGGCGGGACTGGAACGGACGGGACTGGAACGGACGGGAATGGAACGGACGGGACTGGAACGGGCGGGACTGGAACAGGCGGGACTGGAACGGACGGGACTGGAACGGACGGGACTGGAACGGACGGTGCTGGAACGGGTGGGACTGGAACGGAGGGGACTGGAACGGACGGGGCTGGAACGGGTGGGACTGGAACGGAAGGGACTGGAACGGACGGGAATGGAACGGACGGGAATGGAACGGGCGGGACTGGAACGGACGGAACTGGAACGGTCGGGACTGGAACGGAAGGGACTGGAACGGACGGGAATGGAACGGACGGGACTGGAACGGGCGGGACTGGAACGGAGGGGACTGGAACGGACGGGGCTGGATCGGGTGGGACTGGAACGGAAGGGACTGGAACGGACGGGAATGGAACGGACGGGAATGGAACGGGCGGGACTGGACTGGACGGGACTGGACTGGACGGGACTGGGCTGCACGGGCCTGGACTGGACTTAACAGGACGGGACTGGACTGGACGGAACTGGACGGGACTGGACGGGACTGGAACGGAAGGGACTGGAACGGACGGGAATGGAACGGACGGGACTGGAACGGGCGGGACTGGAACGGAGGGGACTGGAACGGACGGGGCTGGATCGGGTGGGACTGGAACGGAAGGGACTGGAACGGACGGGAATGGAACGGACGGGAATGGAACGGGCGGGACTGGACTGGACGGGACTGGACTGGACGGGACTGGGCTGCACGGGCCTGGACTGGACTTAACAGGACGGGACTGGACTGGACGGAACTGGACGGGACTGGACGAGACTGGACATGTCGGGACTGTACTGGACGGGACTGTACTGGACGGTACTGGACCGGACGGAAGTGGACTGGACGGAACTGGACTGGGCGGGACTGGACTGGACGGGACTGGACTGGACGGGACTGGGCTGCACGGGCCTGGACTGGACTTAACAGGACGGGACTGGACTGGACGGAACTGGACGGGACTGGACGGGACTGGACTGGACTGGACGGGACCGGACGGGACTGGACGGGACTGGACGGGACTGTACGGGACTGGAAGGGACTGGACGGGACTGGACGGGACTGGACGGGACTGGACAAGACTGGACTGGAACGGACGGGAGTGGAACGAACGGGGCTTGAACGGGTGGGACTAGAACGGACGGGAATGGAACGGACGGGACTGGAACGGGCGGGACTGGAACGGGCGGGACTGGAACGGGCGGGACTGGAACGGACGGGACTGGAACGGACGGGAATGGAACGGACGGGACTGGAACGGGCGGGACTGGAACAGGCGGGACTGGAACGGACGGTGCTGGAACGGGTGGGACTGGAACGGAGGGGACTGGAACGGACGGGGCTGGAACGGGTGGGACTGGAACGGAAGGGACTGGAATGGACGGGAATGGAACGGACGGGAATGGAACGGGCGGGACTGGAACGGACGGAACTGGAACGGTCGGGACTGGAACGGAAGGGACTGGAACGGACGGGAATGGAACGGACGGGACTGGAACGGGCGGGACTGGAACGGAGGGGACTGGAACGGACGGGGCTGGATCGGGTGGGACTGGAACGGAAGGGACTGGAACGGACGGGAATGGAACGGACGGGAATGGAACGGGCGGGACTGGAACGGGCGGGACTGGAACGGGCGGGACTGGAACGGACGGGACTGGAACGGACGGGAATGGAACGGACGGGACTGGAACGGGCGGGACTGGAACAGGCGGGACTGGAACGGACGGGACTGGAACGGACGGGACTGGACAGGCCAGCCCCGTCGAGTCTAGTCGAGTCCAGTCCCACCCAGTCCAGTCCCATACAATGCGGTCCAGACAAGCCCCGCTCAGTCCAGTCCGGCACAGGTCCGTCCAGACCAGTCCAGTCCCGTCCAGTCCCGTCCAGTCCCGTTAAGTCACGTCCAGTCCCGTCCAGTCCCATCCAGTCCTGTCCAGTCCCGTCCAGTCCCATCCAGTCCCTCCCAGTCCCGCCCAGTCCCGCTCAGTTCAGTATCGTCCATACCAGTCCTGTGAGGTCCCGTCCAGTCCCGTCAAGACCAACCCCGTCCCGTCCAGTCCAGTCCTACCCAGTCCAGCCCCGTTCAATTCAGTCCCGTCCAGTCCAGTTCCGTCGAGTCCAATTTCGTCCAGTCCAGTCCTACCCAGTCCAGTACCGTCCAGTCCAGTCCCGTCCGATCCAGTCCCGTCCAGTCCTGTCCAGTCCCGTCCAGTCCCGTCCAGTCCCGTCAAGTCCCGTCCAGTCCCGTCCAGTGCCATGCAGTCCCGTCCAGCCCCGTCCAGTCCAGTTCCGTCTAGTACAGTCCCGTCCAGGCCAGTCCGAGCCAGCCCAGTCCGTTCCATTCCCGTCCGTTCCAGTCCCGTCCGTTCCAGTCCCGTCCGTTCTAGTCCCACCCGTTCAAGCCCCGTTCGTTCCACTCCCGTCCGTTCCAGTCCAGTCTTGTCCAGTCCCGTCCAGTCCCGTCCAGTCCCGTCCAGTCCCTTCCAGTCCCGTACAGTCCCGTCCAGTCCCGTTAAGTCACGTCCAGTCCCGTCCAGTCCCGTCCAGTCCCGTCCAGTCCCGTCCAGTCCAGCCCAGTCTAATCCGTGCTGGCCCGGTCAAGTCCAATCCCGTCCAGTCCAGTCCCGTCAAGTCCAGTCCCGTCCACTCCAGCTCTGTCCAGTCCGGCCCAGTCCAGTCCGTGCCAGCCCCGTCAAGTCCAGTCCCGTCCAGTCCAGTCCCGACCAGTCCGGTCCCGTCCAGTACAGTCCTGTCGAGTCCAGTCCCGTCTAATCCAGTTTCGTCCAGTCCAGCCCTTTCGAGTCCGTGCCAGTCCCATCAAATTAAGTCCCGTAAAGCCTAGCTCCGTCAAGTCTAGCCCCGTCCAGTCCAGTCCCGTCTAGTACAGTCCCGTCCAGGCCAGTCCGAGCCAGCCCCGTCAAGTCCGTCCAGTCCAGTCCTGTCCAGTCCCGTCCAGTGCCGTCCAGTCCCGTCCAGTCCCGTCCAGCCCCGTCCAGTCCCGTCCAGTCCCGTCCAGTCCCGTCCAGTCCCGTCCAGTCCCGTCCAGTCCCGTCCATTTCGGTCCAGTCCCGTCCATTTCGGTCCCGTCCAGTCCCGTCCAATCCCGTCCTGTCCCGTCCAGACCAGCCCCCTCCAGTTCAGTCCTGCCCAGTCCAGTCCTGTCCAGTCCCGTCAAGTCCGTCCAGTCCAGTCCTGTCCATTCCCGTCTAGTCCCGTCCTGTCCCGTCAAGTCCCGTCCAGTCCCGTCCAGTCCCATCCAGTCCTGTCCAGCCCCGTCCAGTCCAGTCCCGTCTAGTACGGTCCCGTCCAGGCCAGTCCGAGCCAGCCGCGTCAAGTCCGTCCAGTCCAGTCCTGTCCAGTCCCGTCCAGTCCCGTCCAGTCCCGTCCAGTCCCGTCCAGTCCCGTCCAGTCCCGTCCAGTCCCGTCCAGTCCCATCCAGTCCCGTCCAGTCTCGTCCAGTCCCGTCCAGTCCCGACCGGTCCCGTCCAGTCCCGTCCAGTCCCGTTAAGCCACGTCCAGTCCCGTCCAGTCCCGTCCGGTCCCGTCCAGTCCAGTCCAGTCCTGTCCAGTTCCGTCCAGTCCCGTTCAGTCCCGTCCAGTCCCGTCCAGTCCCGTCCAGTCCCATCCAGACCCGTCCAGTCCCGTCCAGTCCCGTCCAGTCCCGTCCAGTCCCGTCCAGTCCCGTCCGGTCCCGTCCAGTCCAGTCCAGTCCCGTCCAGTCCCGTCCAGTTCCGTCCAGTCCAGTCGCGTCCTGTTAAGTCCAGTCCAGGCCCGTGCAGCCCAGTCCCGTCCAGTCCAGTCCCGTCCAGTCCAGTCCCGCCCAGTCCAGTTCCGTCCAGTCCACTTCCGTCCGGTCCAGTACCGTCCAGTACAGTCCCGTCCAGTACAGTCCCGACATGTCCAGTCTCGTCCAGTCCAGTCCTCTCCAGTACAGTCCCCTCCTGTTCAGTCCAGCCCAGGTCCGTCGAGTCCAGTCGGGACCAGCCCCGTCAAGTCCAATTCAGTCCCGTCCATTTCGGTCCCGTCCAGTCCCATCCAGTCCCGTCCAGTCCCGTCCAGTCCCGTCCAGTCCCGTCCAGTCCCGTCCAGTCCCGTTAAGTCCCGTCCAGTCCGTTCCAGTCCCGCCTGTTCCAGTCCCGTCCGTTCCATTCCCGTCCGTTCCAGTCCCGTCCGTTCCAGTCCCACCCGTTCAAGCCCCGTCCGCTCCACTCCCGTCCGTTCCAGTCCAGTCCTGTCCGATCCAGTCCCGTCCAGTCCTGTCCAGTCCCGTCCAGTCCCGTCTAGTCCCGTCCAGTCCCGTTAAGTCCCGTCCAGTTCCATTCATTTCGGTCCCGTCCAGTCCCGTCCAATCCCGTTAAGTCCCGTCCAGACCAGCCCCCTCCAGTTCAGTCCTGCCCAGTCCAGTCCTGTCCAGTCCCGTCAAGACCGTCCAGTCCAGTCCTGTCCATTCCCGTCTAGTCCCGTCCTGTCCCGTCAAGTCCCGTCCAGTCCCGTCCAGGCCCATCCAGTCCTGTCTAGCCCCGTCCAGTCCAGTCCCGTCTAGTACAGTCCCGTCCAGGCCAGTCCGAGCCAGCCCCGTCAAGTCCGTCCAGTCCAGTCCAGTCCCATCCAGCCCCGTCCAGTCCAGTTCCGTCTAGTACAGTCCCGTCCAGGCCAGTCCGAGCCAGCCCAGTCCGTTCCAGCCCCGCCCGTTCCAGTCCCGTCCGTTCCATTCCCTTCCGTTCCAGTCTCGTCCGTTCCAGTCCCGTCCGTTCCAGTCCCACCCGTTCAAGCCCCGTCCGCTCCACTCCCGTCCGTTCCAGTCCAGTCCGTTCCATCCAGCCCCGTCCAGTCCAGTTCCGTCTAGTACAGTCCCGTCCAGGCCAGTCCGAGCCAGCCCAGTCCGTTCCAGTCCCGCCTGTTCCAGTCCCGTCCGTTCCATTCCCGTCCGTTCCAGTCCCGTCCGTTCCAGTCCCACCCGTTCAAGCCCCGTCCGCTCCACTCCCGTCCGTTCCAGTCCAGTCCTGTCCGATCCAGTCCCGTCCAGTCCTGTCCAGTCCCGTCCAGTCCCGTCTAGTCCCGTCCAGTCCCGTTAAGTCCCGTCCAGTTCCATTCATTTCGGTCCCGTCCAGTCCCGTCCAATCCCGTTAAGTCCCGTCCAGACCAGCCCCCTCCAGTTCAGTCCTGCCCAGTCCAGTCCTGTCCAGTCCCGTCAAGACCGTCCAGTCCAGTCCTGTCCATTCCCGTCTAGTCCCGTCCTGTCCCGTCAAGTCCCGTCCAGTCCCATCCAGTCCCATCCAGCCCCGTCCAGTCCAGTTCCGTCTAGTACAGTCCCGTCCAGGCCAGTCCGAGCCAGCCCAGTCCGTTCCAGTCCCGCCCGTTCCAGTCCCGTCCGTTCCATTCCCTTCCGTTCCAGTCTCGTCCGTTCCAGTCCCACCCGTTCAAGCCCCGTCCGTTCCACTCCCGTCCGTTCCAGTCCAGACCTGTCCAGTCCCGTCCAGTCCCGTCCAGTCCCGTCCAGTCCCGTCCAGTTCCGTCCAGTCCCATCCAGTCCCGTCCAGTCCCGTCCAGTCCTGTCCAGTCCCGTCCAGTCCCGTCCAGTCCCGTTAAGTCACGTCCAGTACCGTCCAGTCCCGTCCAGTCCCATCCAGTCCTGTCCAGTCCCGTCCAGTCCCGTCCAGTCCAGCCCAGTCTAATCCGTGCTGGCCCGGTCAAGTCCAATCCCGTCCAGTCCAGTCCCGTCAAGTCCAGTCCCGTCCACTCCAGCTCTGTCCAGTCCGGCCCAGTCCAGTCCGTGCCAGCCCCGTCAAGTCCAGTCCCGTCCAGTCCCGTCTAGTCCCGTCCAGTCCCGTTAAGTCCCGTCCAGTTCCATTCATTTCGGTCCCGTCCAGTCCCGTCCAATCCCGTTAAGTCCCGTCCAGACCAGCCCCCTCCAGTTCAGTCCTGCCCAGTCCAGTCCTGTCCAGTCCCGTCAAGACCGTCCAGTCCAGTCCTGTCCATTCCCGTCTAGTCCCGTCCTGTCCCGTCAAGTCCCGTCCAGTCCCGTCCAGGCCCATCCAGTCCTGTCTAGCCCCGTCCAGTCCAGTCCCGTCTAGTACAGTCCCGTCCAGGCCAGTCCGAGCCAGCCCCGTCAAGTCCGTCCAGTCCAGTCCTGTCCAGTCCCGTCCAGTCCCGTCCAGTCCCATCCAGTCCCGTCCAGTCTCGTCCAGTCCCGTCCAGTCCCGCCCGGTCCCGTCCAGTCCCGTCCAGTCCCGTCCAGTCCCGTTAAGCCACGTCCAGTCCCGTCCAGTCCCGTCCGGTCCCGTCCAGTCCAGTCCAGTCCTGTCCAGTCCCGTCCAGTCCCGTCCAGTCCCGTCCAGTCCCGTCCAGTCCCTCCCAGACCCGTCCAGTCCCGTCCAGTCCCGTCCAGTCCCGTCCGGTCCCGTCCAGTCCAGTCCCGTCCAGTCCCGTCCAGTTCCGTCCAGTCCAGTCCCGTCCTGTTAAGTCCAGTCCAGGCCCGTGCAGCCCAGTCCCGTCCAGTCCAGTCCCGCCTAGTCCAGTTCCGTCCAGTCCAATTCAGTCCCGTCCATTTCGGTCCCGTCCAGTCCCGTCCAATCCCGTCCAGTCCCGTCCAGACCAGCCCCGTCCAGTTCAGTCCCATCCAGTCCAGTTCCGTCCAGTCAAATCCCGTCCTACCCAGTCCAGTGCCGTTCACGCCAGCCCTCTCCAGTCCAGTCCGGCCCACGTCCGTCCAGTCCAGTCCAGGCCAGCGCCGTCAAGAACAGTCCCGTCCAGTCCAGTCCCGTCCAGTCCAGCCCAGTCTAATCCGTGCCGGCCCGGTCAAGTCCAATCCCGTCCAGTCCAGTCCCGTCAAGTCCAGTCCCGTCCACTCCAGTTCTGTCCAGTCCGGACCGGTCCAGTCCGTGCCAGCCCCGTCAAGTCCAGTCCCGTCCAGTCCAGTCCCGACCAGTCCGGTCCCGTCCAGTACAGTCCTGTCCAGTCCAGTCCGGGCCAAGACCGTCAAGTCCACCGATCTTTTAAGCAAGGTCACTGACATTTTAGACAAGGTCACTGCACTTTCAACAAGGTCACTGACCTTTTGAACAAGGTCACTGACCTATTAGACAAGGTCACCGACCTTTTCAACAAGGCCACTGAACTTTTAAACAAGGTCACTGACCTATTAGACAAGGTCACTGACCTTTTCAACAAGGTCACTGAACTTTTAAACAAGGTCACTGACCTTTTAGACAAGGTCACTGAACTTTTCAACAAGGTCACTGACCTTTTCAACAAGGTCACTGACCTTTTCAACATGGTCACTGACCTTTTCAACAAGGTCACTGACCTTTTCAACAAGGTCACTGACCTTTCCAACAAGGTCACTGACCTTTTCAACAAGGTCACTGACATTTTCAACAAGGTCACTGACCTTTTCAACAAGGTCACTGAACTTTTAAACAAGGTCACTGACCTTTTAGACAAGGTCACTGAACTTTTAGAGAAGGTCACTGAACTTTTCAACATGGTCACTGACCTTTTCAACAAGGTCACTGACCTTTTCAACAAGGTCACTGACCTTTTCAACAAGGTCACTGACCTTTCGAACAAGGTCACTGACCTTTTCAACAAGGTCACTGACCTTTTCAACAAGGTCACTGACCTTTCGAACAAGGTCACTGACCTTTTCAACAAGGTCACTGACCTTCTAGACAAGGTCACAGGTTCATTGAACTTTCAAACAAGGTCACTTGGACGGGACTGGACGGGACTGGACGGGACTGGACAGGACTGGACTGGGCAGGACTGGACCGGACGGGACGGGGCTGGTTTTGACGGGACTGGACGGGACTTCACAGGACTGGCATGGACGATACCGAACTGGACGGGACTGGACGGGACTGGACGGGACCGGACGGGACTGGACGGGACTGGGCGGGACTGGACGGGACTGGACGGGACTGGACGGGACTGGACGGGACTGGACGGGACTGGACGGGACTGGACAGGACTGGACGGGACTGGACGGGACTGGACGGGACTGGACGGGAATGGACAGGACTGGACTGGACGGACTTGACGGGGCTGGCTCGGACTGGCCTGGACGGGACTGGACTTGACGGAACTGGACTGGACGGAAATGGACTGAACGGGATTGCACTGGACGGGGCTGGCCTGGACGGGACTGGAACGGACGGGTTGGAACGGACGGGACTGGACTTGACGGGACTGGACTGGACGGGATTGGACTTGACCGGGCCAGCACGGATTAGACTGGGCTGGACTGGACGGGACTGGACTGGACGGGACTGTTCTTGACGGCGCTAGCCTGGACTGGACTGGACGGACGTGGGCCGGACTGGACTGGAGAGGGCTGGCGTGAACGGCACTGGACTGGGTAGGACGGGATTTGACTGGACGGAACTGGACTGGATGGGACTGAACTGGACGGGGCTGGTCTGGACGGGACTGGACGGGATTGGACGGGACTGGACGGGACCGAAATGGACGGGACTGAATTGGACTGGACGGAACTGGACTGGGCGGGACTGGACTGGACGGGACTGGGCTGCACGGGCCTGGACTGGACTTAACAGGACGGGACTGGACTGGACGGAACTGGACGGGACTGGACGGGACTGGACGGGACTGGACGGGACTGGACGGGACTGGACGGGACTGGACGGGACTGGACGGGACTGGACGGGGCTGGACGGGACTGGACGGGACTGGACGGGGCTGGCTCGGACAGGCCTGGACGGGACTGGACTTGACGGAACTGGACTGGACGGAAATGGACTGAACGGGATTGCACTGGACGGGGCTGGCCTGGACGGGACTGGAACGGACGGGTTGGAACGGACGGGACTGGACTTGACGGGACTGGACTGGACGGGATTGGACTTGACCGGGCCAGCACGGATTAGACTGGGCTGGACTGGACGGGACTGGACTGGACGGGACTGTTCTTGACGGCGCTAGCCTGGACTGGACTGGACGGACCTGGGCCGGACTGGACTGGAGAGGACTGGTGTTAACGGCACTGGACTGGGTAGGACTGGAATGGATGGGATAGGACTGGACGGGACTGGATGGGACTGGACGGGACTTAACGGGACTGGACGGGACTGGACGGGACTGGACGGGACTGGACGGGACTGGACGGGACTGGACGGGACTGGACGGGACTGGACGGGACTGGACGGGACTGGACGGGACTGGACGGGACTGGACGGGACTGGGCGGGACTAGACGGGGCTGGCTCGGACAGGCCTGGACGGGACTGTACTAGACGGGACTGGACTGGACGGGGCTGGACGGGACTGGATGGGACTGGACGGGACTGGACGGGACTTGACGGGACTGGACGGGACTGGACAGGACTGGACGGGACTGGACGGGAATGGACAGGACTGGACTGGACGGATTTGACGGGGCTGGCTCGGACTGGCATGGACGGGACTGTACTAGACGGGACTGGACTGGACGGGGCTAGCCTTGACGGAGCTAGGCTTTACGGGACTTAATTTGATGGGACTGGCACGGACTCGAACGGGCTGGACTGGACGGGACTGGATTAGACGGGACTGGACTCGACAGGACTGTACTGGACGGGACCGGACTGGTCGGGACTGGACTGGTCGGGACTGGACTTGACGGGGCTGGCACGGACTGGACTGGGCCGGACTGGACAGAGCTGGAGTGGACGGGACTGAACTTGACGGGACTGGACTTGACCGGGCCAGAACGGATTAGACTGGGCTGGACTGGACGGGACTGGACGGGACTGGACAGGACTGGACGGGACTGGACCTGACTTAACGGGACTGGACGGGAGTGGACGGGACTGGACGGGACTGGATGGGACTGGACGGGACTGGACGGGACTGGATGGGACTGGACGGGACTGGACGGGACTTGACGGGACTGGACGGGACTGGACGGGACTGGACAGGACTGGACGGGACTGGATCGGACGGGACTGGACTGGACGGTACTGGACTGGGTAGGACTGGACTGGAAGAAATTGGACTCGACGGAACTGGACTGGACGGGACTGAATTGAACGGGGCTGGACTGAGTAGGACTGGACTGGACGGGACGGGGTTGGTCTTGACGGGACCGGACGGGACCTCACAGGACTGGTATGGACGATACTGAACTGAGCGGGACTGGGGGGGACTGGGAGGGACTGGACGGGACTGGACGGGACTGGACAGGACTGGATGGGACTGGACGGGACTGGATGGGACTGGACGGGACTGGACGGGACTGGACGGGACTGGACGGGACTTGACGGGACTGGACGGGACTGGACAGGACTGGACTGGAACGGACGGAAATGGAACGGACGGGAACGGAACGGACGGTGCTGGAACGGGTGGGACTGGAACGGAGGGGACTGGAACGGGCGGGGCTGGAACGGGCGGGACTGGAACGGAAGGGACTGGAACGGACGGGAATGGAACGGACGGGAATGGAACGGGCGGGACTGTAACCGGCGGGACTGGAACGGGCGGGACTGGAACGGACGGGACTGGAACGGACGGAAATGGAACGGACGGGAACGGAACGGACGGTGCTGGAACGGGTGGGACTGGAACGGAGGGGACTGGAACGGACGGGGCTGGAACGGGTGGGACTGGAACGGAAGGGACTGGAACGGACGGGAATGGAACGGACGGGAATGGAACGGGTGGGACTGGAACGGAAGGGAATGGAACGGGCGGGAATGGAACGGACGGGAACGGAACGGACGGTGCTGGAACGGGTGGGACTGGAACGGGCGGGGCTGGAACGGGCGGGACTGGAACGGAAGGGACTGGAACGGACGGGAATGGAACGGACGGGAATGGAACGGGCGGGACTGGAACGGGCGGGACTGGAACGGGCGGGACTGGAACGGACGGGACTGGAACGGACGGAAATGGAACGGACGGTGCTGGAACGGGTGGGACTGGAACGGAGGGGACTGGAACGGACGGGGCTGGAACGGGTGGAACTGGAACGGACGGGAATGGAACGGACGGGAATGGAACGGGCGGGACTGGAACGGGCGGGACTGGAACGGACGGGGCTGGAACGGGTGGGACTGGAACGGAAGGGACTGGAACGGACGGGAATGGAACGGACGGGAATGGAACGGGCGGGACTGGAACTGGACAGGCCAGCCCCGTCGAGTCTAGTCGAGTCCAGTCCAACCCAGTCCAGTCCCATACAATGCGGTCCAGACAAGCCCCGCTCAATCCAGTCCGGCACAGGTCCGTCCAGACCAGTCCAGTCCCGTCCAGTCCCGTCCAGTGCCGTCCAGTCCCGTCCAGTCCCGTTAAGTCACGTCCAGTTCCGTCCAGTCCCATCCAGTCCTGTCCAGTCCCGTCCAGTCCCATCCAGTCCCTCCCAGTCCCGCCCAGTCCCGCTCAGTTCAGTATCGTCCATACCAGTCCTGTGAGGTCCCGTCCAGTCCCGTCAAGACCAACCCCGTCCCGTCCAGTCCAGTCCTACCCAGTCCAGCCCCGTTCAATTCAGTCCCGTCCAGTCCAGTTCCGTCGAGTCCAATTTCGTCCAGTCCAGTCCTACCCAGTCCAGTACCGTCCAGTCCAGTCCCGTCCGATCCAGTCCCGTCCAGTCCTGTCCAGTCCCGTCCAGTCCCGTCCAGTCCCGTCAAGTCCCGTCCAGTCCCGTCCAGTGCCATGCAGTCCCGTCCAGCCCCGTCCAGTCCAGTTCCGTCTAGTACAGTCCCGTCCAGGCCAGTCCGAGCCAGCCCAGTCCGTTCCATTCCCGTCCGTTCCAGTCCCGTCCGTTCCAGTCCCGTCCGTTCTAGTCCCACCCGTTCAAGCCCCGTTCGTTCCACTCCCGTCCGTTCCAGTCCAGTCTTGTCCAGTCCCGTCCAGTCCCGTCCAGTCCCGTCCAGTCCCTTCCAGTCCCGTACAGTCCCGTCCAGTCCCGTTAAGTCACGTCCAGTCCCGTCCAGTCCCGTCCAGTCCCATCCAGTCCTGTCCAGTCCCGTCCAGTCCCGTCCAGTCCAGCCCAGTCTAATCCGTGCTGGCCCGGTCAAGTCCAATCCCGTCCAGTCCAGTCCCGTCAAGTCCAGTCCCGTCCACTCCAGCTCTGTCCAGTCCGGCCCAGTCCAGTCCGTGCCAGCCCCGTCAAGTCCAGTCCCGTCCAGTCCAGTCCCGACCAGTCCGGTCCCGTCCAGTACAGTCCTGTCGAGTCCAGTCCCGTCTAATCCAGTTTCGTCCAGTCCAGCCCTTTCGAGTCCGTGCCAGTCCCATCAAATTAAGTCCCGTAAAGCCTAGCTCCGTCAAGTCTAGCCCCGTCCAGTCCAGTCCCGTCTAGTACAGTCCCGTCCAGGCCAGTCCGAGCCAGCCCCGTCAAGTCCGTCCAGTCCAGTCCTGTCCAGTCCCGTCCAGTGCCGTCCAGTCCCGTCCAGTCCCGTCCAGCCCCGTCCAGTCCCGTCCAGTCCCGTCCAGTCCCGTCCAGTCCCGTCCAGTCCCGTCCAGTCCCGTCCATTTCGGTCCAGTCCCGTCCATTTCGGTCCCGTCCAGTCCCGTCCAATCCCGTCCTGTCCCGTCCAGACCAGCCCCCTCCAGTTCAGTCCTGCCCAGTCCAGTCCTGTCCAGTCCCGTCAAGTCCGTCCAGTCCAGTCCTGTCCATTCCCGTCTAGTCCCGTCCTGTCCCGTCAAGTCCCGTCCAGTCCCGTCCAGTCCCATCCAGTCCTGTCCAGCCCCGTCCAGTCCAGTCCCGTCTAGTACGGTCCCGTCCAGGCCAGTCCGAGCCAGCCGCGTCAAGTCCGTCCAGTCCAGTCCTGTCCAGTCCCGTCCAGTCCCGTCCAGTCCCGTCCAGTCCCGTCCAGTCCCGTCCAGTCCCGTCCAGTCCCGTCCAGTCCCATCCAGTCCCGTCCAGTCTCGTCCAGTCCCGTCCAGTCCCGACCGGTCCCGTCCAGTCCCGTCCAGTCCCGTTAAGCCACGTCCAGTCCCGTCCAGTCCCGTCCGGTCCCGTCCAGTCCAGTCCAGTCCTGTCCAGTTCCGTCCAGTCCCGTTCAGTCCCGTCCAGTCCCGTCCAGTCCCGTCCAGTCCCATCCAGACCCGTCCAGTCCCGTCCAGTCCCGTCCAGTCCCGTCCAGTCCCGTCCAGTCCCGTCCGGTCCCGTCCAGTCCAGTCCAGTCCCGTCCAGTCCCGTCCAGTTCCGTCCAGTCCAGTCGCGTCCTGTTAAGTCCAGTCCAGGCCCGTGCAGCCCAGTCCCGTCCAGTCCAGTCCCGTCCAGTCCAGTCCCGCCCAGTCCAGTTCCGTCCAGTCCACTTCCGTCCGGTCCAGTACCGTCCAGTACAGTCCCGTCCAGTACAGTCCCGACATGTCCAGTCTCGTCCAGTCCAGTCCTCTCCAGTACAGTCCCCTCCTGTTCAGTCCAGCCCAGGTCCGTCGAGTCCAGTCGGGACCAGCCCCGTCAAGTCCAATTCAGTCCCGTCCATTTCGGTCCCGTCCAGTCCCATCCAGTCCCGTCCAGTCCCGTCCAGTCCCGTCCAGTCCCGTCCAGTCCCGTCCAGTCCCGTTAAGTCCCGTCCAGTCCGTTCCAGTCCCGCCTGTTCCAGTCCCGTCCGTTCCATTCCCGTCCGTTCCAGTCCCGTCCGTTCCAGTCCCACCCGTTCAAGCCCCGTCCGCTCCACTCCCGTCCGTTCCAGTCCAGTCCTGTCCGATCCAGTCCCGTCCAGTCCTGTCCAGTCCCGTCCAGTCCCGTCCAGTCCCGTCAAGTCCCGTCCAGTCCCGTCCAGTCCCGTCCAGTCCCATCCAGTCCCATCCAGCCCCGTCCAGTCCAGTTCCGTCTAGTACAGTCCCGTCCAGGCCAGTCCGAGCCAGCCCAGTCCGTTCCAGTCCCGCCCGTTCCAGTCCCGTCCGTTCCATTCCCTTCCGTTCCAGTCTCGTCCGTTCCAGTCCCACCCGTTCAAGCCCCGTCCGTTCCACTCCCGTCCGTTCCAGTCCAGACCTGTCCAGTCCCGTCCAGTCCCGTCCAGTCCCGTCCAGTCCCGTCCAGTTCCGTCCAGTCCCATCCAGTCCCGTCCAGTCCCGTCCAGTCCTGTCCAGTCCCGTCCAGTCCCGTCCAGTCCCGTTAAGTCACGTCCAGTACCGTCCAGTCCCGTCCAGTCCCATCCAGTCCTGTCCAGTCCCGTCCAGTCCCGTCCAGTCCAGCCCAGTCTAATCCGTGCTGGCCCGGTCAAGTCCAATCCCGTCCAGTCCAGTCCCGTCAAGTCCAGTCCCGTCCACTCCAGCTCTGTCCAGTCCGGCCCAGTCCAGTCCGTGCCAGCCCCGTCAAGTCCAGTCCCGTCCAGTCCCGTCTAGTCCCGTCCAGTCCCGTTAAGTCCCGTCCAGTTCCATTCATTTCGGTCCCGTCCAGTCCCGTCCAATCCCGTTAAGTCCCGTCCAGACCAGCCCCCTCCAGTTCAGTCCTGCCCAGTCCAGTCCTGTCCAGTCCCGTCAAGACCGTCCAGTCCAGTCCTGTCCATTCCCGTCTAGTCCCGTCCTGTCCCGTCAAGTCCCGTCCAGTCCCGTCCAGGCCCATCCAGTCCTGTCTAGCCCCGTCCAGTCCAGTCCCGTCTAGTACAGTCCCGTCCAGGCCAGTCCGAGCCAGCCCCGTCAAGTCCGTCCAGTCCAGTCCTGTCCAGTCCCGTCCAGTCCCGTCCAGTCCCATCCAGTCCCGTCCAGTCTCGTCCAGTCCCGTCCAGTCCCGCCCGGTCCCGTCCAGTCCCGTCCAGTCCCGTCCAGTCCCGTTAAGCCACGTCCAGTCCCGTCCAGTCCCGTCCGGTCCCGTCCAGTCCAGTCCAGTCCTGTCCAGTCCCGTCCAGTCCCGTCCAGTCCCGTCCAGTCCCGTCCAGTCCCTCCCAGACCCGTCCAGTCCCGTCCAGTCCCGTCCAGTCCCGTCCAGTCCCGTCCGGTCCCGTCCAGTCCAGTCCCGTCCAGTCCCGTCCAGTTCCGTCCAGTCCAGTCCCGTCCTGTTAAGTCCAGTCCAGGCCCGTGCAGCCCAGTCCCGTCCAGTCCAGTCCCGCCTAGTCCAGTTCCGTCCAGTCCAATTCAGTCCCGTCCATTTCGGTCCCGTCCAGTCCCGTCCAATCCCGTCCAGTCCCGTCCAGACCAGTTCCGTCCAGTCAAATCCCGTCCTACCCAGTCCAGTGCCGTTCACGCCAGCCCTCTCCAGTCCAGTCCGGCCCACGTCCGTCCAGTCCCGTCCAGTCCCGTCCAGTCCCGTCCGGTCCCGTCCAGTCCAGTCCCGTCCAGTCCCGTCCAGTTCCGTCCAGTCCAGTCCCGTCCTGTTAAGTCCAGTCCAGGCCCGTGCAGCCCAGTCCCGTCCAGTCCAGTCCCGCCTAGTCCAGTTCCGTCCAGTCCAATTCAGTCCCGTCCATTTCGGTCCCGTCCAGTCCCGTCCAATCCCGTCCAGTCCCATCCAGTCCAGTTCCGTCCAGTCAAATCCCGTCCTACCCAGTCCAGTGCCGTTCACGCCAGCCCTCTCCAGTCCAGTCCGGCCCACGTCCGTCCAGTCCAGTCCAGGCCAGCGCCGTCAAGAACAGTCCCGTCCAGTCCAGTCCCGTCCAGTCCAGCCCAGTCTAATCCGTGCCGGCCCGGTCAAGTCCAATCCCGTCCAGTCCAGTCCCGTCAAGTCCAGTCCCGTCCACTCCAGTTCTGTCCAGTCCGGACCGGTCCAGTCCGTGCCAGCCCCGTCAAGTCCAGTCCCGTCCAGTCCAGTCCCGACCAGTCCGGTCCCGTCCAGTACAGTCCTGTCCAGTCCAGTCCGGGCCAAGACCGTCAAGTCCACCGATCTTTTAAGCAAGGTCACTGACATTTTAGACAAGGTCACTGCACTTTCAACAAGGTCACTGACCTTTTGAACAAGGTCACTGACCTATTAGACAAGGTCACCGACCTTTTCAACAAGGCCACTGAACTTTTAAACAAGGTCACTGACCTATTAGACAAGGTCACTGACCTTTTCAACAAGGTCACTGAACTTTTAAACAAGGTCACTGACCTTTTAGACAAGGTCACTGAACTTTTCAACAAGGTCACTGACCTTTTCAACAAGGTCACTGACCTTTTCAACAAGGTCACTGACCTTTTCAACATGGTCACTGACCTTTTCAACAAGGTCACTGACCTTTTCAACAAGGTCACTGACCTTTCCAACAAGGTCACTGACCTTTTCAACAAGGTCACTGACATTTTCAACAAGGTCACTGACCTTTTCAACAAGGTCACTGAACTTTTAAACAAGGTCACTGACCTTTTAGACAAGGTCACTGAACTTTTAGAGAAGGTCACTGAACTTTTCAACATGGTCACTGACCTTTTCAACAAGGTCACTGACCTTTTCAACAAGGTCACTGACCTTTTCAACAAGGTCACTGACCTTTCGAACAAGGTCACTGACCTTTCGAACAAGGTCACTGACCTTTTCAACAAGGTCACTGACCTTTTCAACAAGGTCACTGACCTTTCGAACAAGGTCACTGACCTTTTCAACAAGGTCACTGACCTTCTAGACAAGGTCACAGGTTCATTGAACTTTCAAACAAGGTCACTTGGACGGGACTGGACGGGACTGGACGGGACTGGACAGGACTGGACTGGGCAGGACTGGACCGGACGGGACGGGGCTGGTTTTGACGGGACTGGACGGGACTTCACAGGACTGGCATGGACGATACCGAACTGGACGGGACTGGACGGGACTGGACGGGACCGGACGGGACTGGACGGGACTGGGCGGGACTGGACGGGACTGGACGGGACTGGACGGGACTGGACGGGACTGGACGGGACTGGACGGGACTGGACAGGACTAGACGGGACTGGACGGGACTGGACGGGACTGGACGGGAATGGACAGGACTGGACTGGACGGACTTGACGGGGCTGGCTCGGACTGGCCTGGACGGGACTGGACTTGACGGAACTGGACTGGACGGAAATGGACTGAACGGGATTGCACTGGACGGGGCTGGCCTGGACGGGACTGGAACGGACGGGTTGGAACGGACGGGACTGGACTTGACGGGACTGGACTGGACGGGATTGGACTTGACCGGGCCAGCACGGATTAGACTGGGCTGGACTGGACGGGACTGGACTGGACGGGACTGTTCTTGACGGCGCTAGCCTGGACTGGACTGGACGGACGTGGGCCGGACTGGACTGGAGAGGGCTGGCGTGAACGGCACTGGACTGGGTAGGACGGGATTTGACTGGACGGAACTGGACTGGATGGGACTGAACTGGACGGGGCTGGTCTGGACGGGACTGGACGGGATTGGACGGGACTGGACGGGACCGAAATGGACGGGACTGAATTGGACTGGACGGAACTGGACTGGGCGGGACTGGACTGGACGGGACTGGGCTGCACGGGCCTGGACTGGACTTAACAGGACGGGACTGGACTGGACGGAACTGGACGGGACTGGACGGGACTGGACGGGACTGGACGGGACTGGACGGGACTGGACGGGACTGGACGGGACTGGACGGGACTGGACGGGGCTGGACGGGACTGGACGGGACTGGACGGGGCTGGCTCGGACAGGCCTGGACGGGACTGGACTTGACGGAACTGGACTGGACGGAAATGGACTGAACGGGATTGCACTGGACGGGGCTGGCCTGGACGGGACTGGAACGGACGGGTTGGAACGGACGGGACTGGACTTGACGGGACTGGACTGGACGGGATTGGACTTGACCGGGCCAGCACGGATTAGACTGGGCTGGACTGGACGGGACTGGACTGGACGGGACTGTTCTTGACGGCGCTAGCCTGGACTGGACTGGACGGACCTGGGCCGGACTGGACTGGAGAGGACTGGTGTTAACGGCACTGGACTGGGTAGGACTGGAATGGATGGGATAGGACTGGACGGGACTGGATGGGACTGGACGACACTTAACGGGACTGGACGGGACTGGACGGGACTGGACGGGACTGGACGGGACTGGACGGGACTGGACGGGACTGGACGGGACTGGACGGGACTGGACGGGACTGGACGGGACTGGACGGGACTGGACGGGACTGGACGGGACTGGACGGGACTGGACGGGACTGGACGGGACTGGGCGGGACTAGACGGGGCTGGCTCGGACAGGCCTGGACGGGACTGTACTAGACGGGACTGGACTGGACGGGGCTGGACGGGACTGGATGGGACTGGACGGGACTGGACGGGACTTGACGGGACTGGACGGGACTGGACAGGACTGGACGGGACTGGACGGGAATGGACAGGACTGGACTGGACGGATTTGACGGGGCTGGCTCGGACTGGCATGGACGGGACTGTACTAGACGGGACTGGACTGGACGGGGCTAGCCTTGACGGAGCTAGGCTTTACGGGACTTAATTTGATGGGACTGGCACGGACTCGAACGGGCTGGACTGGACGGGACTGGATTAGACGGGACTGGACTCGACAGGACTGTACTGGACGGGACCGGACTGGTCGGGACTGGACTGGTCGGGACTGGACTTGACGGGGCTGGCACGGACTGGACTGGGCCGGACTGGACAGAGCTGGAGTGGACGGGACTGAACTTGACGGGACTGGACTTGACCGGGCCAGAACGGATTAGACTGGGCTGGACTGGACGGGACTGGACGGGACTGGACAGGACTGGACGGGACTGGACGTGACTTAACGGGACTGGACGGGAGTGGACGGGACTGGACGGGACTGGATGGGACTGGACGGGACTGGACGGGACTGGATGGGACTGGACGGGACTGGACGGGACTTGACGGGACTGGACGGGACTGGACGGGACTGGACAGGACTGGACGGGACTGGATCGGACGGGACTGGACTGGACGGTACTGGACTGGGTAGGACTGGACTGGAAGAAATTGGACTCGACGGAACTGGACTGGACGGGACTGAATTGAACGGGGCTGGACTGAGTAGGACTGGACTGGACGGGACGGGGTTGGTCTTGACGGGACCGGACGGGACCTCACAGGACTGGTATGGACGATACTGAACTGAGCGGGACTGGGGGGGACTGGGAGGGACTGGACGGGACTGGACGGGACTGGACAGGACTGGATGGGACTGGACGGGACTGGATGGGACTGGACGGGACTGGACGGGACTGGACGGGACTGGACGGGACTTGACGGGACTGGACGGGACTGGACAGGACTGGACTGGAACGGACGGAAATGGAACGGACGGGAACGGAACGGACGGTGCTGGAACGGGTGGGACTGGAACGGAGGGGACTGGAACGGGCGGGGCTGGAACGGGCGGGACTGGAACGGAAGGGACTGGAACGGACGGGAATGGAACGGACGGGAATGGAACGGGCGGGACTGTAACCGGCGGGACTGGAACGGGCGGGACTGGAACGGACGGGACTGGAACGGACGGAAATGGAACGGACGGGAACGGAACGGACGGTGCTGGAACGGGTGGGACTGGAACGGAGGGGACTGGAACGGACGGGGCTGGAACGGGTGGGACTGGAACGGAAGGGACTGGAACGGACGGGAATGGAACGGACGGGAATGGAACGGGTGGGACTGGAACGGAAGGGAATGGAACGGGCGGGAATGGAACGGACGGGAACGGAACGGACGGTGCTGGAACGGGTGGGACTGGAACGGAGGGGACTGGAACGGGCGGGGCTGGAACGGGCGGTACTGGAACGGAAGGGACTGGAACGGACGGGAATGGAACGGACGGGAATGGAACGGGCGGGACTGGAACGGGCGGGACTGGAACGGGCGGGACTGGAACGGACGGGACTGGAACGGACGGAAATGGAACGGACGGGAACGGAACGGACGGTGCTGGAACGGGTGGGACTGGAACGGAGGGGACTGGAACGGACGGGGCTGGAACGGGTGGAACTGGAACGGAAGGGACTGGAACGGACGGGAATGGAACGGACGGGAATGGAACGGGCGGGACTGGAACGGACGGGGCTGGAACGGGTGGGACTGGAACGGAAGGGACTGGAACGGACGGGAATGGAACGGACGGGAATGGAACGGGCGGGACTGGAACTGGACAGGCCAGCCCCGTCGAGTCTAGTCGAGTCCAGTCCAACCCAGTCCAGTCCCATACAATGCGGTCCAGACAAGCCCCGCTCAATCCAGTCCGGCACAGGTCCGTCCAGACCAGTCCAGTCCCGTCCAGTCCCGTCCAGTGCCGTCCAGTCCCGTCCAGTCCCGTTAAGTCACGTCCAGTTCCGTCCAGTCCCATCCAGTCCTGTCCAGTCCCGTCCAGTCCCATCCAGTCCCTCCCAGTCCCGCCCAGTCCCGCTCAGTTCAGTATCGTCCATACCAGTCCTGTGAGGTCCCGTCCAGTCCCGTCAAGACCAACCCCGTCCCGTCCAGTCCAGTCCTACCCAGTCCAGCCCCGTTCAATTCAGTCCCGTCCAGTCCAGTTCCGTCGAGTCCAATTTCGTCCTGTCCAGTCCTACCCAGTCCAGTACCGTCCAGTCCAGTCCCGTCCGATCCAGTCCCGTCCAGTCCTGTCCAGTCCCGTCCAGTCCCGTCCAGTCCCGTCAAGTCCCGTCCAGTCCCGTCCAGTGCCATGCAGTCCCGTCCAGCCCCGTCCAGTCCAGTTCCGTCTAGTACAGTCCCGTCCAGGCCAGTCCGAGCCAGCCCAGTCCGTTCCATTCCCGTCCGTTCCAGTCCCGTCCGTTCCAGTCCCACCCGTTCAAGCCCCGTCCGTTCCAGTCCAGTCCTACCCAGTCCAGTACCGTCCAGTCCAGTCCCGTCCGATCCAGTCCCGTCCAGTCCTGTCCAGTCCCGTCCAGTCCCGTCCAGTCCCGTCAAGTCCCGTCCAGTCCCGTCCAGTCCCATCCAGTCCTGTCCAGCCCCGTCCAGTCCAGTCCCGTCTAGTACAGTCCCGTCCAGGCCAGTCCGAGCCAGCCCCGTCAAGTCCGTCCAGTCCAGTCCTGTCCAGTCCCGTCCAGTCCCGTCCAGTCCCGTCCAGTCCCGTCCAGTCCCGTCCAGTCCCGTCCAGTCCCATCCAGTCCCGTCCAGTCTCGTCCAGTCCCGTCCAGTCCCATCCGGTCCCGTCCAGTCCCGTCCAGTCCCGTTAAGCCACGTCCAGTTCCGTCCAGTCCCGTCCGGTCCCGTCCAGTCCAGTCCAGTTCTGTCCAGTCCCGTCCAGTCCCGTCCAGTCCCGTCCAGTCCCGTCCAGTCCAATCCAGACCCGTCCAGTCCCGTCCAGTCCCGTCCAGTCCCGTCCAGTCCCGTCCAGTCCCGTCCGGTCCCGTCCAGTCCAGTCCAGTCCCGTCCAGTCCCGTCCAGTTCCATCCAGTCCAGTCCTGTCCATTCCCGTCCAGTCCCGTCCTGTCCCGTCAAGTCCCGTCCAGTCCCGTCCAGTCCCATCCAGTCCTGTCCAGCCCCGTCCAGTCCAGTCCCGTCTAGTACAGTCCCGTCCAGTCCCGTTAAGCCACGTCCAGTCCCGTCCAGTCCCGTCCGGTCCCGTCCAGTCCAGTCCAGTCCTGTCCAGTCCCGTCCAGTCCCGTCCAGTCCCGTCCAGTCCCGTCCAGTCCCGTCCAGTCCCATCCAGACCCGTCCAGTCCCGTCCAGTCCCGTCCAGTCCCGTCCAGTCCCGTCCAGTCCCGTCCAGTCCCGTCCGGTCCCGTCCAGTCCAGTCCAGTCCCGTCCAGTCCCGTCCAGTTCCGTCCAGTCCAGTCCCGTCCTGTTAAGTCCAGTCCAGGCCCGTGCAGCCCAGTCCCGTCCAGTCCAGTCCCGTCCAGTCCAGTCCCGCCCAGTCCAGTTCCGTCCAGTCCACTTCCGTCCGGTCCAGTCCCGTCCAGTACAGTCCCGTCCAGTACAGTCCCGACATGTCCAGTCTCGTCCAGTCCAGTCCTCTCCAGTACAGTCCCCTCCTGTTCAGTCCAGCCCAGGTCCGTCGAGTCCAGTCGGGACCAGCCCCGTCAAGTCCAATTCAGTCCCGTCCATTTCGGTCCCGTCCAGTACCATCCAGTCCCGTCCAGTCCCGTCCAGTCCCGTCCAGTCCCGTCCAGTCCCGTCCAGTCCCGTCCAGTCCCGTCCAGTCCCGTCCAGTCCCGTCCAGTTCCGTTAAGTCACGTCCAGTCCCGTCCAGTCCCGTCCAGTCCCATCCAGTCCTGTCCAGTCCCGTCCAGTCCCGTCCAGTCCAGCCCAGTCTAATCCGTGCTGGCCCGGTCAAGTCCAATCCCGTCCAGTCCAGTCCCGTCAAGTCCAGTCCCGTCCACTCCAGCTCTGTCCAGTCCGGCCCAGTCCAGTCCGTGCCAGCCCCGTCAAGTCCAGTCCCGTCCAGTCCAGTCCCGACCAGTCCGGTCCCGTCCAGTACAGTCCTGTCGAGTCCAGTCCCGTCTAATCCAGTTTCGTCCAGTCCAGCCCTTTCGAGTCCGTGCCAGTCCCATCAAATTAAGTCCCGTAAAGCCTAGCTCCGTCAAGTCTAGCCCCGTCCAGTCCAGTCCCGTCTAGTACAGTCCCGTCCAGGCCAGTCCGAGCCAGCCCCGTCAAGTCCGTCCAGTCCCGTCCAGTCCCGTCCAGTCCCGTCCAGTCCCGTCCAGTGCCGTCCAGTCCCGTCCAGTCCCGTCCAGCCCCGTCCAGTCCCGTCCAGTCCCGTCCAGTCCCGTCCAGTCCCGTCCAGTCCCGTCCAGTCCCGTCCAGTCCCGTCCATTTCGGTCCCGTCCAGTCCCGTCCAATCCCGTCCTGTCCCGTCCAGACCAGCCCCCTCCAGTTCAGTCCTGCCCAGTCCAGTCCTGTCCAGTCCCGTCAAGTCCGTCCAGTCCAGTCCTGTCCATTCCCGTCTAGTCCCGTCCTGTCCCGTCAAGTCCCGTCCAGTCCCGTCCAGTCCCGTCCAGTCCCATCCAGTCCTGTCCAGCCCCGTCCAGTCCAGTCCCGTCTAGTACAGTCCCGTCCAGGCCAGTCCGAGCCAGCCGCGTCAAGTCCTTCCAGTCCAGTCCTGTCCAGTCCCGTCCAGTCCCGTCCAGTCCCGTCCAGTCCCGTCCAGTCCCGTCCAGTCCCGTCCAGTCCCGTCCAGTCCCATCCAGTCCCGTCCAGTCTCGTCCAGTCCCGTCCAGTCCCGACCGGTCCCGTCCAGTCCCGTCCAGTCCCGTTCAGCCACGTCCAGTCCCGTCCAGTCACGTCCGGTCCCGTCCAGTCCAGTCCAGTCCTGTCCAGTCCCGTCCAGTCCCGTCCAGTCCCGTCCAGTCCCGTCCAGTCCCGTCCAGTCCCATCCAGACCCGTCCAGTCCCGTCCAGTCCCGTCCAGTCCCGTCCAGTCCCGTCCAGTCCCGTCCAGTCCCGTCCGGTCCCGTCCAGTCCAGTCCAGTCCCGTCCAGTCCCGTCCAGTTCCGTCCAGTCCAGTCCCGTCCTGTTAAGTCCAGTCCAGGCCCGTGCAGCCCAGTCCCGTCCAGTCCAGTCCCGTCCAGTCCAGTCCCGCCCAGTCCAGTTCCGTCCAGTCCACTTCCGTCCGGTCCAGTACCGTCCAGTACAGTCCCGTCCAGTACAGTCCCGACATGTCCAGTCTCGTCCAGTCCAGTCCTCTCCAGTACAGTCCCCTCCTGTTCAGTCCAGCCCAGGTCCGTCGAGTCCAGTCGGGACCAGCCCCGTCAAGTCCAATTCAGTCCCGTCCATTTCGGTCCCGTCCAGTCCCATCCAGTCCCGTCCAGTCCCGTCCAGTCCCGTCCAGTCCCGTCCAGTCCCGTCCAGTCCCGTCCAGTCCCGTTAAGTCACGTCCAGTCCCGTCCAGTCCCGTCCAGTCCCATCCAGTCCTGTCCAGTCCCGTCCAGTCCCGTCCAGTCCAGCCCAGTCTAATCCGTGCTGGCCCGGTCAAGTCCAATCCCGTCCAGTCCAGTCCCGTCAAGTCCAGTCCCGTCCACTCCAGTTCTGTCCAGTCCGGCCCAGTCCAGTCCGTGCCAGCCCCGTCAAGTCCAGTCCCGTCCAGTCCAGTCCCGACCAGTCCGGTCCCGTCCAGTACAGTCCTGTCGAGTCCAGTCCCGTCTAATCCAGTTTCGTCCAGTCCAGCCCTTTCGAGTCCGTGCCAGTCCCTTCAAATTAAGTCCCGTAAAGCCTAGCTCCGTCAAGTCCAGTCCCGTCCACTCCAGTTCTGTCCAGTCCGGACCGGTCCAGTCCGTGCCAGCCCCGTCAAGTCCAGTCCCGTCCAGTCCAGTCCCGATCAGTCCGGTCCCGTCCAGTACAGTCCTGTCCAGTCCAGTCCGGGCCAAGACCGTCAAGCCAACCGATCTTTTAAGCAAGGTCACTGACCTTTTAGACAAGGTCACTGAACTTTTAGGCAAGGTCACTGACCTTTTCAACAAGGTCACTGACCTTTTCAACAAGGTCACTGACCTTTTCAACAAGGTCACTGACCTTTTCAACAAGGTCACTGAACTTTTAAGCAAGGTCACTGACCTATTAGACAAGGTCACCGACCTTTTCAACAAGGCCACTGAACTTTTAAACAAGGTCACTGACCTATTAGACAAGGTCACTGACCTTTTCAACAAGGTCACTGACCTTTCCAACAAGGTCACTGACCTTTTCAACAAGGTCACTGACATTTTCAACAAGGTCACTGACCTTTTCAACAAGGTCACTGAACTTTTAAACAAGGTCACTGACCTTTTAGACAAGGTCACTGAACTTTTAGAGAAGGTCACTGAACTTTTGGATAAGGTCACTGAACTTTTCAACAAGGTCACTGACCTTTTCAACAAGGTCACTGACCTTCTAGACAAGGTCACAGGTTCATTGAACTTTCAAACAAGGTCACTTGGGCGGGACTGGACGGGACTGGACGGGACTGGAAGGGACTGAACGGGACTGAACGGGAATGGACAGGACTGGACGGGACTGGACGGGACTGAACGGGAATGGACAGGACTGGACTGGACGGACTTGACGGGGCTGGCTCGGCCTGGCTTGGACGGGACTGGACTTGACGGAACTGGACTGGACGGAAATGGACTGAACGGGACTGCACTGGACGGGGCTGGCCTGGACGGGACTGGAACGGACGGGACTGGAACGGACGGGACTGGAACGGACGGGACTGGACTTGACGGGACTGGACTGGACGGGATTGGACTTGACCGGGCCAGCACGGATTAGACTGGGCTGGACTGGACGGGACTGGACTGGACGGGACTGTTCTTGACGGCGCTAGCCTGGACTGGACTGGACGGACCTGGGCCGGACTGGACTGGAGAGGACTGGTGTGAACGGCACTGGACTGGGTAGGACTGGAATGGATGGGATAGGACTGGACGGGACTGGATGGGACTGGACGGGACTTAACGGGACTTAACGGGACTGGACGGGACTGGACGGGACTGGACGGGACTGGACGGGACTGGACGGGACTGGACGGGACTGGACGGGACTGGACGGGACTGGACGGGACTGGACGGCACTGGACGGGACTGGACGGGACTGGACGGGACTGGACGGGACTATACGGGACTGGACGGGACTGGACGGGGCTGGCTCGGACAGGCCTGGACGGGACTGTACTAGACGGGACTGGACTGGACGGGGCTGGACGGGACTGGATGGGACTGGACGGGACTGGACGGGACTTGACGGGACTGGACGGGACTGGACGGGACTGGACGGGACTGGACGGGACTGGACGGGAATGGACAGGACTGGACTGGACGGATTTGACGGGGCTGGCTCGGACTGGCCTGGACGGGACTGTACTAGACGGGACTGGACTGGACGGGGCTAGCCTTGACGGAGCTAGGCTTTACGGGACTTAATTTGATGGGACTGGCACGGACTCGAACGGGCTGGACTGGACGGGACTGGATTAGACGGGACTGGACTCGACAGGACTGTACTGGACGGGACCGGACTGGTCGGGACTGGACTGGACGGGACTGGACTTGACGGGGCTGGCACGGACTGGACTGGGCCGGACTGGACAGAGCTGGAGTGGACGGGACTGGACTTGACGGGACTGGACTTGACCGGGCCAGCACGGATTAGACTGGGCTGGACTGGACGGGACTGGACGGGACTGGACAGGACTGGACGGGACTGGACGTGACTTAACGGGACTGGACGGGACTGGACGGGACTGGACAGGACTGGACGGGACTGGATCGGACGGGACTGGACTGGACGGTACTGGACTGGGTAGGACTGGACTGGAAGAAATTGGACTCGACGGAACTGGACTGGACGGGACTGGACGGGACTGGACAGAGCTGGAGTGGACGGGACTGGACTTGACGGGACTGGACTTGACCGGGCCAGCACGGATTAGACTGGGCTGGACTGGACGGGACTGGATGGGACTGGACGGGACTGGACGGGACTGGACAGGACTGGACGGGACTGGACGGGACTGGATCGGACGGGACTGGACTGGACGGTACTGGACTGGGTAGGACTGGACTGGAAGAAATTGGACTCGACGGAACTGGACTGGACCTGACTGAATTGAACGGGGCTGGACTGAGTAGGACTGGACTGGACGGGACGGGGTTGGTCTTGACGAGACTGGACGGGACCTCACAGGACTGGTATGGACGATACTGAACTGAGCGGGACTGGGCGAGACTGGGAGGGACTGGACGGGACTGCACGGGACTGGACGGGACTGGACGGGACTGGACGGGACTGGACGGGACTGGACGGGACTGGACGGGACTGGACGGGACTGGACGGGACTGGACGGGACTGGACAGGACTGGACTGGAACGGACGGAAATGGAACGGACGGGAACGGAACGGACGGTGCTGGAACGGGTGGGACTGGAACGGAGGGGACTGGAACGGACGGGGCTGGAACGGGTGGGACTGGAACGGAAGGGACTGGAACGGACGGGAATGGAACGGACGGGAATGGAACGGGCGGGACTGGAACGGGCGGGACTGGAACGGGCGGGACTGGAACGGGCGGGACTGGAACGGACGGAAATGGAACGGACGGGAATGGAACGGACGGTGCTGGAACGGGTGGGAGTGGAACGGAGGGGACTGGAACGGACGGGGCTGGAACGTATGGGACTGGAACGGAAGGGACTGGAACGGACGGGAATGGAACGGACGGGAATGGAACGGGCAGGACTGGAACGGACGGGGCTGGAACGGGTGGGACTGGAACGGACGGGGCTGGAACGGGTGGGACTGGAACGGAAGGGACTGGAACGGACGGGAATGGAACGGACGGGAATGGAACGGGCGGGACTGGAACTGGACAGGCCAGCCCCGTCGAGTCTAGTCGAGTCCAGTCCCACCCAGTCCAGTCCCATACAATGCGGTCCAGACAAGCCCCGCTCAATCCAGTCCGGCACAGGTCCGTCCAGACCAGTCCAGTCCCGTCCAGTCTCGTCCAGTCCCGTCCAGTCCCGTCCAGTCCCGTTAAGTCACGTCCAGTCCCGTCCAGTCCCATCCAGTCCTGTCCAGTCCCGTCCTGTCCCATCCAGTCCCTCCCAGTCCCGCCCAGTCCCGCTCAGTTCAGTATCGTCCATACCAGTCCTGTGAGGTCCCGTCCAGTCCCGTCAAGACCAACCCCGTCCCGTCCAGTCCAGTCCTACCCAGTCCAGCCCCGTTCAATTCAGTCCCGTCCAGTCCAGTTCCGTCGAGTCCAATTTCGTCCAGTCCAGTCCTACCCAGTCCAGTACCGTCCAGTCCAGTCCCGTCCGATCCAGTCCCGTCCAGTCCCGTCCAGTCCTGTCCAGTCCCGTCCAGTCCCGTCCAGTCCCGTCAAGTCCCGTCCAGTCCCGTCCAGTGCCATGCAGTCCCGTCCAGCCCCGTCAAGTCCAGTTCCGTCTAGTACAGTCCCGTCCAGGCCAGTCCGAGCCAGCCCAGTCCGTTCCATTCCCGTCCGTTCCAGTCCCGTCCGTTCCAGTCCCACCCGTTCAAGCCCCGTTCGTTCCACTCCCGTCCGTTCCAGTCCAGTCCTGTCCAGTCCCGTCTAATCCAGTTTCGTCCAGTCCAGCCCTTTCGAGTCCGTGCCAGTCCCATCAAATTAAGTCCCGTAAAGCCTAGCTCCGTCAAGTCTAGCCCCGTCCAGTCCAGTCCAGTCCAGTCCCGTCTAGTACAGTCCCGTCCAGGCCAGTCTGAGCCAGCCCAGTCAAGTCCGTCCAGGCCAGTCCTGTCCAGTCCCGTCCAGTGCCCTCCAGTCCCGTCCAGTCCCGTCCAGCCCCGTCCAGTCCCGTCCAGTCCCGTCCAGTCCCGTCCAGTCCCGTCCAGTCCCGTCCAGTCCCGTCCAGTCCCGTCCAGTCCCGTCCAGTCCCGTCCAGTCCCGTCCAGTCCCGTCCAGTCCCGTCCAGTCCCGTTAAGCAACGTCCAGTCCAGTCCTGTCCATTCCCGTCTAGTCCCGTCCTGTCCCGTCCAGCCCCGTCCAGTCCCGTCCAATCCCGTCCAGTCCCGTCCAGTCCCGTCCAGTCCCATCCAGTCCTGTCCAGCCCCGTCCAGTCCAGTCCCGTCTAGTACAGTCCCGTCCAGGCCAGTCCGAGCCAGCCCCGTCAAGTCCGACCAGTCCAGTCCTGTCCAGTACCGTCCAGTCCCGTCCAGTCCCGTCCAGCCCCGTCCAGTCCCGTCCAGTCCCGTCCAGTCCCGTCCAGTCCCGTCCAGTCCCGTCCAGTCCCATCCAGTCCTGTCCAGCCCCGTCCAGTCCAGTCCCGTCTAGTACAGTCCCGTCCAGGCCAGTCCGAGCCAGCCCCGTCAAGTCCGTCCAGTCCAGTCCTGTCCAGTCCCGTCCAGTCCCGTCCAGTCCCGTCCAGTCCCGTCCAGTCCCGTACAGTCCCGTCCAGTCCCGTCCAGTCCCGTCCAGTCCCATCCAGTCCCGTCCAGTCTCGTCCAGTCCCGTCCAGTCCCGTCCGGTCCCGTCCAGTCCCGTCCAGTCCCGTTAAGCCACGTCCAGTCCCGTCCAGTCCCGTCCGGTCCCGTCCAGTCCAGTTCAGTCCTATCCAGTCCCGTCCAGTCCCGTCCAGTCCCGTCCAGTCCCGTCCAGTCCCATCCAGACCCGTCCAGTCCCGTCCAGTCCAGTCCAGTCCCGTCCAGTCCCGTCCAGTCCCGTCCAGTCCCGTCCAGTCCCGCGCGGTCCCGTTTAGTCCAGTCCAGTCCCGTCCAGTTCCGTCCAGTCCAGTCCTGTCCATTCCCGTCTAGTCCCGTCCTGTCCCGTCAAGTCCCGTCCAGTCCCGTCCAGTCCCATCCAGTCCTGTCCAGCCCCGTCCAGTCCAGTCCCGTCTAGTACAGTCCCGTCCAGTCCCGTTAAGCCACGTCCAGTCCCGTCCAGTCCCGTCCGGTCCCGTCCAGTCCAGTCCAGTCCTGTCCAGTCCCGTCCAGTCCCGTCCAGTCCCGTCCAGTCCCGTCCAGTCCCGTCCAGTCCCATCCAGACCCGTCCAGTCCCGTCCAGTCCCGTCCAGTCCCGTCCAGTCCCGTCCAGTCCCGTCCGGTCCCGTCCAGTCCAGTCCAGTCCCGTCCAGTCCCGTCCAGTTCCGTCCAGTCCAGTCCCGTCCTGTTAAGTCCAGTCCAGGCCCGTGCAGCCCAGTCCCGTCCAGTCCAGTCCCGTCCAGTCCAGTCCCGCCCAGTCCAGTTCCGTCCAGTCCACTTCCGTCCGGTCCAGTCCCGTCCAGTACAGTCCCGTCCAGTACAGTCCCGACATGTCCAGTCTCGTCCGGTCCAGTCCTCTCCAGTACAGTCCCCTCCTGTTCAGTCCAGCCCAGGTCCGTCGAGTCCAGTCGGGACCAGCCCCGTCAAGTCCAATTCAGTCCCGTCCATTTCGGTCCCATCCAGTCCCGTCCAGTCCCGTCCAGTCCCGTCCAGTCCCGTCCAGTCCCGTCCAGTCCCGTCCAGTCCCGTCCAGTCCCGTCCAGTCCCGTCCAGTCCCGTCCAGTCCCGTTAAGTCACGTCCAGTCCCGTCCAGTCCCGTCCAGTCCCATCCAGTCCTGTCCAGTCCCGTCCAGTCCCGTCCAGTCCAGCCCAGTCTAATCCGTGCTGGCCCGGTCAAGTCCAATCCCGTCCAGTCCAGTCCCGTCAAGTCCAGACCCGTCCACTCCAGTTCTGTCCAGTCCGGCCCAGTCCAGTCCGTGCCAGCCCCGTCAAGTCCAGTCCCGTCCAGTCCAGTCCCGACCAGTCCGGTCCCGTCCAGTACAGTCCTGTCGAGTCCAGTCCCGTCTAATCCAGTTTCGTCCAGTCCAGCCCTTTCGAGTCCGTGCCAGTCCCTTCAAATTAAGTCCCGTAAAGCCTAGCTCCGTCAAGTCCAGTCCCGTCCACTCCAGTTCTGTCCAGTCCGGACCGGTCCAGTCCTTGCCAGCCCCGTCAAGTCCAGTCCCGTCCAGTCCATTCCCGATCAGTCCGGTCCCGTCCAGTACAGTCCTGTCCAGTCCAGTCCGGGCCAAGACCGTCAAGTCCACCGATCTTTTAAGCAAGGTCACTGACCTTTTAGACAAGGTCACTGAACTTTTAGGCAAGGTCACTGACCTTTTCAACAAGGTCACTGACCTTTTCAACAAGGTCACTGACCTTTTCAACAAGGTCACTGAACTTTTAAGCAAGGTCACTGACCTATTAGACAAGGTCACCAACCTTTTCAACAAGGCCACTGAACTTTTAAACAAGGTCGCTGACCTTTTAGACAAGGTCACTGAACTTTTCAACAAGGTCACTGACCTTTTCAACAAGGTCACTGACCTTTTCAACAAGGTCACTGACCTTTTCAACAAGGTCACTGACCTTTCCAACAAGGTCACTGACCTTTTCAACAAGGTCACTGACATTTTCAACAAGGTCACTGACCTTTTCAACAAAGTCACTGAACTTTTAAACAAGGTCACTGACCTTTTAGACAAGGTCACTGAACTTTTAGAGAAGGTCACTGAACTTTTAGATAAGGTCACTGAACTTTTCAACAAGGTCACTGACCTTTTCAACAAGGTCACTGACCTTCTAGACAAGGTCACAGGTTCATTGAACTTTCAAACAAGGTCACTTGGGCGGGACTGGACGGGACTGGACGGGACTGGACGGGACTGGACGGGACTGGACGGGACTGGACGGGACATGACGGGACTGGACAGGACTGGACTGGGCAGGACTGGACCGGACGGGACGGGGCTGGTTTTGACGGGACTGGACGGGACTGTTAAAAAATAGGTCGAGATGACTTGTCAGCACTTTTTCTCTTCTATAGTTTTCTTTCTCATTCTTATGTTCCCTTTCTTTTTTAATACTCCTATGAAATAAAATTCATTGTACCTTTTGAACTTGAAGCGACAACGTGTTTTTTTTTTGTATCACGAAAGGTTTCTAACATTTGGTGCCGAAACCCCGAAAGCAAAGGATACGAAAAGGGTGACTTGCTAAACCAAAAAGGTTTGTTTTGGATCCGCATCTAAAAAAAAAAAAAAAAAAGAAGACAATGGAGTTATCAGCTCGTGCCGCGTATAGAGGTCAAGTCACTAAGATAGTGAACAGCGCGCTAGAATTTTTAAAGGATAACAGTTCTCAAATAACGGAGGCGAACATCGAACGATTCGACGAAATCGAGGAGGAGCTCGTGAGTCTAGTCCAACGTCTGTCTGCTGCTAATGAAAGTTTAAATACTTTAAACGACGACTTAAGGCAGAAAGGATTAATTAAGTTAGAAGATTCTCAAGAAAAGATCGTCGAATACCATGACCAAGCAATTGGTACCCTTGCTCGCCTCAACACTCGGTTGACAAAGTTGCGTGGGAAGCAAAATCCAGTTGCATCCCTTCCTGAGCCCGACAATTCGCCCGCTTCGTGTTCTCTTCAAAGCAGATCCAATTTGCCTAAACTTCCACTGAAGCACTTTGATGGGAAATTTGAAAATTGGCTTCCCTTTTGGGAGCAGTACCGTAGTGCAGTACACGAAAATGCAAGTTTATCCCACATCGAAAAATATAATTATTTGGAGTCCGTTTTAACCGGTGAAGCGAAAAAGGCCATAGCAGGACTTACACCATCGGAAAAGTGTTATGAC
Source organism: Eumerus sabulonum (assembly GCA_951905685.1). NCBI lineage: Eukaryota > Metazoa > Arthropoda > Insecta > Diptera > Syrphidae > Eumerus > Eumerus sabulonum. The sequence goes on along the minus strand of OX645061.1, from coordinate 20,986,862 downwards.
GCTGCAATTGCCATTCTTCAAGAACAATATGGCGATACAGAAAAGCTGGTCGATCAACATATTCATCAATTGGTAAGTCTCGCTCCTGTTCGCGACCGGGCGGATGTCGCTGGATTGAGAAAGCTATATGGTGCAGTGGTTGCGTGCACCCGTTCTCTTACAGCACTACAGGTACCAGCAAGCAAATACTCCATCATGCTTAAGTCCATTTTACTTCGGTGCTTGCCAAACTCAATGCGCATCGACTATTTTCGCCATATTGATGATCGGCAGAATTCGCGTGAAAGCGACCAGTCATCCAACGCAAGTGAATCTTCATTCATCCATGTTTGTGGCCATGAGGTGAAAGAGGTTCTACGATTTTTAAAACGTGAGGTGGATTCCTTGGAAAGGAGTGGAGTTGCACATTCTCTCGCTCATACAAGAAGCAAATTGTTTACTACTCCTGCAACCGCATCCAGTCTGGTTAGTGTCATCGATTCAGACGCTTGTCTCTTTTGTAAATCGAAAAGTCATCCAACAAAAGAGTGTGACAGCAATATTTCCATATCTGAAAAAAGAGATATTCTTCGCAAAAACGGTCGCTGTTTTCGCTGCTCAAAGCGTGGGCACTCTTCTAAAAAGTGCCGATCTGCAACTTTTCTGTCTTGCAAAAAGTGCAAGGGCAAACATATGACACCTATGTGCGACCCATCGTACAGAGCGAAAGAGAAAAACGATGCAAATGTTGCTGTCAGAAAGGATATGCTAAACTTGTGTGCTGCCAATCAAACCAACGGAAAAAATGTGTTTTTAAAGACCATCAGATGTATTGCTATTTCATCCGAGGGGGATATTTCTATTCGCGGTATTATAGATGGTGGAAGCCAATGCACGTATATTCGCGAAAGTCTAGTCAAGAAGCTTAAGCTTAGGGCTGTCGGTGTTGTCGATTTGACTGTGATCCCATTTGGATCGAAAAATATACCCCCATCTACGAAATTTATGAAAGTGAAAGTCGAACTCCGAAATCAAATTAAGCCCAATGTCGTCGTGAAAATACTAGCTGTTGTGGTTCCAGAGATATGTGTGGATGTTCTCGAAACCCCCGTCGATTGCAGTCTATTCAAAAATATCGAACTGGCTGACGTTCGACCCCAGAATGTACAAGTGGAAGAAGGACTCAATCTCCTAATTGGATCAGACTTTTATTGGTCTGTAGTCACCGGCAAACAACATCCGCTAACAGGCCAACTAAGAGCAATTGAGACAGTTTTCGGGTGGACCCTGCAGGGAGTTCACAATTGCGTGAGTGGAGTCCATGATGTGACAAGCATTCATACCACTTTTTTTTCCAGCAATCTTCTGAACATCTCCTCCCTAAGGAATGAAGATCTTTCCCAATTTTGGTCCTTGGAGAACATTGGTATCAAGAGCGAAGCCGACGAAAATAAAACGCTTACCGAAGACTTGATCAACAAATGCATATCGAGAGAGGGCAACCGCTACGTCGCGAAACTGCCATGGAAGAATAATCTCCCCGTTCATCATAATAAGAATCACGCTATGCAACGTTTAAATTCTCTTGTTCGACGGTTATTACGGGATCCAGCTAAACTATTGGAATACGACAGGGCGATACACAAGCTAATCGAGGATGGAGTTGCTGAACCAGTTCCAGAGTTAAATCAACATCATTGCTTGCGGTTGTTATATCTGCCTCATCGACCGGTGTATAAAGAAGGTAGCACAACAAGCGTCCGCGTTGTATTCGACGCTTCAGCGAAATCTGAAAGAGAATGTTCCTTGAATGATCTTCTATGGACTGGTGCAAACCTGCTACCGGATATGATGCGAATACTACTCAATTTCCGTTTTGGTCTCTTTGGCATAGTGGGGGACATAGAGAAGGCCTTCATTCAAATACTCTTAAATAAAGACGATCGAGATAGCCACAGATTTCTTTGGTTTGCTTCGGAGCTTCAGTCAGTGGATGATTTGCCTACCGTCAAAGAATACCGCATGTCACGGGTCTCATTCGGCGTAAAATGCAGCCCATTTCTCCTGTGTGCAACGATACAACACCATCTTTTGCATGAAGGAAAAGATTTTTCTACTACTTGTGCTGCAATAAAAAATGGGATTTATATGGACGATTTAGTCATCAGCATGGATAATGAAGATCAAGGAATGGAAACTTGTGCGGAAGCAGTTGCCATATTCAAAAGGGCTTCCATGAATCTGCATAAATGGAACTCTAATAGTAGCCACATTAGAATTTCAATGGGTGCTAATAATGCGCCCCCCATACATAAAGTACTGGGTTTGTTGTGGGCTGTGCATAGTGACGAATTATCTATACCAATGGATTCCGTTGAGTCAGTTCTTTGTCCAAATTCTACGGAAGCTACTAAGCGCCAAGTGCTGCAGGCGATTGCAAGGATCTTTGATCCGTTAGGTATATTTGGTCCCTTTACAGTCAAATTAAAACTTCTTTTTCAGACACTCTGGAAGAAAAAGCTTGCTTGGGACGAGCCACTTACCGGCGAACTACTTAAGCAATGGAACTGTTGCGTCAAAAGTGTTTCAAGCTTAAAGGAAATTACATTCCCCAGAAGTGTACTCAAATCGCCCGCTGCTGGAAGTATTATTCAAGTGCACATCTTCTCGGATGCTAGTACTCGTGCTTTCGGTGCAGTTGCATTCGCTAAAAGCATTTCTGCAAATGGAGATGTAAACGTTTGCTTTTTATGTGCCAAAAATCGAGTGGCTCCTCTTAAAGAACCAGAAAGCAATGAGTTAACATTACCCAAGCTTGAGCTTACAGGAGCTCTAGTAGCGTCGCGACTTCAGTCTTACTTGAAACAATCTTTGAAGCTAAATGAAATCGATTACCATCTCTGGACAGATTCTCGCATCGTGTTGAACTGGATCATGGGCGATCTGCAACGGTGGAAACCCTTTGTTCAAAATCGAGTCGAAGAAATTAGACGTCATACAAAGGTTTCCCAATGGAGACACTGCCAAGGTAAAGATAATCCCGCTGATCTCTTAACCAGAGGCATCACCGGAGACGCTCTCCGGAAATCGTCACTGTGGACAAAGGGGCCCGATTGGCTACAGTTTGAAGACCATACCTCCTGGACGAATTGTGACGGTCAAACGTTCCATTCCAATGCGTTCGCTCTGTTGACGGAATCTACTGCCCCAGAGATATCAGTAGAAACTCCGTTATTGTCTTATAAGGATTATAGCACCTGGGGGCGTCTTACTCGAGTTACTGGATATGTATTTCACTTTATTCATCGGATTAAAAGGGATCAGCGAAACCTGTCTTTTCGGAACTCACAAGAGGCACCTGGTGACTTCCTAACAACAGAACAAATTCAGATGGCGGAGAAATATTGGATTCGGTATATTCAAACCATTTATTTTGCTAACGAAATCTATATTTTGCAGAAAAATGGGGTCCTTACAAAACATTCGAAAATAGCTGAGCTAACTCCGTTTATAGATAGTGACGGAATAGTCAGACTAGGAGGACGTCTGCATGCTGCAGACGAGTCATACAATGTAAAGCATCCAATTATTCTACCTTCGAAGTCCCATATTGTTGAGTTGATAATTGATGATTGCCACAGGAAGATGCTCCACGCAGGTGTTAATACGGTCCTTTCAGAACTCCGCAACCGATTTTGGATTCTTAAGATGCGACAGAACGTTAAGCGTCGTATTAAGAAGTGTCAGATTTGTCGGAAGATACGAGGGCCACCTGCTTCGCAACCGTTCGCCCCACTGCCTATTGAAAGAATTACACTGTGCCGACCTTTTGACAACGTAGGCGTGGATTTCGCCGGACCTTTATACTGTTATGATAAGCCAGCTGAAGTTTCAAAAATTTACATCGTTATCTTCACCTGTTCGGCAATTCGGGCCATTCATCTTGAATTGACACGAGGTATGTGTACCGAAAGTTTTTTATTGGCCTTGCGACGATTCATAGGGCGAAGAGGAGTCCCATCATCTATTCTTTCGGATAATGCCCGGACCTTTAGGAGGGCTGCCTTAGAATTGCAAGTTCCTAGTTGTGTTTGGAGCGAGGAAATACTTCAAGGTTTTTTTTCGGCGAAGGGGATAAGGTGGCGATTTATTGTAGAGCGTGCCCCTTGGTGGGGTGGGTTTTGGGAACGACTCATTCGAACTGTTAAGAACGTTTTAAAGGTAACAATTGGAAAGGCAAAACTTAACTTCGAGCAATTAAGGACGATCATGGTAGAAGCTGAGCAGATTGTCAATAGTCGACCCTTAACATATGTGTCCGCAGACCCCTTTGATTTAACGGCTTTAACGCCATCGGATTTCCTCCTTGGACCCAGAAATCGATCAAAAGAATTTACGCCCGTTGAGGTCAATGACAACCTTATACGTGATACCTGGAATTATCGAATGTCCTACACCCGCAAACTTCGTAGGCGATGGCAACAAGAATACTTACAGCTTCTCCGATCCCATCATCATACTCCCGGAAGGCCTTCAATCAGGTTGAGTACGGGTGACGTGGTTCTGATAGCGGATTCTTCAACATCACGAATCAACTGGAAAATGGGCCTCGTCGAGCAAACGTTTATCGGACGGGATGAAAAGGTTAGATCATGTCAGATCAGATTGGCGGATGGACAAATCCTTCGAAGACCTGTGCAATTGCTTTATCCTCTGGAATTGCATTTGGCCCCGGCGGAGGGTGTTAAAAAATAGGTCGAGATGACTTGTCAGCACTTTTTCTCTTCTATAGTTTTCTTTCTCATTCTTATGTTCCCTTTCTTTTTTAATACTCCTATGAAATAAAATTCATTGTACCTTTTGAACTTGAAGCGACAACGTGTTTTTTTTTTGTATCACGAAAGGTTTCTAACACGGGACTTCACAGGACTGGCATGGACGATACCGAACTGGACGGGACTGGACGGACTGGACGGGACTGGACGGGACCGGACGGGACTGGGCGGGACTGGACGGGACTGGACGGGACTGGACGGGACTGGACGGGACTGGACGGGACTGGACGGGACTGGACGGGACTGGACGGGACTGGACGGGACTGGACGGGACTGGACGGGAATGGACAGGACTGGACTGGACGGACTTGACGGGGCTGGCTCGGACTGGCCTGGACGGGACTGGACTTGACGGAACTGGACTGGACGGAAATGGACTGAACGGGACTGCACTGGACGGGGCTGGCCTGGACGGGACTGGAACGGATAGGACTGGAACGGACGGGACTGGAACGGACGGGACTGGAACGGACGGGACTGGACTTGACGGGACTGGACTGGACGGGATTGGACTTGACCGGGCCAGCACGGATTAGACTGAGCTGGACTGGACGGGACTGGACTGGACGGGACTGTTCTTGACGGCGCAAGCCTGGACTGGACTGGACGGACCTGGGCCGGACTGGACTGGAGAGGACTGGTGTGAACGGCACTGGACTGGGTAGGACTGGACTGGATGGGATGGGACTGGACGGGACTGGACGGGACTGGACGGGACTGGACGGGACTGGACGGGACTGGACGGGGCTGGCTCGGACAGGCCTGCAGGGGACTGTACTAGACGGGACTGGGCTGGACGGGGCTGGACGGGACTGGATGGGACTGGACGGAACTGGACGGGACTTGACGGGACTGGACGGGACTGGACGGGACTGGACGGGACTGGACGGGACTGGACGGGAATGGACAGGACTGGACTGGACGGATTTGACGGGGCTGGCTCGGACTGGCCTGGACGGGACTGTACTAGACGGGACTGGACTGGACGGGGCTAGCCTTGACGGAACTAGGCTTTACGGGACTTAATTTGATGGGACTGGCACGGACTCGAACGGGCTGGACTGGACGGGACTGGATTAGACGGGACTGGAACGGACGAGACTGGAACGGACGGGACTGGAACGGACGGGGCTGGAACGGACGGGACTGGAACGGACGGGACTGGAACGGGCGGGACTGGAACGGACGGGACTGGAACGGACGGGAATGGAACGGACGGGATTGGACGGAACCGGACTGGATAGATGTTCGGGACTGGTGTCGACCGGATTGGATTTGACTGGACTAGTCGGAGCTCGACCTGACGGGACTGGACGGGACTAAACTTGACCGGACTTATTTTGACGGGCCTGGACTTGGCAGGACTGGAACGGACTCGACTGGGCTGGACTGGGCTGGACTGGGCTGGACTGGCCTGGACTGCTCTGGACGGACCTGTGCCGGACTGGACTGAGCGGGGCTGGTCTGCACCGGATTGTATGGGACTGGACTGGGTGGGACTGGACTCGACTAGACTCGACGGGGCTGGCCTGTCCAGTCCCGTCCGTTCCAGTCCCGCCCTTTCCAGTCCCGTCCGTTCCATTCCCGTCCGTTCCAGTCCCGTCCGTTCCAGTCCCGCCCGTTCCAGTCCCACCCGTTCCATTCCCGTCCGTTCCATTCCTGTCCGTTCCATTCCCGTCCGTTCCAGTCCCTTCCGTTCCAGTCCCACCCGTTCCAGCCCCGTCCGTTCCAGTCCCGTCCGTTCCAGTCCCGCCCGTTCCAGTCCCGCCCGTTCCAGTCCCGTGCGTTCCATTCCCGTCCGTTCCAGTCCCGTCCGTTCCAGTCCCACCCGTTCCAGCACCGTCCGTTCCGTTCCCGTCAAGACCAACCCCGTCCCGTCCAGTCCAGTCCTACCCAGTCCAGCCCCGTTCAATTCAGTCCCGTCCAGTCCAGTTCCGTCGAGTCCAATTTCGTCCAGTCAAGTCCTACCCAGTCCAGTACCGTCCAGTCCAGTCCCGTCCACTCCTGTCCAGTTCCGTCCAGTCCCGTCCAGTCCCGCCAAGTCCCGTCCAGTCCCGTCCAGTCCCATCCAGTCCCGTCCAGCCCCGTCCAGTCCAGTTCCGTCTAGTACAGTCCCGTCCAGGCCAGTCCGAGCCAGCCCAGTCCGTTCCAGTCCCGCCCGTTCCAGTCCCGCCCGTTCCAGTCCCGCCCGTTCCAGCCCCGTCCGTTCCATTCCCGTCCGTTCCAGTCCCGTCCGTTCCAGTCCCGCCCGTTCAAGTCCCACCCGTTCCATTCCCGTCCGTTCCATTCCCGTCCGTTCCATTCCCGTCCTTTCCAGTCCCTTCCGTTCCAGTACCACCCGTTCCAGCCCCGTCCGTTCCAGTCCCGTCCGTTCCAGTCCCGCCCGTTCCAGTCCCGCCCGTTCCAGTCCCGTGCGTTCCATTCCCGTCCGTTCCAGTCCCGTCCGTTCCAGTCCCACCCTTTCCAGCACCGTCCGTTCCGTTCCCGTCCAGTCCCGTCAAGACCAACCCCGTCCCGTCCAGTCCAGTCCTACCCAGTCCAGCCCCGTTCAATTCAGTCCCGTCCAGTCCAGTTCCGTCGAGTCCAATTTCGTCCAGTCAAGTCCTACCCAGTCCAGTACCGTCCAGTCCAGTCCCGTCCGACCCAGTCCCGTCCAGTCCTGTCCAGTCCCGTCCAGTCCCGTCCAGTCCCGCCAAGTCCCGTCCAGTCCCGTCCAGTCCCATCCAGTCCCGTCCTGCCCCGTCCAGTCCAGTTCCGTCTAGTACAATCCCGTCCAGGCCAGTCCGAGCCAGCCCAGTCCGTTCCAGTCCCGCCCGTTCCAGTCCCGCCCGTTCCAGTCCCGTCCGTTCCACTCCCATCCGTTCCAGTCCAGTCCTGTCCAGTCCCGTCCAGTCCCGTCCAGTCCCGTCCAGTCCCGTCCAGTCCCATCCAGTCCCGTCCAGTCCCGTCCAGTCCCGTCCAGTCCCGTCCAGTCCCGTTAAGTCACGTCCAGTCCCGTCCAGTCCCGTTAAGTCACGTCCAGTCCCGTCCAGTCCCGTCCAGTCCCGTCCAGTCCCGTCCAGTCCCGTCCAGTCCCGTCCAGTCCCGTCCAGTCCCGTTAAGTCCCGTCCAGTCCCATCCAGTCCCGTCCAGTCCCATCCAGTCCTGTCCATTTCGGTCCCGTCCAGTCCCGTCCAATCCCGTCCAGTCCCGTCCAGACCAGCCCCCTCCAGTTCAGTCCTGCCCAGTCCAGTCCTGTCCAGTCCCGTCAAGTCCGTCCAGTCCAGTCCTGTCCATTCCCGTCTAGTCCCGTCCCGTCCCGTCAAGTCCCGTCCAGTCCCGTCCAGTCCCATCCAGTCCTGTCCAGCCCCGTCCAGTCCAGTCCCGTCTAGTACAGTCCCGTCCAAGCCAGTCCGAGCCAGCCCCGTCAAGTCCGTCCAGTCCAGTCCTTTCCAGTCCCGTCCAGTCCCGTCCAGTCCCGTCCAGTCCCGTCCAGTCCCGTCCAGTCCCATCCAGACCCGTCCAGTCCCGTCCAGTCCCGTCCAGTCCCGTCCAGTCCCGTCCAGTCCCGTCCAGTCCCGTCCAGTCCCATCCAGACCCGTCCAGTCCCGTCCAGTCCCGTCCAGTCCCGTCCAGTCCCGTCCAGTCCCGTCCGGTCCCGTCCAGTCCAGTCCCGTCCAGTCCCGTCCAGTTCCGTCCAGTCCAGTCCCGTCCTGTTAAGTCCAGTCCAGGCCCGTGCAGCCCAGTCCCGTCCAGTCCAGTCCCGTCCAGTCCAGTCCAGTCCCGACCAGTCCGGTCCCGTCCAGTACAGTCCTGTCCAGTCCAGTCCGGGCCAAGACCGTCAAGTCCACCGATCTTTTAAGCAAGGTCACTGACATTTTAGACAAGGTCACTGAACTTTCAACAAGGTCACTGACCTATTAGACAAGGTCACCGACCTTTTCAACAAGGCCACTGAACTTTTAAACAAGGTCACTGACCTATTAGACAAGGTCACTGGCCTTTTCAACAAGGTCACTGAACTTTTAAACAAGGTCACTGACCTTTTAGACAAGGTCACTGAACTTTTCAACAAGGTCACTGACCTTTTCAACAAGGTCACTGACCTTTTCAACAAGGTCACTGACCTTTTCAACAAGGTCACTGACCTTTTCAACAAGGTCACTGACCTTTCCAACAAGGTCACTGACCTTTTCAACAAGGTCACTGACATTTTCAACAAGGTCACTGACCTTTTCAACAAGGTCACTGAACTTTTAAACAAGGTCACTGACCTTTTAGACAAGGTCACTGAACTTTTAGAGAAGGTCACTGAACTTTTCAACAAGGTCACTGACCTTTTCAACAAGGTCACTGACCTTTTCAACAAGGTCACTGACCTTTTCAACAAGGTCACTGACCTTTCGAACAAGGTCACTGACCTTTTCAACAAGGTCACTGACCTTTTAGACAAGGTCACTGAACTTTTAGAGAAGGTCACTGAACTTTTAGATAAGGTCACTGAACTTTTCAACAAGGTCACTGACCTTTTCAACAAGGTCACTGACCTTCTAGACAAGGTCACAGGTTCATTGAACTTTCAAACAAGGTCACTTGGGCGGGACTGGACGGGACTGGACGGGACTGAACGGGAATGGACAGGACTGGACGGGACTGGACGGGACTGAACGGGAATGGACAGGACTGGACTGGACGGACTTGACGGGGCTGGCTCGGCCTGGCTTGGACGGGACTGGACTTGACGGAACTGGACTGGACGGAAATGGACTGAACGGGACTGCACTGGACGGGGCTGGCCTGGACGGGACTGGAACGGACGGGACTGGAACGGACGGGACTGGAACGGACGGGACTGGACTTGACGGGACTGGACTGGACGGGATTGGACTTGACCGGGCCAGCACGGATTAGACTGGGCTGGACTGGACGGGATTGGACTTGACTGGGCCAGCACGGATTAGACTGGGCTGGACTGGACGGGACTGTTCTTGACGGCGCTAGCCTGGACTGGACTGGACGGACCTGGGCCGGACTGGACTGGAGAGGACTGGTGTGAACGGCACTGGACTGGGTAGGACTGGAATGGATGGGATAGGACTGGACGGGACTGGATGGGACTGGACGGGACTTAACGGGACTGGACGGGACTGGACGGGACTGGACGGGACTGGACGGGGCTGGACGGGACTGGACGGGACTGGACGGGACTGGACGGGACTGGACGGGACTGGACGGGACTGGACGGGACTGGACGGCACTGGACGGGACTGGACGGGACTGGACGGGACTGGACGGGACTATACGGGACTGGACGGGACTGGACGGGGCTGGCTCGGACAGGCCTGGACGGGACTGTACTAGACGGGACTGGACTGGACGGGGCTGGACGGGACTGGATGGGACTGGACGGGACTGGACGGGACTTGACGGGACTGGACGGGACTGGACGGGACTGGACGGGACTGGACGGGACTGGACGGGAATGGACAGGACTGGACTGGACGGATTTGACGGGGCTGGCTCGGACTGGCCTGGACGGGACTGTACTAGACGGGACTGGACTGGACGGGGCTAGCCTTGACGGAGCTAGGCTTTACGGGACTTAATTTGATGGGACTGGCACGGACTCGAACGGGCTGGACTGGACGGGACTGGATTAGACGGGACTGGACTCGACAGGACTGTACTGGACGGGACCGGACTGGTCGGGACTGGACTGGACGGGACTGGACTTGACGGGGCTGGCACGGACTGGACTGGGCCGGACTGGACAGAGCTGGAGTGGACGGGACTGGACTTGACGGGACTGGACTTGACCGGGCCAGCACGGATTAGACTGGGCTGGACTGGACGGGACTGGACGGGACTGGACAGGACTGGACGGGACTGGACGTGACTTAACGGGACTGGACGGGACTGGACGGGACTGGACAGGACTGGCCGGGACTGGATCGGACGGGACTGGACTGGACGGTACTGGACTGGGTAGGACTGGACTGGAAGAAATTGGACTCGACGGAACTGGACTGGACGGGACTGGACGGGACTGGACAGAGCTGGAGTGGACGGGACTGGACTTGACGGGACTGGACTTGACCGGGCCAGCACGGATTAGACTGGGCTGGACTGGACGGGACTGGATGGGACTGGACGGGACTGGACGGGACTGGATGGGACTGGGCGGGACTGGACGGGACTTGACGGGACTGGACGGGACTGGACGGGACTGGACAGGACTGGACGGGACTGGATCGGACGGGACTGGACTGGACGGTACTGGACTGGGTAGGACTGGACTGGAAGAAATTGGACTCGACGGAACTGGACTAGACGGGACTGAATTGAACGGGGCTGGACTGAGTAGGACTGGACTGGACGGGACGGGGTTGGTCTTGACGGGACTGGACGGGACCTCACAGGACTGGTATGGACGATACTGAACTGAGCGGGGCTGGGCGGGACTGGGAGGGACTGGACGGGACTGGACGGGACTGGACAGGACTGAATGGGACTGGACGGGACTGGATGGGACTGGACGGGACTGGACGGGACTGGACGGGACTGGACGGGACTGGACGGGACTGGACGGGACTGGACAGGACTGGACTGGAACGGACGGAAATGGAACGGACGGGAACGGAACGGACGGTGCTGGAACGGACGGGACTGGACTTGACGGGACTGGACTGGACGGGATTGGACTTGACCGGGCCAGCACGGATTAGACTGGGCTGGACTGGACGGGATTGGACTTGACTGGGCCAGCACGGATTAGACTGGGCTGGACTGGACGGGACTGTTCTTGACGGCGCTAGCCTGGACTGGACTGGACGGACCTGGGCCGGACTGGACTGGAGAGGACTGGTGTGAACGGCACTGGACTGGGTAGGACTGGAATGGATGGGATAGGACTGGACGGGACTGGATGGGACTGGACGGGACTTAACGGGACTGGACGGGACTGGACGGGACTGGACGGGACTGGACGGGGCTGGACGGGACTGGACGGGACTGGACGGGACTGGACGGGACTGGACGGGACTGGACGGGACTGGACGGGACTGGACGGGACTGGACGGGACTGGACGGGACTGGACGGGACTGGACGGGACTATACGGGACTGGACGGGACTGGACGGGGCTGGCTCGGACAGGCCTGGACGGGACTGTACTAGACGGGACTGGACTGGACGGGGCTGGACGGGACTGGATGGGACTGGACGGGACTGGACGGGACTTGACGGGACTGGACGGGACTGGACGGGACTGGACGGGACTGGACGGGACTGGACGGGAATGGACAGGACTGGACTGGACGGATTTGACGGGGCTGGCTCGGACTGGCCTGGACGGGACTGTACTAGACGGGACTGGACTGGACGGGGCTAGCCTTGACGGAGCTAGGCTTTACGGGACTTAATTTGATGGGACTGGCACGGACTCGAACGGGCTGGACTGGACGGGACTGGATTAGACGGGACTGGACTCGACAGGACTGTACTGGACGGGACCGGACTGGTCGGGACTGGACTGGACGGGACTGGACTTGACGGGGCTGGCACGGACTGGACTGGGCCGGACTGGACAGAGCTGGAGTGGACGGGACTGGACTTGACGGGACTGGACTTGACCGGGCCAGCACGGATTAGACTGGGCTGGACTGGACGGGACTGGACGGGACTGGACAGGACTGGACGGGACTGGACGTGACTTAACGGGACTGGACGGGACTGGACGGGACTGGACAGGACTGGACGGGACTGGATCGGACGGGACTGGACTGGACGGTACTGGACTGGGTAGGACTGGACTGGAAGAAATTGGACTCGACGGAACTGGACTGGACGGGACTGGACGGGACTGGACAGAGCTGGAGTGGACGGGACTGGACTTGACGGGACTGGACTTGACCGGGCCAGCACGGATTAGACTGGGCTGGACTGGACGGGACTGGATGGGACTGGACGGGACTGGACGGGACTGGATGGGACTGGACGGGACTGGACGGGACTTGACGGGACTGGACGGGACTGGACGGGACTGGACAGGACTGGACGGGACTGGATCGGACGGGACTGGACTGGACGGTACTGGACTGGTTAGGACTGGACTGGAAGAAATTGGACTCGACGGAACTGGACTAGACGGGACTGAATTGAACGGGGCTGGACTGAGTAGGACTGGACTGGACGGGACGGGGTTGGTCTTGACGGGACTGGACGGGACCTCACAGGACTGGTATGGACGATACTGAACTGAGCGGGGCTGGGCGGGACTGGGAGGGACTGGACGGGACTGGACGGGACTGGACAGGACTGAATGGGACTGGACGGGACTGGATGGGACTGGACGGGACTGGACGGGACTGGACGGGACTGGACGGGACTGGACGGGACTGGACGGGACTGGACAGGACTGGACTGGAACGGACGGAAATGGAACGGACGGGAACGGAACGGACGGTGCTGGAACGGACGGGACTGGACTTGACGGGACTGGACTGGACGGGATTGGACTTGACCGGGCCAGCACGGATTAGACTGGGCTGGACTGGACGGGATTGGACTTGACTGGGCCAGCACGGATTAGACTGGGCTGGACTGGACGGGACTGTTCTTGACGGCGCTAGCCTGGACTGGACTGGACGGACCTAGGCCGGACTGGACTGGAGAGGACTGGTGTGAACGGCACTGGACTGGGTAGGACTGGAATGGATGGGATAGGACTGGACGGGACTGGATGGGACTGGACGGGACTTAACGGGACTGGACGGGACTGGACGGGACTGGACGGGACTGGACGGGGCTGGACGGGACTGGACGGGACTGGACGGGACTGGACGGGACTGGACGGGACTGGACGGGACTGGACGGCACTGGACGGGACTGGACGGGACTGGACGGGACTATACGGGACTGGACGGGACTGGACGGGGCTGGCTCGGACAGGCCTGGACGGGACTGTACTAGACGGGACTGGACTGGACGGGGCTGGACGGGACTGGATGGGACTGGACGGGACTGGACGGGACTTGACGGGACTGGACGGGACTGGACGGGACTGGACGGGACTGGACGGGAATGGACAGGACTGGACTGGACGGATTTGACGGGGCTGGCTCGGACTGGCCTGGACGGGACTGTACTAGACGGGACTGGACTGGACGGGGCTAGCCTTGACGGAGCTAGGCTTTACGGGACTTAATTTGATGGGACTGGCACGGACTCGAACGGGCTGGACTGGACGGGACTGGATTAGACGGGACTGGACTCGACAGGACTGTACTGGACGGGACCGGACTGGTCGGGACTGGACTGGACGGGACTGGACTTGACGGGGCTGGCACGGACTGGACTGGGCCGGACTGGACAGAGCTGGAGTGGACGGGACTGGACTTGACGGGACTGGACTTGACCGGGCCAGCACGGATTAGACTGGGCTGGACTGGACGGGACTGGACGGGACTGGACAGGACTGGACGGGACTGGACGTGACTTAACGGGACTGGACGGGACTGGACGGGACTGGACAGGACTGGACGGGACTGGATCGGACGGGACTGGACTGGACGGTACTGGACTGGGTAGGACTGGACTGGAAGAAATTGGACTCGACGGAACTGGACTGGACGGGACTGGACGGGACTGGACAGAGCTGGAGTGGACGGGACTGGACTTGACGGGACTGGACTTGACCGGGCCAGCACGGATTAGACTGGGCTGGACTGGACGGGACTGGATGGGACTGGACGGGACTGGACGGGACTGGATGGGACTGGACGGGACTGGACGGGACTTGACGGGACTGGACGGGACTGGACGGGACTGGACAGGACTGGACGGGACTGGATCGGACGGGACTGGACTGGACGGTACTGGACTGGGTAGGACTGGACTGGAAGAAATTGGACTCGACGGAACTGGACTAGACGGGACTGAATTGAACGGGGCTGGACTGAGTAGGACTGGACTGGACGGGACGGGGTTGGTCTTGACGGGACTGGACGGGACCTCACAGGACTGGTATGGACGATACTGAACTGAGCGGGGCTGGGCGGGACTGGGAGGGACTGGACGGGACTGGACGGGACTGGACAGGACTGAATGGGACTGGACGGGACTGGATGGGACTGGACGGGACTGGACGGGACTGGACGGGACTGGACGGGACTGGACGGGACTGGACAGGACTGGACTGGAACGGACGGAAATGGAACGGACGGGAACGGAACGGACGGTGCTGGAACGGGTGGGACTGGAACGGAGGGGACTGGAACGGACGGGGCTGGAACGGGTGGGACTGGAACGGAAGGGACTGGAACGGACGGGAATGGAACAGACGGGAATGGAACGGGCGGGACTGGAACGGGCGGGACTGGAACGGGCGGGACTGGAACAGACGGGACTGGAACGGACGGAAATGGAACGGACGGGAATGGAACGGGTGGGAGTGGAACGGAGGGGACTGGAACGGACGGGGCTGGAACGGGTGGGACTGGAACGGAAGGGACTGCAACGGACGGGAATGGAACGGACGGGAATGGAACGGGCGGGACTGGAACGGGCGGGACTGGAACAGACGGGACTGGAACGGAAGGGACTGGAACGGACGGGAATGGAACGGACGGGAATGGAACGGGCGGGACTGGAACGGACGGGGCTGGAACGGGTGGGACTGGAACGGAAGGGACTGGAACGGACGGGAATGGAACGGGCGGGACTGGAACTGGACAGGCCAGCCCCGTCGAGTCTAGTCGAGTCCAGTCCCACCCAGTCCAGTCCCATACTGGGTTCAAGTCCCACCCGTTCAAGCCCCGTTCGTTCCACTCCCGTCCGTTCCAGTCCAGTCCTGTCCAGTCCCGTCTAATCCAGTTTCGTCCAGTCCAGCCCTTTCGAGTCCGTGCCAGTCCCATCAAATTAAGTCCCGTAAAGCCTAGCTCCGTCAAGTCTAGCCCCGTCTAGTCCAGTCCCGTCTAGTACAGTCCCGTCCAGGCCAGTCCGAGCCAGCCCCGTCAAGTCCGTCCAGTCCAGTCCTGTCCAGTCCCGTCCAGTGCCGTCCAGTCCCGTCCAGTCCCGTCCAGCCCCGTCCAGTCCCGTCCAGTCCCGTCCAGTCCCGTCCAGTCCCGTCCAGTCCCGTCCAGTCCCGTCCAGTCCCGTCCAGTCCCGTCCAGTCCCGTCCAGTCCCGTTAAGCAGCGTCCAGTCCAGTCCTGTCCATTCCCGTCTAGTCCCGTCCTGTCCCGTCAAGTCCCGTCCAGTCCCGTCCAGTCCCATCCAGTCCTGTCCAGCCCCGTCCAGTCCAGTCCCGTCTAGTACAGTCCCGTCCAGGCCAGTCCGAGCCAGCCCCGTCAAGTCCGTCCAGTCCAGTCCTGTCCAGTCCCGTCCAGTCCCGTCCAGTCCCGTCCAGCCCCGTCCAGTCCCGTCCAGTCCCGTACAGTCCCGTCCAGTCCCGTCCAGTCCCGTCCAGTCCCATCCAGTCCAGTCCCGCCCAGTCCAGTTCCGTCCAGTCCCGTCCAGTCCCGTCCAGGCCAGTCCGAGCCAGCCCCGTCAAGTCCGTCCAGTCCAGTCCTGTCCAGTCCCGTCCAGTCCCGTCCAGTCCCGTCCAGTCCCGTCCAGTCCCGTCCAGTCCCGTACAGTCCCGTCCAGTCCCGTCCAGTCCCGTCCAGTCCCATCCAGTCCAGTCCCGTCCAGCCCCGTCCAGTCCCGTCCAGTCCCGTCCAGTCCCGTCCAGTCCCGTCCAGTCCCGTCCAGTCCCGTCCAGTCCCGTCCAGTCCCGTCCAGTCCCGTCCAGTCCCGTCCAGTCCCGTCCAGTCCCGTCCAGTCCCGTCCAGTCCCGTCCAGTCCCGTTAAGCAACGTCCAGTCCAGTCCCGTCTAGTCCCGTCCTGTCCCGTCAAGTCCCGTCCAGTCCCGTCCAGTCCCATCCAGTCCTGTCCAGCCCCGTCCAGTCCAGTCCCGTCTAGTACAGTCCCGTCCAGGCCAGTCCGAGCCAGCCCCGTCAAGTCCGTCCAGTCCAGTCCTGTCCAGTCCCGTCCAGTCCCGTCCAGTCCCGTCCAGTCCCGTCCAGTCCCGTCCAGTCCCGTCCAGTCCCGTCCAGTCCCGTCCAGTCCCGTCCAGTCCCGTCCAGTCCCATCCAGTCCTGTCCAGCCCCGTCCAGTCCAGTCCCGTCTAGTACAGTCCCGTCCAGGCCAGTCCGAGCCAGCCCCGTCAAGTCCGTCCAGTCCAGTCCTGTCCAGTCCCGTCCAGTCCCGTCCAGTCCCGTCCAGTCCCGTCCAGTCCCGTCCAGTCCCGTCCAGTCCCGTCCAGTCCCGTCCAGTCCCATCCAGTCCCGTCCAGTCTCGTCCAGTCCCGTCCAGTCCCGTCCGGTCCCGTCCAGTCCCGTCCAGTCCCGTTAAGCCACGTATAGTCCCGTCCAGTCCCGTCCGGTCCCGTCCAGTCCGGTCCAGTCCTATCCAGTCCCGTCCAGTCCCGTCCAGTCCCGTCCAGTCCCGTCCAGTCCCATCCAGACCCGTCCAGTCCCGTCCAGTCCCGTCCAGTCCCGTCCAGTCCCGTCCAGTCCCGTCCAGTCCCGTCCAGTCCCGTCCAGTCCCGCGCGGTCCCGTTTAGTCCAGTCCAGTCCCGTCCAGTCCCGTCCAGTTCCGCCCAGTCCAGTCCTGTCCATTCCCGTCTAGTCCCGTCCTGTCCCGTCAAGTCCCGTCCAGTCCCGTCCAGTCCCATCCAGTCCTGTCCAGCCCCGTCCAGTCCAGTCCCGTCTAGTACAGTCCCGTCCAGTCCCGTTAAGCCACGTCCAGTCCCGTCCAGTCCCGTCCGGTCCCGTCCAGTCCAGTCCAGTCCTGTCCAGTCCCGTCCAGTCCCGTCCAGTCCCGTCCAGTCCCGTCCAGTCCCATCCAGACCCGTCCAGTCCCGTCCAGTCCCGTCCAGTCCCGTCCAGTCCCGTCCAGTCCCGTCCGGTCCCGTCCAGTCCAGTCCAGTCCCGTCCAGTCCCGTCCAGTTCCGTCCAGTCCAGTCCCGTCCTGTTAAGTCCAGTCCAGGCCCGTGCAGCCCAGTCCCGTCCAGTCCAGTCCCGTCCAGTCCAGTCCCGCCCAGTCCAGTTCCGTCCAGTCCACTTCCGTCCGGTCCAGTCCCGTCCAGTACAGTCCCGTCCAGTACAGTCCCGACATGTCCAGTCTCGTCCGGTCCAGTCCTCTTCAGTACAGTCCCCTCCTGTTCAGTCCAGCCCAGGTCCGTCGAGTCCAGTCGGGACCAGCCCCGTCAAGTCCAATTCAGTCCCGTCCATTTCGGTCCCGTCCAGTCCCATCCAGTCCCGTCCAGTCCCGTCCAGTCCCGTCCAGTCCCGTCCAGTCCCGTCCAGTCCCGTCCAGTCCCGTCCAGTCCCGTCCAGTCCCGTTAAGTCACGTCCAGTCCCGTCCAGTCCCGTCCAGTCCCATCCAGTCCTGTCCAGTCCCGTCCAGTCCCGTCCAGTCCAGCCCAGTCTAATCCGTGCTGGCCCGGTCAAGTCCAATCCCGTCCAGTCCAGTCCCGTCAAGTCCAGTCCCGTCCACTCCAGTTCTGTCCAGTCCGGCCCAGTCCAGTCCGTGCCAGCCCCGTCAAGTCCAGTCCCGTCCAGTCCAGTCCCGACCAGTCCGGTCCCGTCCAGTTCCGTCCAGTCCAGTCCCGTCCTGTTAAGTCCAGTCCAGGCCCGTGCAGCCCAGTCCCGTCCAGTCCAGTCCCGTCCAGTCCCGTCCAGTCCCGTTAAGCCACGTCCAGTCCCGTCCAGTCCCGTCCGGTCCCGTCCAGTCCAGTCCAGTCCTGTCCAGTCCCGTCCAGTCCCGTCCAGTCCCGTCCAGTCCCGTCCAGTCCCATCCAGACCCGTCCAGTCCCGTCCAGTCCCGTCCAGTCCCGTCCAGTCCCGTCCAGTCCCGTCCGGTCCCGTCCAGTCCAGTCCAGTCCCGTCCAGTCCCGTCCAGTTCCGTCCAGTCCAGTCCCGTCCTGTTAAGTCCAGTCCAGGCCCGTGCAGCCCAGTCCCGTCCAGTCCAGTCCCGTCCAGTCCAGTCCCGCCCAGTCCAGTTCCGTCCAGTCCACTTCCGTCCGGTCCAGTCCCGTCCAGTACAGTCCCGTCCAGTACAGTCCCGACATGTCCAGTCTCGTCCGGTCCAGTCCTCTTCAGTACAGTCCCCTCCTGTTCAGTCCAGCCCAGGTCCGTCGAGTCCAGTCGGGACCAGCCCCGTCAAGTCCAATTCAGTCCCGTCCATTTCGGTCCCGTCCAGTCCCATCCAGTCCCGTCCAGTCCCGTCCAGTCCCGTCCAGTCCCGTCCAGTCCCGTCCAGTCCCGTCCAGTCCCGTTAAGTCACGTCCAGTCCCGTCCAGTCCCGTCCAGTCCCGTCCAGTCCCATCCAGTCCTGTCCAGTCCCGACCAGTCCGGTCCCGTCCAGTACAGTCCTGTCGAGTCCAGTCCCGTCTAATCCAGTTTCGTCCAGTCCAGCCCTTTCGAGTCCGTGCCAGTCCCTTCAAATTAAGTCCCGTAAAGCCTAGCTCCGTCAAGTCCAGTCCCGTCCACTCCAGTTCTGTCCAGTCCGGACCGGTCCAGTCCGTGCCAGCCCCGTCAAGTCCAGTCCCGTCCAGTCCAGTCCCGATCAGTCCGTTCCCGTCCAGTACAGTCCTGTCCAGTCCAGTCCGGGCCAAGACCGTCAAGTCCACCGATCTTTTAAGCAAGGTCACTGACCTTTTAGACAAGGTCACTGAACTTTTAGGCAAGGTCACTGACCTTTTCAACAAGGTCACTTGACCTTTTCAACAAGGTCACTGACCTTTTCAACAAGGTCACTGAACTTTTAAGCAAGGTCACTGACCTATTAGACAAGGTCACCAACCTTTTCAACAAGGCCACTGAACTTTTAAACAAGGTCGCTGACCTTTTAGACAAGGTCACTGAACTTTTCAACAAGGTCACTGACCTTTTCAACAAGGTCACTGACCTTTTCAACAAGGTCACTGACCTTTTCAACAAGGTCACTGACCTTTTCAACAAGGTCACTGACCTTTCCAACAAGGTCACTGACCTTTTCAACAAGGTCACTGACATTTTCAACAAGGTCACTGACCTTTTCAACAAGGTCACTGAACTTTTAAACAAGGTCACTGACCTTTTAGACAAGGTCACTGAACTTTTAGAGAAGGTCACTGAACTTTTCAACAAGGTCACTGGCCTTTTCAACAAGGTCACTGACCTTCTAGACAAGGTCACTGACCTTCTAGACAAGGTCACAGGTTCATTGAACTTTCAAACAAGGTCACTTGGGCGGGACTGGACGGGCCTGGACGGGACTGGACGGGACTGGACGGGACATGACGGGACTGGACTGGGCAGGACTGGACCGGACGGGACGGGGCTGGTTTTGACGGGACTGGACGGGACTTCACAGGACTGGCATGGAAGATACCGAACTGGACGGGACTGGACGGACTGGACGGGACCGGACGGGACTGGGCGGGACTGGACGGGACTGGACGGGACTGGACGGGACTGGACGGGACTGGACGGGACTGGACGGAACTGGACGGGACTGGACGGGACTGGACGGGACTGGACGGGAATGGACAGGACTGGACTGGACGGACTTGACGGGGCTGGCTCGGACTGGCCTGGACGGGACTGGACTTGACGGAACTGGACTGGACGGAAATGGACTGAACGGGACTGCACTGGACGGGGCTGGCCTGGACGGGACTGGAACGGACAGGACTGGAACGGACGGGACTGGAACGGACGGGACTGGAACGGACGGGACTGGACTTGACGGGACTGGACTGGACGGGATTGGACTTGACCGGGCCAGCACGGATTAGACTGAGCTGGACTGGACGGGACTGGACTGGACGGGACTGTTCTTGACGGCGCAAGCCTGGACTGGACTGGACGGACCTGGGCCGGACTGGACTGGAGAGGACTGGTGTGAACGGCACTGGACTGGGTAGGACTGGACTGGATGGGATGGGACTGGACGGGACTGGACGGGACTGGACGGGACTGGACGGGACTGGACGGGACTGGACGGGGCTGGCTCGGACAGGCCTGCAGGGGACTGTACTAGACGGGACTGGGCTGGACGGGGCTGGACGGGACTGGATGGGACTGGACGGAACTGGACGGGACTTGACGGGACTGGACGGGACTGGACGGGACTGGACGGGACTGGACGGGACTGGACGGGAATGGACAGGACTGGACTGGACGGATTTGACGGGGCTGGCTCGGACTGGCCTGGACGGGACTGTACTAGACGGGACTGGACTGGACGGGGCTAGCCTTGACGGAGCTAGGCTTTACGGGACTTAATTTGATGGGACTGGCACGGACTCGAACGGGCTGGACTGGACGGGACTGGATTAGACGGGACTGGACTCGACAGGACTGTACTGGACGGGACCGGACTGGTCGGGACTGGACTGGACGGGACTGGACTTGACGGGGCTGGCACGGACTGGACTGGGCCGGACTGGACAGAGCTGGAGTGGACGGGACTGGACTTGACGGGACTGGACTTGACCGGGCCAGCACGGATTAGACTGGGCTGGACTGGACGGGACTGGACGGGACTGGACAGGACTGGATGGGACTGGACGGGACTGGACGTGACTTAACGGGACTGCACGGGAGTGGACGGGACTGGACGGGACTGGACGGGACTGGATGGGACTGGACGGGACTGGACGGGACTGGATGGGACTGGACGGGACTGGACGGGACTTGACGGGACTGGACGGGACTGGACGGGACTGGACAGGACTGGACGGGACTGGATCGGACGGGACTGGACTGGACGGTACTGGACTGGGTAGGACTGGATTGGACGAAATTGGACTCGACGGAACTGGACTGGACGGGACTGAATTGAACGGGGCTGGACTGGGTAGGACTGGACTGGACGGGACGGGGTTGGTCTTGACGGGACTGGACGGGACCTCACAGGACTGGTATGGACGATACTGAACTGAGCGGGACTGGGCGGGACTGGTAGGGACTGGATGGGACGGGACTGGACAGGACTGGATGGGACTGGATGGGACTGGACGTGACTGGACAGGACTGGACTGGACGGACTTGACGGGGCTGGCTCGGACTGGCCTGGACGGGACTGTACTAGACGGGACTGGACTGGTCGGGGCTGGACGGGACTGCATGGCACTGGACGGGACTGGACGGGACTTGACGGGACAGGACGGGACTAGACGGGAATGGACAGGACTGGACTGGGCGGAACTGGACGGGACTGGACGGGACTGGACTGGACTAAACGGGACCGCGCGGGACTGGACGGGACTGGACGGGACTGGACGGGACTGGACGGGACTGGACGGGACTGGACGGGACTGGACGGGACTGGATAGGACTGGACCGGACTGGACGGGACCGGACGGGACTGGACGGGACTGGACGTGGCTTAACGGGACTGGACGGGACTGGACGGGACCGGACGGGACTGGACGGGACTGGACGAGACTGGACGGGACTGGATGGGACTGGACGGGACTGGACGGGACTGGACGGGACTGGACGGGATTGGACTTGACCGGGCCAGCACGGATTAGACTGGGCTGGACTGGACGGGACTGGACTGGACGGGACTGTTCTTGACGGCGCTAGCCTGGACTGGACTGGACGGACCTGGGCCGGACTGGACTGGAGAGGACTGGTGTGAACGGCACTGGACTGGGTAGGACTGGAATGGATGGGATAGGACTGGACGGGACTGGATGGGACTGGACGGGACTTAACGGGACTGGACGGGACTGGACGGGACTGGACGGGACTGGACGGGGCTGGACGGGACTGGACGGGACTGGACGGGACTGGACGGGACTGGACGGGACTGGACGGGACTGGACGGGACTGGACGGGACTGGACGGGACTGGACGGGACTATACGGGACTGGACGGGACTGGACGGGGCTGGCTCGGACAGGCCTGGACGGGACTGTACTAGACGGGACTGGACTGGACGGGGCTGGACGGGACTGGATGGGACTGGACGGGACTGGACGGGACTTGACGGGACTGGACGGGACTGGACGGGACTGGACGGGACTGGACGGGAATGGACAGGACTGGACTGGACGGATTTGACGGGGCTGGCTCGGACTGGCCTGGACGGGACTGTACTAGACGGGACTGGACTGGACGGGGCTAGCCTTGACGGAGCTAGGCTTTACGGGACTTAATTTGATGGGACTGGCACGGACTCGAACGGGCTGGACTGGACGGGACTGGATTAGACGGGACTGGACTCGACAGGACTGTACTGGACGGGACCGGACTGGTCGGGACTGGACTGGACGGGACTGGACTTGACGGGGCTGGCACGGACTGGACTGGGCCGGACTGGACAGAGCTGGAGTGGACAGGACTGGACTTGACGGGACTGGACTTGACCGGGCCAGCACGGATTAGACTGGGCTGGACTGGACGGGACTGGACGGGACTGGACAGGACTGGACGGGACTGGACGTGACTTTACGGGACTGGACGGGACTGGACGGGACTGGACAGGACTGGACGGGACTGGATCGGACGGGACTGGACTGGACGGTACTGGACTGGGTAGGACTGGACTGGAAGAAATTGGACTCGACGGAACTGGACTGGACGGGACTGGACGGGACTGGACAGAGCTGGAGTGGACGGGACTGGACTTGACGGGACTGGACTTGACCGGGCCAGCACGGATTAGACTGGGCTGGACTGGACGGGACTGGATGGGACTGGACGGGACTGGACGGGACTGGATGGGACTGGACGGGACTGGACGGGACTTGACGGGACTGGACGGAACTGGACGGGACTGGACAGGACTGGACGGGACTGGATCGGACGGGACTGGACTGGACGGTACTGGACTGGGTAGGACTGGACTGGAAGAAATTGGACTCGACGGAACTGGACTGGACGGGACTGAATTGAACGGGGCTGGACTGAGTAGGACTGGACTGAACGGGACGGGGTTGGTCTTGACGGGACTGGACGGGACCTCACAGGACTGGTATGGACGATACCGAACTGAGCTGGACTGGGCGGGACTGGGAGGGACTGGACGGGACTGGACAGGACTGAATGGGACTGGACGGGACTGGATGGGACTGGACGGGACTGGACGGGACTGGACGGGACTGGACGGGACTGGACGGGACTGGACGGGACTGGACAGGACTGGACAGGACTGGACTGGAACGGACGGAAATGGAACGGACGGGAACGGAACGGACGGTGCTGGAACGGGTGGGACTGGAACGGAGGGGACTGGAACGGACGGGGCTGGAACGGGTGGGACTGGAACGGAAGGGACTGGAACGGACGGGAATGGAACGGACGGGAATGGAACGGGCGGGACTGGAACGGGCGGGACAGGAACAGACGGGACAGGAACAGACGGGACTGGAACGGACGGAAATGGAACGGACGGGAATGGAACGGGTGGGAGTGGAACGGAGGGGACTGGAACGGACGGGGCTGGAACGGGTGGGACTGGAACGGAAGGGACTGGAACGGACGGGAATGGAACGGACGGGAATGGAACGGGCGGGACTGGAACGGACGGGGCTGGAACGGGTGGGACTGGAACGGAAGGGACTGGAACGGACGGGAATGGAAGGGGCGGGACTGGAACTGGACAGGCCAGCCCCGTCGAGTCTAGTCGAGTCCAGTCCCACCCAGTCCAGTCCCATACAATGCGGTCCAGACAAGCCCCGCTCAATCCAGTCCGGCACAGGTCCGTCCAGACCAGTCCAGTCCCGTCCAGTCCCGTCCAGTCCCGTCCAGTCCCGTCCAGTCCCGTTAAGTCACGTCCAGTCCCGTCCAGTCCCATCCAGTCCTGTCCAGTCCCGTCCAGTCCCATCCAGTCCCTACCAGTCCCGCCCAGTCCCGCTCAGTTCAGTATCGTCCATACCAGTCCTGTGAGGTCCCGTCCAGTCCCGTCAAGACCAACCCCGTCCCGTCCAGTCCAGTCCTACCCAGTCCAGCCCCGTTCAATTCAGTCCCGTCCAGTCCAGTTCCGTCGGGTCCAATTTCGTCCAGTCCAGTCCTACCCAGTCCAGTACCGTCCAGTCCAGTCCCGTCCGATCCAGTCCCGTCCAGTCCCGTCCAGTCCCGTCCAGTCCCGTCCAGTCCCGTCCAGTCCCGTTAAGCAACGTCCAGTCCAGTCCTGTCCATTCCCGTCTAGTCCCGTCCTGTCCCGTCAAGTCCCGTCCAGTCCCGTCCAGTCCCATCCAGTCCTGTCCAGCCCCGTCCAGTCCTGTCCCGTCTAGTACAGTCCCGTCCAGGCCAGTCCGAGCCAGCCCCGTCAAGTCCGTCCAGTCCAGTCCTGTCCAGTCCCGTCCAGTCCCGTCCAGTCCCGTCCAGTCCCGTCCAGTCCCGTCCAGTCCCGTCCAGTCCCGTCCAGTCCCGTCCAGTCCCGTCCAGTCCCATCCAGTCCCGTCCAGTCTCGTCCAGTCCCGTCCAGTCCCGTCCAGTCCCGTCCAGTCCCGTCCAGTCCCGTCCAGTCCCGTCCAGTCCCATCCAGACCCGTCCAGTCCCGTCCAGTCCCGTCCAGTCCCGTCCAGTCCCGTCCAGTCCCGTCCAGTCCCGTCCAGTCCCGTCCAGTCCCGTCCAGTCCCGCGCGGTCCCGTTTAGTCCAGTCCAGTCCCGTCCAGTCCAGTCCTGTCCATTCCCGTCTAGTACCGTCCTGTCCCGTCAAGTCCCGTCCAGTCCCGTCCAGTCCCATCCAGTCCTGTCCAGCCCCGTCCAGTCCAGTCCCGTCTAGTACAGTCCCGTCCAGTCCCGTTAAGCCACGTCCAGTCCCGTCCAGTCCCGTCCAGTCCCGTCCAGTCCCGTCCAGTCCCGTCCAGTCCCGTCCAGTCCCGTTAAGCAACGTCCAGTCCAGTCCTGTCCATTCCCGTCTAGTCCCGTCCTGTCCCGTCAAGTCCCGTCCAGTCCCGTCCAGTCCCATCCAGTCCTGTCCAGCCCCGTCCAGTCCAGTCCCGTCTAGTACAGTCCCGTCCAGGCCAGTCCGAGCCAGCCCCGTCAAGTCCGTCCAGTCCAGTCCTGTCCAGTCCCGTCCAGTCCCGTCCAGTCCCGTCCAGTCCCGTCCAGTCCCGTCCAGTCCCGTCCAGTCCCGTCCAGTCCCGTCCAGTCCCGTCCAGTCCCATCCAGTCCCGTCCAGTCTCGTCCAGTCCCGTCCAGTCCCGTCCAGTCCCGTCCGGTCCCGTCCAGTCCCGTCCAGTCCCGTTAAGCCACGTCCAGTCCCGTCCAGTCCCGTCCGGTCCCGTCCAGTCCAGTCCTATCCAGTCCCGTCCAGTCCCGTCCAGTCCCGTCCAGTCCCGTCCAGTCCCGTCCAGTCCCGTCCAGTCCCATCCAGACCCGTCCAGTCCCGTCCAGTCCCGTCCAGTCCCGTCCAGTCCCGTCCAGTCCCGTCCAGTCCCGTCCAGTCCCGTTAAGCAACGTCCAGTCCAGTCCTGTCCATTCCCGTCTAGTCCCGTCCTGTCCCGTCAAGTCCCGTCCAGTCCCGTCCAGTCCCATCCAGTCCTGTCCAGCCCCGTCCAGTCCAGTCCCGTCTAGTACAGTCCCGTCCAGGCCAGTCCGAGCCAGCCCCGTCAAGTCCGTCCAGTCCAGTCCTGTCCA
This sequence comes from Eumerus sabulonum, assembly GCA_951905685.1. Classification (NCBI taxonomy): domain Eukaryota; kingdom Metazoa; phylum Arthropoda; class Insecta; order Diptera; family Syrphidae; genus Eumerus; species Eumerus sabulonum. The sequence continues at coordinate 20,960,446 of OX645061.1, read as the reverse complement.
GTCCCGTCCAGTCCCGTCCAGTCCCGTCCAGTCCCGTCCAGTCCCGTCCAGTCCAGTCCAGTCCTATCCAGTCCCGTCCAGTCCCGTCCAGTCCCGTCCAGTCCCGTCCAGTCCCGTCCAGTCCCATCCAGACCCGTCCAGTCCCGTCCAGTCCCGTCCAGTCCCGTCCAGTCCCGTCCAGTCCCGTCCAGTCCCGTCCAGTCCCGTCCAGTCCCGTCCAGTCCCATCCAGTCCCGTCCAGTCTCGTCCAGTCCCGTCCAGTCCCGTCCGGTCCCGTCCAGTCCCGTCCAGTCCCGTTAAGCCACGTCCAGTCCCGTCCAGTCCCGTCCGGTCCCGTCCAGTCCAGTCCTATCCAGTCCCGTCCAGTCCCGTCCAGTCCCGTCCAGTCCCGTCCAGTCCCGTCCAGTCCCATCCAGACCCGTCCAGTCCCGTCCAGTCCCGTCCAGTCCCGTCCAGTCCCGTCCAGTCCCGTCCAGTCCCGTCCAGTCCCGTCCAGTCCCGCGCGGTCCCGTTTAGTCCAGTCCAGTCCCGTCCAGTCCAGTCCTGTCCATTCCCGTCTAGTACCGTCCTGTCCCGTCAAGTCCCGTCCAGTCCCGTCCAGTCCCATCCAGTCCTGTCCAGCCCCGTCCAGTCCAGTCCCGTCTAGTACAGTCCCGTCCAGTCCCGTTAAGCCACGTCCAGTCCCGTCCAGTCCCGTCCGGTCCCGTCCAGTCCAGTCCAGTCCTGTCCAGTCCCGTCCAGTCCCGTCCAGTCCCGTCCAGTCCCGTCCAGTCCCGTCCAGTCCCATCCAGACCCGTCCAGTCCCGTCCAGTCCCGTCCAGTCCCGTCCAGTCCCGTCCAGTCCCGTCCGGTCCCGTCCAGTCCAGTCCAGTCCCGTCCAGTCCCGTCCAGTTCCGTCCAGTCCAGTCCCGTCCTGTTAAGTCCAGTCCAGGCCCGTGCAGCCCAGTCCCGTCCAGTCCAGTCCCGTCCAGTCCAGTCCCGCCCAGTCCAGTTCCGTCCAGTCCACTTCCGTCCGGTCCAGTCCCGTCCAGTACAGTCCCGTCCAGTCCAGCCCAGTCTAATCCGTGCTGGCCCGGTCAAGTCCAATCCCGTCCAGTCCAGTCCCGTCAAGTCCAGTCCCGTCCACTCCAGCTCTGTCCAGTCCGGCCCAGTCCAGTCCGTGCCAGCCCCGTCAAGTCCAGTCCCGTCCAGTCCAGTCCCGACCAGTCCGGTCCCGTCCAGTACAGTCCTGTCGAGTCCAGTCCCGTCTAATCCAGTTTCGTCCAGTCCAGCCCTTTCGAGTCCGTGCCAGTCCCCTCAAATTAAGTCCCGTAAAGCCTAGCTCCGTCAAGTCCAGTCCCGTCCACTCCAGTTCTGTCCAGTCCGGACCGGTCCAGTCCGTGCCAGCCCCGTCAAGTCCAGTCCCGTCCAGTCCATTCCCGATCAGTCCGGTCCCGTCCAGTACAGTCCTGTCCAGTCCAGTCCGGGCCAAGACCGTCAAGTCCACCGATCTTTTAAGCAAGGTCACTGACCTTTTAGACAAGGTCACTGAACTTTTAGGCAAGGTCACTGACCTTTTCAACAAGGTCACTGACCTTTTCAACAAGGTCACTGACCTTTTCAACAAGGTCACTGACCTTTTCAACAAGGTCACTGACCTTTTCAACAAGGTCACTGACCTTTCCAACAAGGTCACTGACCTTTTCAACAAGGTCACTGACATTTTCAACAAGGTCACTGACCTTTTCAACAAGGTCACTGAACTTTTAAACAAGGTCACTGACCTTTAAGACAAGGTCACTGAACTTTTAGAGAAGGTCACTGAACTTTTAGATAAGGTCACTGAACTTTTCAACAAGGTCACTGACCTTTTCAACAAGGTCACTGACCTTCTAGACAAGGTCACAGGTTCATTGAACTTTCAAACAAGGTCACTTGGGCGGGACTGGACGGGACTGGACGGGACTGGACGGGACTGGACGGGACTGGACGGGACATGACGGGACTGGACAGGACTGGACTGGGCAGGACTGGACCGGACGGGACGGGGCTGGTTTTGACGGGACTGGACGGGACTTCACAGGACTGGCATGGACGATACCGAACTGGACGGGACTGGACGGACTGGACGGGACTGGACGGGACCGGACGGGACTGGGCGGGACTGGACGGGACTGGACGGGACTGGACGGGACTGGACGGGACTGGACGGGACTGGACGGGACTGGACGGGACTGGACGGGACTGGACGGGACTGGACGGGAATGGACAGGACTGGACTGGACGGACTTGACGGGGCTGGCTCGGACTGGCCTGGACGGGACTGGACTTGACGGAACTGGACTGGACGGAAATGGACTGAACGGGACTGCACTGGACGGGGCTGGCCTGGACGGGACTGGAACGGACAGGACTGGAACGGACGGGACTGGAACGGACGGGACTGGAACGGACGGGACTGGACTTGACGGGACTGGACTGGACGGGATTGGACTTGACCGGGCCAGCACGGATTAGACTGAGCTGGACTGGACGGGACTGGACTGGACGGGACTGTTCTTGACGGCGCAAGCCTGGACTGGACTGGACGGACCTGGGCCGGACTGGACTGGAGAGGACTGGTGTGAACGGCACTGGACTGGGTAGGACTGGACTGGATGGGATGGGACTGGACGGGACTGGACGGGACTGGACGGGACTGGACGGGACTGGACGGGACTGGACGGGACTGGACGGGACTGGACGGGGCTGGCTCGGACAGGCCTGCAGGGGACTGTACTAGACGGGACTGGGCTGGACGGGGCTGGACGGGACTGGATGGGACTGGACGGAACTGGACGGGACTTGACGGGACTGGACGGGACTGGACGGGACTGGACGGGACTGGACGGGAATGGACAGGACTGGACTGGACGGATTTGACGGGGCTGGCTCGGACTGGCCTGGACGGGACTGTACTAGACGGGACTGGACTGGACGGGGCTAGCCTTGACGGAACTAGGCTTTACGGGACTTAATTTGATGGGACTGACACGGACTCGAACGGGCTGGACTGGACGGGACTGGATTAGACGGGACTGGAACGGACGAGACTGGAACGGACGGGACTGGAACGGACGGGGCTGGAACGGACGGGACTGGAACGGATGGGACTGGAACGGGCGGGACTGGAACGGACGGGACTGGAACGGACGGGAATGGAACGGACGGGATTGGACGGAACTTGACTGGATAGATGTTCGGGACTGGTGTGGACCGGATTGGATTTGACTGGACTGGTCGGAGCTCGACCTGACGGGACTGAACGGGACTAAACTTGACCGGACTTATTTTGACGGGCCTGGACTTGGCAGGACTGGAACGGACTCGACTGGGCTGGACTGGGCTGGACTGGCCTGGACTGCTCTGGACGGACCTGTGCCGGACTGGACTGAGCGGGGCTGGTCTGCACCGGATTGTATGGGACTGGACTGGGTGGGACTGGACTCGACTAGACTCGACGGGGCTGGCCTGTCCAGTCCCGTCCGTTCCAGTCCCGCCCGTTCCAGTCCCGTCCGTTCCATTCCCGTCCGTTCCAGTCCCGTCCGTTCCAGTCCCGCCCGTTCCAGTCCCACCCGTTCCATTCCCGTCCGTTCCATTCCCGTCCGTTCCATTCCCGTCCGTTCCATTCCCGTCCGTTCCAGTCCCTTCCGTTCCAGTCCCACCCGTTCCAGCCCCGTCCGTTCCAGTCCCGTCCGTTCCAGTCCCGCTCGTTCCAGTCCCGCCCGTTCCAGTCCCGTGCGTTCCATTCCCGTCCGTTCCAGTCCCGTCCGTTCCAGTCCCACCCGTTCCAGCACCGTCCGTTCCGTTCCCGTCCAGTCCCTTCAAGGCCAACCCCGTCCCGTCCAGTCCAGTCCTACCCAGTCCAGCCCCGTTCAATTCAGTCCCGTCCAGTCCAGTTCCGTCGAGTCCAATTTCGTCCAGTCAAGTCCTACCCAGTCCAGTACCGTCCAGTCCAGTCCCGTCCGACCCAGTCCCGTCCAGTCCTGTCCAGTCCCGTCCAGTCCCGTCCAGTCCCGCCAAGTCCCGTCCAGTCCCGTCCAGTCCCATCCAGTCCCGTCCAGCCCCGTCCAGTCCCGTCCAGTCCCATCCAGTCCCGTCCAGTCCCGTCCAGTCCCGTCCAGTCCCGTCCAGTCCCATCCAGTCCTGTCCAGCCCCGTCCAGTCCAGTCCCGTCTAGTACAGTCCCGTCCAGGCCAGTCCGAGCCAGCCCCGTCAAGTCCGTCCAGTCCAGTCCTGTCCAGTCCCGTCCAGTCCCGTCCAGTCCCGTCCAGTCCCGTCCAGTCCCGTCCAGTCCCGTCCAGTCCCGTCCAGTCCCGTCCAGTCCCGTCCAGTCCCGTTCAGTCCCATCCAGTCCCGTCCAGTCTCGTCCAGTCCCGTCCAGTCCCGTCCGGTCCAGCCCGTTCGAGTCCGTGTCAGTCCCATCAAATTAAGTCCCGTAAAGCCTAGTTCCGTCAAGGCTAGCCCCGTCCAGTCCAGTCCCGTCTAGTACAGTCCCGTCCAGGCCAGTCCGAGCCAGCCCCGTCAAATCCGTCCAGTCCAGTCCTGTCCATTCCCGTCCAGTCCCGTCCAGTCCCGTCCAGTCCCGTCCAGTCCCGTCAAGTCCCGTCCAGTTCCGTCCAGTCCCATCCAGTCCCGTCCAGCCCCGTCCAGCCCAGTCCCGTCTAGTACAGTCCCCTGCAGGCCTGTCCGAGCCAGCCCCGTCCAGTCCCGTCCAGTCCCGTCCAGTCCCGTCCAGTCCCGTCCAGTCCCGCCCAGTCCCGCTCAGTTCAGTATCGTCCATACCAGTCCTGTGAGGTCCCGTCCAGTCCCGTCAAGACCAACCCCGTCCCGTCCAGTCCAGTCCTACCCAGTCCAGCCCCGTTCAATTCAGTCCCGTCCAGTCCAGTTCCGTCGAGTCCAATTTCGTCCAGTCCAGTCCTACCCAGTCCAGTACCGTCCAGTCCAGTCCCGTCCGATCCAGTCCCGTCCAGTCCCGTCCAGTCCCGTCCAGTCCCGTCCAGTCCCGTCCAGTCCCGTCCAGTCCCGTCCAGTCCCGTCCAGTCCCGTCCAGTCCCGTTAAGCAACGTCCAGTCCAGTCCTGTCCATTCCCGTCTAGTCCCGTCCTGTCCCGTCAAGTCCCGTCCAGTCCCGTCCATTCCCATCCAGTCCTGTCCAGCCCCGTCCAGTCCAGTCCCGTCTAGTACAGTCCCGTCCAGGCCAGTCCGAGCCAGTCCAGCCCCGTTCAATTCAGTCCCGTCCAGTCCAGTTCCGTCCAGTCCTGTCCAGTCCGACCCAGTCCCGTCCAGTCCTGTCCAGTCCCGTCCAGTCCCGTCCAGTCCCGCCAAGTCCCGTCCAGTCCCGTCCAGTCCCATCCAGTCCCGTCCAGCCCCGTCCAGTCCAGTTCCGTCTAGTACAGTCCCGTCCAGGCCAGTCCGAGCCAGCCCAGTCCGTTCCAGTCCAGTCCCGTCCGACCCAGTCCCGTCCAGTCCTGTCCAGTCCCGTCCAGTCCCGTCCAGTCCCGCCAAGTCCCGTCCAGTCCCGTCCAGTCCCATCCAGTCCCGTCCAGCCCCGTCCAGTCCAGTTCCGTCTAGTACAGTCCCGTCCAGGCCAGTCCGAGCCAGCCCAGTCCGTTCCAGTCCCGCCCGTTCCAGTCCCACCCGTTCCAGTCCCGCCCGTTCCATTCCCGTCCGTTCCAGTCCCATCCGTTCAAGTCCCGCCCGTTCCAGTCCCACCCGTTCCATTCCCGTCCGTTCCATTCCCGTCCGTTCCATTCCCGTCCTTTCCAGTCCCTTCCGTTCCAGTCCCACCCGTTCCAGCCCCGTCCGTTCCAGTCCCGTCCGTTCCAGTCCCGGCCGTTCCAGTCCCGCCCGTTCCAGTCCCGTGCGTTCCATTCCCGTCCGTTCCAGTCCCGTCCGTTCCAGTCCCACCCGTTCCAGCACCGTCCGTTCCGTTCCCGTCCAGTCCCGTCAAGACCAACCCCGTCCCGTCCAGTCCAGTCCTACCCAGTCCAGCCCCGTTCAATTCAGTCCCGTCCAGTCCAGTTCCGTCGAGTCCAATTTCGTCCAGTCAAGTCCTACCCAGTCCAGTACCGTCCAGTCCAGTCCCGTCCGACCCAGTCCCGTCCAGTCCTGTCCAGTCCCGTCCAGTCCCGTCCAGTCCCGCCAAGTCCCGTCCAGTCCCGTCCAGTCCCATCCAGTCCCGTTCAGCCCCGTCCAGTCCAGTTCCGTCTAGTACAGTCCCGTCCAGGCCAGTCCGAGCCAGCCCAGTCCGTTCCAGTCCCGCCCGTTCCAGTCCCGCCCGTTCCAGTCCCGTCCGTTCCACTCCCGTCCGTTCCAGTCCAGTCCTGTCCAGTCCCGTCCAGTCCCGTCCAGTCCCGTCCAGTCCCGTCCAGTCCCATCCAGTCCCGTCCAGTCCCGTCCAGTCCCGTCCAGTCCCGTTAAGTCACGTCCAGTCCCGTCCAGTCCCGTTAAGTCACGTCCAGTCCCGTCCAGTCCCGTCCAGTCCCGTCCAGTCCCGTCCAGTCCCGTCCAGTCCCGTCCAGTCCCGTCCAGTCCCGTTAAGTCCCGTCCAGTCCCATCCAGTCCCGTCCAGTCCCATCCAGTCCCGTCCAGTCCCGTCCAGTCCCGTCCAGTCCCATCCAGTCCCGTCCAGTCCCGTCCAGTCCCGTCCAGTCCCGTTAAGTCACGTCCAGTCCCGTCCAGTCCCGTTAAGTCACGTCCAGTCCCGTCCAGTCCCGTCCAGTCCCGTCCAGTCCCGTCCAGTCCCGTCCAGTCCCGTCCAGTCCCGTCCAGTCCCGTCCAGTCCCGTCCAGTCCCGTCCAGTCCCGTCCAGTCCCGTCCAGTCCCGTTAAGTCCCGTCCAGTCCCATCCAGTCCAGTCCCATCCAGTCCCGTCCATTTCGGTTCTGTCCAGTCCCGTCCAATCCCGTCCAGTCCCGTCCAGACCAGCCCCCTCCAGTTCAGTCCTGCCCAGTCCAGTCCTGTCCAGTCCCGTCAAGTCCGTCCAGTCCAGTCCTGTCCATTCCCGTCTAGTCCCGTCCCGTCCCGTCAAGTCCCGTCCAGTCCCGTCCAGTCCCATCCAGTCCTGTCCAGCCCCGTCCAGTCCAGTCCCGTCTAGTACAGTCCCGTCCAAGCCAGTCCGAGCCAGCCCCGTCAAGTCCGTCCAGTCCAGTCCTGTCCAGTCTCGTCCAGTCCCGTCCAGTCCCATCCAGTCCCGTCCAGTCTCGTCCAGTCCCGTCCAGTCCCGTCCAGTCCCGTCCGGTCCCGTCCAGTCCCGTCCAGGTACGTTAAGCCATGTCCAGTCCCGTCCAGTCCCGTCCAGGTACGTTAAGCCATGTCCAGTCCCGTCCAGTCCCGTCCAGTCCCATCCAGTCCCGTCCAGCCCCGTCCAGTCCAGTTCCGTCTAGTACAGTCCCGTCCAGGCCAGTCCGAGCCAGCCCAGTCCGTTCCAGTCCCGCCCGTTCCAGTCCCGCCCGTTCCAGTCCCGTCCGTTCCACTACCGTCCGTTCCAGTCCAGTCCTGTCCAGTCCCGTCCAGTCCCGTCCAGTCCCGTCCAGTCCCGTCCAGTCCCATCCAGTCCCGTCCAGTCCCGTCCAGTCCCGTCCAGTCCCGTTAAGTCACGTCCAGTCCTGTCCAGTCCCGTTAAGTCACGTCCAGTCCCGTCCAGTCCCGTCCAGTCCCGTCCAGTCCCGTCCAGTCCCGTCCAGTCCCGTCCAGTCCCGTCCAGTCCCGTTAAGTCCCGTCCAGTCCCATCCAGTCCCGTCCAGTCCCATCCAGTCCCGTCCAGTCCCGTCCAGTCCCGTCCAGTCCCGTCCAGTCCCGTCCAGTCCCGTCCAGTCCCGTCCAGTCCCGTCCAGTCCCATCCAGACCCGTCCAGTCCCGTCCAGTCCCGTCCAGTCCCGTCCAGTCCCGTCCAGTCCCGTCCAGTCCCGTCCAGTCCCGTCCAGTCCCATCCAGACCCGTCCAGTCCCGTCCAGTCCCGTCCAGTCCCGTCCAGTCCCGTCCAGTCCCGTCCGGTCCCGTCCAGTCCAGTCCCGTCCAGTCCCGTCCAGTTCCGTCCAGTCCAGTCCCGTCCTGTTAAGTCCAGTCCAGGCCCGTGCAGCCCAGTCCCGTCCAGTCCAGTCCCATCCAGTCCAGTCCCGACCAGTCCGGTCCCGTCCAGTACAGTCCTGTCCAGTCCAGTCCGGGCCAAGACCGTCAAGTCCACCGATTTTTAAGCAAGGTCACTGACATTTTAGACAAGGTCACTGAACTTTCAACAAGGTCACTGACCTATTAGACAAGGTCACCGACCTTTTCAACAAGGCCACTGAACTTTTAAACAAGGTCACTGACCTATTAGACAAGGTCACTGGCCTTTTCAACAAGGTCACTGAACTTTTAAACAAGGTCACTGACCTTTTAGACAAGGTCACTGAACTTTTCAACAAGGTCACTGACCTTTTCAACAAGGTCACTGACCTTTTCAACAAGGTCACTGACCTTTTCAACAAGGTCACTGACCTTTTCAACAAGGTCACTGACCTTTCCAACAAGGTCACTGACCTTTTCAACAAGGTCACTGACATTTTCAACAAGGTCACTGACCTTTTCAACAAGGTCACTGAACTTTTAAACAAGGTCACTGACCTTTTAGACAAGGTCACTGAACTTTTAGAGAAGGTCACTGAACTTTTCAACAAGGTCACTGACCTTTTCAACAAGGTCACTGACCTTTTTAACAAGGTCACTGACCTTTTCAACAAGGTCACTGACCTTTCGAACAAGGTCACTGACCTTTTCAACAAGGTCACTGACCTTTTCAACAAGGTCACTGACCTTTCGAACAAGGTCACTGACCTTTTCAACAAGGTCACTGACCTTCTAGACAAGGTCACAGGTTCATTGAACTTTCAAAAAAGGTCACTTGGACGGGACTGGACGGGACTGGACTGGACTGGACGGGACTGGACGGGACTGGACAGGACTGGACGGGACTGGACGGGACTGGACGGGACTGGATGGGACTGGACGGGACTGGACGGGACTGGACGGGACTGGACGGGACTGGACGGGACTGGACAGGACTGGACTGGGCAGGACTGGACCGGACGGGACGGGGCTGGTTTTGACGGGACTGGACGGGACTTCACAGGACTGGCATGGACGATACCGAACTGGACGGGACTGGACGGACTGGACGGACTGGACGGGACTGGACGGGACCGGACGGGACTGGACGGGACTGGGCGGGACTGGACGGGACTGGACGGGACTGGACGGGACTGGACGGGACTGGACGGGACTGGACGGGACTGGACGGGACTGGACGGGACTGGACGGGACTGGACAGGACTGGACGGGACTGGACGGGACTGGACCTGACTGGACGGGACTGGACGGGACTGGACGGGAATGGACAGGACTGGACTGGACGGACTTGACGGGGCTGGCTCGGACTGGCCTGGACGGGACTGGACTTGACGGAACTGGACTGGACGGAAATGGACTGAACGGGATTGCACTGGACGGGGCTGGCCTGGACGGCACTGGAACGGACGGGACTGGAACGGACGGGACTGGACTTGACGGGACTGGACTGGACGGGATTGGACTTGACCGGGCCAGCACGGATTAGACTGGGCTGGACTGGACGGGACTGGACTGGACGGGACTGTTCTTGACGGCGCTAGCCTGGACTGGACTGGACGGACCTGGGCCGGACTGGACTGGAGAGGACTGATGTGAACGGCACTGGACTGGGTAGGACTGGAATGGATGGGATAGGACTGGACGGGACTGGATGGGACTGGACGGGACTTAACGGGACTGGACGGGACTGGACGGGACTGGACGGGACTGGACGGGACTGGACGGGACTGGACGGGACTGGACGGGACTGGACGGGACTGGACGGGACTGGACGGGACTGGACGGGACTGGACGGGACTGGACGGGACTGGACGGGACTGGACGGGACTGGACGGGACTGGACGGGACTGGACGGGACTGGACGGGACTGGACGGGACTGGACGGGACTGGACGGGACTATACGGGACTGGACGGGACTGGACGGGGCTGGCTCGGACAGGCCTGGACGGGACTGTACTAGACGGGACTGGACTGGACGGGGCTGGACGGGACTGGATGGGACTGGACGGGACTGGACGGGATTTGACGGGACTGGACGGGACTGGACGGGACTGGACGGGACTGGACGGGACTGGACGGGAATGGACAGGACTGGACTGGACGGATTTGACGGGGCTGGCTCGGACTGGCCTGGACGGGACTGTACTAGACGGGACTGGACTGGACGGGGCTAGCCTTGACGGAGCTAGGCTTTACGGGACTTAATTTGATGGGACTGGCACGGACTCGAGCGGGCTGGACTGGACGGGACTGGATTAGACGGGACTGGACTCGACAGGACTGTACTGGACGGGACCGGACTGGTCGGGACTGGACTGGACGGGACTGGACTTGACGGGGCTGGCACGGACTGGACTGGGCCGGACTGGACAGAGCTGGAGTGGACGGGACTGGACTTGACGGGACTGGACTTGACCGGGCCAGCACGGATAAGACTGGGCTGGACTGGACGGGACTGGACGGGACTGGACAGGACTGGATGGGACTGGACGGGACTGGACGGGACTGGACGTGACTTAACGGGACTGCACGGGAGTGGACGGGACTGGACGGGACTGGACGGGACTGGATGGGACTGGACGGGACTGGACGGGACTGGATGGGACTGGACGGGACTGGACGGGACTTGACGGGACTGGACGGGACTGGACGGGACTGGACAGGACTGGACGGGACTGGATCGGACGGGACTGGACTGGACGGTACTGGACTGGGTAGGACTGGATTGGACGAAATTGGAATCGACGGAACTGGACTTGACGGGACTGAATTGAACGGGGCTGGACTGAGTAGGACTGGACTGGACGGGACGGGGTTGGTCTTGACGGGACTGGACGGGACCTCACAGGACTGGTATGGACGATACTGAACTGAGCGGGACTGGCCGGGACTGGGAGGGACTGGACGGGACTGGACGGGACTGGACAGGACTGGATGGGACTGGACGAGACTGGACGGGACTGGACGGGACTGGACGGGACTGGACGGGACTGGACGGGACTGGACGGGACTGGACGGGACTAGACGGGACTGGACGGGACAGGACAGGACTGGACTGGAACGGACGGAAATGGAACGGACGGGAACGGAACGGACGGTGCTGGAACGGGTGGGACTGGAACGGAGGGGACGTGAACGGACGGGGCTGGAACGGGTGGGACTGGAACGGAAGGGACTGGAACGGACGGGAATGGAACGGACGGGAATGGAACGGGCGGGACTGGAACGGACGGGACTGGAATGGGCGGGACTGGAACGGACGGGACTGGAACGGACGGAAATGGAACGGACGGGAACGGAACGGACGGTGCTGGAACGGGTGGGACTGGAACGGAGGGGACTGGAACGGACGGGGCTGGAACGGGTGGGACTGGAACGGAAGGGACTGGAACGGACGGGAATGGAACGGACGGGAATGGAACGGGGCGGGACTGGAACGGACGGGGCTGGAACGGATGGGACTGGAACGGAAGGGACTGGAACGGACGGGAATGGAACGGACGGGACTGGAACGGGCGGGACTGGAACGGAGGGGACTGGAACGGACGGGGCTGGAACGGGTGGGACTGGAACGGAAGGGACTGGAACGGACGGGAATGGAACGGACGGGAATGGAACGGGCGGGACTGGAACGGGCGGGACTGGAACGGACGGGACTGGAACGGACGGGAATGGAACGGACGGGACTGGAACGGGCGGGACTGGAACGGGCGGGACTGGAACGGACGGGACTGGAACGGAAGGGACTGGACAGGCCAGCCCCCTCGAGTCTAGTCGAGTCCAGTCCCACCCAGTCCAGTCCCATACAATGCGGTCCAGACAAGCCCCGCTCAGTCCAGTCCGGCAGAGGTCCGTCCAGACCAGTCCAGTTTCGTCCAGTCCCTTCCAGTCCCTTCCAGTCCCGTCCAGTCCCGTCCAGTCCCGTTAAGTCACGTCCAGTCCCGTCCCGTCCCGTCCAGTCCCATCCAGTCCTGTCCAGTCCCGTCCAATCCCGTCCAGTCCAGTCCCGTCAAGTCCAGTCCCGTCCACTCCAGCTCTGTCCAGTCCGGCCCAGTCCAGTCCGTGCCAGCCCCGTCAAGTCCAGTCCCGTCCAGTCCAGTCCCGACCAGTCCGGTCCCGTCCAGTACAGTCCTGTCGAGTCCAGACCCGTCTAATCCAGTGTCGTCCAGTCCAGCCCTTTCGAGTCCGTGCCAGTCCCATCAAATTAAGTCCCGTAAAGCCTAGCTCCGTCAAGTCTAGCCCCGTCCAGTCCAGTCCCGTCTAGTACAGTCCCGTCCAGGCCAGTCCGAGCCAGCCCCGTCAAGTCCGTCCAGTCCAGTCCTGTCCAGTCCCGTCCAGTGCCGTCCAGTCCCGTCCAGTCCCGTCCAGCCCCGTCCAGTCCCGTCCAGTCCCGTCCAGTCCCGTCCAGTCCCGTCCAGTCCCGTCCAGTCCCGTCCAGTCCCGTCCAGTCCCGTCCAGTCCCGTCCAGTCCCGTCCAGTCCCGTCCAGTCCCGTCCAGTCCCGTCCAGTCCCGTCCAGTCCCGTCCAGACCCGTCCAGTCCCGTCCAGTCCCGTCCAGTCCCGATAAGTCCCGTCCAGTCCCGTCCATTTCGGTCCCGTCCAGTCCCGTCCAATCCCGTCCTGTCCCGTCCAGACCAGCCCCCTCCAGTTCAGTCCTGCCCAGTCCAGTCCTGTCCAGTCCCGTCAAGTCCGTCCAGTCCAGTCCTGTCCATTCCCGTCTAGTCCCGTCCTGTCCCGTCAAGTCCCGTCCAGTCCCGTCCAGTCCCATCCAGTCCTGTCCAGCCCCGTCCAGTCCAGTCCCGTCTAGTACAGTCCCGTCCAGGCCAGTCCGAGCCAGCCGCGTCAAGTCCGTCCAGTCCAGTCCTGTCCAGTCCCGTCCAGTCCCGTCCAGTCCCGTCCAGTCCCATCCAGTCCCGTCCAGTCCCGTCCAGTCCCGTCCAGTCCCGTCCAGTCCCATCCAGTCCCGTCCAGTCTCGTCCAGTCCCGTCCAGTCCCGTCCGGTCCCGTCCAGTCCCGTCCAGTCCCTTTAAGCCACGTCCAGTCCCGTCCAGTCCCGTCCGGTCCCGTCCAGTCCAGTCCAGTCCAGTCCCGTCCAGTCCCGTCCAGTCCCGTCCAGTCCCGTCCAGTTCCATCCAGACCCGTCCAGTCCCGTCCAGTCCCGACCAGTCCCGTCCAGTCCCGTCCAGTCCCGTCCAGTCCCGTCCAGTCCCGTCCGGTCCCGTCCAGTCCAGTCCAGTCCCGTCCAGTCCCGTCCAGTTTCGTCCAGTCCAGTCCCGTCCTGTTAAGTCCAGTCCAGGCCCGTGCAGCCCAGTCCCGTCCAGTCCAGTCCCGTCCAGTCTAGTCCCGCCCAGTCCAGTTCCGTCCAGTCCACTTCCGTCCGGTCCAGTCCCGTCCAGTACAGTCCCGTCCAGTACAGTCCCGACATGTCCAGTCTCGTCCAGTCCAGTCCTCTCCAGTACAGTCCCCTCCTGTTCAGTCCAGCCCAGGTCCGTCGAGTCCAGTCGGGACCAGCCCCGTCAAGTCCAATTCAGTCCCGTCCATTTCGGTCCCTTCCAGTCCCATCCAGTCCCGTCCAGTCCCGTCCAGTCCCGTCCAGTCCCGTCCAGTCCCGTCCAGTCCCGTCCAGTCCCGTCCAGTCCCGTTAAGTCACGTCCAGTCCCGTCCAGTCCCGTCCAGTCCCGTCCAGTCCCGTCCAGTCCCATCCAGTCCTGTCCAGTCCCGTCCAGTCCCGTCCAGTCCCGTCCAGTCCAGCCCAGTCTAATCCGTGCTGGCCCGGTCAAGTCCAATCCCGTCCAGTCCAGTCCCGTCAAGTCCAGTCCCGTCCACTCCAGTTCTGTCCAGTCCGGCCCAGTCCAGTCCGTGCCAGCCCCGTCAAGTCCAGTCCCGGCCAGTCCAGTCCCGACCAGTCCGGTCCCGTCCAGTACAGTCCTGTCGAGTCCAGTCCCGTCTAATCCAGTTTCGTCCAGTCCAGCCCTTTCGAGTCCGTGCCAGTCCCTTCAAATTAAGTCCCGTAAAGCCTAGCTCCGTCAAGTCCAGTCCCGTCCACTCCAGTTCTGTCCAGTCCGGACCGGTCCCGCCCGTTCCAGTCCCGCCCGTTCCAGTCCCGTCCGTTCCACTCCCGTCCGTTCCAGTCCAGTCCCGTCCAGTCCCGTCCAGTCCCGTCCAGTCCCGTCCAGTCCCATCCAGTCCCGTCCAGTCCCGTCCAGTCCCGTCCAGTCCCGTTAAGTCACGTCCAGTCCCGTCCAGTCCCGTTAAGTCACGTCCAGTCCCGTCCAGTCCCGTCCAGTCCCGTCCAGTCCCGTCCAGTCCCGTCCAGTCCCGTCCAGTCCCGTCCAGTCCCGTCCAGTCCCGTTAAGTCCCGTCCAGTCCCATCCAGTCCCGTCCAGTCCCATCCAGTCCCGTCCAGTCCCGTCCAGTCCCGTCCAGTCCCATCCAGTCCCGTCCAGTCCCGTCCAGTCCCGTCCAGTCCCGTCCAGTCCCGTTAAGTCACGTCCAGTCCCGTCCAGTCCCGTTAAGTCACGTCCAGTCCCGTCCAGTCCCGTCCAGTCCCGTCCAGTCCCGTCCAGTCCCGTCCAGTCCCGTCCAGTCCCGTCCAGTCCCGTCCAGTCCCGTCCAGTCCCGTCCAGTCCCGTTAAGTCCCGTCCAGTCCCATCCAGTCCCGTCCAGTCCCATCCAGTCCCGTCCATTTCGGTTCTGTCCAGTCCCGTCCAATCCCGTCCAGTCCCGTCCAGACCAGCCCCCTCCAGTTCAGTCCTGCCCAGTCCAGTCCTGTCCAGTCCCGTCAAGTCCGTCCAGTCCAGTCCTGTCCATTCCCGTCTAGTCCCGTCCCGTCCCGTCAAGTCCCGTCCAGTCCCGTCCAGTCCCATCCAGTCCTGTCCAGCCCCGTCCAGTCCAGTCCCGTCTAGTACAGTCCCGTCCAAGCCAGTCCGAGCCAGCCCCGTCAAGTCCGTCCAGTCCAGTCCTGTCCAGTCTCGTCCAGTCCCGTCCAGTCCCATCCAGTCCCGTCCAGTCTCGTCCAGTCCCGTCCAGTCCCGTCCAGTCCCGTCCGGTCCCGTCCAGTCCCGTCCAGGTACGTTAAGCCATGTCCAGTCCCGTCCAGTCCCGTCCAGGTACGTTAAGCCATGTCCAGTCCCGTCCAGTCTCGTCCGGTCCCGTCCAGTCCAGTCCAGTCCTGTCCAGTCCCGTCCAGTCCCGTCCAGTCCCGTCCAGTCCCGTCCAGTCCCATCCAGACCCGTCCAGTCCCGTCCAGTCCCGTCCAGTCCCGTCCAGTCCCGTCCAGTCCCGTCCAGTCCCGTCCAGTCCCATCCAGACCCGTCCAGTCCCGTCCAGTCCCGTCCAGTCCCGTCCAGTCCCGTCCAGTCCCGTCCAGTCCCGTCCGGTCCCGTCCAGTCCAGTCCCGTCCAGTCCCGTCCAGTTCCGTCCAGTCCAGTCCCGTCCTGTTAAGTCCAGTCCAGGCCCGTGCAGCCCAGTCCCGTCCAGTCCAGTCCCGTCCAGTCCAGTCCCGACCAGTCCGGTCCCGTCCAGTACAGTCCTGTCCAGTCCAGTCCGGGCCAAGACCGTCAAGTCCACCGATTTTTAAGCAAGGTCACTGACATTTTAGACAAGGTCACTGAACTTTCAACAAGGTCACTGACCTATTAGACAAGGTCACCGACCTTTTCAACAAGGCCACTGAACTTTTAAACAAGGTCACTGACCTATTAGACAAGGTCACTGGCCTTTTCAACAAGGTCACTGAACTTTTAAACAAGGTCACTGACCTTTTAGACAAGGTCACTGAACTTTTCAACAAGGTCACTGACCTTTTCAACAAGGTCACTGACCTTTTCAAAAAGGTCACTGACCTTTTCAACAAGGTCACTGACCTTTCCAACAAGGTCACTGACCTTTTCAACAAGGTCACTGACATTTTCAACAAGGTCACTGACCTTTTCAACAAGGTCACTGAACTTTTAAACAAGGTCACTGACCTTTTAGACAAGGTCACTGAACTTTTAGAGAAGGTCACTGAACTTTTCAACAAGGTCACTGACCTTTTCAACAAGGTCACTGACCTTTTCAACAAGGTCACTGACCTTTTCAACAAGGTCACTGACCTTTCGAACAAGGTCACTGACCTTTTCAACAAGGTCACTGACCTTTTCAACAAGGTCACTGACCTTTTCAACAAGGTCACTGACCTTTTCAACAAGGTCACTGACCTTTCGAACAAGGTCACTGACCTTTTCAACAAGGTCACTGACCTTCTAGACAAGGTCACAGGTTCATTGAACTTTCAAACAAGGTCACTTGGACGGGACTGGACGGGACTGGACTGGACTGGACGGGACTGGACGGGACTGGACGGGACTGGACAGGACTGGACGGGACTGGACGGGACTGGACGGGACTGGATGGGACTGGACAGGACTGGACGGGACTGGACGGGACTGGACGGGACTGGACGGGACTGGACAGGACTGGACTGGGCAGGACTGGACCGGACGGGACGGGGCTGGTTTTGACGGGACTGGACGGGACTTCACAGGACTGGCATGGACGATACCGAACTGGACGGGACTGGACGGACTGGACGGGACTGGACGGGACCGGACGGGACTGGACGGGACTGGGCGGGACTGGACGGGACTGGACGGGACTGGACGGGACTGGACGGGACTGGACGGGACTGGACGGGACTGGACGGGACTGGACGGGACTGGACGGGACTGGACGGGACTGGACGGGACTGGACAGGACTGGACGGGACTGGACGGGACTGGACCTGACTGGACGGGACTGGACGGGACTGGACGGGAATGGACAGGACTGGACTGGACGGACTTGACGGGGCTGGCTCGGACTGGCCTGGACGGGACTGGACTTGACGGAACTGGACTGGACGGAAATGGACTGAACGGGATTGCACTGGACGGGGCTGGCCTGGACGGCACTGGAACGGACGGGACTGGAACGGACGGGACTGGACTTGACGGGACTGGACTGGACGGGATTGGACTTGACCGGGCCAGCACGGATTAGACTGGGCTGGACTGGACGGGACTGGACTGGACGGGACTGTTCTTGACGGTGCTAGCCTGGACTGGACTGTACGGACCTGGGCCGGACTGGACTGGAGAGGACTGATGTGAACGGCACTGGACTGGGTAGGACTGGAATGGATGGGATAGGACTGGACGGGACTGGATGGGACTGGATGGGACTGGACGGGACTTAACGGGACTGGACGGGACTGGACGGGACTGGACGGGACTGGACGGGACTGGACGGGACTGGACGGGACTGGACGGGACTGGACGGGACTGGACGGGACTGGACGGGACTGGACGGGACTGGACGGGACTGGACGGGACTGGACGGGACTGGACGGGACTGGACGGGACTGGACGGGACTGGACGGGACTGGACGGGACTATACGGGACTGGACGGGACTGGACGGGGCTGGCTCGGACAGGCCTGGACGGGACTGTACTAGACGGGACTGGACTGGACGGGGCTGGACGGGACTGGATGGGACTGGACGGGACTGGACGGGATTTGACGGGACTGGACGGGACTGGACGGGACTGGACGGGACTGGACGGGACTGGACGGGAATGGACAGGACTGGACTGGACGGATTTGACGGGGCTGGCTCGGACTGGCCTGGACGGGACTGTACTAGACGGGACTGGACTGGACGGGGCTAGCCTTGACGGAGCTAGGCTTTACGGGACTTAATTTGATGGGACTGGCACGGACTCGAGCGGGCTGGACTGGACGGGACTGGATTAGACGGGACTGGACTCGACAGGACTGTACTGGACGGGACCGGACTGGTCGGGACTGGACTGGACGGGACTGGACTTGACGGGGCCGGCACGGACTGGACTGGGCCGGACTGGACAGAGCTGGAGTGGACGGGACTGGACTTGACGGGACTGGACTTGACCGGGCCAGCACGGATTAGACTGGGCTGGACTGGACGGGACTGGACGGGACTGGACAGGACTGGATGGGACTGGACGGGACTGGACGGGACTGGACGTGACTTAACGGGACTGCACGGGAGTGGACGGGACTGGACGGGACTGGACGGGACTGGATGGGACTGGACGGGACTGGACGGGACTGGATGGGACTGGACGGGACTGGACGGGACTTGACGGGACTGGACGGGACTGGACGGGACTGGACAGGACTGGACGGGACTGGATCGGACGGGACTGGACTGGACGGTACTGGACTGGGTAGGACTGGATTGGACGAATTTGGGCTCGACGGAACTGGACTTGACGGGACTGAATTGAACGGGGCTGGACTGAGTAGGACTGGACTGGACGGGACGGGGTTGGTCTTGACGGGACTGGACGGGACCTCACAGGACTGGTATGGACGATACTGAACTGAGCGGGACTGGCCGGGACTGGGAGGGACTGGACGGGACTGGACGGGACTGGACAGGACTGGATGGGACTGGACGAGACTGGACGGGACTGGACGGGACTGGACGGGACTGGACGGGACTGGACGGGACTGGACGGGACTGGACGGGACTAGACGGGACTGGACGGGACAGGACAGGACTGGACTGGAACGGACGGAAATGGAACGGACGGGAACGGAACGGACGGTGCTGGAACGGGTGGGACTGGAACGGAGGGGACGTGAACGGACGGGGCTGGAACGGGTGGGACTGGAACGGAAGGGACTGGAACGGACGGGAATGGAACGGACGGGAATGGAACGGGCGGGACTGGAACAGGCGGGACTGGAACGGGCGGGACTGGAACGGACGGGACTGGAACGGACGGAAATGGAACGGACGGGAACGGAACGGACGGGAACGGAACGGACGGTGCTGGAACGGGTGGGACTGGAACGGAGGGGACTGGAACGGACGGGGCTGGAACGGGTGGGACTGGAACGGAAGGGACTGGAACGGACGGGAATGGAACGGACGGGAATGGAACGGGGCGGGACTTGAACGGACGGGGCTGGAACGGGTGGGACTGGAACGGAAGGGACTGGAACGGACGGGAATGGAACGGACGGGACTGGAACGGGCGGGACTGGAACGGAGGGGACTGGAACGGACGGGGCTGGAACGGGTGGGACTGGAACGGAAGGGACTGGAACGGACGGGAATGGAACGGACGGGAATGGAACGGGCGGGACTGGAACGGGCGGGACTGGAACGGACGGGACTGGAACGGACGGGAATGGAACGGACGGGACTGGAACGGGCGGGACTGGAACGGGCGGGACTGGAACGGACGGGACTGGAACGGAAGGGACTGGACAGGCCAGCCCCCTCGAGTCTAGTCGAGTCCAGTCCCACCCAGTCCAGTCCCATACAATGCGGTCCAGACAAGCCCCGCTCAGTCCAGTCCGGCAGAGGTCCGTCCAGACCAGTCCAGTCCCGTCCAGTCCCGTCCAGTCCCGTCCAGTCCCTTCCAGTCCCGTCCAGTCCCGTCCAGTCCCGTTAAGTCACGTCCAGTCCCGTCCAGTCCCGTCCAGTCCCGTCCAGTCCCGTCCAGTCCCGTCCAGACCCGTCCAGTCCCGTCCAGTCCCGTCCAGTCCCGATAAGTCCCGTCCAGTCCCGTCCATTTCGGTCCCGTCCAGTCCCGTCCAATCCCGTCCTGTCCCGTCCAGACCAGCCCCCTCCAGTTCCGTCCTGCCCAGTCCAGTCCTGTCCAGTCCCGTCATGTCCGTCCAGTCCAGTCCTGTCCATTCCCGTCTAGTCCCGTCCTGTCCCGTCCAGTCCCGTCCAGTCCCGTCCAGTCCCGTCCAGTTCCATCCAGACCCGTCCAGTCCCGTCCAGTCCCGACCAGTCCCGTCCAGTCCCGTCCAGTCCCGTCCAGTCCCGTCCAGTCCCGTCCGGTCCCGTCCAGTCCAGTCCAGCCCCGTCCAGTCCCGTCCAGTTTCGTCCAGTCCAGTCCCGTCCTGTTAAGTCCAGTCCAGGCCCGTGCAGCCCAGTCCCGTCCAGTCCAGTCCCGTCCAGTCCAGTCCCGCCCAGTCCAGTTCCGTCCAGTCCACTTCCGTCCGGTTCAGTCCCGTCCAGTACAGTCCCGTCCAGTACAGTCCCGACATGTCCAGTCTCGTCCAGTCCAGTCCTCTCCAGTACAGTCCCCTCCTGTTCAGTCCAGCCCAGGTCCGTCGAGTCCAGTCGGGACCAGCCCCGTCAAGTCCAATTCAGTCCCGTCCATTTCGGTCCCGTCCAGTCCCATCCAGTCCCGTCCAGTCCCGTCCAGTCCCGTCCAGTCCCGTCCAGTCCCGTCCAGTCCCGTCCAGTCCCGTTAAGTCACGTCCAGTCCCGTCCAGTCCCGTCCAGTCCCGTCCAGTCCCGTCCAGTCCCATCCAGTCCTGTCCAGTCCCGTCCAGTCCCGTCCAGTCCAGCCCAGTCTAATCCGTGCTGGCCCGGTCAAGTCCAATCCCGTCCAGTCCAGTCCCGTCAAGTCCAGTCCCGTCCACTCCAGTTCTGTCCAGTCCGGCCCAGTCCAGTCCGTGCCAGCCCCGTCAAGTCCAGTCCCGTCCAGTCCAGTCCCGACCAGTCCGGTCCCGTCCAGTACAGTCCTGTCGAGTCCAGTCCCGTCTAATCCAGTTTCGTCCAGTCCAGCCCTTTCGAGTCCGTGCCAGTCCCTTCAAATTAAGTCCCGTAAAGCCTAGCTCCGTCAAGTCCAGTCCCGTCCACTCCAGTTCTGTCCAGTCCGGACCGGTCCCGCCCGTTCCAGTTCCGCCCGTTCCAGTCCCGTCCGTTCCACTCCCGTCCGTTCCAGTCCAGTCCTGTCCAGTCCCGTCCAGTCCCGTCCAGTCCCGTCCAGTCCCGTCCAGTCCCATCCAGTCCCGTCCAGTCCCGTCCAGTCCCGTCCAGTCCCGTTAAGTCACGTCCAGTCCCGTCCAGTCCCGTTAAGTCACGTCCAGTCCCGTCCAGTCCCGTCCAGTCCCGTCCAGTCCCTTCCAGTCCCGTCCAGTCCCGTCCAGTCCCGTCCAGTCCCGTTAAGTCCCGTCCAGTCCCATCCAGTCCCGTCCAGTCCCATCCAGTCCCGTCCAGTCCCGTCCAGTCCCGTCCAGTCCCATCCAGTCCCGTCCAGTCCCGTCCAGTCCCGTCCAGTCCCGTCCAGTCCCGTTAAGTCACGTCCAGTCCCGTCCAGTCCCGTTAAGTCACGTCCAGTCCCGTCCAGTCCCGTCCAGTCCCGTCCAGTCCCGTCCAGTCCCGTCCAGTCCCGTCCAGTCCCGTCCAGTCCCGTCCAGTCCCGTCCAGTCCCGTTAAGTCCCGTCCAGTCCCATCCAGTCCCGTCCAGTCCCATCCAGTCCCGTCCATTTCGGTTCTGTCCAGTCCCGTCCAATCCCGTCCAGTCCCGTCCAGACCAGCCCCCTCCAGTTCAGTCCTGCCCAGTCCAGTCCTGTCCAGTCCCGTCAAGTCCGTCCAGTCCAGTCCTGTCCATTCCCGTCTAGTCCCGTCCCGTCCCGTCAAGTCCCGTCCAGTCCCGTCCAGTCCCATCCAGTCCTGTCCAGCCCCGTCCAGTCCAGTCCCGTCTAGTACAGTCCCGTCCAAGCCAGTCCGAGCCAGCCCCGTCAAGTCCGTCCAGTCCAGTCCTGTCCAGTCTCGTCCAGTCCCGTCCAGTCCCATCCAGTCCCGTCCAGTCTCGTCCAGTCCCGTCCAGTCCCGTCCAGTCCCGTCCGGTCCCGTCCAGTCCCGTCCAGGTACGTTAAGCCATGTCCAGTCCCGTCCAGTCCCGTCCAGGTACGTTAAGCCATGTCCAGTCCCGTCCAGTCCCGTCCGGTCCCGTCCAGTCCAGTCCAGTCCTGTCCAGTCCCGTCCAGTCCCGTCCAGTCCCGTCCAGTATTTGTATTTGTATTATTTGTATTTGTATTTTATTTATTGCCTCTATTGTTTAGTTACAGAGATATTTTATAGGTGTATGTCGGCTTATTATATCCCCATGGAGTTATCTCTTCAATGCTGGATAAACCTTGAAGCGGTAGGAGAGAGTCCATGTGAGATATAGGTCCACCTTACATGATTTGCTTAATACAGAAGTAACAATATTATATAATATAAAGAGAACAGTGTAGGCAATATTTGAAGAAGATCTGCGAAGCCCTAAGGGCTTTTCTGCAGAAGGTTATACATATTAAGTTGATCCTACTATTTCCGTGCAGTGGGTTTTTTTTTTTTTTTTTTTTTTTTTTTTTTTTTTTTTTTGAATGGGTGAGTGTTTAATGTACATGTATTGGATTACGTAAGATGTACTGTTTTAATTTCCGTTTCCTAGCCTGAATTGATTGTATGTTCCATAAATGCCTTGGCAGTTGATTGAAGATTACGGGAACCACATAAGCAAGCTGCTGTCTTCCATACGAGTTGTGGGTCCATGGTATCTTGAGCATACCGTCCGTCCTTTGCCTCGTATTGATGTTGTGGTCAGTTGGATGTTTAAACCGAACATCGGTGTATGAGTCCATAGCCATGTTAAAGACAAAAAGTTTTTGTACAGTTAATAAGTTTAAGTCTGCACTTGGATCAATAGAATGTACATACCTGTTGCCATATTTTGCCCGTAGAAGAATTTTAAATATCCTATTCTGTGCCCTTTGCAGTTCCTGTACCCTGTATCGTGCCGTATTACCCCATGCCAGTATGCCGTACTGCAGTATTGACTCCACCAAGGAGAAGTAAACTTGCTTAAGAACTGTGAAGGACGTGAAGTTGCTCAGATGATAAAGAGCATATGTAGACTGTCGCAGCCGCGTGCAGAGATACTTTATGTGGTAGTCCCACTTGAAGTTCGAATCTACTTCCACACCAAGGTATCGATAGACGTTCACAGTATCTATACGGTTCACGCAATCATCTGTACAGTTTGAATAGTTTTGGTTAAAACTGTTTTTGTGCAGACATTCGAAACTGTGCAGCCGAATGTTGATTGGTGTTCTTATTACGTGGCTCGGCCGAATATGCATTAACTTTGTTTTCTTTGCATTAATGATAAGTCCACTATCATGGCACCAACGTGCAATGTTGTCGATTTCAGATTGCATTCTCTGAGTGGCTATGTTTAAGTTTTTGTCGTTCACAATTATAGCAGTATCATCAGCATACCAGTCCCGTCCAGTCCCGTCCAGTCCCATCCAGACCCGTCCAGTCCCGTCCAGTCCCGTCCAGTCCCGTCCAGTCCCGTCCAGTCCCGTCCAGTCCCGTCCAGTCCCGTCCAGTCCCATCCAGACCCGTCCAGTCCCGTCCAGTCCCGTCCAGTCCCGTCCAGTCCCGTCCAGTCCCGTCCAGTCCCGTCCAGTCCCGTCCGGTCCCGTCCAGTCCAGTCCCGTCCAGTCCCGTCCAGTTCCGTCCAGTCCAGTCCCGTCCTGTTAAGTCCAGTCCAGGCCCGTGCAGCCCAGTCCCGTCCAGTCCAGTCCCGTCCAGTCCAGTCCCGACCAGTCCGGTCCCGTCCAGTACAGTCCTGTCCAGTCCAGTCCGTGCCAAGACCGTCAAGTCCACCGATTTTTAAGCAAGGTCACTGACATTTTAGACAAGGTCACTGAACTTTCAACAAGGTCACTGACCTATTAGACAAGGTCACCGACCTTTTCAACAAGGCCACTGAACTTTTAAACAAGGTCACTGACCTATTAGACAAGGTCACTGGCCTTTTCAACAAGGTCACTGAACTTTTAAACAAGGTCACTGACCTTTTAGACAAGGTCACTGAACTTTTCAACAAGGTCACTGACCTTTTCAACAAGGTCACTGACCTTTTCAACAAGGTCACTGACCTTTTCAACAAGGTCACTGACCTTTTCAACAAGGTCACTGACCTTTCCAACAAGGTCACTGACCTTTTCAACAAGGTCACTGACATTTTCAACAAGGTCACTGACCTTTTCAACAAGGTCACTGAACTTTTAAACAAGGTCACTGACCTTTTAGACAAGGTCACTGAACTTTTAGAGAAGGTCACTGAACTTTTCAACAAGGTCACTGACCTTTTCAACAAGGTCACTGACCTTTTCAACAAGGTCACTGACCTTTTCAACAAGGTCACTGACCTTTCGAACAAGGTCACTGACCTTTTCAACAAGGTCACTGACCTTTTCAACAAGGTCACTGACCTTTCGAACAAGGTCACTGACCTTTTCAACAAGGTCACTGACCTTCTAGACAAGGTCACAGGTTCATTGAACTTTCAAACAAGGTCACTTGGACGGGACTGGACGGGACTGGACTGGACTGGACGGGACTGGACGGGACTGGACAGGACTGGACGGGACTGGACGGGACTGGACGGGACTGGATGGGACTGGACAGGACTGGACGGGACTGGACGGGACTGGACGGGACTGGACGGGACTGGACAGGACTGGACTGGGCAGGACTGGACCGGACGGGACGGGGCTGGTTTTGACGGGACTGGACGGGACTTCACAGGACTGGCATGGACGATACCGAACTGGACGGGACTGGACGGACTGGACGGGACTGGACGGGACCGGACGGGACTGGACGGGACTGGGCGGGACTGGACGGGACTGGACGGGACTGGACGGGACCGGACGGGACTGGACGGGACTGGGCGGGACTGGACGGGACTGGACGGGACTGGACGGGACTGGACGGGACTGGACGGGACTGGACGGGACTGGACGGGACTGGACGGGACTGGACGGGACTGGACAGGACTGGACGGGACTGGACGGGACTGGACCTGACTGGACGGGACTGGACGGGACTGGACGGGAATGGACAGGACTGGACTGGACGGACTTGACGGGGCTGGCTCGGACTGGCCTGGACGGGACTGGACTTGACGGAACTGGACTGGACGGAAATGGACTGAACGGGATTGCACTGGACGGGGCTGGCCTGGACGGCACTGGAACGGACGGGACTGGACTTGACGGGACTGGACTGGACGGGATTGGACTTGACCGGGCCAGCACGGATTAGACTGGGCTGGACTGGACGGGACTGGACTGGACGGGACTGTTCTTGACGGCGCTAGCCTGGACTGGACTGGACGGACCTGGGCCGGACTGGACTGGAGAGGACTGATGTGAACGGCACTGGACTGGGTAGGACTGGAATGGATGGGATAGGACTGGACGGGACTGGATGGGACTGGATGGGACTGGACGGGACTTAACGGGACTGGACGGGACTGGACGGGACTGGACGGGACTGGACGGGACTGGACGGGACTGGACGGGACTGGACGGGACTGGACGGGACTGGACGGGACTGGACGGGACTGGACGGGACTGGACGGGACTGGACGGGACTGGACGGGACTGGACGGGACTATACGGGACTGGACGGGACTGGACGGGGCTGGCTCGGACAGGCCTGGACGGGACTGTACTAGACGGGACTGGACTGGACGGGGCTGGACGGGACTGGATGGGACTGGACGGGACTGGACGGGATTTGACGGGACTGGACGGGACTGGACGGGACTGGACGGGACTGGACGGGACTGGACGGGAATGGACAGGACTGGACTGGACGGATTTGACGGGGCTGGCTCGGACTGGCCTGGACGGGACTGTACTAGACGGGACTGGACTGGACGGGGCTAGCCTTGACGGAGCTAGGCTTTACGGGACTTAATTTGATGGGACTGGCACGGACTCGAACGGGCTGGACTGGACGGGACTGGATTAGACGGGACTGGACTCGACAGGACTGTACTGGACGGGACCGGACTGGTCGGGACTGGACTGGACGGGACTGGACTTGACGGGGCTGGCACGGACTGGACGGGACTGGACGGGACTGGACGGGACTATACGGGACTGGACGGGACTGGACGGGGCTGGCTCGGACAGGCCTGGACGGGACTGTACTAGACGGGACTGGACTGGACGGGGCTGGACGGGACTGGATGGGACTGGACGGGACTGGACGGGATTTGACGGGACTGGACGGGACTGGACGGGACTGGACGGGACTGGACGGGACTGGACGGGAATGGACAGGACTGGACTGGACGGATTTGACGGGGCTGGCTCGGACTGGCCTGGACGGGACTGTACTAGACGGGACTGGACTGGACGGGGCTAGCCTTGACGGAGCTAGGCTTTACGGGACTTAATTTGATGGGACTGGCACGGACTCGAACGGGCTGGACTGGACGGGAATGGATTAGACGGGACTGGACTCGACAGGACTGTACTGGACGGGACCGGACTGGTCGGGACTGGACTGGACGGGACTGGACTTGACGGGGCTGGCACGGACTGGACTGGGCCGGACTGGACAGAGCTGGAGTGGACGGGACTGGACTTGACGGGACTGGACTTGACCGGGCCAGCACGGATTAGACTGGGCTGGACTGGACGGGACTGGACGGGACTGGACAGGACTGGATGGGACTGGACGGGACTGGACGGGACTGGACGTGACTTAACGGGACTGCACGGGAGTGGACGGGACTGGACGGGACTGGACGGGACTGGATGGGACTGGACGGGACTGGACGGGACTGGATGGGACTGGACGGGACTGGACGGGACTGGACGGGACTGGACAGGACTGGATGGGACTGGACGGGACTGGACGGGACTGGACGTGACTTAACGGGACTGCACGGGAGTGGACGGGACTGGACGGGACTGGACGGGACTGGATGGGACTGGACGGGACTGGACGGGACTGGATGGGACTGGACGGGACTGGACGGGACTTGACGGGACTGGACGGGACTGGACGGGACTGGACGGGACTGGACGGGACTGGACTGGTCTGGACGGACCTCTGCCGGACTGGACTGAGCGGGGCTTGTCTGGACCGCATTGTATGGGACTGGACTGGGTGGGACTGGACTCGACTAGACTCGAGGGGGCTGGCCTGTCCAGTCCCTTCCGTTCCAGTCCCGTCCGTTCCAGTCCCGCCCGTTCCAGTCCCGCCCGTTCCAGTCCCGTCCGTTCCATTCCCGTCCGTTCCAGTCCCGTCCGTTCCAGTCCCGCCCGTTCCAGTCCCGCCCGTTCCATTCCCGTCCGTTCCATTCCCGTCCGTTCCAGTCCCTTCCGTTCCAGTCCCACCCGTTCCAGCCCCGCCCGTTCCAGTCCCCTCCGTTCCAGTCCCGCCCGTTCCAGTCCCGTCCGTTCCATTCCCGTCCGTTCCAGTCCCTTCCGTTCCAGTCCCACCCGTTCCAGCCCCGTCCCTTCCAGTCCCGTCCAGTCCCGTCCAGTCCCGTTAAGTCACGTCCAGTCCCGTCCAGTCCCGTCCAGTCCCGTCCAGTCCCGTCCAGTCCCGTCCAGACCCGTCCAGTCCCGTCCAGTCCCGTCTAGTCCCGATAAGTCCCGTCAAGTCCCGTCCATTTCGGTCCCGTCCAGTCCCGTCCAATCCCGTCCTGTCCCGTCCAGACCAGCCCCCTCCAGTTCCGTCCTGCCCAGTCCAGTCCTGTCCAGTCCCGTCAAGTCCGTCCAGTCCAGTCCTGTCCATTCCCGTCTAGTCCCGTCCTGTCCCGTCCAGTCCCGTCCAGTCCCGTCCAGTTCCATCCAGACCCGTCCAGTCCCGTCCAGTCCCGACCAGTCCCGTCCAGTCCCGTCCAGTCCCGTCCAGTCCCGTCCAGTCCCGTCCGGTCCCGTCCAGTCCAGTCCAGTCCCGTCCAGTCCCGTCCAGTTTCGTCCAGTCCAGTCCCGTCCTGTTAAGTCCAGTCCAGGCCCGTGCAGCCCAGTCCCGTCCAGTCCAGTCCCGTCCAGTCCAGTCCCGCCCAGTCCAGTTCCGTCCAGTCCACTTCCGTCCGGTCCAGTCCCGTCCAGTACAGTCCCGTCCAGTACAGTCCCGACATGTCCAGTCTCGTCCAGTCCAGTCCTCTCCATTACAGTCCCCTCCTGTTCAGTCCAGCCCAGGTCCGTCGAGTCCAGTCGGGACCAGCCCCGTCAAGTCCAATTCAGTCCCGTCCATTTCGGTCCCGTCCAGTCCCATCCAGTCCCGTCCAATCCCGTCCAGTCCCGTCCAGTCCCGTCCAGTCCCGTCCAGTCCCGTCCAGTCCCGTTAAGTCACGTCCAGTCCCGTCCAGTCCCGTCCAGTCCCGTCCAGTCCCGTCCAGTCCCATCCAGTCCTGTCCAGTCCCGTCCAGTCCCGTCCAGTCCAGCCCAGTCTAATCCGTGCTGGCCCGGTCAAGTCCAATCCCGTCCAGTCCAGTCCCGTCAAGTCCAGTCCCGTCCACTCCAGTTCTGTCCAGTCCGGCCCAGTCCAGTCCGTGCCAGCCCCGTCAAGTCCAGTCCCGTCCAGTCCAGTCCCGACCAGTCCGGTCCCGTCCAGTACAGTCCTGTCGAGTCCAGTCCCGTCTAATCCAGTTTCGTCCAGTCCAGCCCTTTCGAGTCCGTGCCAGTCCCTTCAAATTAAGTCCCGTAAAGCCTAGCTCCGTCAAGTCCAGTCCCGTCCACTCCAGTTCTGTCCAGTCCGGACCGGTCCCGCCCGTTCCAGTCCCGCCCGTTCCAGTCCCGTCCGTTCCACTCCCGTCCGTTCCAGTCCAGTCCTGTCCAGTCCCGTCCAGTCCCGTCCAGTCCCGTCCAGTCCCGTCCAGTCCCATCCAGTCCCGTCCAGTCTCGTCCAGTCCCGTCCAGTCCCGTTAAGTCACGTCCAGTCCCGTCCAGTCCCGTTAAGTCACGTCCAGTCCCGTCCAGTCCCGTCCAGTCCCGTCCAGTCCCGTCCAGTCCCGTCCAGTCCCGTCCAGTCCCGTCCAATCCCGTCCAGTCCAGTCCCGTCAAGTCCAGTCCCGTCCACTCCAGCTCTGTCCAGTCCGGCCCAGTCCAGTCCGTGCCAGCCCCGTCAAGTCCAGTCCCGTCCAGTCCAGTCCCGACCAGTCCGGTCCCGTCCAGTACAGTCCTGTCGAGTCCAGTCCCGTCTAATCCAGTTTCGTCCAGTCCAGCCCTTTCGAGTCCGTGCCAGTCCCATCAAATTAAGTCCCGTAAAGCCTAGCTCCGTCAAGTCTAGCCCCGTCCAGTCCAGTCCCGTCTAGTACAGTCCCGTCCAGGCCAGTCCGAGCCAGCCCCGTCAAGTCCGTCCAGTCCAGTCCTGTCCAGTCCCGTCCAGTGCCGTCCAGTCCCGTCCAGTCCCGTCCAGCCCCGTCCAGTCCCGTCCAGTCCCGTCCAGTCCCGTCCAGTCCCGTCCAGTCCCGTCCAGTCCCGTCCAGTCCCGTCCAGTCCCGTCCAGTCCCGTCCAGTCCCGTCCAGTCCCGTCCAGTCCCGTCCAGTCCCGTCCAGTCCCGTCCAGACCCGTCCAGTCCCGTCCAGTCCCGTCCAGTCCCGATAAGTCCCGTCCAGTCCCGTCCATTTCGGTCCCGTCCAGTCCCGTCCAATCCCGTCCTGTCCCGTCCAGACCAGCCCCCTCCAGTTCAGTCCTGCCCAGTCCAGTCCTGTCCAGTCCCGTCAAGTCCGTCCAGTCCAGTCCTGTCCATTCCCGTCTAGTCCCGTCCTGTCCCGTCAAGTCCCGTCCAGTCCCGTCCAGTCCCATCCAGTCCTGTCCAGCCCCGTCCAGTCCAGTCCCGTCTAGTACAGTCCCGTCCAGGCCAGTCCGAGCCAGCCGCGTCAAGTCCGTCCAGTCCAGTCCTGTCCAGTCCCGTCCAGTCCCGTCCAGTCCCGTCCAGTCCCGTCCAGTCCCGTCCAGTCCCGTCCAGTCCCGTCCAGTCCCGTCCAGTCCCATCCAGTCCCGTCCAGTCTCGTCCAGTCCCGTCCAGTCCCGTCCGGTCCCGTCCAGTCCCGTCCAGTCCCTTTAAGCCACGTCCAGTCCCGTCCAGTCCCGTCCGGTCCCGTCCAGTCCAGTCCAGTCCAGTCCCGTCCAGTCCCGTCCAGTCCGGTCCAGTCCCGTCCAGTTCCATCCAGACCCGTCCAGTCCCGTCCAGTCCCGACCAGTCCCGTCCAGTCCCGTCCAGTCCCGTCCAGTCCCGTCCAGTCCCGTCCGGTCCCGTCCAGTCCAGTCCAGTCCCGTCCAGTCGCGTCCAGTTTCGTCCAGTCCAGTCCCGTCCTGTTAAGTCCAGTCCAGGCCCGTGCAGCCCAGTCCCGTCCAGTCCAGTCCCGTCCAGTCCAGTCCCGCCCAGTCCAGTTCCGTCCAGTCCACTTCCGTCCGGTCCAGTCCCGTCCAGTACAGTCCCGTCCAGTACAGTCCCGACATGTACAGTCTCGTCCAGTCCAGTCCTCTCCAGTACAGTCCCCTCCTGTTCAGTCCAGCCCAGGTCCGTCGAGTCCAGTCGGGACCAGCCCCGTCAAGTCCAATTCAGTCCCGTCCATTTCGGTCCCGTCCAGTCCCATCCAGTCCCGTCCAGTCCCGTCCAGTCCCGTCCAGTCCCGTCCAGTCCCGTCCAGTCCCGTCCAGTCCCGTCCAGTCCCGTTAAGTCACGTCCAGTCCCGTCCAGTCCCGTCCAGTCCCGTCCAGTCCCGTCCAGTCCCATCCAGTCCTGTCCAGTCCCGTCCAGTCCCGTCCAGTCCAGCCCAGTCTAATCCGTGCTGGCCCGGTCAAGTCCAATCCCGTCCAGTCCAGTCCCGTCAAGTCCAGTCCCGTCCACTCCAGTTCTGTCCAGTCCGGCCCAGTCCAGTCCGTGCCAGCCCCGTCAAGTCCAGTCCCGTCCAGTCCAGTCCCGACCAGTCCGGTCCCGTCCAGTACAGTCCTGTCGAGTCCAGTCCCGTCTAATCCAGTTTCGTCCAGTCCAGCCCTTTCGAGTCCGTGCCAGTCCCTTCAAATTAAGTCCCGTAAAGCCTAGCTCCGTCAAGTCCAGTCCCGTCCACTCCAGTTCTGTCCAGTCCGGACCGGTCCCGCCCGTTCCAGTCCCGCCCGTTCCAGTCCCGTCCGTTCCACTCCCGTCCGTTCCAGTCCAGTCCTGTCCAGTCCCGTCCAGTCCCGTCCAGTCCCGTCCAGTCCCGTCCAGTCCCATCCAGTCCCGTCCAGTCCCGTCCAGTCCCGTCCAGTCCCGTTAAGTCACGTCCAGTCCCGTCCAGTCCCGTTAAGTCACGTCCAGTCCCGTCCAGTCCCGTCCAGTCCCGTCCAGTCCCGTCCAGACCCGTCCAGTCCCGTCCAGTCCCGTTAAGTCCCGTCCAGTCCCATCCAGTCCCGTCCAGTCCCATCCAGTCCCGTCCAGTCCCGTCCAGTCCCGTCCAGTCCCATCCAGTCCCGTCCAGTCCCGTCTAGTCCCGTCCCGTCCCGTCAAGTCCCGTCCAGTCCCGTCCAGTCCCATCCAGTCCTGTCCAGCCCCGTCCAGTCCAGTCCCGTCTAGTACAGTCCCGTCCAAGCCAGTCCGAGCCAGCCCCGTCAAGTCCGTCCAGTTCAGTCCTGTCCAGTCTCGTCCAGTCCCGTCCAGTCCCATCCAGTCCCGTCCAGTCTCGTCCAGTCCCGTCCAGTCCCGTCCAGTCCCGTCCGGTCCCGTCCAGTCCCGTCCAGGTACGTTAAGCCATGTCCAGTCCCGTCCAGTCCCGTCCAGGTACGTTAAGCCATGTCCAGTCCCGTCCAGTCCCGTCCGGTCCCGTCCAGTCCAGTCCAGTCCTGTCCAGTCCCGTCCAGTCCCGTCCAGTCCCGTCCAGTCCCGTCCAGTCCCGTCCAGTCCCATCCAGACCCGTCCAGTCCCGTCCAGTCCCGTCCAGTCCCGTCCAGTCCCGTCCAGTCCCGTCCAGTCCCGTCCAGTCCCATCCAGACCCGTCCAGTCCCGTCCAGTCCCGTCCAGTCCCGACCAGTCCGGTCCCGTCCAGTACAGTCCTGTCCAGTCCAGTCCGGGCCAAGACCGTCAAGTCCACCGATTTTTAAGCAAGGTCACTGACATTTTAGACAAGGTCACTGAACTTTCAACAAGGTCACTGACCTATTAGACAAGGTCACCGACCTTTTCAACAAGGCCACTGAACTTTTAAACAAGGTCACTGACCTATTAGACAAGGTCACTGGCCTTTTCAACAAGGTCACTGAACTTTTAAACAAGGTCACTGACCTTTTAGACAAGGTCACTGAACTTTTCAACAAGGTCACTGACCTTTTCAACAAGGTCACTGACCTTTTCAACAAGGTCACTGACCTTTTCAACAAGGTCACTGACCTTTTCAACAAGGTCACTGACCTTTCCAACAAGGTCACTGACCTTTTCAACAAGGTCACTGACATTTTCAACAAGGTCACTGACCTTTTCAACAAGGTCACTGAACTTTTAAACAAGGTCACTGACCTTTTAGACAAGGTCACTGAACTTTTAGAGAAGGTCACTGAACTTTTCAACAAGGTCACTGACCTTTTCAACAAGGTCACTGACCTTTTCAACAAGGTCACTGACCTTTTCAACAAGGTCACTGACCTTTTCAACAAGGTCACTGACCTTTCGAACAAGGTCACTGACCTTTTCAACAAGGTCACTGACCTTTTCAACAAGGTCACTGACCTTTCGAACAAGGTCACTGACCTTTTCAACAAGGTCACTGACCTTCTAGACAAGGTCACAGGTTCATTGAACTTTCAAACAAGGTCACTTGGACGGGACTGGACGGGACTGGACTGGACTGGACGGGACTGGACGGGACTGGACAGGACTGGACAGGACTGGACGGGACTGGACGGGACTGGACGGGACTGGACGGGACTGGACAGGACTGGACTGGGCAGGACTGGACCGGACGGGACGGGGCTGGTTTTGACGGGACTGGACGGGACTTCACAGGACTGGCATGGACGATACCGAACTGGACGGGACTGGACGGACTGGACGGGACTGGACGGGACCGGACGGGACTGGACGGGACTGGGTGGGACTGGACGGGACTGGACGGGACTGGACGGGACTGGACGGGACTGGACGGGACTGGACGGGACTGGACGGGACTGGACGGGACTGGACGGGACTGGACAGGACTGGACGGGACTGGACGGGACTGGACCTGACTGGACGGGACTGGACGGGACTGGACGGGAATGGACAGGACTGGACTGGACGGACTTGACGGGGCTGGCTCGGACTGGCCTGGACGGGACTGGACTTGACGGAACTGGACTGGACGGAAATGGACTGAACGGGATTGCACTGGACGGGGCTGGCCTGGACGGCACTGGAACGGACGGGACTGGAACGGACGGGACTGGACTTGACGGGACTGGACTGGACGGGATTGGACTTGACCGGGCCAGCACGGATTAGACTAGGCTGGACTGGACGGGACTGGACTGGACGGGACTGTTCTTGACGGCGCTAGCCTGGACTGGACTGGACGGACCTGGGCCGGACTGGACTGGAGAGGACTGATGTGAACGGCACTGGACTGGGTAGGACTGGAATGGATGGGATAGGACTGGACGGGACTGGATGGGACTGGATGGGACTGGGCGGGACTTAACGGGACTGGACGGGACTGGACGGGACTGGACGGGACTGGACGGGACTGGACGGGACTGGACGGGACTGGACGGGACTGGACGGGACTGGACGGGACTGGACGGGACTGGACGGGACTGGACGGGACTGGACGGGACTGGACGGGACTGGACGG
Organism: Eumerus sabulonum; assembly: GCA_951905685.1. Lineage (NCBI taxonomy): Eukaryota > Metazoa > Arthropoda > Insecta > Diptera > Syrphidae > Eumerus > Eumerus sabulonum. The sequence continues at coordinate 20,926,880 of OX645061.1, read as the reverse complement.
GACTGGACGGGACTGGACGGGACTGGACGGGACTGGACGGGACTGGACGGGACTGGACGGGACTGGACGGGACTGGACGGGACTATACGGGACTGGACGGGACTGGACGGGGCTGGCTCGGACAGGCCTGGACGGGACTGTACTAGACGGGACTGGACTGGACGGGGCTGGACGGGACTGGATGGGACTGGACGGGACTGGACGGGATTTGACGGGACTGGACGGGACTGGACGGGACTGGACGGGACTGGACGGGAATGGACAGGACTGGACTGGACGGATTTGACGGGGCTGGCTCGGACTGGCCTGGACGGGACTGTACTAGACGGGACTGGACTGGACGGGGCTAGCCTTGACGGAGCTAGGCTTTACGGGACTTAATTTGATGGGACTGGCACGGACTCGAACGGGCTGGACTCGACGGGACTGGATTAGACGGGACTGGACTCGACAGGACTGTACTGGACGGGACCGGACTGGTCGGGACTGGACTGGACGGGACTGGACTTGACGGGGCTGGCACGGACTGGACTGGGCCGGACTGGACAGAGCTGGAGTGGACGGGACTGGACTTGACGGGACTGGACTTGACCGGGCTAGCACGGATTAGACTGGGCTGGACTGGACGGGACTGGACGGGGCTGGACAGGACTGGATGGGACTGGACGGGACTGGACGGGACTGGACGTGACTTAACGGGACTGCACGGGAGTGGACGGGAGTGGACGGGACTGGACGGGACTGGATGGGACTGGACGGGACTGGACGGGACTGGATGGGACTGGACGGGACTGGACGGGACTTGACGGGACTGGACGGGACTGGACGGGACTGGACAGGACTGGACGGGACTGGATCGGACGGGACTGGACTGGACGGTACTGGACTGGGTAGGACTGGATTGGACGAAATTGGACTCGACGGAACTGGACTTGACGGGACTGAATTGAACGGGGCTGGACTGAGTAGGACTGGACTGGACGGGACGGGGTTGGTCTTGACGGGACTGGACGGGACCTCACAGGACTGGTATGGACGATACTGAACTGAGCGGGACTGGCCGGGACTGGGAGGGACTGGACGGGACTGGACGGGACTGGATGGGACTGGACGAGACTGGACGGGACTGGACGGGACTGGACGGGACTGGACGGGACTGGACGGGACTGGACGGGACTGGACGGGACTAGACGGGACTGGACGGGACAGGACAGGACTGGACTGGAACGGACGGAAATGGAACGGACGGGAACGGAACGGACGGTGCTGGAACGGGTGGGACTGGAACGGAGGGGACGTGAACGGACGGGGCTGGAACGGGTGGGACTGGAACGGAAGGGACTGGAACGGACGGGAATGGAACGGACGGGAATGGAACGGGCGGGACTGGAACAGGCGGGACTGGAACGGGCGGGACTGGAACGGACGGGACTGGAACGGACGGAAATGGAACGGACGGGAACGGAACGGACGGGAACGGAACGGACGGTGCTGGAACGGGTGGGACTGGAACGGAGGGGACTGGAACGGACGGGGCTGGAACGGGTGGGACTGGAACGGAAGGGACTGGAACGGACGGGAATGGAACGGACGGGAATGGAACGGGGCGGGACTGGAACGGACGGGGCTGGAACGGGTGGGACTGGAACGGAAGGGACTGGAACGGACGGGAATGGAACGGACGGGACTGGAACGGGCGGGACTGGAACGGAGGGGACTGGAACGGACGGGGCTGGAACGGGTGGGACTGGAACGGAAGGGACTGGAACGGACGGGAATGGAACGGACGGGAATGGAACGGGCGGGACTGGAACGGGCGGGACTGGAACGGACGGGACTGGAACGGACGGGAATGGAACGGACGGGACTGCAACGGGCGGGACTGGAACGGGCGGGACTGGAACGGACGGGACTGGAACGGAAGGGACTGGACAGGCCAGCCCCCTCGAGTCTAGTCGAGTCCAGTCCCACCCAGTCCAGTCCCATACAATGCGGTCCAGACAAGCCCCGCTCAGTCCAGTCCGGCAGAGGTCCGTCCAGACCAGTCCAGTCCCGTCCAGTCCCGTCCAGGTACGTTAAGCCATGTCCAGTCCCGTCCAGTCCCGTCCAGGTACGTTAAGCCATGTCCAGTCCCGTCCAGTCCCGTCCGGTCCCGTCCACTCCAGTTCTGTCCAGTCCGGACCGGTCCCGCCCGTTCCAGTCCCGCCCGTTCCAGTCCCGTCCGTTCCACTCCCGTCCGTTCCAGTCCAGTCCTGTCCAGTCCCGTCCAGTCCCGTCCAGTCCCGTCCAGTCCCGTCCAGTCCCGTCCAGTCCCGTTAAGTCACGTCCAGTCCCGTCCAGTCCCGTCCAGTCCCGTCCAGTCCCGTCCAGTCCCGTCCAGACCCGTCCAGTCCCGTCCAGTCCCGTCTAGTCCCGATAAGTCCCGTCAAGTCCCGTCCATTTCGGTCCCGTCCAGTCCCGTCCAATCCCGTCCTGTCCCGTCCAGACCAGCCCCCTCCAGTTCCGTCCTGCCCAGTCCAGTCCTGTCCAGTCCCGTCAAGTCCGTCCAGTCCAGTCCTGTCCATTCCCGTCTAGTCCCGTCCTGTCCCGTCCAGTCCCGTCCAGTCCCGTCCAGTTCCATCCAGACCCGTCCAGTCCCGTCCAGTCCCGACCAGTCCCGTCCAGTCCCGTCCAGTCCCGTCCAGTCCCGTCCAGTCCCGTCCGGTCCCGTCCAGTCCAGTCCAGTCCCGTCCAGCCCCGTCCAGTTTCGTCCAGTCCAGTCCCGTCCTGTTAAGTCCAGTCCAGGCCCGTGCAGCCCAGTCCCGTCCAGTCCAGTCCCGTCCAGTCCAGTCCCGCCCAGTCCAGTTCCGTCCAGTCCACTTCCGTCCGGTCCAGTCCCGTCCAGTACAGTCCCGTCCAGTACAGTCCCGACATGTCCAGTCTCGTCCAGTCCAGTCCTCTCCATTACAGTCCCCTCCTGTTCAGTCCAGCCCAGGTCCGTCGAGTCCAGTCGGGACCAGCCCCGTCAAGTCCAATTCAGTCCCGTCCATTTCGGTCCCGTCCAGTCCCATCCAGTCCCGTCCAATCCCGTCCAGTCCCGTCCAGTCCCGTCCAGTCCCGTCCAGTCCCGTCCAGTCCCGTTAAGTCACGTCCAGTCCCGTCCAGTCCCGTCCAGTCCCGTCCAGTCCCGTCCAGTCCCATCCAGTCCTGTCCAGTCCCGTCCAGTCCCGTCCAGTCCAGCCCAGTCTAATCCGTGCTGGCCCGGTCAAGTCCAATCCCGTCCAGTCCAGTCCCGTCAAGTCCAGTCCCGTCCACTCCAGTTCTGTCCAGTCCGGCCCAGTCCAGTCCGTGCCAGCCCCGTCAAGTCCAGTCCCGTCCAGTCCAGTCCCGACCAGTCCGGTCCCGTCCAGTACAGTCCTGTCGAGTCCAGTCCCGTCTAATCCAGTTTCGTCCAGTCCAGCCCTTTCGAGTCCGTGCCAGTCCCTTCAAATTAAGTCCCGTAAAGCCTAGCTCCGTCAAGTCCAGTCCCGTCCACTCCAGTTCTGTCCAGTCCGGACCGGTCCCGCCCGTTCCAGTCCCGCCCGTTCCAGTCCCGTCCGTTCCACTCCCGTCCGTTCCAGTCCAGTCCTGTCCAGTCCCGTCCAGTCCCGTCCAGTCCCGTCCAGTCCCGTCCAGTCCCATCCAGTCCCGTCCAGTCCCGTCCAGTCCCGTCCAGTCCCGTTAAGTCACGTCCAGTCCCGTCCAGTCCCGTTAAGTCACGTCCAGTCCCGTCCAGTCCCGTCCAGTCCCGTCCAGTCCCGTCCAGTCCCGTCCAGTCCCGTCCAGTCCCGTCCAATCCCGTCCAGTCCAGTCCCGTCAAGTCCAGTCCCGTCCACTCCAGCTCTGTCCAGTCCGGCCCAGTCCAGTCCGTGCCAGCCCCGTCAAGTCCAGTCCCGTCCAGTCCAGTCCCGACCAGTCCGGTCCCGTCCAGTACAGTCCTGTCGAGTCCAGTCCCGTCTAATCCAGTTTCGTCCAGTCCAGCCCTTTCGAGTCCGTGCCAGTCCCATCAAATTAAGTCCCGTAAAGCCTAGCTCCGTCAAGTCTAGCCCCGTCCAGTCCAGTCCCGTCTAGTACAGTCCCGTCCAGGCCAGTCCGAGCCAGCCCCGTCAAGTCCGTCCAGTCCAGTCCTGTCCAGTCCCGTCCAGTGCCGTCCAGTCCCGTCCAGTCCCGTCCAGCCCCGTCCAGTCCCGTCCAGTCCCGTCCAGTCCCGTCCAGTCCCGTCCAGTCCCGTCCAGTCCCGTCCAGTCCCGTCCAGTCCCGTCCAGTCCCGTCCAGTCCCGTCCAGTCCCGTCCAGTCCCGTCCAGTCCCGTCCAGTCCCGTCCAGACCCGTCCAGTCCCGTCCAGTCCCGTCCAGTCCCGATAAGTCCCGTCCAGTCCCGTCCATTTCGGTCCCGTCCAGTCCCGTCCAATCCCGTCCTGTCCCGTCCAGACCAGCCCCCTCCAGTTCAGTCCTGCCCAGTCCAGTCCTGTCCAGTCCCGTCAAGTCCGTCCAGTCCAGTCCTGTCCATTCCCGTCTAGTCCCGTCCTGTCCCGTCAAGTCCCGTCCAGTCCCGTCCAGTCCCATCCAGTCCTGTCCAGCCCCGTCCAGTCCAGTCCCGTCTAGTACAGTCCCGTCCAGGCCAGTCCGAGCCAGCCGCGTCAAGTCCGTCCAGTCCAGTCCTGTCCAGTCCCGTCCAGTCCCGTCCAGTCCCGTCCAGTCCCGTCCAGTCCCGTCCAGTCCCGTCCAGTCCCGTCCAGTCCCGTCCAGTCCCATCCAGTCCCGTCCAGTCTCGTCCAGTCCCGTCCAGTCCCGTCCGGTCCCGTCCAGTCCCGTCCAGTCCCTTTAAGCCACGTCCAGTCCCGTCCAGTCCCGTCCGGTCCCGTCCAGTCCAGTCCAGTCCAGTCCCGTCCAGTCCCGTCCAGTCCGGTCCAGTCCCGTCCAGTTCCATCCAGACCCGTCCAGTCCCGTCCAGTCCCGACCAGTCCCGTCCAGTCCCGTCCAGTCCCGTCCAGTCCCGTCCAGTCCCGTCCGGTCCCGTCCAGTCCAGTCCAGTCCCGTCCAGTCCCGTCCAGTTTCGTCCAGTCCAGTCCCGTCCTGTTAAGTCCAGTCCAGGCCCGTGCAGCCCAGTCCCGTCCAGTCCAGTCCCGTCCAGTCCAGTCCCGCCCAGTCCAGTTCCGTCCAGTCCACTTCCGTCCGGTCCAGTCCCGTCCAGTACAGTCCCGTCCAGTACAGTCCCGACATGTACAGTCTCGTCCAGTCCAGTCCTCTCCAGTACAGTCCCCTCCTGTTCAGTCCAGCCCAGGTCCGTCGAGTCCAGTCGGGACCAGCCCCGTCAAGTCCAATTCAGTCCCGTCCATTTCGGTCCCGTCCAGTCCCATCCAGTCCCGTCCAGTCCCGTCCAGTCCCGTCCAGTCCCGTCCAGTCCCGTCCAGTCCCGTCCAGTCCCGTCCAGTCCCGTTAAGTCACGTCCAGTCCCGTCCAGTCCCGTCCAGTCCCGTCCAGTCCCGTCCAGTCCCATCCAGTCCTGTCCAGTCCCGTCCAGTCCCGTCCAGTCCAGCCCAGTCTAATCCGTGCTGGCCCGGTCAAGTCCAATCCCGTCCAGTCCAGTCCCGTCAAGTCCAGTCCCGTCCACTCCAGTTCTGTCCAGTCCGGCCCAGTCCAGTCCGTGCCAGCCCCGTCAAGTCCAGTCCCGTCCAGTCCAGTCCCGACCAGTCCGGTCCCGTCCAGTACAGTCCTGTCGAGTCCAGTCCCGTCTAATCCAGTTTCGTCCAGTCCAGCCCTTTCGAGTCCGTGCCAGTCCCTTCAAATTAAGTCCCGTAAAGCCTAGCTCCGTCAAGTCCAGTCCCGTCCACTCCAGTTCTGTCCAGTCCGGACCGGTCCCGCCCGTTCCAGTCCCGCCCGTTCCAGTCCCGTCCGTTCCACTCCCGTCCGTTCCAGTCCAGTCCTGTCCAGTCCCGTCCAGTCCCGTCCAGTCCCGTCCAGTCCCGTCCAGTCCCATCCAGTCCCGTCCAGTCCCGTCCAGTCCCGTCCAGTCCCGTTAAGTCACGTCCAGTCCCGTCCAGTCCCGTTAAGTCACGTCCAGTCCCGTCCAGTCCCGTCCAGTCCCGTCCAGTCCCGTCCAGACCCGTCCAGTCCCGTCCAGTCCCGTTAAGTCCCGTCCAGTCCCATCCAGTCCCGTCCAGTCCCATCCAGTCCCGTCCAGTCCCGTCCAGTCCCGTCCAGTCCCATCCAGTCCCGTCCAGTCCCGTCTAGTCCCGTCCCGTCCCGTCAAGTCCCGTCCAGTCCCGTCCAGTCCCATCCAGTCCTGTCCAGCCCCGTCCAGTCCAGTCCCGTCTAGTACAGTCCCGTCCAAGCCAGTCCGAGCCAGCCCCGTCAAGTCCGTCCAGTTCAGTCCTGTCCAGTCTCGTCCAGTCCCGTCCAGTCCCATCCAGTCCCGTCCAGTCTCGTCCAGTCCCGTCCAGTCCCGTCCAGTCCCGTCCGGTCCCGTCCAGTCCCGTCCAGGTACGTTAAGCCATGTCCAGTCCCGTCCAGTCCCGTCCAGGTACGTTAAGCCATGTCCAGTCCCGTCCAGTCCCGTCCGGTCCCGTCCAGTCCAGTCCAGTCCTGTCCAGTCCCGTCCAGTCCCGTCCAGTCCCGTCCAGTCCCGTCCAGTCCCGTCCAGTCCCATCCAGACCCGTCCAGTCCCGTCCAGTCCCGTCCAGTCCCGTCCAGTCCCGTCCAGTCCCGTCCAGTCCCGTCCAGTCCCATCCAGACCCGTCCAGTCCCGTCCAGTCCCGTCCAGTCCCGACCAGTCCGGTCCCGTCCAGTACAGTCCTGTCCAGTCCAGTCCGGGCCAAGACCGTCAAGTCCACCGATTTTTAAGCAAGGTCACTGACATTTTAGACAAGGTCACTGAACTTTCAACAAGGTCACTGACCTATTAGACAAGGTCACCGACCTTTTCAACAAGGCCACTGAACTTTTAAACAAGGTCACTGACCTATTAGACAAGGTCACTGGCCTTTTCAACAAGGTCACTGAACTTTTAAACAAGGTCACTGACCTTTTAGACAAGGTCACTGAACTTTTCAACAAGGTCACTGACCTTTTCAACAAGGTCACTGACCTTTTCAACAAGGTCACTGACCTTTTCAACAAGGTCACTGACCTTTTCAACAAGGTCACTGACCTTTCCAACAAGGTCACTGACCTTTTCAACAAGGTCACTGACATTTTCAACAAGGTCACTGACCTTTTCAACAAGGTCACTGAACTTTTAAACAAGGTCACTGACCTTTTAGACAAGGTCACTGAACTTTTAGAGAAGGTCACTGAACTTTTCAACAAGGTCACTGACCTTTTCAACAAGGTCACTGACCTTTTCAACAAGGTCACTGACCTTTTCAACAAGGTCACTGACCTTTTCAACAAGGTCACTGACCTTTCGAACAAGGTCACTGACCTTTTCAACAAGGTCACTGACCTTTTCAACAAGGTCACTGACCTTTCGAACAAGGTCACTGACCTTTTCAACAAGGTCACTGACCTTCTAGACAAGGTCACAGGTTCATTGAACTTTCAAACAAGGTCACTTGGACGGGACTGGACGGGACTGGACTGGACTGGACGGGACTGGACGGGACTGGACAGGACTGGACAGGACTGGACGGGACTGGACGGGACTGGACGGGACTGGACGGGACTGGACAGGACTGGACTGGGCAGGACTGGACCGGACGGGACGGGGCTGGTTTTGACGGGACTGGACGGGACTTCACAGGACTGGCATGGACGATACCGAACTGGACGGGACTGGACGGACTGGACGGGACTGGACGGGACCGGACGGGACTGGACGGGACTGGGCGGGACTGGACGGGACTGGACGGGACTGGACGGGACTGGACGGGACTGGACGGGACTGGACGGGACTGGACGGGACTGGACGGGACTGGACGGGACTGGACAGGACTGGACGGGACTGGACGGGACTGGACCTGACTGGACGGGACTGGACGGGACTGGACGGGAATGGACAGGACTGGACTGGACGGACTTGACGGGGCTGGCTCGGACTGGCCTGGACGGGACTGGACTTGACGGAACTGGACTGGACGGAAATGGACTGAACGGGATTGCACTGGACGGGGCTGGCCTGGACGGCACTGGAACGGACGGGACTGGAACGGACGGGACTGGACTTGACGGGACTGGACTGGACGGGATTGGACTTGACCGGGCCAGCACGGATTAGACTAGGCTGGACTGGACGGGACTGGACTGGACGGGACTGTTCTTGACGGCGCTAGCCTGGACTGGACTGGACGGACCTGGGCCGGACTGGACTGGAGAGGACTGATGTGAACGGCACTGGACTGGGTAGGACTGGAATGGATGGGATAGGACTGGACGGGACTGGATGGGACTGGATGGGACTGGGCGGGACTTAACGGGACTGGACGGGACTGGACGGGACTGGACGGGACTGGACGGGACTGGACGGGACTGGACGGGACTGGACGGGACTGGACGGGACTGGACGGGACTGGACGGGACTGGACGGGACTGGACGGGACTGGACGGGACTGGACGGGACTGGACGGGACTGGACGGGACTGGACGGGACTGGACGGGACTGGACGGGACTGGACGGGACTGGACGGGACTGGACGGGACTGGACGGGACTATACGGGACTGGACGGGACTGGACGGGGCTGGCTCGGACAGGCCTGGACGGGACTGTACTAGACGGGACTGGACTGGACGGGGCTGGACGGGACTGGATGGGACTGGACGGGACTGGACGGGATTTGACGGGACTGGACGGGACTGGACGGGACTGGACGGGACTGGACGGGAATGGACAGGACTGGACTGGACGGATTTGACGGGGCTGGCTCGGACTGGCCTGGACGGGACTGTACTAGACGGGACTGGACTGGACGGGGCTAGCCTTGACGGAGCTAGGCTTTACGGGACTTAATTTGATGGGACTGGCACGGACTCGAACGGGCTGGACTCGACGGGACTGGATTAGACGGGACTGGACTCGACAGGACTGTACTGGACGGGACCGGACTGGTCGGGACTGGACTGGACGGGACTGGACTTGACGGGGCTGGCACGGACTGGACTGGGCCGGACTGGACAGAGCTGGAGTGGACGGGACTGGACTTGACGGGACTGGACTTGACCGGGCTAGCACGGATTAGACTGGGCTGGACTGGACGGGACTGGACGGGGCTGGACAGGACTGGATGGGACTGGACGGGACTGGACGGGACTGGACGTGACTTAACGGGACTGCACGGGAGTGGACGGGAGTGGACGGGACTGGACGGGACTGGATGGGACTGGACGGGACTGGACGGGACTGGATGGGACTGGACGGGACTGGACGGGACTTGACGGGACTGGACGGGACTGGACGGGACTGGACAGGACTGGACGGGACTGGATCGGACGGGACTGGACTGGACGGTACTGGACTGGGTAGGACTGGATTGGACGAAATTGGACTCGACGGAACTGGACTTGACGGGACTGAATTGAACGGGGCTGGACTGAGTAGGACTGGACTGGACGGGACGGGGTTGGTCTTGACGGGACTGGACGGGACCTCACAGGACTGGTATGGACGATACTGAACTGAGCGGGACTGGCCGGGACTGGGAGGGACTGGACGGGACTGGACGGGACTGGATGGGACTGGACGAGACTGGACGGGACTGGACGGGACTGGACGGGACTGGACGGGACTGGACGGGACTGGACGGGACTGGACGGGACTAGACGGGACTGGACGGGACAGGACAGGACTGGACTGGAACGGACGGAAATGGAACGGACGGGAACGGAACGGACGGTGCTGGAACGGGTGGGACTGGAACGGAGGGGACGTGAACGGACGGGGCTGGAACGGGTGGGACTGGAACGGAAGGGACTGGAACGGACGGGAATGGAACGGACGGGAATGGAACGGGCGGGACTGGAACAGGCGGGACTGGAACGGGCGGGACTGGAACGGACGGGACTGGAACGGACGGAAATGGAACGGACGGGAACGGAACGGACGGGAACGGAACGGACGGTGCTGGAACGGGTGGGACTGGAACGGAGGGGACTGGAACGGACGGGGCTGGAACGGGTGGGACTGGAACGGAAGGGACTGGAACGGACGGGAATGGAACGGACGGGAATGGAACGGGGCGGGACTGGAACGGACGGGGCTGGAACGGGTGGGACTGGAACGGAAGGGACTGGAACGGACGGGAATGGAACGGACGGGACTGGAACGGGCGGGACTGGAACGGAGGGGACTGGAACGGACGGGGCTGGAACGGGTGGGACTGGAACGGAAGGGACTGGAACGGACGGGAATGGAACGGACGGGAATGGAACGGGCGGGACTGGAACGGGCGGGACTGGAACGGACGGGACTGGAACGGACGGGAATGGAACGGACGGGACTGCAACGGGCGGGACTGGAACGGGCGGGACTGGAACGGACGGGACTGGAACGGAAGGGACTGGACAGGCCAGCCCCCTCGAGTCTAGTCGAGTCCAGTCCCACCCAGTCCAGTCCCATACAATGCGGTCCAGACAAGCCCCGCTCAGTCCAGTCCGGCAGAGGTCCGTCCAGACCAGTCCAGTCCCGTCCAGTCCCGTCCAGTCCCGTCCAGTCCCTTCCAGTCCCGTCCAGTCCCGTCCAGTCCCGTTAAGTCACGTCCAGTCCCGTCCAGTCCCGTCCAGTCCCATCCAGTCCTGTCCAGTCCCGTCCAATCCCGTCCAGTCCAGTCCCGTCAAGTCCAGTCCCGTCCACTCCAGCTCTGTCCAGTCCGGCCCAGTCCAGTCCGTGCCAGCCCCGTCAAGTCCAGTCCCGCCCAGTCCAGTCCCGACCAGTCCGGTCCCGTCCAGTACAGTCCTGTCGAGTCCAGTCCCGTCTAATCCAGTTTCGTCCAGTCCAGCCCTTTCGAGTCCGTGCCAGTCCCATCAAATTAAGTCCCGTAAAGCCTAGCTCCGTCAAGTCTAGCCCCGTCCAGTCCAGTCCCGTCCAGTACAGTCCCGTCCAGGCCAGTCCGAGCCAGCCCCGTCAAGTCCGTCCAGTCCAGTCCTGTCCAGTCCCGTCCAGTGCCGTCCAGTCCCGTCCAGTCCCGTCCAGCCCCGTCCAGTCCCGTCCAGTCCCGTCCAGTCCCGTCCAGTCCCGTCCAGTCCCGTCCAGTCCCGTCCAGTCCCGTCCAGTCCCGTCCAGTCCCGTCCAGTCCCGTCCAGTCCCGTCCAGTCCCGTCCAGTCCCGTCCAGTCCCGTCCAGTCCCGTCCAGACCCGTCCAGTCCCGTCCAGTCCCGTCCAGTCCCGATAAGTCCCGTCCAGTCCCGTCCATTTCGGTCCCGTCCAGTCCCGTCCAATCCCGTCCTGTCCCGTCCAGACCAGCCCCCTCCAGTTCAGTCCTGCCCAGTCCAGTCCTGTCCAGTCCCGTCAAGTCCGTCCAGTCCAGTCCTGTCCATTCCCGTCTAGTCCCGTCCTGTCCCGTCAAGTCCCGTCCAGTCCCGTCCAGTCCCATCCAGTCCTGTCCAGCCCCGTCCAGTCCAGTCCCGTCTAGTACAGTCCCGTCCAGGCCAGTCCGAGCCAGCCGCGTCAAGTCCGTCCAGTCCAGTCCTGTCCAGTCCCGTCCAGTCCCGTCCAGTCCCGTCCAGTCCCGTCCAGTCCCGTCCAGTCCCGTCCAGTCCCGTCCAGTCCCGTCCAGTCCCGTCCAGTCCCATCCAGTCCCGTCCAGTCTCGTCCAGTCCCGTCCAGTCCCGTCCGGTCCCGTCCAGTCCCGTCCAGTCCCTTTAAGCCACGTCCAGTCCCGTCCAGTCCCGTCCGGTCCCGTCCAGTCCAGTCCAGTCCAGTCCCGTCCAGTCCCGTCCAGTCCCGTCCAGTCCCGTCCAGTCCCATCCAGACCCGTCCAGTCCCGTCCAGTCCCGACCAGTCCCGTCCAGTCCCGTCCAGTCCCGTCCAGTCCCGTCCAGTCCCGTCCAGTCCCGTCCAGTCCCGTCCAGTCCCGTCCGGTCCCGTCCAGTCCAGTCCAGTCCCGTCCAGTCCCGTCCAGTTCCGTCCAGTCCAGTCCCGTCCTGTTAAGTCCAGTCCAGGCCCGTGCAGCCCAGTCCCGTCCAGTCCAGTCCCGTCCAGTCCAGTCCCGCCCAGTCCAGTTCCGTCCAGTCCACTTCCGTCCGGTCCAGTCCCGTCCAGTACAGTCCCGTCCAGTACAGTCCCGACATGTCCAGTCTCGTCCAGTCCAGTCCTCTCCAGTACAGTCCCCTCCTGTTCAGTCCAGCCCAGGTCCGTCGAGTCCAGTCTGGACCAGCCCCGTCAAGTCCAATTCAGTCCCGTCCATTTCGGTCCCGTCCAGTCCCATCCAGTCCCGTCCAGTCCCGTCCAGTCCCGTCCAGTCCCGTCCAGTCCCGTCCAGTCCCGTCCAGTCCCGTTAAGTCACGTCCAGTCCCGTCCAGTCCCGTCCAGTCCCGTCCAGTCCCATCCAGTCCTGTCCAGTCCCGTCCAGTCCCGTCCAGTCCAGCCCAGTCTAATCCGTGCTGGCCCGGTCAAGTCCAATCCCGTCCAGTCCAGTCCCGTCAAGTCCAGTCCCGTCCACTCCAGTTCTGTCCAGTCCGGCCCAGTCCAGTCCGTGCCAGCCCCGTCAAGTCCAGTCCCGTCCAGTCCAGTCCCGACCAGTCCGGTCCCGTCCAGTACAGTCCTGTCGAGTCCAGTCCCGTCTAATCCAGTTTCGTCCAGTCCAGCCCTTTCGAGTCCGTGCCAGTCCCTTCAAATTAAGTCCCGTAAAGCCTAGCTCCGTCAAGTCCAGTCCCGTCCACTCCAGTTCTGTCCAGTCCGGACCGGTCCAGTCCGTGCCAGCCCCGTCAAGTCCAGTCCCGTCCCGTCCAGACCCGTCCAGTCCCGTCCAGTCCCGTCCAGTCCCGATAAGTCCCGTCCAGTCCCGTCCATTTCGGTCCCGTCCAGTCCCGTCCAATCCCGTCCTGTCCCGTCCAGACCAGCCCCCTCCAGTTCAGTCCTGCCCAGTCCAGTCCTGTCCAGTCCCGTCAAGTCCGTCCAGTCCAGTCCTGTCCATTCCCGTCTAGTCCCGTCCTGTCCCGTCAAGTCCCGTCCAGTCCCGTCCAGTCCCATCCAGTCCTGTCCAGCCCCGTCCAGTCCAGTCCCGTCTAGTACAGTCCCGTCCAGGCCAGTCCGAGCCAGCCGCGTCAAGTCCGTCCAGTCCAGTCCTGTCCAGTCCCGTCCAGTCCCGTCCAGTCCCGTCCAGTCCCGTCCAGTCCCGTCCAGTCCCGTCCAGTCCCGTCCAGTCCCGTCCAGTCCCGTCCAGTCCCATCCAGTCCCGTCCAGTCTCGTCCAGTCCCGTCCAGTCCCGTCCGGTCCCGTCCAGTCCCGTCCAGTCCCTTTAAGCCACGTCCAGTCCCGTCCAGTCCCGTCCGGTCCCGTCCAGTCCAGTCCAGTCCAGTCCCGTCCAGTCCCGTCCAGTCCCGTCCAGTCCCGTCCAGTCCCATCCAGACCCGTCCAGTCCCGTCCAGTCCCGACCAGTCCCGTCCAGTCCCGTCCAGTCCCGTCCAGTCCCGTCCGGTCCCGTCCAGTCCAGTCCAGTCCCGTCCAGTCCCGTCCAGTTCCGTCCAGTCCAGTCCCGTCCTGTTAAGTCCAGTCCAGGCCCGTGCAGCCCAGTCCCGTCCAGTCCAGTCCCGTCCAGTCCAGTCCCGCCCAGTCCAGTTCCGTCCAGTCCACTTCCGTCCGGTCCAGTCCCGTCCAGTACAGTCCCGTCCAGTACAGTCCCGACATGTCCAGTCTCGTCCAGTCCAGTCCTCTCCAGTACAGTCCCCTCCTGTTCAGTCCAGCCCAGGTCCGTCGAGTCCAGTCGGGACCAGCCCCGTCAAGTCCAATTCAGTCCCGTCCATTTCGGTCCCGTCCAGTCCCATCCAGTCCCGTCCAGTCCCGTCCAGTCCCGTCCAGTCCCGTCCAGTCCCGTCCAGTCCCGTCCAGTCCCGTTAAGTCACGTCCAGTCCCGTCCAGTCCCGTCCAGTCCCGTCCAGTCCCATCCAGTCCTGTCCAGTCCCGTCCAGTCCCGTCCAGTCCAGCCCAGTCTAATCCGTGCTGGCCCGGTCAAGTCCAATCCCGTCCAGTCCAGTCCCGTCAAGTCCAGTCCCGTCCACTCCAGTTCTGTCCAGTCCGGCCCAGTCCAGTCCGTGCCAGCCCCGTCAAGTCCAGTCCCGTCCAGTCCAGTCCCGACCAGTCCGGTCCCGTCCAGTACAGTCCTGTCGAGTCCAGTCCCGTCTAATCCAGTTTCGTCCAGTCCAGCCCTTTCGAGTCCGTGCCAGTCCCTTCAAATTAAGTCCCGTAAAGCCTAGCTCCGTCAAGTCCAGTCCCGTCCACTCCAGTTCTGTCCAGTCCGGACCGGTCCAGTCCGTGCCAGCCCCGTCAAGTCCAGTCCCGTCCCGTCCAGTCCCGATCAGTCCGGTCCCGTCCAGTACAGTCCTGTCCAGTCCAGTCCGGGCCAAGACCGTCAAGTCCACCGATCTTTTAAGCAAGGTCACTGACCTTTTAGACAAGGTCACTGAACTTTTAGGCAAGGTCACTGACCTTTTCAACAAGGTCACTGACCTTTTCAACAAGGTCACTGACCTTTTCAACAGGGTCACTGAACTTTTAAGCAAGGTCACTGACCTATTAGACAAGGTCACCGACCTTTTCAACAAGGCCACTGAACTTTTAAACAAGGTCACTGACCTATTAGACAAGGTCACTGACCTTTTCAACAAGGTCACTGACCTTTCCAACAAGGTCACTGACCTTTCCAACAAGGTCACTGACCTTTTCAACAAGGTCACTGACATTTTCAACAAGGTCACTGACCTTTTCAACAAGGTCACTGAACTTTTAAACAAGGTCACTGACCTTTTAGACAAGGTCACTGAACTTTTAGAGAAGGTCACTGAACTTTTAGATAAGGTCACTGAACTTTTCAACAAGGTCACTGACCTTTTCAACAAGGTCACTGACCTTCTAGACAAGGTCACAGGTTCATTGAACTTTCAAACAAGGTCATTTGGGCGGGACTGGACGGGACTGGACGGGACTGGACGGGACTGGACGGGACTGGACGGGACTGGACGGGACTGGACGGGACTGGACGGGACTGGACGGGACTGGACGGGACTGGACGGGACTGGACGGGACTGGACGGGACTGGACGGGACTGGACGGGACTGGACGGGACTGGACGGGACTGGACGGGACTGGACGGGACTGGACGGGACTGGACGGGACATGACGGGACTGGACAGGACTGGACTGGGCAGGACTGGACCGGACGGGACGGGGCTGGTTTTGACGGGACTGGACGGGACTTCACAGGACTGGCATGGACGATACCGAACTGGACGGGACTGGACGGACTGGACGGGACTGGACGGGACCGGACGGGACTGGGCGGGACTGGACGGGACTGGACGGGACTGGACGGGACTGGACGGGACTGGACGGGACTGGACGGGACTGGACGGGACTGGACGGGACTGGACGGGACTGGACGGGAATGGACAGGACTGGACTGGACGGACTTGACGGGGCTGGCTCGGACTGGCCTGGACGGGACTGGACTTGACGGAACTGGACTGGACGGAAATGGACTGAACGGGACTGCACTGGACGGGGCTGGCCTGGACGGGACTGGAACGGACAGGACTGGAACGGACGGGACTGGAACGGACGGGACTGGAACGGACGGGACTGGACTTGACGGGACTGGACTGGACGGGATTGGACTTGACCGGGCCAGCACGGATTAGACTGGGCTGGACTGGACGGGACTGGACTGGACGGGACTGTTCTTGACGGCGCTAGCCTGGACTGGACTGGACGGACCTGGGCCGGACTGGACTGGAGAGGACTGGTGTGAACGGCACTGGACTGGGTAGGACTGGAATGGATGGGATAGGACTGGACGGGACTGGATGGGACTGGACGGGACTTAACGGGACTGGACGGGACTGGACGGGACTGGACGGGACTGGACGGGACTGGACGGGACTGGACGGGACTGGACGGGACTGGACGGGACTGGACGGGACTGGACGGGACTGGACGGGACTGGACGGGACTGGACGGGACTGGACGGGACTGGACGGGACTGGACGGGACTGGACGGGACTGGACGGGACTGGACGGGACTATACGGGACTGGACGGGACTGGACGGGACTGGACGGGGCTGGCTCGGACAGGCCTGGACGGGACTGTACTGGACGGGGCTGGACGGGACTGGATGGGACTGGACGGGACTGGACGGGATTTGACGGGACTGGACGGGACTGGACGGGACTGGACGGGAATGGACAGGACTGGACTGGACGGATTTGACGGGGCTGGCTCGGACTGGCCTGGACGGGACTGTACTAGACGGGACTGGACTGGACGGGGCTAGCCTTGACGGGGCTGGCACGGACTGGACTGGGCCGGACTGGACAGAGCTGGAGTGGACGGGACTGGACTTGACGGGACTGGACTTGACCGGGCCAGCACGGATTAGACTGGGCTGGACTGGACGGGACTGGACGGGACTGGACAGGACTGGATGGGACTGGACGGGACTGGACGGGACTGGACGTGACTTAACGGGACTGCACGGGAGTGGACGGGACTGGACGGGACTGGACGGGACTGGATGGGACTGGACGGGACTGGACGGGACTGGATGGGACTGGACGGGACTGGACGGGACTTGACGGGACTGGACGGGACTGGACAGGACTGGACGGGACTGGATCGGACGGGACTGGACTGGACGGTACTGGACTGGGTAGGACTGGATTGGATGAAATTGGACTCGACGGAACTGGACTGGACGGGACTGAATTGAACGGGGCTGGACTGAGTAGGACTGGACTGGACGGGACGGGGTTGGTCTTGACGGGACTGGACGGGACCTCACAGGACTGGTATGGACGATACTGAACTGAGCGGGACTGGCCGGGACTGGGAGGGACTGGACGGGACTGGACGGGACTGGACAGGACTGGATGGGACTGGACGAGACTGGACGGGACTGGACGGGACTGGACGGGACTGGACGGGACTGGACGGGACTGGACGGGACTGGACGGGACTGGACGGGACTGGACGGGACAGGACAGGACTGGACTGGAACGGACGGAAATGGAACGGACGGGAACGGAACGGACGGTGCTGGAACGGGTGGGACTGGAACGGAGGGGACGTGAACGGACGGGGCTGGAACGGGTGGGACTGGAACGGAAGGGACTGGAACGGACGGGAATGGAACGGACGGGAATGGAACGGGGCGGGACTGGAACGGACGGGACTGGAATGGAAGGGACTGGAACGGACGGGAATGGAACGGACGGGACTGGAACGGGCGGGACTGGAACGGAGGGGACTGGAACGGACGGGGCTGGAACGGGTGGGACTGGAACGGAAGGGACTGGAACGGACGGGAATGGAACGGACGGGAATGGAACGGGCGGGACTGGAACGGGCGGGACTGGAACGGACGGGACTGGAACGGACGGGAATGGAACGGACGGGACTGGAACGGGCGGGACCGGACTGGTCGGGACTGGACTGGACGGGACTGGACTTGACGGGGCTGGCACGGACTGGACTGGGCCGGACTGGACAGAGCTGGAGTGGACGGGACTGGACTTGACGGGACTGGACTTGACCGGGCCAGCACGGATTAGACTGGGCTGGACTGGACGGGACTGGACGGGACTGGACAGGACTGGATGGGACTGGACGGGACTGGACGGGACTGGACGTGACTTAACGGGACTGCACGGGAGTGGACGGGACTGGACGGGACTGGACGGGACTGGATGGGACTGGACGGGACTGGACGGGACTGGATGGGACTGGACGGGACTGGACGGGACTTGACGGGACTGGACGGGACTGGACGGGACTGGACAGGACTGGACGGGACTGGATCGGACGGGACTGGACTGGACGGTACTGGACTGGGTAGGACTGGATTGGACGAAATTGGACTCGACGGAACTGGACTTGACGGGACTGAATTGAACGGGGCTGGACTGAGTAGGACTGGACTGGACGGGACGGGGTTGGTCTTGACGGGACTGGACGGGACCTCACAGGACTGGTATGGACGATACTGAACTGAGCGGGACTGGCCGGGACTGGGAGGGACTGGACGGGACTGGACGGGACTGGACAGGACTGGATGGGACTGGACGAGACTGGACGGGACTGGACGGGACTGGACGGGACTGGACGGGACTGGACGGGACTGGACGGGACTGGACGGGACTAGACGGGACTGGACGGGACAGGACAGGACTGGACTGGAACGGACGGAAATGGAACGGACGGGAACGGAACGGACGGTGCTGGAACGGGTGGGACTGGAACGGAGGGGACGTGAACGGACGGGGCTGGAACGGGTGAGACTGGAACGGAAGGGACTGGAACGGACGGGAATGGAACGGACGGGAATGGAACGGGCGGGACTGGAACAGGCGGGACTGGAACGGGCGGGACTGGAACGGACGGGACTGGAACGGACGGAAATGGAACGGACGGGAACGGAACGGACGGGAACGGAACGGACGGTGCTGGAACGGGTGGGACTGGAACGGAGGGGACTGGAACGGACGGGGCTGGAACGGGTGGGACTGGAACGGAAGGGACTGGAACGGACGGGAATGGAACGGACGGGAATGGAACGGGGCGGGACTGGAACGGACGGGGCTGGAACGGGTGGGACTGGAACGGAAGGGACTGGAACGGACGGGAATGGAACGGACGGGACTGGAACGGGCGGGACTGGAACGGAGGGGACTGGAACGGACGGGGCTGGAACGGGTGGGACTGGAACGGAAGGGACTGGAACGGACGGGAATGGAACGGACGGGAATGGAACGGGCGGGACTGGAACGGGCGGGACTGGAACGGACGGGACTGGAACGGACGGGAATGGAACGGACGGGACTGCAACGGGCGGGACTGGAACGGGCGGGACTGGAACGGACGGGACTGGAACGGAAGGGACTGGACAGGCCAGCCCCCTCGAGTCTAGTCGAGTCCAGTCCCACCCAGTCCAGTCCCATACAATGCGGTCCAGACAAGCCCCGCTCAGTCCAGTCCGGCAGAGGTCCGTCCAGACCAGTCCAGTCCCGTCCAGTCCCGTCCAGTCCCGTCCAGTCCCTTCCAGTCCCGTCCAGTCCCGTCCAGTCCCGTTAAGTCACGTCCAGTCCCGTCCAGTCCCGTCCAGTCCCATCCAGTCCTGTCCAGTCCCGTCCAATCCCGTCCAGTCCAGTCCCGTCAAGTCCAGTCCCGTCCACTCCAGCTCTGTCCAGTCCGGCCCAGTCCAGTCCGTGCCAGCCCCGTCAAGTCCAGTCCCGCCCAGTCCAGTCCCGACCAGTCCGGTCCCGTCCAGTACAGTCCTTTCGAGTCCAGTCCCGTCTAATCCAGTTTCGTCCAGTCCAGCCCTTTCGAGTCCGTGCCAGTCCCATCAAATTAAGTCCCGTAAAGCCTAGCTCCGTCAAGTCTAGCCCCGTCCAGTCCAGTCCCGTCTAGTACAGTCCCGTCCAGGCCAGTCCGAGCCAGCCCCGTCAAGTCCGTCCAGTCCAGTCCTGTCCAGTCCCGTCCAGTGCCGTCCAGTCCCGTCCAGTCCCGTCCAGCCCCGTCCAGTCCCGTCCAGTCCCGTCCAGTCCCGTCCAGTCCCGTCCAGTCCCGTCCAGTCCCGTCCAGTCCCGTCCAGTCCCGTCCAGTCCCGTCCAGTCCCGTCCAGTCCCGTCCAGTCCCGTCCAGTCCCGTCCAGACCCGTCCAGTCCCGTCCAGTCCCGTCCAGTCCCGATAAGTCCCGTCCAGTCCCGTCCATTTCGGTCCCGTCCAGTCCCGTCCAATCCCGTCCTGTCCCGTCCAGACCAGCCCCCTCCAGTTCAGTCCTGCCCAGTCCAGTCCCGTCCAGTCCCGTCAAGTCCGTCCAGTCCAGTCCTGTCCATTCCCGTCTAGTCCCGTCCTGTCCCGTCAAGTCCCGTCCAGTCCCGTCCAGTCCCATCCAGTCCTGTCCAGCCCCGTCCAGTCCAGTCCCGTCTAGTACAGTCCCGTCCAGGCCAGTCCGAGCCAGCCGCGTCAAGTCCGTCCAGTCCAGTCCTGTCCAGTCCCGTCCAGTCCCGTCCAGTCCCGTCCAGTCCCGTCCAGTCCCGTCCAGTCCCGTCCAGTCCCGTCCAGTCCCGTCCAGTCCCGTCCAGTCCCATCCAGTCCCGTCCAGTCTCGTCCAGTCCCGTCCAGTCCCGTCCGGTCCCGTCCAGTCCCGTCCAGTCCCTTTAAGCCACGTCCAGTCCCGTCCAGTCCCGTCCGGTCCCGTCCAGTCCAGTCCAGTCCAGTCCCGTCCAGTCCCGTCCAGTCCCGTCCAGTCCCGTCCAGTCCCATCCAGACCCGTCCAGTCCCGTCCAGTCCCGACCAGTCCCGTCCAGTCCCGTCCAGTCCCGTCCAGTCCCGTCCAGTCCCGTCCGGTCCCGTCCAGTCCAGTCCAGTCCCGTCCAGTCCCGTCAATTCAATTCAATTCAATTCTTTCTTTATTGATACATCATAAGTAATTAACATTTTGATATAATTATCTGCAAAGCCTTAGGGGCTTATCTGCAGAAGATTGGTTACACAGTATTCTTTCACATGTGAGTTGAGCTATCTACATATGTATACATTTTTTAAGTTTCGTGTTTACAAAAATTGACTAAATTAACATCAATACACGTTTACGTGCCTCATTTATTCTTTCCTATTCTATGTCAAAAACAACTGTTTTACTTTTTTCAATAAAAGGGGCTTTGAGAGATTTTTAAAATTAGTTGGAAGTTCATTAAATATTTTGGGGACTACTACTTCATATCGCCTTCGCCCGTACTCGTTCCAATGCCGTTGGATGTTGTATCGTCCTTGTTGTCTTCTTCGTGTGTTGAGGTTATGTTGCGCTGCAATTTTGTAAGTGTCATCGTTCCAGAATCTTGAGATAACTTCCATCTTATACAGCTGTTCGATGTTAAGCAGTTTCGCACTGTTGCTGTTTTGTTGTCGATTGTAGTGATGTCCTGTCTTTGCGCGATGTATCATTTTGTGGATTCTTGTTTGTATATTCTGCAGTGACCGCATCTGAGGCGCATTACCCCATGCCAATATACCATGTCGTAGACGAGATTCCACTAATCCAAAGTAGCACTGTCGTAGAACATCTTCCGTGCATACGTTACTGAGATGGAAAAGGGCATAAGTTGACTGCCGTAGTTTTGTCTCAAGTTCTCTTATATGGTAGCTCCATTTGAAATTGTAGTCTACGATGACCCCTAGATATTTGTAGGTTGACACGCTTTCGATAAAAGTTTCGCAGCTGTCATCTTTTTCAAGTTGCATAGGGTTCTTTGCGTTATGAAGGCAGTTGGTGTCATGTATCTTAATTTTTGATAGTACTTTTAGGATATGCGGTGGGCGTATGTGCATCATTTTTGTCTTCTTTGCATTGATCAAGAGACCGTGATCATGGCACCAGGTAGTTACCGCATTGAATTCCTCTTGCATTATTTGTATTGCCTTCTCGGCACATCTGTGATTGACAACTATAGCTGTATCGTCTGCGTACGCGTATCCCCTACTCTGACGAAGAACAGAAAGAAGATCATTTATATATATAATGAAAAGTAGTGGACCGAGTTTTGATCCTTGCGGTACTCCGTATATTGATTGTTTTGGGTTGCTATAGTGGTCTTTAATTTTAACTTTAAAGCTACGGTTTTCTAGGTAGCTTTCGAACCACTTTAATATCACTCCACGTACACCGATTCTGTCTAGCTGTCGTAATATATTCCCATGGCTCAAGGTGTCGAAGGCCTTTTTAAAGTCGATGAAAAGAACTATTGTGCTATGATTTCTATTCAGGCTACTATTTATTTGATTGGTGAACTCTCCCAAAAGCTGATTTATACTTCTGTTCTTTCGAAACCCGAATTGGTTTTTGTTTAAAATATTGTTTCTTTCTAGGTATTGATATAGTCTTTCCGCTATTACCCCCTCTAGTACTTTGTCTACTACTGACAGGATAGAAATTGGTCTATAGTTTAATATGTCATTTTTTGTACCACTCTTGTATATTGGCCTTACTATAGAGACTTTAAGCATGTCAGGAACATGAGACTGTGTTATGCTTTTATTGATCAGTTTGCATATTAAGGGTGATAGAATTATAGCGAATTCCTTAAGGTCCTTCGGTCGTATGCCATCTATTCCTGGTGATTTGTTGTCACTTAGTGTGCATAATATATTCTGCACTTCTCTCACAGTCACTTCCTCCAGATACATTGAGCATACTGCACTTGACGACGTTGTGCCGAAAAAAGTTTTCCGACTGCACTGATGCACTATGTTGCTAATCTCACATGATAGTTGATTTGCAAACTTGTTCGCTAGACTTTCTATTTTGGATTCACTTGCAAAGTTTTTGGACAGGGTGTCATCCAGATTTAGAGATACTCTTCCCAATATGCGGTTAACGAGCTGCCATGTTTGTTTTGGGTTTGCTTTTGCAATGCGAAATTTCTCTTTGTAATATCCAAATTTTGTGGCATTTATCCTCTTGTTTAAGGTGTTTCGAAAAGCTTTGTAGTCCCTTTCATATTCTTGGTTTCTTCTATTGTTCTTGTATCTTCTGTATAATCTGTCCCGTTCTTTGCAAGCCTGCTTAAGTTCCTTTGTCATCCATTCACACTCGATATTTCTTCGCTTTTCTTTTTTTGTCATTGTAGCTTCTTTCAGAATTTCCATGTACCTTTTTCTGAATTGTTCATAGATTTCGTTTACGCAGTCATATCTTTCAATTTGATCCCAATTAGTATTATTTATTCCTTCTGCAATTTTACGCATATTAATGTATTGCTGCATAGTTTTGGGCCTCCTTTCTGTGCTATTTTGCGTAACAAGCCTGGAGAATGTAGCATAGTGATCGGATATGTTTAGTTCTATAACCGCTGACTCTATTCTTTTGCCTATGGCACGAACTAAGATGTGATCTATGAGAGTGCTTGTGTTTCGAGCGAGATCGGTTCGAGTGTCAGATTCTATGACATTGCATAGCCCTTTCGATGCAATCATTGATAGATATTTTTTTGCATGGGATTCATTCTGTTCTTTGACATTGAGGTTCATATCACCAAGAATCACTAGCGTTTCTTTCTTTCCCACCATATCGATGTTTGCTGCCAGTTCATTAATGAATTCGTTTATGTATGGGTGTGGCGGTCTGTAGACACAGATTGTTGTGGCTTTAAGCTCATCACGCTTAATTTTCAATATCAAACTATCATACAAACCGGTTTCTGACTCACTTCCAATGAATTTTTCTTCAAGTTCGTATGTAATGTTATCTTTCAAAAATATTGCGATGCCACCACGTCCTGTTTGTCTGTTTGAGTATTCGCAATTAAAACCATTTATTTTATATAAGTTGTTTTCTTCTTTATATATATTCATTTCTGTTACTGCAATTAAGTCTAGGTCTTGCAGTAAATCACTAATACTTAACATAAATGCATTCCAGTTTTTTCTTGCTGACCTTATGTTAAGATGTAAGCACGAAAATCCGTTTCTGTATTTTATATATTTTTCTATTTCTGTTTGTGTTTTTAGATTAATAAAATTTACATTTAAAATTTCACTTAATTCATTTTCATTCATGTGTATGTATACTTTTGGTCGCAAATGTGCATCATTATATTAATTTTATGTTATGCTCTCATTTTCTCTATATCGTTCTCAGTGGCTATTTCGATGACGCGGCCACCGTCTGTTTTCCTGACTAGAATTTTGTTGTTGGCAAACCAAACGTACTTCCAATTTACAGCTTTTGCTTGTGTTTTTGCCAGCCATAGCATTTTCTTATTGTGGGCTGTGAGGAGAGTGCTTATATAAACATTTTGTTTGGCATATACCGGGTTTTGTTCTTTGTTCATTACGTCACACACCTGTTCATACTTAATTGTGCCAGTTGCTTTTGATTTTTGGAGGAATATTTGTTTGGTTTGTTTCCGTGAGAACCTAACTGCCATATTCGTCAGTTGTTTGTTCTTCCTGTCGGGATATGTACGAATGTCATCTATATCCGACTCTTTTATTTCGGCGTTTATTGCTTTGCCCACCGCAGCGACAATGTCAAGCGCGTTATCGTTGTTACGTATAGGGTTATTTTTTATTTCGACGCTATTTTCTAATTGTCTTTGATCTAGTTCGTTAACCCTGGCTTGTAAATTCGCTATAATGTCATCTTTGATTTTATTTTGTCTCTTGTATTCGCCAATTTCATTCATCAGCTTTTCGATTAGTTCGTTGTTTTTTGTCAATGCGCTGTTAATTTCGTCGTACTTCGTGCTAGTGAACTCAACTGCCTTTGCATAGTCCTTGATCATTTTTTTGATTTCTATTAAATCATTTTGTACAGACTGAGATGTTTCCTGTTGCAGTGAGTCACTTTGTGTACTTGTGCCTGCTGTTGAGCGTGGGGACTCCGTTGGTCTGGCTCTTTTTGATGATTGGACGTCTTCATCAGTCCTGGTTTTTCCTCTACATATACCACATTTCCACGAATTTTTTGTTTGTGTGGTCATTTTCCTATATGTAGTGTAGGAGACAGTGGAGCACTCAAAGTGAAATTGACCTTTACACGCTGAGCATGAAATAAAATCTCCGTCAGCGGGAAGAGGATCGTTGCACCTAGTACATTTAGTCATAACAAATAATGTTTACCGTTTAAATGTTTATTTTTTATAACGAATTGTGCAAAAAAAAAAGAGCGCAGTTCACTATTCAATAAATCGAAATCACAATTCAAATAAAATCAAAACCGTTGACTGTGTTTTAATAATTTTACGGGTAATGTAATCTGGACTTTTAGAGAACACGTCTTAAGCTCACGAACTCACTCTGGACTGGACCAGTTCCGTCCAGTCCAGTCCCGTCCTGTTAAGTCCAGTCCAGGCCCGTGCAGCCCAGTCCCGTCCAGTCCAGTCCCGTCCAGTCCAGTCCCGCCCAGTCCAGTTCCGTCCAGTCCACTTCCGTCCGGTCCAGTCCCGTCCAGTACAGTCCCGTCCAGTACAGTCCCGACATGTCCAGTCTCGTCCAGTCCAGTCCTCTCCAGTACAGTCCCCTCCTGTTCAGTCCAGCCCAGGTCCGTCGAGTCCAGTCGGGACCAGCCCCGTCAAGTCCAATTCAGTCCCGTCCATTTCGGTCCCGTCCAGTCCCATCCAGTCCCGTCCAGTCCCGTCCAGTCCCGTCCAGTCCCGTCCAGTCCCGTCCAGTCCCGTCCAGTCCCGTTAAGTCACGTCCAGTCCCGTCCAGTCCCGTCCAGTCCCGTCCAGTCCCGTCCAGTCCCATCCAGTCCTGTCCAGTCCCGTCCAGTCCCGTCCAGTCCAGCCCAGTCTAATCCGTGCTGGCCCGGTCAAGTCCAATCCCGTCCAGTCCAGTCCCGTCAAGTCCAGTCCCGTCCACTCCAGTTCTGTCCAGTCCGGCCCAGTCCAGTCCGTGCCAGCCCCGTCAAGTCCAGTCCCGTCCAGTCCAGTCCCGACCAGTCCGGTCCCGTCCAGTACAGTCCTGTCGAGTCCAGTCCCGTCTAATCCAGTTTCGTCCAGTCCAGCCCTTTCGAGTCCGTGCCAGTCCCTTCAAATTAAGTCCCGTAAAGCCTAGCTCCGTCAAGTCCAGTCCCGTCCACTCCAGTTCTGTCCAGTCCGGACCGGTCCAGTCCGTGCCAGCCCCGTCAAGTCCAGTCCCGTCCCGTCCAGTCCCGATCAGTCCGGTCCCGTCCAGTACAGTCCTGTCCAGTCCAGTCCGGGCCAAGACCGTCAAGTCCACCGATCTTTTAAGCAAGGTCACTGACCTTTTAGACAAGGTCACTGAACTTTTAGGCAAGGTCACTGACCTTTTCAACAAGGTCACTGACCTTTTCAACAAGGTCACTGACCTTTTCAACAGGGTCACTGAACTTTTAAGCAAGGTCACTGACCTATTAGACAAGGTCACCGACCTTTTCAACAAGGCCACTGAACTTTTAAACAAGGTCACTGACCTATTAGACAAGGTCACTGACCTTTTCAACAAGGTCACTGACCTTTCCAACAAGGTCACTGACCTTTTCAACAAGGTCACTGACATTTTCAACAAGGTCACTGACCTTTTCAACAAGGTCACTGAACTTTTAAACAAGGTCACTGACCTTTTAGACAAGGTCACTGAACTTTTAGAGAAGGTCACTGAACTTTTAGATAAGGTCACTGAACTTTTCAACAAGGTCACTGACCTTTTCAACAAGGTCACTGACCTTCTAGACAAGGTCACAGGTTCATTGAACTTTCAAACAAGGTCATTTGGGCGGGACTGGACGGGACTGGACGGGACTGGACGGGACTGGACGGGACTGGACGGGACTGGACGGGACTGGACGGGACTGGACGGGACTGGACGGGACTGGACGGGACTGGACGGGACTGGACGGGACATGACGGGACTGGACAGGACTGGACTGGGCAGGACTGGACCGGACGGGACGGGGCTGGTTTTGACGGGACTGGACGGGACTTCACAGGACTGGCATGGACGATACCGAACTGGACGGGACTGGACGGACTGGACGGGACTGGACGGGACCGGACGGGACTGGGCGGGACTGGACGGGACTGGACGGGACTGGACGGGACTGGACGGGACTGGACGGGACTGGACGGGACTGGACGGGACTGGACGGGACTGGACGGGACTGGACGGGAATGGACAGGACTGGACTGGACGGACTTGACGGGGCTGGCTCGGACTGGCCTGGACGGGACTGGACTTGACGGAACTGGACTGGACGGAAATGGACTGAACGGGACTGCACTGGACGGGGCTGGCCTGGACGGGACTGGAACGGACAGGACTGGAACGGACGGGACTGGAACGGACGGGACTGGAACGGACGGGACTGGACTTGACGGGACTGGACTGGACGGGATTGGACTTGACCGGGCCAGCACGGATTAGACTGGGCTGGACTGGACGGGACTGGACTGGACGGGACTGTTAAAAATATTTAAAGATTGTTCTTTTTCTTTTGTAAATAATTCGATGTTTTGTTGTTGTAACGTTATTGTTGAAATATGAATTCTAATTGCCTGAACTATATAATGAATTGCTTTATCTCTT
The DNA here is from genome assembly GCA_951905685.1 of Eumerus sabulonum. NCBI lineage: Eukaryota > Metazoa > Arthropoda > Insecta > Diptera > Syrphidae > Eumerus > Eumerus sabulonum. Next base: position 20,899,673 of record OX645061.1, on the reverse strand, counting down.
TCTTTTTCCTATGGTTCACTTTGTATAATTATGAATATGAAATGTTAAAGTAAAGTAGTTCCAATTCGACCTTCATAACGAACAGAATAAAGAAATCAAGCTAAGATTGTTCAGTTTTATTTAAACATTAAATCGTTTTTTTCACATTGGTGCCGAAACCCGGGAAGTGTCGCGGGCATTAAGACTCTTGCTTGATTAAAATCGAATTTGTTTTCTTTTCTTGAAAGTCGTTTGGTTCCACGCCTTCAATCATACGAAATGGAGTTACAAGTACGCGCTGGTTATAGAAGTCAAATAACTAAAATCGTTAACGAAGCAACGGATTATTTGAATTCTCCAAGTTCCAAAGTAGTGGATGACCCAGTTGCCTTGGATAGTGCAGAGGAAGAATTATCTTCATTGCTTCTTCGACTAACCACAGCTCATAAAAACCTCGAATCTGTCAATAAAGAAGTGCAGATTAAAGGGTTAGAGGATAAGAATCCTGAAAAGATTGCAGAATACGAAGATATTGCTGCGGGTTTAGTAGGCCGCATCGAAGTGCGTTTGGCAAGGGTAAAAGAGCGATTGGGTCACCGTAGGAATACGAATAACGATCGATCGGCAAATCCGGAACAGAGACCACAATGCGTTAGGCTACCAAAATTGGAGCTGAAAGGGTTTTCCGGAGACTATACCGAATGGATACCATTTTGGGAGACGTTTAGAACAGCTGTGCATGAAAACCATTCCCTCTCTGGTATAGAAAAATTTAATTATCTAAGGTCAGTTTTAACAGGAGCAGCTGAGAAGGTCATATCAGGCTTTACCCCATCAGATGCGTGCTATGATGGTGCTATCGCCCTCTTAAAAGAAGAATACGGTGATTCAGAAAAACTGATCGATCGCCTCATGCAACAACTGATGAATTTAACACCAGTCCGTAATAAAACGGATTCTCATGGATTAAGGAAATTGTATAACACAGTCACATCCACAAGTCGCTCTCTCACGGCTCTTAATATTCCTTCGTCTCACTACTACATCATGCTGAAGTCAATACTCTTACGTTGTATGCCAGATGAGCTGAGAATACAATATCATCGTACACAAAAGGAAATTGTATCCGATCGGGTGAAAGAGGAAAATGGAAATGATACCACTGAAGATGGTGGTTCTTCTCTTACGATTGATGGTGACAAGTGCCTAAAAAACATCTTGCTCTTTCTTAAACAAGAAGTGGAGTCAATTGAAAAGGCCACTGTCAATAAAATGTCATCCTTCTCTGGCGGTTCTAAACATCAACAATTGACAACTGCGGCAGGTTTGTTTACTGTCAGTGCTAGTAAGACATCATGTTTTCTATGCAAGTCATCAAACCATCCAACTAATGAATGTGATAATGAGTGCGCTGTCGAAAAGAAGAAGATGTTATTAAAAAATGATGGTCGATGCTTTCGCTGTACTCAAAGGGGGCACACAGCTAAATTTTGCCGTGTTAAGGTGCAATGTAGTCGGTGCAAAAGACAACATGCTACAGCAGTATGTTCCCAAAAGGATTGTGGGGGAAATAAGATCGCGAAGTCCGATGTGAATGCTAAATATATCCCCACAAGCAGTGATGTGCTTAATTTGTTTACCAACGACAAAAGGGCAACTAATGTTTTTTTGCAAACTGTTCGAGTTTTTTTGATGTCTCCATTAACATCTAAAAGGGTGTTTGTGCGTGCGATACTTGATGGCGGCAGTCAACGATCGTATGTAAGGGAGGATGTTGTTGATAAGTTAAACCTCCCCCTTGTTGGTAAGATACATTTATCAATTATTCCATTTGGAGATTCGAAGGTATCCAAACCTAAGATATTTAATGTGGTAGAATTGGTTGTATGCAGCCAATTTAATCAACAATCGGCTAAGATCCTGGCAGTGGTCGTGCCTAATATCTGCCAAGATGTTCTGGTGGCACCAGATGTTAATGATGTTTGTTTTAATGATCTTAATTTGGCAGATTCGAACGATAATGGTTATACACAAGAAGAGGGCTTGGGACTCTTAATAGGTGCAGATTTTTATTGGTCTATTGTCGATGGTGCACATCGCAGGGTATCCAAGCATTTAGCAGCTGTATCTACAATTTTTGGTTGGACCATTCAAGGCTCTTACAAGGCAGACAAAGTAATCGGAAACTACGAGATATCTTCATCTCTCTGTAGTCTTGCAGTTGAAAATATGTGGAGCTTGGAAGTACTGGGAATTCAAAACGACAAGCGTGAAGCAGATATGCAAACGGAGAAGCTTAAGCGTAGCTGTATACGGAAAACTTCGTCCGGATATGAAGCAACTCTACCTTGGAAGGATTCTAGCACTACATTTGCGCACAATAAGGAAAATGCCATCAGCCGGCTTTATTCTCTGGTAAGAAAACTTTCAAGAAATCCATGTAAGCTTTCAGAATATGATGCTGCAGTGAGAGAATTTATTGCTGCCGGGTTTGCTGAGCCGGCCACCTCAAAGTTTAATGGCAATCTTTATTATATGCCCCACCGACCAGTTTATAGACCAGAAAAAACCACCACAAAGCTGCGCATTGTTTTTGATGCTTCTTCCAGAGCTGAAGGTATGTTTTCATTGAACGATATGCTATTAACTGGGTCAAATCTGCTCCCTGAAATATTTCGAATATTGTTGAAATTTAGGCTTTGCAGAATAGCAATCATAGCAGATATCGAAAAGGCGTTTCTGCAAATAAATCTAGCCAGAGAAGACCGTGATAGTCATAGGTTCCTTTGGTTTGATGAGAAGATTCAGTCAGCCTCTAATTTGCCTGCTATAAAAGAGTTTCGCATGACGCGAGTTACTTTCGGGGTAACTTGTAGCCCGTTTTTGCTATCTGCTTGCATTCAAATGCACCTAGAATTAGAAGCTTCTCAATTCCCACGTACATGCTCTTTATTAAGAAATTCGTTTTATATGGATGATGTACTAGTCAGTCTAGAAAGTCAAGCACAAGCCAAAATTTTTCACCAAGAAGCAGTAGAAATAATGAAACGAGCACATATGCATCTAAGGAAATGGGCTAGTAATGACATGATAGTAAGAGAGTACTTCGATGGTGGAAACATAGATCCAATACAAATGGTATTAGGGCTTAAGTGGAATATTCACAGCGACGAGTTGGGTATTAACTTCAATCCGTCAGTACTAGAAAAACTTTTGCCCACAAAGCGAAGCATTTTAAGAATAATTGGCTGTATTTTTGATCCTTTGGGTTTTCTAAGTCCTGTCGTTATACGTTTAAAACTTTTATTTCAATCGCTATGGCGGCTTAAATTAGATTGGGATGAACCGCTCCCATTTGAGATGATGAGTGAATGGAGTCTATGTTCGAAGAATTTAGATAGAATTGCCCATTTCGCTATATCACGATGGATAGGATTTTATACTGATGCTAAGACTATTGAAATGCATATTTTTGCAGATGCGAGTACTAAAGCATTCGGGGCTGTTGCATACCTGCGGATAGAAGATGCTAATGGGAGTACGACGGTCACTTTTGTTTGTGCGAAAGCACGTGTCGCTCCACTAAAAGAAGGAAATGCGGATCAGATGAGCCTTCCAAGGTTGGAACTTACCGCTTCTTTGATTGCAGCCCGATTAAAGCGATATTTCGAAAAGATAGAGATGCCTGTTAAGAAGTACGTTCTCTGGACTGACTCTCAGATTGCCTTATATTGGATTCGAGGAGATGCGAAACGATGGAAGCCGTATGTTTTCAATCGAGTTAAAGAAATACAAGAGATAACAACTCAGGGGGAATGGCGCCATTGCTCAGGCAAGCTTAACCCTGCGGACTTGCTCACTAGAGGAATATCTGTGACGAAATTCGAAGCATCAAATGAGTGGAAAAATGGTCCCAAATGGCTCAGAAGGCCCGAATCCGAATGGCCAACAGAAAGCGTTATGTCAGTAGAATCTACAGTTTTGTTGACATCTTCTGAAGAAATACCAAGCATGGCAGGCTTTGAATGCATTGAGCCTATAATAGCCTATGAGAAGATAAGTTCATGGAAACGGCTTCTTCGAATAACAGCTTATGTATTCCGAGCTATTAGTTGTTTTCGAGGCAAAAAAGGTGAAACAAAGTATCTGACCGCGAGCGAAATAAAGACGGCCGAAATGTATTGGATTAGAATACTTCAAAGAATACATTTCAAAGCTGAACTTACATGTTTGTCGAAGAAGAAACCTATTCCCCGTTCATCTAGCTTTTTATCCCTTAATCTATTCTTGGATAAGGAGGGATATTTGCGCGTCGGTAGTCGCTTGCAACTACTTGAGGAAGATATGGACATCATTAGTCCAATTCTTCTTCCCAAAGCCAACTACCTGAGTGGTTTGATTGTAACATATATGCACGAGGTATCCCTACATGCTGGTGTAAATGTAGTTTTGGCTAGACTACGAGAGAAATTTTGGTTGCCTGGTAGTCGGCAGCTTATAAAAAAAATCATAAATTCCTGCAGAATTTGTCGTAGGTTGAAGGGAAAGCCAATGTCAAATCCCTTTGCGCCTTTGCCCAGGGATCGCATGATAGCTTCAAAAGCGTTCGAAACTGTAGGCGTTGATTTTGCAGGTCCACTCTACATTGTACAAAATGATGCGACACATAAAGTGTATATAATGCTATTCACATGTGCAGTCGTACGAGCCGTTCACCTAGAACTTGTGCCAAATTTAAGTACCGAATGCTGCCTGCTGGCTATAAGAAGATTTATCGCTCGAAGGGGTGTACCTAGGATAATCTACTCAGACAATGCCAAGACCTTTAAGAGGGCATCAAACGAATTGCGATGTCTGGGAAACATTCTTGATAGTGAGATATTTTATGGTTTCTTGAGTAATCGAGGCATTATTTGGCGCTTTAGTGTCGAGCGAGCTCCATGGTGGGGCGGTTTTTGGGAACGTATGGTAAAGGCTGTCAAAGACGTTCTGAAAGCTACGATATGGAAGTCGAAATTATCTAATGACGAATTATATACTTTCCTCACAGAAGCAGAAAGCATAATAAACATGCGACCCTTGACCTATATTAGCGACGACCCCTTTGATTTAACTCCCCTTACGCCAAGTCATTTCCTCGCTGGACATTTTGAGAAATCATCGAAGCCACCAATAGAGTTGATGGACGGTGTTGAGCTGCGTAAAGTGTGGAAATCCAGAACTATTTACATAAGCCGATTATGGAAAAGGTGGAATAATGAATATCTTCGACTTTTAAGATCGGCTCATCACTCAGGCAAGGACATCAGTTCAGAGATTAAGATAGGAGATGTGGTTTTAGTTCACGACACAGCCGTATCACGTTTGCACTGGAAATTAGCTGTTATAGAAAGATGTTTTCCGGGGAGAGATAATAAGATAAGAGCGTGTGAGGTCCGTTTTGCAAATGGTCAAACAGTCAGACGTCCGATCCAGTTGTTGTATCCAATAGAGGTTCCTTCGCCCGGCCCGGAGGATGTTAAAAATATTTAAAGATTGTTCTTTTTCTTTTGTAAATAATTCGATGTTTTGTTGTTGTAACGTTATTGTTGAAATATGAATTCTAATTGCCTGAACTATATAATGAATTGCTTTATCTCTTTCTTTTTCCTATGGTTCACTTTGTATAATTATGAATATGAAATGTTAAAGTAAAGTAGTTCCAATTCGACCTTCATAACGAACAGAATAAAGAAATCAAGCTAAGATTGTTCAGTTTTATTTAAACATTAAATCGTTTTTTTCAAAAGGGACTGTTCTTGACGGCGCTAGCCTGGACTGGACTGGACGGACCTGGGCCGGACTGGACTGGAGAGGACTGGTGTGAACGGCACTGGACTGGGTAGGACTGGAATGGATGGGATAGGACTGGACGGGACTGGATGGGACTGGACGGGACTTAACGGGACTGGACGGGACTGGACGGGACTGGACGGGACTGGACGGGACTGGACGGGACTGGACGGGACTGGACGGGACTGGACGGGACTGGACGGGACTGGACGGGACTGGACGTGACTTAACGGGACTGGACGGGACTGGACGGGACTGGACGGGACTGGACGGGACTGGACGGGACTGGACGGGACTGGATGGGACTGGACGGGACCGAAATGGACGGGACTGAATTGGACTTGACGGGGCTGGTCCCGACTGGACTCGACGGACCTGGGCTGGACTGAACAGGAGGGGACTGTACTGGAGAGGACTGGACTGGACGAGACTGGACATGTCGGGACTGTACTGGACGGGACTGTACTGGACGGGACTGGACCGGACGGAAGTGGACTGGACGGAACTGGACTGGGCGGGACTGGACTGGTATGGACGATACTGAACTGAGCGGGACTGGGCGGGACTGGGAGGGACTGGACGGGACTGGACGGGACTGGACGGGACTGGAACGGACGGGACTGGAACGGACGGGACTGGACAGGCCAGCCCCCTCGAGTCTAGTCGAGTCCAGTCCCACCCAGTCCAGTCCCATACAATGCGGTCCAGACAAGCCCCGCTCAGTCCAGTCCGGCAGAGGTCCGTCCAGACCAGTCCAGTCCCGTCCAGTCCCGTCCAGTCCCGTTAAGTCACGTCCAGTCCCGTCCAGTCCCATCCAGTCCTGTCCAGTCCCGTCCAGTCCCATCCAGTCCCTCCCAGTCCCGCCCAGTCCCGCTCAGTTCAGTATCGTCCATACCAGTCCTGTGAGGTCCCGTCCAGTCCCGTCAAGACCAACCCCGTCCCGTCCAGTCCAGTCCTACCCAGTCCAGCCCCGTTCAATTCAGTCACGTCCAGTCCAGTTCCGTCGAGTCCAATTTCGTCCAGTCCAGTCCTACCCAGTCCAGTACCGTCCAGTCCAGTCCCGTCCGATCCAGTCCCGTCCAGTCCTGTCCAGTCCCGTCCAGTCCCGTCCAGTCCCGCCAAGTCCCGTCCAGTCCCGTCCAGTCCCATCCAGTCTCGTCCAGCCCCGTCCAGTCCAGTTCCGTCCAGTACAGTCCCGTCCAGGCCAGTCCGAGCCAGCCCAGTCCGTTCCAGTCCCGCCCGTTCCAGTCCCGCCCGTTCCAGTCCCGTACGTTCCATTCCCGTCCGTTCCATTCCCGTCCGTTCCAGTCCCACCCGTTCAAGCCCCGTCCGTTCCACTCCCGTCCGTTCCAGTCCAGTCCTGTCCAGTCCCGTCCAGTCCCGTCCAGTCCCGTCCAGTCCCGTCCAGTCCCATCCAGTCCCGTCCAGTCCCGTCCAGTCCCGTCCAGTCCCGTCCAGTCCCGTCCAGTCCCGTCCAGTCCCGTCCAGTCCCGTTAAGTCACGTCCAGTCCCGTCCAGTCCCGTCCAGTCCCGTCTTGTCCCGTCCAGTCCCGTCCAGTCCCGTCCAGTCCCGTCCAGTCCCGTCCAGTCCCGTTAAGTCCCGTCCATTCCCATCCAGTCCCGTCCAGTCCCATCCAGTCCCGTCCATTTCGGTCCCGTCCAGTCCCGTCCAATCCCGTCCAGTCCCGTCCAGACCAGCCCCCTCCAGTTCAGTCCTGCCCAGTCCAGTCCTGTCCAGTCCCGTCAAGTCCGTCCAGTCCAGTCCTGTCCATTCCCGTCTAGTCCCGTCCTGTCCCGTCAAGTCCCGTCCAGTCCCGTCCAGTCCCATCCAGTCCTGTCCAGCCCCGTCCAGTCCAGTCCCGTCTAGTACAGTCCCGTCCAAGCCAGTCCGAGCCAGCCCCGTCAAGTCCGTCCAGTCCAGTCCTGTCCAGTCCCGTCCAGTCCCGTCCAGTCCCGTCCAGTCCCGTCCAGTCTCGTCCAGTCCCGTCCAGTCCCATCCAGTCCCGTCCAGTCTCGTCCAGTCCCGTCCAGTCCCGTCCGGTCCCGTCCAGTCCCGTCCAGGTACGTTAAGCCATGTCCAGTCCTGTCCAGTCCCGTCCAGTCCCGTCCAGTCCCGTCCAGTCCCGTCCAGTCCCATCCAGACCCGTCCAGTATCGTCCAGTCCCGTCCAGTCCCGTCCAGTCCCGTCCAGTCCCGTCCAGTCCCGTCCGGTCCCGTCCAGTCCAGTCCCGTCCAGTCCCGTCCAGTCCCGTCCAGTCCAGTCCCGTCCTGTTAAGTCCAGTCCAGGCCCGTGCAGCCCAGTCCCGTCCAGTCCAGTCCCGTCCGGTCCAGTCCCGCCCAGTCCAGTTCCGTCCAGTCCACTTCCGTCCGGTCCAGTCCCGTCCAGTACAGTCCCGTCCAGTACAGCCCCGACATGTCCAGTCTCGTCCAGTCCAGTCCTCTCCAGTACAGTCCCCTCCTGTTCAGTCCAGCCCAGGTCCGTCGAGTCCAGTCGGGACCAGCCCCGTCAAGTCCAATTCAGTCCCGTCCATTTCGGTCCCGTCCAGTCCCGTCCAATCCCGTCCAGTCCCGTCCAGACCAGCCCCTTCCAGTTCAGTCCCATCCAGTCCAGTTCCGTCCAGTCCAATTTCGTCCAGTCCAATCCCGTCCTACCCAGTCCAGTGCCGTTCACGCCAGCCCTCTCCAGTCCAGTCCGGCCCACGTCCGTCCAGTCCAGTCCAGGCCAGCGCCGTCAAGAACAGTCCCGTCCAGTCCAGTCCCGTCCAGTCCAGCCCAGTCTAATCCGTGCCGGCCCGGTCAAGTCCAATCCCGTCCAGTCCAGTCCCGTCAAGTCCAGTCCCGTCCACTCCAGTTCTGTCCAGTCCGGACCGGTCCAGTCCGTGCCAGCCCCGTCAAGTCCAGTCCCGTCCAGTCCAGTCCCGACCAGTCCGGTCCCGTCCAGTACAGTCCTGTCCAGTCCAGTCCGGGCCAAGACCGTCAAGTCCACCGATCTTTTAAGCAAGGTCACTGACCTTTTAGACAAGGTCACTGAACTTTTAGGCAAGGTCACTGAACTTTTAGACAAGGTCACTGAACTTTCAACAAGGTCACTGACCTTTTGAACAAGGTCACTGACCTATTAGACAAGGTCACCGACCTTTTCAACAAGGCCACTGAACTTTTAAACAAGGTCACTGACCTATTAGACAAGGTCACTGACCTTTTCAACAAGGTCACTGAACTTTTAAACAAGGTCACTGACCTTTTAGACAAGGTCACTGAACTTTTCAACAAGGTCACTGACCTTTTCAACTAGGTCACTGACCTTTCCAACAAGGTCACTGACCTTTTCAACAAGGTCACTGACCTTTCCAACAAGGTCACTGACCTTTTCAACAAGGTCACTGACATTTTCAACAAGGTCACTGACCTTTTCAACAAGGTCACTGAACTTTTAAACAAGGTCACTGACCTTTTAGACAAGGTCACTGAACTTTTAGAGAAGGTCACTGAACTTTTAGATAAGGTCACTGAACTTTTCAACAAGGTCACTGACCTTTTCAACAAGGTCACTGACCTTTTCAACAAGGTCACTGACCTTCTAGACAAGGTCACAGGTTCATTGAACTTTCAAACAAGGTCACTTGGACGGGACTGGACGGGACTGGACGGGACTGGACGGGACTGGACGGGACTGGACGGGACTGGACGGGACTGGACGGGACTGGACGGGACTGGACGGGACTGGACGGGACTGGACGGGACGGGACGGGACATGACGGGACTGGACAGGACTGGACTGGGCAGGACTGGACCGGACGGGACGGGGCTGGTTTTGACGGGACTGGACGGGACTTCACAGGACTGGCATGGACGATACCGAACTGGACGGGACTGGACGGACTGGACGGGACTGGACGGGATTTAACGGGACTGGATGGGACTGGACGGGACTGGACGGGACTGGACGGGACTGGACGGGACTGGACGGGACTGGACGGGACTGGACGGGACTGGATGGGACTGGACGGGACTGGACCGGACTTGACGGGACTGGACGGGACTGGACGGGACTAGACGGGACTGGACGGGAATGGACAGGACTGGACTGGACGGATTTGACGGGGCTGGCTCGGACTGGCCTGGACGGGACTGTACTAGACGGGACTGGACTGGACGGGGCTAGCCATGACGGAGCTAGGCTTTACGGGACTTAATTTGATGGGACCGGCACGGACTCGAACGGGCTGGACTGGACGGGACTTGATTAGACGGGACTGGAACGGACGAAACTGGAACGGACGGGACTGGAACGGACGGGGCTGGAACGGACGGGACTGGAACGGAAGGGACTGGAACGGACGGGACTGGAACGGGCGGGACTGGAACGGACACGACTGGGCTGGACTGGGCTGGACTGGCCTGGACTGGTCTGGACGGACCTGTGCCGGACTGGACTGAGCGGGGCTGGCCTGCACCGGATTGTATGGGACTGGACTGGGTGGGACTGGACTCGACTAGACTCGACGGGGCTGGCCTGTCCAGTCCCGTCCGTTCCAGTCCTGCCCGTTCCAGTGACGCCCGTTCCAGTCCCGTCCGTTCCATTCCCGTCCGTTCCAGTCCCGTCCGTTCCAGTCCCGCCCGTTCCAGTCCCGCCCGTTCCATTCCCGTCCGTTCCATTCCCGTCCGTTCCAGGCCCTTCCGTTCCAGTCCCACCCGTTCCAGCCCCGTCCGTTCCAGTCCCGTCCGTTCCAGTCCCGCCCGTTCCAGTCCCGCCCGTTCCAGTCCCGTCCGTTCCATTCCCGTCCGTTCCAGTCCCGTCCGTTCCAGTCCCACCCGTTCCAGCACCGTCCGTTCCGTTCCCGTCCGTTCCATTCCCGTCCGTTCCTGTCCAGTCCTGTCCAGTCCCGTCCAGTCCCGTCCAGTCCCGTCCAGTCCCGTCCAGTCCCGTCCAGTCCCGTCCAGTCCCGTCCAGTCCCGTTAAGTCACGTCCAGTCCCGTCGAGTCCCATCCAGTCCTGTCCAGTCCCGTCCAGTCCCGTCCAGTCCCTCCCAGTCCCGCCCAGTCCCGCTCCGTTCAGTATCGTCCATACCAGTCCTGTGAGGTCCCGTCCAGTCCCGTCAAGACCAACCCCGTCGCGTCCAGTCCAGTTCTACCCAGTCCAGCCCCGTTCAATTCAGTCCCTTCCAGTCCAGTTCCGTCGAGTCCAATTTCGTCCAGTCAAGTCCTACCCAGTCCAGTACCGTCCAGTCCAGTCCCGTCCGATCCAGTCCCGTCCAGTCCTGTCCAGTCCCGTCCAGTCCCGTCCAGTCCCGTCAAGTCCCGTCCAGTCCCGTCCAGTCCCATCCAGTCCCGTCCAGCCCCGTCCAGTCCAGTTCCGTCTAGTGCGGTCCCGTCCAGGCCAGTCCGAGCCAGCCCAGTCCGTTCCAGTCCCGCCCGTTCCAGTCCCGCCCGTTCCAGTCCCGTCCGCTCCATTCCCGTCCGTTCCAGTCCCACCCGTTCAAGCCCCGTCCGTTCCACTCCCGTCCGTTCCAGTCCAGTCCTGTCCAGTCCCGTCCAGTCCCGTCCAGTCCAGTCCCGTCCAGTCCCATCCAGTCCCGTCCAGTCCCGTCCAGTCCCGTTAAGTCACGTCCAGTCCCGTCCAGTCCCGTCCAGTCCCATCCAGTCCTGTCCAGTCCCGTCCAGTCCCGTCCAGTCCAGCCCAGTCTAATCCGTGCTGGCCCGGTCAAATCCAATCCCGTCCAGTCCAGTCCCGTCAAGTCCAGTCCCGTCCACTCCAGCTCTGTCCAGTCCGGCCCAGTCCAGTCCGTGCCAGCCCCGTCAAGTCCAGTCCCGTCCAGTCCAGTCCCGCCCAGTCCGGTCCCGTCCAGTACAGTCCTGTCGAGTCCAGTCCCGTCTAATCGAGTTTCGTCCAGTCCAGCCCTTTCGAGTCCGTGCCAGTCCCATCAAAATGAGTCCCGTAAAGCCAAGCTCCGTCAAGTCTAGCCCCGTCAAGTCCGTCCAGTCCAGTCCTGTCCAGTCCCGTCCAGTGCCGTCCAGTCCCGTCCAGTCCCGTCCAGTCCCGTCCAGTCCCGTCCAGTCCCGTCCAGTCCCGTCCAGTCCCGTCCAGTCCCATCCAGTCCTGTCCAGCCCCGTCCAGTCCAGTCCCGTCTAGTACAGTCCCGTCCAGGCCCGTCCAGTCCCGTCCAGTCCCGTCCAGTCCCGTCCAGTCCCGTCCAGTCCCGTCCGGTCCCGTCCAGTCCAGTCCAGTCCCGTCCGGTCCCGTCCAGTTCCGTCCAGTCCAGTCCCGTCCTGTTAAGTCCAGTCCAGGCCCGTGCAGCCCAGTCCCGTCCAGTCCAGTCCCGTCCAGTCCAGTCCCGCCCAGTCCAGTTCCGTCCAGTCCACTTCCGTCCGGTCCAGTCCCGTCCAGTACAGTCCCGTCCAGTACAGTCCCGACATGTCCAGTCTCGTCCAGTCCAGTCCTCTCCAGTACAGTCCCCTCCTGTTCAGTCCAGCCCAGGTCCGTCGAGTCCAGTCGGGACCAGCCCCGTCAAGTCCAATTCAGTCCCGTCCATTTCGGTCCCGTCCGGTCCCATCCAGTCCCGTCCAGTCCCGTCCAGTCCCGTCCAGTCCCGTCCAGTCCCGTTAAGTCACGTCCAGTCCCGTCCAGTCCCGTCCAGTCCCATCCAGTCCTGTCCAGTCCCGTCCAGTCCCGTCCAGTCCAGCCCAGTCTAATCCGTGCTGGCCCGGTCAAGTCCAATCCCGTCCAGTCCAGTCCCGTCAAGTCCAGTCCCGTCCACTCCAGTTCTGTCCAGTCCGGCCCAGTCCAGTCCGTGCCAGCCCCGTCAAGTCCAGTCCCGTCCAGTCCAGTCCCGACCAGTCCGGTCCCGTCCAGTACAGTCCTGTCGAGTCCAGTCCCGTCTAATCCAGTGTCGTCCAGTCCAGCCCTTTCGAGTCCGTGCCAGTTCCTTCAAATTAAGTCCCGTAAAGCCTAGCTCCGTCAAGTCCAGTCCCGTCCACTCCAGTTCTGTCCAGTCCGGACCGGTCCAGTCCGTGCCAGCCCCGTCAAGTCCAGTCCCGTCCAGTCCAGTCCCGATCAGTCCGGTCCCGTCCAGCACAGTCCTGTCCAGTCCAGTCCGGGCCAAGACCGTCAAGTCCACCGATCTTTTAAGCAAGGTCACTGACCTTCTAGACAAGGTCACTGAACTTTTAGGCAAGGTCACTGACCTTTTCAACAAGGTCACTGAACTTTTAAGCAAGGTCACTGACCTATTAGACAAGGTCACCGACCTTTTCAACAAGGCCACTGAACTTTTAAACAAGGTCACTGACCTATTAGACAAGGTCACTGACCTTTTCAACAAGGTCACTGACCTTTCCAACAAGGTCACTGACCTTTTCAACAAGGTCACTGACATTTTCAAGAAGGTCACTGACCTTTTCAACAAGGTCACTGAACTTTTAAACAAGGTCACTGACCTTTTAGACAAGGTCATTGAACTTTTAGAGAAGGTCACTGAACTTTTCAACAAGGTCACTGACCTTTTCAACAAGGTCACTGACCTTCTAGACAAGGTCACAGGTTCATTGAACTTTCAAACAAGGTCACTTGGGCGGGACTGGACGGGACTGGACGGGACTGGACGGGACTGGACGGGACTGGACGGGACATGACGGGACTGGACAGGACTGGACTGGGCAGGACTGGACCGGACGGGACGGGGCTGGTTTTGACGGGACTGGACGGGACTTCACAGGACTGGCATGGACGATACCGAACTGGACGGGACTGGACGGACTGGACGGGACTGGACGGGACCGGACGGGACTGGGCGGGACTGGACGGGACTGGACGGGACTGGACGGGACTGGACGGGACTGGACGGGACTGGACGGGACTGGACGGGACTGGACGGGACTGGACGGGACTGGACGGGAATGGACAGGACTGGACTGGACGGACTTGACGGGGCTGGCTCGGACTGGCCTGGACGGGACTGGACTTGACGGAACTGGACTGGACGGAAATGGACTGAACGGGACTGCACTGGACGGGGCTGGCCTGGACGGGACTGGATCGGACAGGACTGGAACGGACGGGACTGGAACGGACGGGACTGGAACTGGACTTGACGGGACTGGACTGGACGGGCTTGGACTTGACCGGGCCAGCACGGATTAGACTGAGCTGGACTGGACGGGACTGGACTGGACGGGACTGTTCTTGACGGCGCAAGCCTGGACTGGACTGGACGGACCTGGGCCGGACTGGACTGGAGAGGACTGGTGTGAACGGCACTGGACTGGGTAGGACTGGACTGGATGGGATGGGACTGGACGGGATTTAACGGGACTGGACGGGACCGAAATGGACGGGACTGGACGGGACTTATCGGGACTTAACGGGACTGGACGGGACTGGACGGGACTGGACGGGACTGGACGGGACTGGACGGGACTGGACGGGACTGGACGGGACTGGACATGTCGGGACTGTACTGGACGGGACTGTACTGGACGGGACTGTACTGGACGGGACTGGACGGGACTGGACGGGACTGGACGGGACTGGACGGGACTGGACGGGACTGGAAGGGACTGGATGGGACTGGACGGGACTGGACGGGACTGGACGGGACTATACGGGACTGGACGGGACTGGACGGGGCTGGCTCGGACAGGCCTGGACGGGACTGTACTGGACGGGGCTGGACGGGACTGGATGGGACTGGACGGGACTGGACGGGATTTGACGGGACTGGACGGGACTGGACGGGACTGGACGGGAATGGACAAGACTGGACTGGACGGATTTGACGGGGCTGGCTCGGACTGGCCTGGACGGGACTGTACTAGACGGGACTGGACTGGACGGGGCTAGCCTTGACGGAGCTAGGCTTTACGGGACTTAATTTGATGGGACTGGCACGGACTCGAACGGGCTGGACTGGACGGGACTGGATTAGACGGGACTGGACTCGACAGGACTGTACTGGACGGGACCGGACTGGTCGGGACTGGACTGGACGGGACTGGACTTGACGGGGCTGGCACGGACTGGACTGGGCCGGACTGGACAGAGCTGGAGTGGACGGGACTGGACTTGACGGGACTGGACTTGACCGGGCCAGCACGGATTAGACTGGGCTGGACTGGACGGGACTGGACGGGACTGGACAGGACTGGATGGGACTGGACGGGACTGGACGTGACTTAACGGGACTGCACGGGAGTGGACGGGACTGGACGGGACTGGACGGGACTGGACGGGACTGGATGGGACTGGACGGGACTGGACGGGACTGGATGGGACTGGACGGGACTGGACGGGACTTGACGGGACTGGACGGGACTGGACGGGACTGGACAGGACTGGACGGGACTGGATCGGACGGGACTGGACTGGACGGTACTGGACTGGGTAGGACTGGATTGGACGAAATTGGACTCGACGGAACTGGACTGGACGGGACTGAATTGAACGGGGCTGGACTGAGTAGGACTGGACTGGACGGGACGGGGTTGGTCTTGACGGGACTGGACGGGACCTCACAGGACTGGTATGGACGATACTGAACTGAGCGGGACTGGCCGGGACTGGGAGGGACTGGACGGGACTGGACGGGACTGGACAGGACTGGATGGGACTGGACGAGACTGGACGGGACTGGACGGGACTGGACGGGACTGGACGGGACTGGACGGGACTGGACGGGACTGGACGGGACTGGACGGGACAGGACAGGACTGGACTGGAACGGACGGAAATGGAACGGACGGGAACGGAACGGACGGTGCTGGAACGGGTGGGACTGGAACGGAGGGGACGTGAACGGACGGGGCTGGAACGGGTGGGACTGGAACGGAAGGGACTGGAACGGAAGGGAATGGAACGGACGGGAATGGAACGGGCGGGACTGGAACTGGCGGGACTGGAACGGGCGGGACTGGAACGGACGGGGCTGGAACGGACGGGAATGGAACGGACGGGACTGGAACGGGCGGGACTGGAACGGAGGGGACTGGAACGGACGGGGCTGGAACGGGTGGGACTGGAACGGAAGGGACTGGAACGGACGGGAATGGAACGGACGGGAATGGAACGGGCGGGACTGGAACGGGCGGGACTGGAACGGACGGGACTGGAACGGACGGGAATGGAACGGACGGGACTGGAACGGGCGGGACTGGAACGGGCGGGACTGGAACGGACGGGACTGGGACGGACGGGACTGGACAGGCCAGCCCCCTCGAGTCTAGTCGAGTCCAGTCCCACCCAGTCCAGTCCCATACAATGCGGTCCAGACAAGCCCCGCTCAGTCCAGTCCGGCAGAGGTCCGTCCAGACCAGTCCAGTCCCGTCCAGTCCCGTCCAGTCCCGTCCAGTCCCGTTAAGTCACGTCCAGTCCCGTCCAGTCCCATCCAGTCCTGTCCAGTCCCGTCCAGTCCCATCCAGTCCCTCCCAGTCCCGCCCAGTCCCGCTCAGTTCAGTATCGTCCATACCAGTCCTGTGAGGTCCCGTCCAGTCCCGTCAAGACCAACCCCGTCCCGTCCAGTCCAGTCCTACCCAGTCCAGCCCCGTTCAATTCAGTCACGTCCAGTCCAGTTCCGTCGAGTCCAATTTCGTCCAGTCCAGTCCTACCCAGTCCAGTACCGTCCAGTCCAGTCCCGTCCGATCCAGTCCCGTCCAGTCCAGTCCCGACCAGTCCGGTCCCGTCCAGTACAGTCCTGTCGAGTCCAGTCCCGTCTAATCCAGTTTCGTCCAGTCCAGCCCTTTCGAGTCCGTGCCAGTCCCATCAAATTAAGTCCCGTAAAGCCTAGCTCCGTCAAGTCTAGCCCCGTCCAGTCCAGTCCCGTCTAGTACAGTCCCGTCCAGGCCAGTCCGAGCCAGCCCCGTCAAGTCCGTCCAGTCCAGTCCTGTCCAGTCCCGTCCAGTGCCGTCCAGTCCCGTCCAGTCCCGTCCAGCCCCGTCCAGTCCCGTCCAGTCCCGTCCAGTCCCGTCCAGTCCCGTCCAGTCCCGTCCAGTCCCGTCAAGTCCCGTCCAGTCCCGTCCAGTCCCGTCCAGTCCCGTCCAGTCCCGTCCAGTCCCGTCCAGTCCCGTCCAGTCCCGTCCAGTCCCGTCCAGTCCCGTTAAGTCCCGTCCAGTCCCGTCCATTTCGGTCCCGTCCAGTCCCGTCCAATCCCGTCCTGTCCCGTCCAGACCAGCCCCCTCCAGTTCAGTCCTGCCCAGTCCAGTCCTGTCCAGTCCCGTCAAGTCCGTCCAGTCCAGTCCTGTCCATTCCCGTCTAGTCCCGTCCTGTCCCGTCAAGTCCCGTCCAGTCCCGTCCAGTCCCATCCAGTCCTGTCCAGCCCCGTCCAGTCCAGTCCCGTCTAGTACAGTCCCGTCCAGGCCAGTCCGAGCCAGCCGCGTCAAGTCCGTCCAGTCCAGTCCTGTCCAGTCCCGTCCAGTCCCGTCCAGTCCCGTCCGGTCCCGTCCAGTCCCGTCCAGTCCCGTCCAGTAGCGTCCAGTCCCGTCCAGTCCCATCCAGTCCCGTCCAGTCTCGTCCAGTCCCGTCCAGTCCCGTCCGGTCCCGTCCAGTCCCGTCCAGTCCCGTTAAGCCACGTCCAGTCCCGTCCAGTCCCGTCCGGTCCCGTCCAGTCCAGTCCAGTCCCGTCCAGTCCCGTCCAGTCCCGTCCAGTCCCGTCCAGTCCCATCCAGACCCGTCCAGTCACGTCCAGTCCCGTCCAGTCCCGTCCAGTCCCGTCCAGTCCCGTCCAGTCCCGTCCAGTCCCGTCCAGTCCCGTCCGGTCCCGTCCAGTCGAGTCCAGTCCCGTCCAGTCCCGTCCAGTTCCGTCCAGTCCAGTCCCGTCCTGTTAAGTCCAGTCCAGGCCCGTGCAGCCCAGTCCCGTCCAGTCCAGTCCCGTCCAGTCCAGTCCCGCCCAGTCCAGTTCCGTCCAGTCCACTTCCGTCCGGTCCAGTCCCGTCCAGTACAGTCCCGACATGTCCAGTCTCGTCCAGTCCAGTCCTCTCCAGTACAGTCCCCTCCTGTTCAGTCCAGCCCAGGTCCGTCGAGTCCAGTCGGGACCAGCCCCGTCTAGTCCAATTCAGTCCCGTCCATTTCGGTCCCGTCCAGTCCCATCCAGTCCCGTCCAGTCCCGTCCAGTCCCGTCCAGTCCCGTCCAGTCCCGTGCAGTCCCGTCCAGTCCCGTTAAGTCACGTCCAGTCCCGTCCAGTCCCGTCCAGTCCCGTCCAGTCCTGTCCAGTCCCGTCATATCCCGTCCAGTCCCGTCCAGTCCCGTCCAGTCCCGTCCAGTCCAGTCCAGTCCCGTCCAGTCCCGTCCAGTTTCGTCCAGTCCAGTCCCGTCCTGTTAAGTCCAGTCCAGGCCCGTGCAGCCCAGTCCCGTCCAGTCCAGTCCCGTCCAGTCCAGTCCCGCCCAGTCCAGTTCCGTCCAGTTCACTTCCGTCCGGTCCAGTCCCGTCCAGTACAGTCCCGTCCAGTACAGTCCCGACATGTCCAGTCTCGTCCAGTCCAGTCCTCTCCAGTACAGTCCCCTCCTGTTCAGTCCAGCCCAGGTCCGTCGAGTCCAGTCGGGACCAGCCCCGTCAAGTCCAATTCAGTCCCGTCCATTTCGGTCCCGTCCAGTCCCATCCAGTCCCGTCCAGTCCCGTCCAGTCCCGTCCAGTCCCGTCCAGTCCCGTCCAGTCCCGTCCAGTCCCGTTAAGTCACGTCCAGTCCCGTCCAGTCCCGTCCAGTCCCGTCCAGTCCCGTCCAGTCCCATCCAGTCCTGTCCAGTCCCGTCCAGTCCCGTCCAGTCCAGCCCAGTCTAATCCGTGCTGGCCCGGTCAAGTCCAATCCCGTCCAGTCCAGTCCCGTCAAGTCCAGTCCCGTCCACTCCAGTTCTGTCCAGTCCGGCCCAGTCCAGTCCGTGCCAGCCCCGTCAAGTCCAGTCCCGTCCAGTCCAGTCCCGACCAGTCCGGTCCCGTCCAGTACAGTCCTGTCGAGTCCAGTCCCGTCTAATCCAGTTTCGTCCAGTCCAGCCCTTTCGAGTCCGTGCCAGTCCCTTCAAATTAAGTCCCGTAAAGCCTAGCTCCGTCAAGTCCAGTCCCGTCCACTCCAGTTCTGTCCAGTCCGGACCGGTCCCGCCCGTTCCAGTCCCGCCCGTTCCAGTCCCGTCCGTTCCACTCCCGTCCGTTCCAGTCCAGTCCTGTCCAGTCCCGTCCAGTCCCGTCCAGTCCCGTCCAGTCACGTCCAGTCCCGTCCAGTCCCGTTAAGTCACGTCCAGTCCCGTCCAGTCCCGTCCAGTCCCGTCCAGTCCCGTCCAGTCCCGTCCAGTCCCGTCCAGTCCCGTCCAGTCCCGTCCAATCCCGTCCAGTCCAGTCCCGTCAAGTCCAGTCCCGTCCACTCCAGCTCTGTCCAGTCCGGCCCAGTCCAGTCCGTGCCAGACCCGTCAAGTCCAGTCCCGTCCAGTCCAGTCCCGACCAGTCCGGTCCCGTCCAGTACAGTCCTGTCGAGTCCAGTCCCGTCTAATCCAGTTTCGTCCAGTCCAGCCCTTTCGAGTCCGTGCCAGTCCCATCAAATTAAGTCCCGTAAAGCCTAGCTCCGTCAAGTCTAGCCCCGTCCAGTCCAGTCCCGTCTAGTACAGTCCCGTCCAGGCCAGTCCGAGCCAGCCCCGTCAAGTCCGTCCAGTCCAGTCCTGTCCAGTCCCGTCCAGTGCCGTCCAGTCCCGTCCAGTCCCGTCCAGCCCCGTCCAGTCCCGTCCAGTTCCGTCCAGTCCCGTCCAGTCCCGTCCAGTCCCGTCCAGTCCCGTCCAGTCCCGTCCAGTCCCGTCCAGTCCCGTCCAGTCCCGTCCAGTCCCGTCCAGTCCCGTCCAGTCCCGTCCAGTCCCGTCCAGTCCCGTCCAGTCCCGTCCAGACCCGTCCAGTCCCGTCCAGTCCCGTCCAGTCCCGATAAGTCCCGTCCAGTCCCGTCCATTTCGGTCCCGTCCAGTCCCGTCCAATCCCGTCCTGTCCCGTCCAGACCAGCCCCCTCCAGTTCAGTCCTGCCCAGTCCAGTCCTGTCCAGTCCCGTCAAGTCCGTCCAGTCCAGTCCTGTCCATTCCCGTCTAGTCCCGTCCTGTCCCGTCAAGTCCCGTCCAGTCCCGTCCAGTCCCATCCAGTCCTGTCCAGCCCCGTCCAGTCCAGTCCCGTCTAGTACAGTCCCGTCCAGGCCAGTCCGAGCCAGCCGCGTCAAGTCCGTCCAGTCCAGTCCTGTCCAGTCCCGTCCAGTCCCGTCCAGTCCCGTCCAGTCCCGTCCAGTCCCGTCCAGTCCCGTCCAGTCCCGTCCAGTCCCGTCCAGTCCCGTCCAGTCCCGTCCAGTCCCATCCAGTCCCGTCCAGTCTCGTCCAGTCCCGTCCAGTCCCGTCCGGTCCCGTCCAGTCCCGTCCAGTCCCTTTAAGCCACGTCCAGTCCCGTCCAGTCCCGTCCGGTCCCGTCCAGTCCAGTCCAGTCCAGTCCCGTCCAGTCCCGTCCAGTCCCGTCCAGTCCCGTCCAGTTCCATCCAGACCCGTCCAGTCCCGTCCAGTCCCGACCAGTCCCGTCCAGTCCCGTCCAGTCCCGTCCAGTACCGTCCAGTCCCGTCCGGTCCCGTCCAGTCCAGTCCAGTCCCGTCCAGTCCCGTCCAGTTTCGTCCAGTCCAGTCCCGTCCTGTTAAGTCCAGTCCAGGCCCGTGCAGCCCAGTCCCGTCCAGTCCAGTCCCGTCCAGTCCAGTCCCGCCCAGTCCAGTTCCGTCCAGTCCACTTCCGTCCGGTCCAGTCCCGTCCAGTACAGTCCCGTCCAGTACAGTTCCGACATGTCCAGTCTCGTCCAGTCCAGTCCTCTCCAGTACAGTCCCCTCCTGTTCAGTCCAGCCCAGGTCCGTCGAGTCCAGTCGGGACCAGCCCCGTCAAGTCCAATTCAGTCCCGTCCATTTCGGTCCCGTCCAGTCCCATCCAGTCCCGTCCAGTCCCGTCCAGTCCCGTCCAGTCCCGTCCAGTCCCGTCCAGTCCCGTTAAGTCACGTCCAGTCCCGTCCAGTCCCGTCCAGTCCCGTCCAGTCCCGTCCAGTCCCGTCCAGTCCCATCCAGTCCTGTCCAGTCCCGTCCAGTCCCGTCCAGTCCAGCCCAGTCTAATCCGTGCTGGCCCGGTCAAGTCCAATCCCGTCCAGTCCAGTCCCGTCAAGTCCAGTCCCGTCCACTCCAGTTCTGTCCAGTCCGGCCCAGTCCAGTCCGTGCCAGCCCCGTCAAGTCCAGTCCCGTCCAGTCCAGTCCCGACCAGTCCGGTCCCGTCCAGTACAGTCCTGTCGAGTCCAGTCCCGTCTAATCCAGTTTCGTCCAGTCCAGCCCTTTCGAGTCCGTGCCAGTCCCTTCAAATTAAGTCCCGTAAAGCCTAGCTCCGTCAAGTCCAGTCCCGTCCACTCCAGTTCTGTCCAGTCCGGACCGGTCCCGCCCGTTCCAGTCCCGCCCGTTCCAGTCCCGTCCGTTCCACTCCCGTCCGTTCCAGTCCAGTCCTGTCCAGTCCCGTCCAGTCCCGTCCAGTCCCGTCCAGTCCCGTCCAGTCCCATCCAGTCCCGTCCAGTCCCGTCCAGTCCCGTCCAGTCCCGTTAAGTCACGTCCAGTCCCGTCCAGTCCCGTTAAGTCACGTCCAGTCCCGTCCAGTCCCGTCCAGTCCCGTCCAGTCCCGTCCAGTCCCGTCCAGTCCCGTCCAGTCCCGTCCAGTCCCGTTAAGTCCCGTCCAGTCTCATCCAGTCCCGTCCAGTCCCATCCAGTCCCGCCAGTCCCGTCCAGTCCCGTCCAGTCCCATCCAGTCCCGTCCAGTCCCGTCCAGTCCCGTCCAGTCCCGTCCAGTCCCGTTAAGTCACGTCCAGTCCCGTCCAGTCCCGTTAAGTCACGTCCAGTCCCGTCCAGTCCCGTCCAGTCCCGTCCAGTCCCGTCCAGTCCCGTCCAGTCCCGTCCAGTCCCGTCCAGTCCCGTCCAGTCCCGTCCAGTCCCGTCCAGTCCCGTCCAGTCCCGTCCAGTCCCGTCCAGTCCCGTTAAGTCCCGTCCAGTCCCATCCAGTCCCGTCCAGTCCCATCCAGTCCCGTCCATTTCGGTTCTGTCCAGTCCCGTCCAATCCCGTCCAGTCCCGTCCAGACCAGCCCCCTCCAGTTCAGTCCTGCCCAGTCCAGTCCTGTCCAGTCCCGTCAAGTCCGTCCAGTCCAGTCCTGTCCATTCCCGTCTAGTCCCGTCCCGTCCCGTCAAGTCCCGTCCAGTCCCGTCCAGTCCCATCCAGTCCTGTCCAGCCCCGTCCAGTCCAGTCCCGTCTAGTACAGTCCCGTCCAAGCCAGTCCGAGCCAGCCCCGTCAAGTCCGTCCAGTCCAGTCCTGTCCAGTCTCGTCCAGTCCCGTCCAGTCCCATCCAGTCCCGTCCAGTCTCGTCCAGTCCCGTCCAGTCCCGTCCAGTCCCGTCCGGTCCCGTCCAGTCCCGTCCAGGTACGTTAAGCCATGTCCAGTCCCGTCCAGTCCCGTCCAGGTACGTTAAGCCATGTCCAGTCCCGTCCAGTCCCGTCCGGTCCCGTCCAGTCCAGTCCAGTCCTGTCCAGTCCCGTCCAGTCCCGTCCAGTCCCGTCCAGTCCCGTCCAGTCCCGTCCAGTCCCATCCAGACCCGTCCAGTCCCGTCCAGTCCCGTCCAGTCCCGTCCAGTCCCGTCCAGTCCCGTCCAGTCCCGTCCAGTCCCATCCAGACCCGTCCAGTCCCGTCCAGTCCCGTCCAGTCCCGTCCAGTCCCGTCCAGTCCCGTCCAGTCCCGTCCGGTCCCGTCCAGTCCAGTCCCGTCCAGTCCCGTCCAGTTCCGTCCAGTCCAGTCCCGTCCTGTTAAGTCCAGTCCAGGCCCGTGCAGCCCAGTCCCGTCCAGTCCAGTCCCGTCCAGTCCAGTCCCGACCAGTCCGGTCCCGTCCAGTACAGTCCTGTCCAGTCCAGTCCGGGCCAAGACCGTCAAGTCCACCGATTTTTAAGCAAGGTCACTGACATTTTAGACAAGGTCACTGAACTTTCAACAAGGTCACTGACCTATTAGACAAGGTCACCGACCTTTTCAACAAGGCCACTGAACTTTTAAACAAGGTCACTGACCTATTAGACAAGGTCACTGGCCTTTTCAACAAGGTCACTGAACTTTTAAACAAGGTCACTGACCTTTTAGACAAGGTCACTGAACTTTTCAACAAGGTCACTGACCTTTTCAACAAGGTCACTGACCTTTTCAACAAGGTCACTGACCTTTTCAACAAGGTCACTGACCTTTTCAACAAGGTCACTGACCTTTTCAACAAGGTCACTGACCTTTTCAACAAGGTCACTGACCTTTTTAACAAGGTCACTTGGACGGGACTGGACTGATCGGGACAGGACTGGATGGGACAGGGCTGGACGGGGCTGGCCTGGACCGGACTGGACTGTACGGGACTGGGCTGTACGGGACTGGACTGGACGGGACTGAACTGGACGGGACTGGTCTGGACGGGACTGGTCTGGACGGGACTGTTCTTGACGGCGCTAGCCTGGACTGGACTGGACGGACCTGGGCCGGACTGGACTGGAGAGGACTGATGTGAACGGCACTGGACTGGGTAGGACTGGAATGGATGGGATAGGACTGGACGGGACTGGATGGGACTGGATGGGACTGGACGGGACTTAACGGGACTGGACGGGACTGGACGGGACTGGACGGGACTGGACGGGACTGGACGGGACTGGACGGGACTGGACGGGACTGGACTGGACGGACTTGACGCGGCTGGCTCGGACTGGCCTGGACGGGACTGTACTAGACGGGACTGGACTGGACGGGGCTGGACAGGACTGGATGGGACTGGACGGGACTGGACGGGACTTGACGGGACAGGACGGGACTAGACGGGAATGGACAGGACTGGACTGGACGGACTTGACGGGACTGGACAGGACTGGACTGGGCAGGACTGAACTGGAGGGGGCTGGTCTGGACGGGACAGGACGGGATTGGACGGGACTGGACGGGACCGAAATGGACGGGACTGGACGGGACTTATCGGGACTGGACGGGACTGGACGGGACTGGACCTGACTGGACGGGACTGGACGGGACTGGACGGGAATGGACAGGACTGGACTGGACGGACCTGACGGGGCTGGCTCGGACTGGCCTGGACGGGACTGGACTTGACGGAACTGGACTGGACGGAAATGGACTGAACGGGATTGCACTGGACGGGGCTGGCCTGGACGGCACTGGAACGGACGGGACTGGAACGGACGGGACTGGACTTGACGGGACTGGACTGGACGGGATTGGACTTGACCGGGCCAGCACGGATTAGACTGGGCTGGACTGGACGGGACTGGACTGGACGGGACTGTTCTTGACGGCGCTAGCCTGGACTGGACTGGACGGACCTGGGCCGGACTGGACTGGAGAGGACTGATGTGAACGGCACTGGACTGGGTAGGACTGGAATGGATGGGATAGGACTGGATGGGACTGGATGGGACTGGACGGGACTTAACGGGACTGGACGGGACTGGACGGGACTGGACGGGACTGGACGGGACTGGACGGGACTGGACGGGACTGGACGGGACTGGACGGGACTGGACGGGACTGGACGGGACTGGACGGGACTGGACGGGACTGGACGGGACTGGACGGGACTGGACGGGACTGGACGGGACTGGACGGGACTGGACGGGACTGGACGGGACTGGACGGGACTGGACGGGACTGGACGGGACTGGACGGGACTGGACGGGACTATACGGGACTGGACGGGACTGGACGGGGCTGGCTCGGACAGGCCTGGACGGGACTGTACTGGACGGGGCTGGACGGGACTGGATGGGACTGGACGGGACTGGACGGGATTTGACGGGACTGGACGGGACTGGACGGGACTGGACGGGACTGGACGGGACTGGACGGGACTGGACGGGACTGGACGGGACATGACGGGACTGGACAGGACTGGACTGGGCAGGACTGGACCGGACGGGACGGGGCTGGTTTTGACGGGACTGGACGGGACTTCACAGGACTGGCATGGACGATACCGAACTGGACGGGACTGGACGGACTGGACGGGACTGGACGGGACCGGACGGGACTGGGCGGGACTGGACGGGACTGGACGGGACTGGACGGGACTGGACGGGACTGGACGGGACTGGACGGGACTGGACGGGACTGGACGGGACTGGACGGGAATGGACAGGACTGGACTGGACGGACTTGACGGGGCTGGCTCGG
Source organism: Eumerus sabulonum (assembly GCA_951905685.1). Classification (NCBI taxonomy): domain Eukaryota; kingdom Metazoa; phylum Arthropoda; class Insecta; order Diptera; family Syrphidae; genus Eumerus; species Eumerus sabulonum. Next base: position 20,874,653 of record OX645061.1, on the reverse strand, counting down.
ACTGGCCTGGACGGGACTGGACTTGACGGAACTGGACTGGACGGAAATGGACTGAACGGGACTGCACTGGACGGGGCTGGCCTGGACGGGACTGGATCGGACAGGACTGGAACGGACGGGACTGGAACGGACGGGACTGGAACGGACGGGACTGGACTTGACGGGACTGGACTGGACGGGCTTGGACTTGACCGGGCCAGCACGGATTAGACTGAGCTGGACTGGACGGGACTGGACGGGACTGGACTGGACGGGACTGTTCTTGACGGCGCAAGCCTGGACTGGACTGGACGGACCTGGGCCGGACTGGACTGGAGAGGACTGGTGTGAACGGCACTGGACTGGGTAGGACTGGACTGGATGGGATGGGACTGGACGGGATTTAACGGGACTGGACGGGACCGAAATGGACGGGACTGGACGGGACTTATCGGGACTTAACGGGACTGGACGGGACTGGACGGGACTGGACGGGACTGGACGGGACTGGACGGGACTGGACGGGACTGGACGGGACTGGACATGTCGGGACTGTACTGGACGGGACTGTACTGGACGGGACTGTACTGGACGGGACTGGACGGGACTGGACGGGACTGGACGGGACTGGGCGGGACTGGACGGGACTGGACGGGACTGGACGGGACTGGACGGGACTATACGGGACTGGACGGGACTGGACGGGGCTGGCTCGGACAGGCCTGGACGGGACTGTACTGGACGGGGCTGGACGGGACTGGATGGGACTGGACGGGACTGGACGGGATTTGACGGGACTGGACGGGACTGGACGGGACTGGACGGGAATGGACAGGACTGGACTGGACGGATTTGACGGGGCTGGCTCGGACTGGCCTGGACGGGACTGTACTAGACGGGACTGGACTGGATGGGGCTAGCCTTGACGGAGCTAGGCTTTACGGGACTTAATTTGATGGGACTGGCACGGACTCGAACGGGCTGGACTGGACGGGACTGGATTAGACGGGACTGGACTCGACAGGACTGTACTGGACGGGACCGGACTGGTCGGGACTGGACTGGACGGGACTGGACTTGACGGGGCTGGCACGGACTGGACTGGGCCGGACTGGACAGAGCTGGAGTGGACGGGACTGGACTTGACGGGACTGGACTTGACCGGGCCAGCACGGATTAGACTGGGCTGGACTGGACGGGACTGGACGGGACTGGACAGGACTGGATGGGACTGGACGGGACTGGACGTGACTTAACGGGACTGCACGGGAGTGGACGGGACTGGACGGGACTGGACGGGACTGGATGGGACTGGACGGGACTGGACGGGACTGGATGGGACTGGACGGGACTGGACGGGACTTGACGGGACTGGACGGGACTGGACGGGACTGGACAGGACTGGACGGGACTGGATCGGACGGGACTGGACTGGACGGTACTGGACTGGGTAGGACTGGATTGGACGAAATTGGACTCGACGGAACTGGACTGGACGGGACTGAATTGAACGGGGCTGGACTGAGTAGGACTGGACTGGACGGGACGGGGTTGGTCTTGACGGGACTGGACGGGACCTCACAGGACTAGTATGGACGATACTGAACTGAGCGGGACTGGCCGGGACTGGGAGGGACTGGACGGGACTGGACGGGACTGGACAGGACTGGATGGGACTGGACGAGACTGGACGGGACTGGACGGGACTGGACGGGACTGGACGGGACTGGACGGGACTGGACGGGACTGGACGGGACTGGACGGGACAGGACAGGACTGGACTGGAACGGACGGAAATGGAACGGACGGGAACGGAACGGACGGTGCTGGAACGGGTGGGACTGGAACGGAGGGGACGTGAACGGACGGGGCTGGAACGGGTGGGACTGGAACGGAAGGGACTGGAACGGAAGGGAATGGAACGGACGGGAATGGAACGGGCGGGACTGGAACTGGCGGGACTGGAACGGGCGGGACTGGAACGGACGGGGCTGGAACGGACGGGAATGGAACGGACGGGACTGGAACGGGCGGGACTGGAACGGAGGGGACTGGAACGGACGGGGCTGGAACGGGTGGGACTGGAACGGAAGGGACTGGAACGGACGGGAATGGAACGGACGGGAATGGAACGGGCGGGACTGGAACGGGCGGGACTGGAACGGACGGGACTGGAACGGACGGGAATGGAACGGACGGGACTGGAACGGGCGGGACTGGAACGGGCGGGGCTGGAACGGACGGGACTGGGACGGACGGGACTGGACAGGCCAGCCCCCTCGAGTCTAGTCGAGTCCAGTCCCACCCAGTCCAGTCCCATACAATGCGGTCCAGACAAGCCCCGCTCAGTCCAGTCCGGCAGAGGTCCGTCCAGACCAGTCCAGTCCCGTCCAGTCCCGTCCAGTCCCGTCCAGTCCCGTTAAGTCACGTCCAGTCCCGTCCAGTCCCATCCAGTCCTGTCCAGTCCCGTCCAGTCCCATCCAGTCCCTCCCAGTCCCGCCCAGTCCCGCTCAGTTCAGTATCGTCCATACCAGTCCTGTGAGGTCCCGTCCAGTCCCGTCAAGACCAACCCCGTCCCGTCCAGTCCAGTCCTACCCAGTCCAGCCCCGTTCAATTCAGTCACGTCCAGTCCCGTCCAGTCCCATCCAGTCCTGTCCAGTCCCGTCCAGTCCCATCCAGTCCCTCCCAGTCCCGCCCAGTCCCGCTCAGTTCAGTATCGTCCATACCAGTCCTGTGAGGTCCCGTCCAGTCCCGTCAAGACCAACCCCGTCCCGTCCAGTCCAGTCCTACCCAGTCCAGCCCCGTTCAATTCAGTCACGTCCAGTCCAGTTCCGTCGAGTCCAATTTCGTCCAGTCCAGTCCTACCCAGTCCAGTACCGTCCAGTCCAGTCCCGTCCGATCCAGTCCCGTCCAGTCCAGTCCCGACCAGTCCGGTCCCGTCCAGTACAGTCCTGTCGAGTCCAGTCCCGTCTAATCCAGTTTCGTCCAGTCCAGCCCTTTCGAGTCCGTGCCAGTCCCATCAAATTAAGTCCCGTAAAGCCTAGCTCCGTCAAGTCTAGCCCCGTCCAGTCCAGTCCCGTCTAGTACAGTCCCGTCCAGGCCAGTCCGAGCCAGCCCCGTCAAGTCCGTCCAGTCCAGTCCTGTCCAGTCCCGTCTAGTGCCGTCCAGTCCCGTCCAGTCCCGTCCAGCCCCGTCCAGTCCCGTCCAGTCCCGTCCAGTCCCGTCCAGTCCCGTCCAGTCCCGTCCAGTCCCGTCAAGTCCCGTCCAGTCCCGTCCAGTCCCGTCCAGTCCCGTCCAGTCCCGTCCAGTCCCGTCCAGTCCCGTCCAGTCCCGTCCAGTCCCGTCCAGTCCCGTTAAGTCCCGTCCAGTCCCGTCCATTTCGGTCCCGTCCAGTCCCGTCCAATCCCGTCCTGTCCCGTCCAGACCAGCCCCCTCCAGTTCAGTCCTGCCCAGTCCAGTCCTGTCCAGTCCCGTCAAGTCCGTCCAGTCCAGTCCTGTCCATTCCCGTCTAGTCCCGTCCTGTCCCGTCAAGTCCCGTCCAGTCCCGTCCAGTCCCATCCAGTCCTGTCCAGCCCCGTCCAGTCCAGTCCCGTCTAGTACAGTCCCGTCCAGGCCAGTCCGAGCCAGCCGCGTCAAGTCCGTCCAGTCCAGTCCTGTCCAGTCCCGTCCAGTCCCGTCCAGTCCCGTCCGGTCCCGTCCAGTCCCGTCCAGTCCCGTCCAGTAGCGTCCAGTCCCGTCCAGTCCCATCCAGTCCCGTCCAGTCTCGTCCAGTCCCGTCCAGTCCCGTCCGGTCCCGTCCAGTCCCGTCCAGTCCCGTTAAGCCACGTCCAGTCCCGTCCAGTCCCGTCCGGTCCCGTCCAGTCCAGTCCAGTCCCGTCCAGTCCCGTCCAGTCCCGTCCAGTCCCGTCCAGTCCCATCCAGACCCGTCCAGTCACGTCCAGTCCCGTCCAGTCCCGTCCAGTCCCGTCCAGTCCCGTCCAGTCCCGTCCAGTCCCGTCCAGTCCCGTCCGGTCCCGTCCAGTCGAGTCCAGTCCCGTCCAGTCCCGTCCAGTTCCGTCCAGTCCAGTCCCGTCCTGTTAAGTCCAGTCCAGGCCCGTGCAGCCCAGTCCCGTCCAGTCCAGTCCCGTCCAGTCCAGTCCCGCCCAGTCCAGTTCCGTCCAGTCCACTTCCGTCCGGTCCAGTCCCGTCCAGTACAGTCCCGACATGTCCAGTCTCGTCCAGTCCAGTCCTCTCCAGTACAGTCCCCTCCTGTTCAGTCCAGCCCAGGTCCGTCGAGTCCAGTCGGGACCAGCCCCGTCAAGTCCAATTCAGTCCCGTCCATTTCGGTCCCGTCCAGTCCCATCCAGTCCCGTCCAGTCCCGTCCAGTCCCGTCCAGTCCCGTCCAGTCCCGTGCAGTCCCGTCCAGTCCCGTTAAGTCACGTCCAGTCCCGTCCAGTCCCGTCCAGTCCCGTCCAGTCCTGTCCAGTCCCGTCATATCCCGTCCAGTCCCGTCCAGTCCCGTCCAGTCCCGTCCAGTCCAGTCCAGTCCCGTCCAGTCCCGTCCAGTTTCGTCCAGTCCAGTCCCGTCCTGTTAAGTCCAGTCCAGGCCCGTGCAGCCCAGTCCCGTCCAGTCCAGTCCCGTCCAGTCCAGTCCCGCCCAGTCCAGTTCCGTCCAGTTCACTTCCGTCCGGTCCAGTCCCGTCCAGTACAGTCCCGTCCAGTACAGTCCCGACATGTCCAGTCTCGTCCAGTCCAGTCCTCTCCAGTACAGTCCCCTCCTGTTCAGTCCAGCCCAGGTCCGTCGAGTCCAGTCGGGACCAGCCCCGTCAAGTCCAATTCAGTCCCGTCCATTTCGGTCCCGTCCAGTCCCATCCAGTCCCGTCCAGTCCCGTCCAGTCCCGTCCAGTCCCGTCCAGTCCCGTCCAGTCCCGTCCAGTCCCGTTAAGTCACGTCCAGTCCCGTCCAGTCCCGTCCAGTCCCGTCCAGTCCCGTCCAGTCCCATCCAGTCCTGTCCAGTCCCGTCCAGTCCCGTCCAGTCCAGCCCAGTCTAATCCGTGCTGGCCCGGTCAAGTCCAATCCCGTCCAGTCCAGTCCCGTCAAGTCCAGTCCCGTCCACTCCAGTTCTGTCCAGTCCGGCCCAGTCCAGTCCGTGCCAGCCCCGTCAAGTCCAGTCCCGTCCAGTCCAGTCCCGACCAGTCCGGTCCCGTCCAGTACAGTCCTGTCGAGTCCAGTCCCGTCTAATCCAGTTTCGTCCAGTCCAGCCCTTTCGAGTCCGTGCCAGTCCCTTCAAATTAAGTCCCGTAAAGCCTAGCTCCGTCAAGTCCAGTCCCGTCCACTCCAGTTCTGTCCAGTCCGGACCGGTCCCGCCCGTTCCAGTCCCGCCCGTTCCAGTCCCGTCCGTTCCACTCCCGTCCGTTCCAGTCCAGTCCTGTCCAGTCCCGTCCAGTCCCGTCCAGTCCCGTCCAGTCCCGTCCAGTCCCATCCAGTCCCGTCCAGTCCCGTCCAGTCCCGTCCAGTCCCGTTAAGTCACGTCCAGTCCCGTCCAGTCCCGTTAAGTCACGTCCAGTCCCGTCCAGTCCCGTCCAGTCCCGTCCAGTCCCGTCCAGTCCCGTCCAGTCCCGTCCAGTCCCGTCCAGTCCCGTCCAATCCCGTCCAGTCCAGTCCCGTCAAGTCCAGTCCCGTCCACTCCAGCTCTGTCCAGTCCGGCCCAGTCCAGTCCGTGCCAGCCCCGTCAAGTCCAGTCCCGTCCAGTCCAGTCCCGACCAGTCCGGTCCCGTCCAGTACAGTCCTGTCGAGTCCAGTCCCGTCTAATCCAGTTTCGTCCAGTCCAGCCCTTTCGAGTCCGTGCCAGTCCCATCAAATTAAGTCCCGTAAAGCCTAGCTCCGTCAAGTCTAGCCCCGTCCAGTCCAGTCCCGTCTAGTACAGTCCCGTCCAGGCCAGTCCGAGCCAGCCCCGTCAAGTCCGTCCAGTCCAGTCCTGTCCAGTCCCGTCCAGTGCCGTCCAGTCCCGTCCAGTCCCGTCCAGCCCCGTCCAGTCCCGTCCAGTTCCGTCCAGTCCCGTCCAGTCCCGTCCAGTCCCGTCCAGTCCCGTCCAGTCCCGTCCAGTCCCGTCCAGTCCCGTCCAGTCCCGTCCAGTCCCGTCCAGTCCCGTCCAGTCCCGTCCAGTCCCGTCCAGTCCCGTCCAGTCCCGTCCAGACCCGTCCAGTCCCGTCCAGTCCCGTCCAGTCCCGATAAGTCCCGTCCAGTCCCGTCCATTTCGGTCCCGTCCAGTCCCGTCCAATCCCGTCCTGTCCCGTCCAGACCAGCCCCCTCCAGTTCAGTCCTGCCCAGTCCAGTCCTGTCCAGTCCCGTCAAGTCCGTCCAGTCCAGTCCTGTCCATTCCCGTCTAGTCCCGTCCTGTCCCGTCAAGTCCCGTCCAGTCCCGTCCAGTCCCGTCCAGTCCCATCCAGCCCTGTCCAGCCCCGTCCAGTCCAGTCCCGTCTAGTACAGTCCCGTCCAGGCCAGTCCGAGCCAGCCGCGTCAAGTCCGTCCAGTCCAGTCCTGTCCAGTCCCGTCCAGTCCCGTCCAGTCCCGTCCAGTCCCGTCCAGTCCCGTCCAGTCCCGTCCAGTCCCGTCCAGTCCCGTCCAGTCCCGTCCAGTCCCGTCCAGTCCCATCCAGTCCCGTCCAGTCTCGTCCAGTCCCGTCCAGTCCCGTCCGGTCCCGTCCAGTCCCGTCCAGTCCCTTTAAGCCACGTCCAGTCCCGTCCAGTCCCGTCCGGTCCCGTCCAGTCCAGTCCAGTCCAGTCCCGTCCAGTCCCGTCCAGTCCCGTCCAGTCCCGTCCAGTTCCATCCAGACCCGTCCAGTCCCGTCCAGTCCCGACCAGTCCCGTCCAGTCCCGTCCAGTCCCGTCCAGTACCGTCCAGTCCCGTCCGGTCCCGTCCAGTCCAGTCCAGTCCCGTCCAGTCCCGTCCAGTTTCGTCCAGTCCAGTCCCGTCCTGTTAAGTCCAGTCCAGGCCCGTGCAGCCCAGTCCCGTCCAGTCCAGTCCCGTCCAGTCCAGTCCCGCCCAGTCCAGTTCCGTCCAGTCCACTTCCGTCCGGTCCAGTCCCGTCCAGTACAGTCCCGTCCAGTACAGTTCCGACATGTCCAGTCTCGTCCAGTCCAGTCCTCTCCAGTACAGTCCCCTCCTGTTCAGTCCAGCCCAGGTCCGTCGAGTCCAGTCGGGACCAGCCCCGTCAAGTCCAATTCAGTCCCGTCCATTTCGGTCCCGTCCAGTCCCATCCAGTCCCGTCCAGTCCCGTCCAGTCTCGTCCAGTCCCGTCCAGTCCCGTCCAGTCCCGTTAAGTCACGTCCAGTCCCGTCCAGTCCCGTCCAGTCCCGTCCAGTCCCGTCCAGTCCCGTCCAGTCCCATCCAGTCCTGTCCAGTCCCGTCCAGTCCCGTCCAGTCCAGCCCAGTCTAATCCGTGCTGGCCCGGTCAAGTCCAATCCCGTCCAGTCCAGTCCCGTCAAGTCCAGTCCCGTCCACTCCAGTTCTGTCCAGTCCGGCCCAGTCCAGTCCGTGCCAGCCCCGTCAAGTCCAGTCCCGTCCAGTCCAGTCCCGACCAGTCCGGTCCCGTCCAGTACAGTCCTGTCGAGTCCAGTCCCGTCTAATCCAGTTTCGTCCAGTCCAGCCCTTTCGAGTCCGTGCCAGTCCCTTCAAATTAAGTCCCGTAAAGCCTAGCTCCGTCAAGTCCAGTCCCGTCCACTCCAGTTCTGTCCAGTCCGGACCGGTCCCGCCCGTTCCAGTCCCGCCCGTTCCAGTCCCGTCCGTTCCACTCCCGTCCGTTCCAGTCCAGTCCTGTCCAGTCCCGTCCAGTCCCGTCCAGTCCCGTCCAGTCCCGTCCAGTCCCGTCCAGTCCCATCCAGTCCCGTCCAGTCCCGTCCAGTCCCGTCCAGTCCCGTTAAGTCACGTCCAGTCCCGTCCAGTCCCGTTAAGTCACGTCCAGTCCCGTCCAGTCCCGTCCAGTCCCGTCCAGTCCCGTCCAGTCCCGTCCAGTCCCGTCCAGTCCCGTCCAGTCCCGTTAAGTCCCGTCCAGTCCCATCCAGTCCCGTCCAGTCCCATCCAGTCCCGCCAGTCCCGTCCAGTCCCGTCCAGTCCCATCCAGTCCCGTCCAGTCCCGTCCAGTCCCGTCCAGTCCCGTCCAGTCCCGTTAAGTCACGTCCAGTCCCGTCCAGTCCCGTTAAGTCACGTCCAGTCCCGTCCAGTCCCGTCCAGTCCCGTCCAGTCCCGTCCAGTCCCGTCCAGTCCCGTCCAGTCCCGTCCAGTCCCGTCCAGTCCCGTCCAGTCCCGTCCAGTCCCGTCCAGTCCCGTTAAGTCCCGTCCAGTCCCATCCAGTCCCGTCCAGTCCCATCCAGTCCCGTCCATTTCGGTTCTGTCCAGTCCCGTCCAATCCCGTCCAGTCCCGTCCAGACCAGCCCCCTCCAGTTCAGTCCTGCCCAGTCCAGTCCTGTCCAGTCCCGTCAAGTCCGTCCAGTCCAGTCCTGTCCATTCCCGTCTAGTCCCGTCCCGTCCCGTCAAGTCCCGTCCAGTCCCGTCCAGTCCCATCCAGTCCTGTCCAGCCCCGTCCAGTCCAGTCCCGTCTAGTACAGTCCCGTCCAAGCCAGTCCGAGCCAGCCCCGTCAAGTCCGTCCAGTCCAGTCCTGTCCAGTCTCGTCCAGTCCCGTCCAGTCCCATCCAGTCCCGTCCAGTCTCGTCCAGTCCCGTCCAGTCCCGTCCAGTCCCGTCCGGTCCCGTCCAGTCCCGTCCAGGTACGTTAAGCCATGTCCAGTCCCGTCCAGTCCCGTCCAGGTACGTTAAGCCATGTCCAGTCCCGTCCAGTCCCGTCCGGTCCCGTCCAGTCCAGTCCAGTCCTGTCCAGTCCCGTCCAGTCCCGTCCAGTCCCGTCCAGTCCCGTCCAGTCCCGTCCAGTCCCATCCAGACCCGTCCAGTCCCGTCCAGTCCCGTCCAGTCCCGTCCAGTCCCGTCCAGTCCCGTCCAGTCCCGTCCAGTCCCATCCAGACCCGTCCAGTCCCGTCCAGTCCCGTCCAGTCCCGTCCAGTCCCGTCCAGTCCCGTCCAGTCCCGTCCGGTCCCGTCCAGTCCAGTCCCGTCCAGTCCCGTCCAGTTCCGTCCAGTCCAGTCCCGTCCTGTTAAGTCCAGTCCAGGCCCGTGCAGCCCAGTCCCGTCCAGTCCAGTCCCGTCCAGTCCAGTCCCGACCAGTCCGGTCCCGTCCAGTACAGTCCTGTCCAGTCCAGTCCGGGCCAAGACCGTCAAGTCCACCGATTTTTAAGCAAGGTCACTGACATTTTAGACAAGGTCACTGAACTTTCAACAAGGTCACTGACCTATTAGACAAGGTCACCGACCTTTTCAACAAGGCCACTGAACTTTTAAACAAGGTCACTGACCTATTAGACAAGGTCACTGGCCTTTTCAACAAGGTCACTGAACTTTTAAACAAGGTCACTGACCTTTTAGACAAGGTCACTGAACTTTTCAACAAGGTCACTGACCTTTTCAACAAGGTCACTGACCTTTTCAACAAGGTCACTGACCTTTTCAACAAGGTCACTGACCTTTTCAACAAGGTCACTGACCTTTTTAACAAGGTCACTTGGACGGGACTGGACTGATCGGGACAGGACTGGATGGGACAGGGCTGGACGGGGCTGGCCTGGACCGGACTGGACTGTACGGGACTGGGCTGTACGGGACTGGACTGGACGGGACTGAACTGGACGGGACTGGTCTGGACGGGACTGGTCTGGACGGGACTGTTCTTGACGGCGCTAGCCTGGACTGGACTGGACGGACCTGGGCCGGACTGGACTGGAGAGGACTGATGTGAACGGCACTGGACTGGGTAGGACTGGAATGGATGGGATAGGACTGGACGGGACTGGATGGGACTGGATGGGACTGGACGGGACTTAACGGGACTGGACGGGACTGGACGGGACTGGACGGGACTGGACGGGACTGGACGGGACTGGACGGGACTGGACGGGACTGGACTGGACGGACTTGACGCGGCTGGCTCGGACTGGCCTGGACGGGACTGTACTAGACGGGACTGGACTGGACGGGGCTGGACAGGACTGGATGGGACTGGACGGGACTGGACGGGACTTGACGGGACAGGACGGGACTAGACGGGAATGGACAGGACTGGACTGGACGGACTTGACGGGACTGGACAGGACTGGACTGGGCAGGACTGAACTGGAGGGGGCTGGTCTGGACGGGACAGGACGGGATTGGACGGGACTGGACGGGACCGAAATGGACGGGACTGGACGGGACTTATCGGGACTGGACGGGACTGGACGGGACTGGACCTGACTGGACGGGACTGGACGGGACTGGACGGGAATGGACAGGACTGGACTGGACGGACTTGACGGGGCTGGCTCGGACTGGCCTGGACGGGACTGGACTTGACGGAACTGGACTGGACGGAAATGGACTGAACGGGATTGCACTGGACGGGGCTGGCCTGGACGGCACTGGAACGGACGGGACTGGAACGGACGGGACTGGACTTGACGGGACTGGACTGGACGGGATTGGACTTGACCGGGCCAGCACGGATTAGACTGGGCTGGACTGGACGGGACTGGACTGGACGGGACTGTTCTTGACGGCGCTAGCCTGGACTGGACTGGACGGACCTGGGCCGGACTGGACTGGAGAGGACTGATGTGAACGGCACTGGACTGGGTAGGACTGGAATGGATGGGATAGGACTGGACGGGACTGGATGGGACTGGATGGGACTGGACGGGACTTAACGGGACTGGACGGGACTGGACGGGACTGGACGGGACTGGACGGGACTGGACGGGACTGGACGGGACTGGACGGGACTGGACGGGACTGGACGGGACTGGACGGGACTGGACGGGACTGGACGGGACTGGACGGGACTGGACGGGACTGGACGGGACTGGACGGGACTGGACGGGACTGGACGGGACTGGACGGGACTGGACGGGACTGGACGGGACTGGACGGGACTGGACGGGACTATACGGGACTGGACGGGACTGGACGGGGCTGGCTCGGACAGGCCTGGACGGGACTGTACTAGACGGGACTGGACTGGACGGGGCTGGACGGGACTGGATGGGACTGGACGGGACTGGACGGGATTTGACGGGACTGGACGGGACTGGACGGGACTGGACGGGACTGGACGGGACTGGACGGGAATGGACAGGACTGGACTGGACGGATTTGACGGGGCTGGCTCGGACTGGCCTGGACGGGACTGTACTAGACGGGACTGGACTGGACGGGGCTAGCCTTGACGGAGCTAGGCTTTACGGGACTTAATTTGATGGGACTGGCACGGACTCGAACGGGCTGGACTCGACGGGACTGGATTAGACGGGACTGGACTCGACAGGACTGTACTGGACGGGACCGGACTGGTCGGGACTGGACTGGACGGGACTGGACTTGACGGGGCTGGCACGGACTGGACTGGGCCGGACTGGACAGAGCTGGAGTGGACGGGACTGGACTTGACGGGACTGGACTTGACCGGGCCAGCACGGATTAGACTGGGCTGGACTGGACGGGACTGGACGGGACTGGACAGGACTGGATGGGACTGGACGGGACTGGACGGGACTGGACGTGACTTAACGGGACTGCACGGGAGTGGACGGGACTGGACGGGACTGGACGGGACTGGATGGGACTGGACGGGACTGGACGGGACTGGATGGGACTGGACGGGACTGGACGGGACTTGACGGGACTGGACGGGACTGGACGGGACTGGACAGGACTGGACGGGACTGGATCGGACGGGACTGGACTGGACGGTACTGGACTGGGTAGGACTGGATTGGACGAAATTGGACTCGACGGAACTGGACTTGACGGGACTGAATTGAACGGGGCTGGACTGAGTAGGACTGGACTGGACGGGACGGGGTTGGTCTTGACGGGACTGGACGGGACCTCACAGGACTGGTATGGACGATACTGAACTGAGCGGGACTGGCCGGGACTGGGAGGGACTGGACGGGACTGGACGGGACTGGACAGGACTGGATGGGACTGGACGAGACTGGACGGGACTGGACGGGACTGGACGGGACTGGACGGGACTGGACGGGACTGGACGGGACTGGACGGGACTAGACGGGACTGGACGGGACAGGACAGGACTGGACTGGAACGGACGGAAATGGAACGGACGGGAACGGAACGGACGGTGCTGGAACGGGTGGGACTGGAACGGAGGGGACGTGAACGGACGGGGCTGGAACGGGTGGGACTGGAACGGAAGGGACTGGAACGGACGGGAATGGAACGGACGGGAATGGAACGGGCGGGACTGGATCAGGCGGGACTGGAACGGGCGGGACTGGAACGGACGGGACTGGAACGGACGGAAATGGAACGGACGGGAACGGAACGGACGGTGCTGGAACGGGTGGGACTGGAACGGAGGGGACTGGAACGGACGGGGCTGGAACGGGTGGGACTGGAACGGAAGGGACTGGAATGGACGGGAATGGAACGGACGGGACTGGAACGGGCGGGACTGGAACGGAGGGGACTGGAACGGACGGGGCTGGAACGGACGGGAATGGAACGGAAGGGACTGGAACGGACGGGAATGGAACGGACGGGACTGGAACGGGCGGGACTGGAACGGAGGGGACTGGAACGGACGGGGCTGGAACGGGTGGGACTGGAACGGAAGGGACTGGAACGGACGGGAATGGAACGGACGGGAATGGAACGGACGGGAATGGAACGGGCGGGACTGGAACGGGCGGGACTGGAACGGACGGAAATGGAACGGACGGGAACGGAACGGAAGGGACTGGAACGGACGGGAATGGAACGGACGGGAATGGAACGGGGCGGGACTGGAACGGACGGGGCTGGAACGGAAGGGACTGGAACGGACGGGAATGGAACGGACGGGACTGGAACGGGCGGGACTGGAACGGAGGGGACTGGAACGGACGGGGCTGGAACGGGTGGGACTGGAACGGAAGGGACTGGAACGGACGGGAATGGAACGGACGGGAATGGAACGGGCGGGACTGGAACGGGCGGGACTGGAACGGACGGGACTGGAACGGACGGGAATGGAACGGACGGGACTGGAACGGGCGGGACTGGAACGGGCGGGACTGATACGGACGGGACTGGAACGGAAGGGACTGGACAGGCCAGCCCCCTCGAGTCTAGTCGAGTCCAGTCCCACCCAGTCCAGTCCCATACAATGCGGTCCAGACAAGCCCCGCTCAGTCCAGTCCGGCAGAGGTCCGTCCAGACCATTCCAGTCCCGTCCAGTCCCGTCCAGTCCCTTCCAGTCCCGTCCAGTCCCGTCCAGTCCCGTTAAGTCACGTCCAGTCCCGTCCAGTCCCGTCCAGTCCCATCCAGTCCTGTCCAGTCCCGTCCAATCCCGTCCAGTCCAGTCCCGTCAAGTCCAGTCCCGTCCACTCCAGCTCTGTCCAGTCCGGCCCAGTCCAGTCCGTGCCAGCCCCGTCAAGTCCAGTCCCGTCCAGTCCAGTCCCGACCAGTCCGGTCCCGTCCAGTACAGTCCTGTCGAGTCCAGTCCCGTCTAATCCAGTTTCGTCCAGTCCAGCCCTTTCGAGTCCGTGCCAGTCCCATCAAATTAAGTCCCGTAAAGCCTAGCTCCGTCAAGTCTAGCCCCGTCCAGTCCAGTCCCGTCTAGTACAGTCCCGTCCAGGCCAGTCCGAGCCAGCCCCGTCAAGTCCGTCCAGTCCAGTCCTGTCCAGTCCCGTCCAGTGCCGTCCAGTCCCGTCCAGTCCCGTCCAGCCCCGTCCAGTCCCGTCCAGTCCCGTCCAGTCCCGTCCAGTCCCGTCCAGTCCCGTCCAGTCCCGTCCAGTCCCGTCCAGTCCCGTCCAGTCCCGTCCAGTCCCGTCCAGTCCCGTCCAGTCCCGTCCAGTCCCGTCCAGTCCCGTCCAGTCCCGTCCAGACCCGTCCAGTCCCGTCCAGTCCCGATAAGTCCCGTCCAGTCCCGTCCATTTCGGTCCCGTCCAGTCCCGTCCAATCCCGTCCTGTCCCGTCCAGACCAGCCCCCTCCAGTTCAGTCCTGCCCAGTCCAGTCCTGTCCAGTCCCGTCAAGTCCGTCCAGTCCAGTCCTGTCCATTCCCGTCTAGTCCCGTCCTGTCCCGTCAAGTCCCGTCCAGTCCCGTCCAGTCCCATCCAGTCCTGTCCAGCCCCGTCCAGTCCAGTCCCGTCTAGTACAGTCCCGTCCAGGCCAGTCCGAGCCAGCCGCGTCAAGTCCGTCCAGTCCAGTCCTGTCCAGTCCCGTCCAGTCCCGTCCAGTCCCGTCCAGTCCCGTCCAGTCCCGTCCAGTCCCGTCCAGTCCCGTCCAGTCCCGTCCAGTCCCGTCCAGTCCCATCCAGTCCCGTCCAGTCTCGTCCAGTCCCGTCCAGTCCCGTCCGGTCCCGTCCAGTCCCGTCCAGTCCCTTTAAGCCACGTCCAGTCCCGTCCAGTCCCGTCCGGTCCCGTCCAGTCCAGTCCAGTCCAGTCCCGTCCAGTCCCGTCCAGTCCCGTCCAGTCCCGTCCAGTCCCATCCAGACCCGTCCAGTCCCGTCCAGTCCCGACCAGTCCCGTCCAGTCCCGTCCAGTCCCGTCCAGTCCCGTCCAGTCCCGTCCGGACCCGTCCAGTCCAGTCCAGTCCCGTCCAGTCCCGTCCAGTTCCGTCCAGTCCAGTCCCGTCCTGTTAAGTCCAGTCCAGGCCCGTGCAGCCCAGTCCCGTCCAGTCCAGTCCCGTCCAGTCCAGTCCCGCCCAGTCCAGTTCCGTCCAGTCCACTTCCGTCCGGTCCAGTCCCGTCCAGTACAGTCCCGTCCAGTACAGTCCCGACATGTCCAGTCTCGTCCAGTCCAGTCCTCTCCAGTACAGTCCCCTCCTGTTCAGTCCAGCCCAGGTCCGTCGAGTCCAGTCGGGACCAGCCCCGTCAAGTCCAATTCAGTCCCGTCCATTTCGGTCCCGTCCAGTCCCATCCAGTCCCGTCCAGTCCCGTCCAGTCCCGTCCAGTCCCGTCCAGTCCCGTCCAGTCCCGTCCAGTCCCGTTAAGTCACGTCCAGTCCCGTCCAGTCCCGTCCAGTCCCATCCAGTCCTGTCCAGTCCCGTCCAGTCCCGTCCAGTCCAGCCCAGTCTAATCCGTGCTGGCCCGGTCAAGTCCAATCCCGTCCAGTCCAGTCCCGTCAAGTCCAGTCCCGTCCACTCCAGTTCTGTCCAGTCCGGCCCAGTCCAGTCCGTGCCAGCCCCGTCAAGTCCAGTCCCGTCCAGTCCAGTCCCGACCAGTCCGGTCCCGTCCAGTACAGTCCTGTCGAGTCCAGTCCCGTCTAATCCAGTTTCGTCCAGTCCAGCCCTTTCGAGTCCGTGCCAGTCCCTTCAAATTAAGTCCCGTAAAGCCTAGCTCCGTCAAGTCCAGTCCCGTCCACTCCAGTTCTGTCCAGTCCGGACCGGTCCAGTCCGTGCCAGCCCCGTCAAGTCCAGTCCCGTCCCGTCCAGTCCCGATCAGTCCGGTCCCGTCCAGTACAGTCCTGTCCAGTCCAGTCCGGGCCAAGACCGTCAAGTCCACCGATCTTTTAAGCAAGGTCACTGACCTTTTAGACAAGGTCACTGAACTTTTAGGCAAGGTCACTGACCTTTTCAACAAGGTCACTGACCTTTTCAACAAGGTCACTGACCTTTTCAACAGGGTCACTGAACTTTTAAGCAAGGTCACTGACCTATTAGACAAGGTCACCGACCTTTTCAACAAGGCCACTGAACTTTTAAACAAGGTCACTGACCTATTAGACAAGGTCACTGACCTTTTCAACAAGGTCACTGACCTTTCCAACAAGGTCACTGACCTTTTCAACAAGGTCACTGACATTTTCAACAAGGTCACTGACCTTTTCAACAAGGTCACTGAACTTTTAAACAAGGTCACTGACCTTTTAGACAAGGTCACTGAACTTTTAGAGAAGGTCACTGAACTTTTAGATAAGGTCACTGAACTTTTCAACAAGGTCACTGACCTTTTCAACAAGGTCACTGACCTTCTAGACAAGGTCACAGGTTCATTGAACTTTCAAACAAGGTCATTTGGGCGGGACTGGACGGGACTGGACGGGACTGGACGGGACTGGACGGGACTGGACGGGACTGGACGGGACTGGACGGGACTGGACGGGACTGGACGGGACTGGACGGGACTGGACGGGACTGGACGGGACTGGACGGGACTGGACGGGACTGGACGGGACTGGACGGGACTGGACGGGACTGGACGGGACTGGACGGGACATGACGGGACTGGACAGGACTGGACTGGGCAGGACTGGACCGGACGGGACGGGGCTGGTTTTGACGGGACTGGACGGGACTTCACAGGACTGGCATGGACGATACCGAACTGGACGGGACTGGACGGACTGGACGGGACTGGACGGGACCGGACGGGACTGGGCGGGACTGGACGGGACTGGACGGGACTGGACGGGACTGGACGGGACTGGACGGGACTGGACGGGACTGGACGGGACTGGACGGGACTGGACGGGACTGGACGGGACTGGACGGGAATGGACAGGACTGGACTGGACGGACTTGACGGGGCTGGCTCGGACTGGCCTGGACGGGACTGGACTTGACGGAACTGGACTGGACGGAAATGGACTGAACGGGACTGCACTGGACGGGGCTGGCCTGGACGGGACTGGAACGGACAGGACTGGAACGGACGGGACTGGAACGGACGGGACTGGAACGGACGGGACTGGACTTGACGGGACTGGACTGGACGGGATTGGACTTGACCGGGCCAGCACGGATTAGACTGGGCTGGACTGGACGGGACTGGACTGGACGGGACTGTTCTTGACGGCGCTAGCCTGGACTTGACTGGACGGACCTGGGCCGGACTGGACTGGAGAGGACTGGTGTGAACGGCACTGGACTGGGTAGGACTGGAATGGATGGGATAGGACTGGACGGGACTGGATGGGACTGGACGGGACTTAACGGGACTGGACGGGACTGGACGGGACTGGACGGGACTGGACGGGACTGGACGGGACTGGACGGGACTGGACGGGACTGGACGGGACTGGACGGGACTGGACGGGACTATACGGGACTGGACGGGACTGGACGGGGCTGGCTCGGACAGGCCTGGACGGGACTGTACTGGACGGGGCTGGACGGGACTGGATGGGACTGGACGGGACTGGACGGGATTTGACGGGACTGAACGGGACTGGACGGGACTGGACGGGAATGGACAGGACTGGACTGGACGGATTTGACGGGGCTGGCTCGGACTGGCCTGGACGGGACTGTACTAGACGGGACTGGACTGGACGGGGCTAGCCTTGACGGAGCTAGGCTTTACGGGACTTAATTTGATGGGACTGGCACGGACTCGAACGGGCTGGACTGGACGGGACTGGATTAGACGGGACTGGACTCGACAGGACTGTACTGGACGGGACCGGACTGGTCGGGACTGGACTGGACGGGACTGGACTTGACGGGGCTGGCACGGACTGGACTGGGCCGGACTGGACAGAGCTGGAGTGGACGGGACTGGACTTGACGGGACTGGACTTGACCGGGCCAGCACGGATTAGACTGGGCTGGACTGGACGGGACTGGACGGGACTGGACAGGACTGGATGGGACTGGACGGGACTGGACGGGACTGGACGTGACTTAACGGGACTGCACGGGAGTGGACGGGACTGGACGGGACTGGACGGGACTGGATGGGACTGGACGGGACTGGACGGGACTGGATGGGACTGGACGGGACTGGACGGGACTTGACGGGACTGGACGGGACTGGACGGGACTGGACAGGACTGGACGGGACTGGATCGGACGGGACTGGACTGGACGGTACTGGACTGGGTAGGACTGGATTGGACGAAATTGGACTCGACGGAACTGGACTGGACGGGACTGAATTGAACGGTACTGGACTGAGTAGGACTGGACTGGACGGGACGGGGTTGTTCTTGACGGGACTGGACGGGACCTCACAGGACTGGTATGGACGATACTGAACTGAGCGGGACTGGCCGGGACTGGGAGGGACTGGACGGGACTGGACGGGACTGGACAGGACTGGATGGGACTGGACGAGACTGGACGGGACTGGACGGGACTGGACGGGACTGGACGGGACTGGACGGGACTGGACGGGACTGGACGGGACTGGACGGGACAGGACAGGACTGGACTGGAACGGACGGAAATGGAACGGACGGGAACGGAACGGACGGTGCTGGAACGGGTGGGACTGGAACGGAGGGGACGTGAACGGACGGGGCTGGAACGGGTGGGACTGGAACGGAAGGGACTGGAACGGAAGGGAATGGAACGGACGGGAATGGAACGGGCGGGACTGGAACGGGCGGGACTGGAACGGGCAGGACTGGAACGGACGGGACTGGAACGGACGGAAATGGAACGGACGGGAACGGAACGGACGGTGCTGGAACGGGTGGGACTGGAACGGAGGGGACTGGAACGGTAGGGGCTGGAACGGGTGGGACTGGAACGGAAGGGACTGGAACGGACGCGAATGGAACGGACGGGAATGGAACGGGGCGGGACTGGAACGGACGGGACTGGAACGGAAGGGACTGGAACGGACGGGAATGGAACGGACGGGACTGGAACGGGCGGGACTGGAACGGAGGGGACTGGAACGGACGGGGCTGGAATGGGTGGGACTGGAACGGAAGGGACTGGAACGGACGGGAATGGAACGGACGGGAATGGAACGGGCGGGACTGGAACGGGCGGGACTGGAACGGACGGGACTGGAACGGACGGGAATGGAACGGACGGGACTGGAACGGGCGGGACTGGAACGGGCGGGACTGGAACGGACGGGACTGGAACGGACGGGACTGGACAGGCCAGCCCCCTCGAGTCTAGTCGAGTCCAGTCCCACCCAGTCCAGTCCCATACAATGCGGTCCAGACAAGCCCCGCTCAGTCCAGTCCGGCAGAGGTCCGTCCAGACCAGTCCAGTCCCGTCCAGTCCCGTCCAGTCCCGTCCAGTCCCGTTAAGTCACGTCCAGTCCCGTCCAGTCCCGTCCAGTGCCATGCAGTCCCGTCCAGCCCCGTCCAGTCCAGTTCCGTCTAGAACAGTCCCGTCCAGGCCAGTCCGAGCCAGCCCAGTCCGTTCCATTCCCGTCCGTTCCAGTCCCGTCCGTTCCAGTCCCACCCGTTCAAGCCCCGTTCGTTCCACTCCCGTCCGTTCCAGTCCAGTCCTGTCCAGTCCCGTCCAGTCCCGTCCAGTCCCGTCCAGTCCCTTCCAGTCCCGTCCAGTCCCGTCCAGTCCCGTTAAGTCACGTCCAGTCCCGTCCAGTCCCGTCCAGTCCCATCCAGTCCTGTCCAGTCCCGTCCAGTCCCGTCCAGTCCAGCCCAGTCTAATCCGTGCTGGCCCGGTCAAGTCCAATCCCGTCCAGTCCAGTCCCGTCAAGTCCAGTCCCGTCCACTCCAGCTCTGTCCAGTCCGGCCCAGTCCAGTCCGTGCCAGCCCCGTCAAGTCCAGTCCCGTCCAGTCCAGTCCCGACCAGTCCGGTCCCGTCCAGTACAGTCCTGTCGAGTCCAGTCCCGTCTAATCCAGTTTCGTCCAGTCCAGCCCTTTCGAGTCCGTGCCAGTCCCATCAAATTAAGTCCCGTAAAGCCTAGCTCCGTCAAGTCTAGCCCCGTCCAGTCCAGTCCCGTCTAGTACAGTCCCGTCCAGGCCAGTCCGAGCCAGCCCCGTCAAGTCCGTCCAGTCCAGTCCTGTCCAGTCCCGTCCAGTGCCGTCCAGTCCCGTCCAGTCCCGTCCAGCCCCGTCCAGTCCCGTCCAGTCCCGTCCAGTCCCGTCCAGTCCCGTCCAGTCCCGTCCAGTCCCGTCAAGTCCCGTCCAGTCCCGTCCAGTCCCGTCCAGTCCCGTCCAGTCCCGTCCAGTCCCGTCCAGTCCCGTCCAGTCCCGTCCAGTCCCGTCCAGTCCCGTCCAGTCCCGTCCAGTCCCGTCCATTTCGGTCCCGTCCAGTCCCGTCCAATCCCGTCCTGTCCCGTCCAGACCAGCCCCCTCCAGTTCAGTCCTGCCCAGTCCAGTCCTGTCCAGTCCCGTCAAGTCCGTCCAGTCCAGTCCTGTCCATTCCCGTCTAGTCCCGTCCTGTCCCGTCAAGTCCCGTCCAGTCCCGTCCAGTCCCATCCAGTCCTGTCCAGCCCCGTCCAGTCCAGTCCCGTCTAGTACAGTCCCGTCCAGGCCAGTCCGAGCCAGCCGCGTCAAGTCCGTCCAGTCCAGTCCTGTCCAGTCCCGTCCAGTCCCGTCCAGTCCCGTCCAGTCCCGTCCAGTCCCGTCCAGTCCCGTCCAGTCCCGTCCAGTCCCGTCCAGTCCCATCCAGTCCCGTCCAGTCTCGTCCAGTCCCGTCCAGTCCCGTCCGGTCCCGTCCAGTCCCGTCCAGTCCCGTTAAGCCACGTCCAGTCCCGTCCAGTCCCGTCCGGTCCCGTCCAGTCCAGTCCAGTCCCGTCCAGTCCCGTCCAGTCCCGTCCAGTCCCGTCCAGTCCCATCCAGACCCGTCCAGTCCCGTCCAGTCCCGTCCAGTCCCGTCCAGTCCCGTCCAGTCCCGTCCAGTCCAGTCCAGTCCCGTCCAGTCCCGTCCAGTTCCGTCCAGTCCAGTCCCGTCCTGTTAAGTCCAGTCCAGGCCCGTGCAGCCCAGTCCCGTCCAGTCCAGTCCCGTCCAGTCCAGTCCCGCCCAGTCCAGTTCCGTACAGTCCACTTCCGTCCGGTCCAGTCCCGTCCAGTACAGTCCCGTCCAGTACAGTCCCGACATGTCCAGTCTCGTCCAGTCCAGTCCTCTCCAGTACAGTCCCCTCCTGTTCAGTCCAGCCCAGGTCCGTCGAGTCCAGTCGGGACCAGCCCCGTCAAGTCCAATTCAGTCCCGTCCATTTCGGTCCCGTCCAGTCCCATCCAGTCCCGTCCAGTCCCGTCCAGTCCCGTCCAGTCCCGTCCAGTCCCGTCCAGTCCCGTCCAGTCCCGTTAAGTCACGTCCAGTCCCGTCCAGTCCCGTCCAGTCCCGTCCAGTCCCATCCAGTCCTGTCCAGTCCCGTCCTGTCCCGTCCAGTCCAGCCCAGTCTAATCCGTGCTGGCCCGGTCAAGTCCAATCCCGTCCAGTCCAGTCCCGTCAAGTCCAGTCCCGTCCACTCCAGTTCTGTCCAGTCCGGCCCAGTCCAGTCCGTGCCAGCCCCGTCAAGTCCAGTCCCGTCCAGTCCAGTCCCGACCAGTCCGGTCCCGTCCAGTACAGTCCTGTCGAGTCCAGTCCCGTCTAATCCAGTTTCGTCCAGTCCAGCCCTTTCGAGTCCGTGCCAGTCCCTTCAAATTAAGTCCCGTAAAGCCTAGCTCCGTCAAGTCCAGTCCCGTCCACTCCAGTTCTGTCCAGTCCGGACCGGTCCAGTCCGTGCCAGCCCCGTCAAAGGCCAGTCCCGTCCCGTCCAGTCCCGATCAGTCCGGTCCCGTCCAGTACAGTCCTGTCCAGTCCAGTCCGGGCCAAGACCGTCAAGTCCACCGATCTTTTAAGCAAGGTCACTGACCTTTTAGACAAGGTCACTGAACTTTTAGGCAAGGTCACTGACCTTTTCAACAAGGTCACTGACCTTTTCAACAAGGTCACTGACCTTTTCAACAAGGTCACTGAACTTTTAAGCAAGGTCACTGACCTATTAGACAAGGTCACCGACCTTTTCAACAAGGCCACTGAACTTTTAAACAAGGTCACTGACCTATTAGACAAGGTCACTGACCTTTTCAACAAGGTCACTGACCTTTCCAACAAGGTCACTGACCTTTTCAACAAGGTCACTGACATTTTCAACAAGGTCACTGACCTTTTCAACAAGGTCACTGAACTTTTAAACAAGGTCACTGACCTTTTAGACAAGGTCACTGAACTTTTAGAGAAGGTCACTGAACTTTTAGATAAGGTCACTGAACTTTTCAACAAGGTCACTGACCTTTTCAACAAGGTCACTGACCTTCTAGACAAGGTCACAGGTTCATTGAACTTTCAAACAAGGTCACTTGGGCGGGACTGGACTCGACTGGACGGGACTGGACGGGACTGGACGGGACTGGACGGGACTGGACGGGACTGGACGGGACTGGACGGGACTGGACGGGACTGGACGGGACTGGACGGGACTGGACGGGACATGACGGGACTGGACAGGACTGGACTGGGCAGGACTGGACCGGACGGGACGGGGCTGGTTTTGACGGGACTGGACGGGACTTCACAGGACTGGCATGGACGATACCGAACTGGACGGGACTGGACGGACTGGACGGGACTGGACGGGACCGGACGGGACTGGGCGGGACTGGACAGGACTGGACGGGACTGGACGGGAATGGACAGGACTGGACTGGACGGACTTGACGGGGCTGGACTGGACGGGATTGGACTTGACCGGGCCAGCACGGATTAGACTGAGCTGGACTGGACGGGACTGGACTGGACGGGACTGTTCTTGACGGCGCAAGCCTGGACTGGACTGGACGGACCTGGGCCGGACTGGACTGGAGAGGACTGGTGTGAACGGCACTGGACTGGGTAGGACTGGACTGGATGGGATGGGACTGGACGGGATTTAACGGGACTGGACGGGACTGGACGGGACTGGACGGGACTGGACGGGACTGGACGGGGCTGGCTCGGACAGGCCTGCAGGGGACTGTACTAGACGGGACTGGACTGGACGGGGCTGCACGGGACTGGATGGGACTGGACGGAACTGGACGGGACTTGACGGGACTGGACGGGACTGGACGGGACTGGACGGGACTGGACGGGAATGGACAGGACTGGACTGGACGGATTTGACGGGGCTGGCTCGGACTGGCCTGGACGGGACTGTACTAGACGGGACTGGACTGGACGGGGCTAGCCTTGACGGAGCTAGGCTTTACGGGACTTAATTTGATGGGACTGGCACGGACTCGAACGGGCTGGACTGGACGGGACTGGATTAGACGGGACTGGAACGGACGAGACTGGAACGGACGGGACTGGAACGGACGGGGCTGGAACGGACGGGACTGGAACGGACGGGACTGGAACGGACGGGACTGGAACGGGCGGGACTGGAACGGACGGGACTGGAACGGACGGGAAAGGAACGGAACCGGACTGGATAGATGTTCGGGACTGGTGTGGACCGGATTGGATTTGACTGGACTGGTCGGAGCTCGACCTGACGGGACTGGACGGGACTAAACTTGACCGGACTTATTTTGACGGGCCTGGACTTGGCAGGACTGGAACGGACTCGACTGGGCTGGACTGGGCTGGACTGGCCTGGACTGGTCTGGACGGACCTGTGCCGGACTGGACTGAGCGGGGCTGGTCTGCACCGGATTGTATGGGACTGTACTGGGTGGGACTGGACTCGACTAGACTCGACGGGGCTGGCCTGTCCAGTCCCGTCCGTTCCAGTCCCGCCCGTTCCAGTCCCGCCCGTTCCAGTCCCGCCCGTTCCAGTCCCGTCCGTTCCATTCCCGTCCGTTTCAGTCCCGTCCGTTCCAGTCCCGCCCGTTCCAGTCCCACCCGTTCCATTCCCGTCCGTTCCATTCCCGTCCGTTCCATTCCCGTCCGTTCCAGTCCCTTCCGTTCCAGTCCCACCCGTTCCAGCCCCGTCCGTTCCAGTCCCGTCCGTTCCAGTCCCGCCCGTTCCAGTCCCGCCCGTTCCAGTCCCGTGCGTTCCATTCCCGTCCGTTCCAGTCCCACTCGTTCCAGCGCCGTCCGTTCCGTTCCCGTCCAGTCCCGTCAAGACCAACCCCGTCCCATCCAGTCCAGTCCTACCCAGTCCAGCCCCGTTCAATTCAGTCCCGTCCAGTCCAGTTCCGTCGAGTCCAATTTCGTCCAGTCAAGTCCTACCCAGTCCAGTACCGTCCAGTCCAGTCCCGTCCGATCCAGTCCCGTCCAGTCCTGTCCAGTCCCGTCCAGTCCCGCCAAGTCCCGTCCAGTCCCGTCCAGTCCCATCCAGTCTCGTCCAGCCCCGTCCAGTCCAGTTCCGTCCAGTACAGTCCCGTCCAGGCCAGTCCGAGCCAGCCCAGTCCGTTCCAGTCCCGCCCGTTCCAGTCCCGCCCGTTCCAGTCCCGTACGTTCCATTCCCGTCCGTTCCATTCCCGTCCGTTCCAGTCCCACCCGTTCAAGCCCCGTCCGTTCCACTCCCGTCCGTTCCAGTCCAGTCCTGTCCAGTCCCGTCCAGTCCCGTCCAGTCCCGTCCAGTCCCGTCCAGTCCCGTCCAGTCCCGTCCAGTCCCATCCAGTCCCGTCCAGTCCCGTCCAGTCCCGTCCAGTCCCGTCCAGTCCCGTCCAGTCCCGTCCAGTCCCGTTAAGTCACGTCCAGTCCCGTCCAGTCCCGTCCAGTCCCGTCTTGTCCCGTCCAGTCCCGTCCAGTCCCGTCCAGTCCCGTCCAGTCCCGTCCAGCCCCGTTAAGTCCCGTCCATTCCCATCCAGTCCCGTCCAGTCCCATCCAGTCCCGTCCATTTCGGTCCCGTCCAGTCCCGTCCAATCCCGTCCAGTCCCGTCCAGACCAGCCCCCTCCAGTTCAGTCCTGCCCAGTCCAGTCCTGTCCAGTCCCGTCAAGTCCGTCCAGTCCAGTCCTGTCCATTCCCGTCTAGTCCCGTCCTGTCCCGTCAAGTCCCGTCCAGTCCCGTCCAGTCCCATCCAGTCCTGTCCAGCCCCGTCCAGTCCAGTCCCGTCTAGTACAGTCCCGTCCAAGCCAGTCCGAGCCAGCCCCGTCAAGTCCGTCCAGTCCAGTCCTGTCCAGTCCCGTCCAGTCCCGTCCAGTCCCGTCCAGTCCCGTCCAGTCTCGTCCAGTCCCGTCCAGTCCCATCCAGTCCCGTCCAGTCTCGTCCAGTCCCGTCCAGTCCCGTCCGGTCCCGTCCAGTCCCGTCCAGGTACGTTAAGCCATGCCCAGTCCCGTCCAGTCCCGTCCGGTCCCGTCCAGTCCAGTCCAGTCCTGTCCAGTCCCGTCCAGTCCCGTCCAGTCCCGTCCAGTCCCGTCCAGTCCCATCCAAACCCGTCCAGTATCGTCCAGTCCCGTCCAGTCCCGTCCAGTCCCGTCCAGTCCCGTCCAGTCCCGTCCGGTCCCGTCCAGTTTAGTCCCGTCCAGTCCCGTCCAGTCCAGTCCCGTCCTGTTAAGTCCAGTCCAGGCCCGTGCAGCCCAGTCCCGTCCAGTCCAGTCCCGTCCGGTCCAGTCCCGCCCAGTCCAGTTCCGTCCAGTCCACTTCCGTCCGGTCCAGTCCCGTCCAGTACAGTCCCGTCCAGTACAGTCCCGACATGTCCAGTCTCGTCCAGTCCAGTCCTCTCCAGTACAGTCCCCTCCTGTTCAGTCCAGCCCAGGTCCGTCGAGTCCAGTCGGGACCAGCCCCGTCAAGTCCAATTCAGTCCCGTCCATTTCGGTCCCGTCCAGTCCCGTCCAATCCCGTCCAGTCCCGTCCAGACCAGCCCCTTCCAGTTCAGTCCCATCCAGTCCAGTTCCGTCCAGTCCAATTTCGTCCAGTCCAATCCCGTCCTACCCAGTCCAGTGCCGTTCACGCCAGCCCTCTCCAGTCCAGTCCGGCCCACGTCCGTCCAGTCCAGTCCAGGCCAGCGCCGTCAAGAACAGTCCCGTCCAGTCCAGTCCCGTCCAGTCCAGCCCAGTCTAATCCGTGCCGGCCCGGTCAAGTCCAATCCCGTCCAGTCCAGTCCCGTCAAGTCCAGTCCCGTCACCTCCAGTTCTGTCCAGTCCGGACCGGTCCAGTCCGTGCCAGCCCCGTCAAGTCCAGTCCCGTCCAGTCCAGTCCCGACCAGTCCGGTCCCGTCCAGTACAGTCCTGTCCAGTCCAGTCCGGGCCAAGACCGTCAAGTCCACCGATCTTTTAAGCAAGGTCACTGACCTTTTAGACAAGGTCACTGAACTTTTAGGCAAGGTCACTGAACTTTTAGACAAGGTCACTGAACTTTCAACAAGGTCACTGACCTTTTGAACAAGGTCACTGACCTATTAGACAAGGTCACCGACCTTTTCAACAAGGCCACTGAACTCTTAAACAAGGTCACTGACCTATTAGACAAGGTCACTGACCTTTTCAACAAGGTCACTGAACTTTTAAACAAGGTCACTGACCTTTTAGACAAGGTCACTGAACTTTTCAACAAGGTCACTGACCTTTTCAACTAGGTCACTGACCTTTCCAACAAGGTCACTGACCTTTTCAACAAGGTCACTGACCTTTCCAACAAGGTCACTGACCTTTTCAACAAGGTCACTGACATTTTCAACAAGGTCACTGACCTTTTCAACAAGGTCACTGACCTTTTAGACAAGGTCACTGAACTTTTAGAGAAGGTCACTGAACTTTTAGATAAGGTCACTGAACTTTTCAACAAGGTCACTGACCTTTTCAACAAGGTCACTGACCTTTTCAACAAGGTCACTGACCTTCTAGACAAGGTCACAGGTTCATTGAACTTTCAAACAAGGTCACTTGGACGGGACTGGACGGGACTGGACGGGACTGGACGGGACTGGACGGGACTGGACGGGACTGGACGGGACTGGACGGGACTGGACGGGACTGGACGGGACGGGACGGGACATGACGGGACTGGACAGGACTGGACTGGGCAGGACTGGACCGGACGGGACGGGGCTGGTTTTGACGGGACTGGACGGGACTTCACAGGACTGGCATGGACGATACCGAACTGGACGGGACTGGACGGACTGGACGGGACTGGACGGGACCGGACGGGACTGGACAGGACTGGGCGGGACTGGACGGGACTGGACGGGACTGGACGGGACTGGACGGGACTGGATGGGACTGGACGGGACTGGACGGGACTGGACGGGACTGGACGGGACTGGACGGGACTGGACGGGACTGGACGGGACTGGATGGGACTGGACGGGACTGGACCGGACTTGACGGGACTGGACGGGACTGGACGGGACTAGACGGGACTGGACGGGAATGGACAGGACTGGACTGGACGGATTTGACGGGGCTGGCTCGGACTGGCCTGGACGGGACTGTACTAGACGGGACTGGACTGGACGGGGCTAGCCATGACGGAGCTAGGCTTTACGGGACTAAATTTGATGGGACCGGCACGGACTCGAACGGGCTGGACTGGACGGGACTTGATTAGACGGGACTGGAACGGACGAAACTGGAACGGACGGGACTGGAACGGACGGGGCTGGAACGGACGGGACTGGAACGGACGGGACTGGAACGGACGGGACTGGAACGGGCGGGACTGGAACGGACACGACTGGGCTGGACTGGGCTGGACTGGCCTGGACTGGTCTGGACGGACCTGTGCCGGACTGGACTGAGCGGGGCTGGCCTGCAGCGGATTGTATGGGACTGGACTGGGTGGGACTGGACTCGACTAGACTCGACGGGGCTGGCCTGTCCAGTCCCGTCCGTTCCAGTCCTGCCCGTTCCAGTCCCGCCCGTTCCAGTCCCGTCCGTTCCATTCCCGTCCGTTCCAGTCCCGTCCGTTCCAGTCCCGCCCGTTCCAGTCCCGCCCGTTCCAGTCCCGCCCGTTCCAGTCCCGTCCGTTCCATTCCCGTCCGTTCCAGTCCCGTCCGTTCCAGTCCCACCCGTTCCAGCACCGTCCGTTCCGTTCCCGTCCGTTCCATTCCCGTCCGTTCCTGTCCAGTCCTGTCCAGTCCCGTCCAGTCCCGTCCAGTCCCGTCCAGTCCCGTCCAGTTCCGTCCAGTCCCGTCCAGTCCCGTTAAGTCACGTCCAGTCCCGTCGAGTCCCATCCAGTCCTGTCCAGTCCCGTCCAGTCCCGTCCAGTCCCTCCCAGTCCCGCCCAGTCCCGCTCCGTTCAGTATCGTCCATACCAGTCCTGTGAGGTCCCGTCCAGTCCCGTCAAGACCAACCCCGTCGCGTCCAGTCCAGTTCTACCCAGTCCAGCCCCGTTCAATTCAGTCCCTTCCAGTCCAGTTCCGTCGAGTCCAATTTCGTCCAGTCAAGTCCTACCCAGTCCAGTACCGTCCAGTCCAGTCCCGTCCGATCCAGTCCCGTCCAGTCCTGTCCAGTCCCGTCCAGTCCCGTCCAGTCCCGTCAAGTCCCGTCCAGTCCCGTCCAGTCCCATCCAGTCCCGTCCAGCCCCGTCCAGTCCAGTTCCGTCTAGTGCGGTCCCGTCCAGGCCAGTCCGAGCCAGCCCAGTCCGTTCCAGTCCCGCCCGTTCCAGTCCCGCCCGTTCCAGTCCCGTCCGCTCCATTCCCGTCCGTTCCAGTCCCACCCGTTCAAGCCCCGTCCGTTCCACTCCCGTCCGTTCCAGTCCAGTCCTGTCCAGTCCCGTCCAGTCCCGTCCAGTCCCGTCCAGTCCCGTCCAGTCCCATC
The DNA here is from genome assembly GCA_951905685.1 of Eumerus sabulonum. Taxonomy (NCBI): domain Eukaryota; kingdom Metazoa; phylum Arthropoda; class Insecta; order Diptera; family Syrphidae; genus Eumerus; species Eumerus sabulonum. The sequence continues at coordinate 20,846,284 of OX645061.1, read as the reverse complement.
CAGTCCCGTCCAGTCCCGTCCAGTCCCGTTAAGTCACGTCCAGTCCCGTCCAGTCCCGTCCAGTCCCATCCAATCCTGTCCAGTCCCGTCCAGTCCCGTCCAGTCCAGCCCAGTCTAATCCGTGCTGGCCCGGTCAAATCCAATCCCGTCCAGTCCAGTCCCGTCAAGTCCAGTCCCGTCCACTCCAGCTCTGTCCAGTCCGGCCCAGTCCAGTCCGTGCCAGCCCCGTCAAGTCCAGTCCCGTCCAGTCCAGTCCCGCCCAGTCCGGTCCCGTCCAGTACCGTCCTGTCGAGTCCAGTCCCGTCTAATCCAGTTTCGTCCAGTCCAGCCCTTTCGAGTCCGTGCCAGTCCCATCAAAATGAGTCCCGTAAAGCCAAGCTCCGTCAAGTCTAGCCCCGTCAAGTCCGTCCAGTCCAGTCCTGTCCAGTCCCGTCCAGTGCCGTCCAGTCCCGTCCAGTCCCGTCCAGTCCCGTCCAGTCCCGTCCAGTCCCGTCCAGTCCCGTCCAGTCCCATCCAGTCCTGTCCAGCCCCGTCCAGTCCAGTCCCGTCTAGTACAGTCCCGTCCAGGCCCGTCCAGTCCCGTCCAGTCCCGTCCAGTCCCGTCCAGTCCCGTCCAGTCCCGTCCGGTCCCGTCCAGTCCAGTCCAGTCCCGTCCGGTCCCGTCCAGTTCCGTCCAGTCCAGTCCCGTCCTGTTAAGTCCAGTCCAGGCCCGTGCAGCCCAGTCCCGTCCAGTCCAGTCCCGTCCAGTCCAGTCCCGCCCAGTCCAGTTCCGTCCAGTCCACTTCCGTCCGGTCCAGTCCCGTCCAGTACAGTCCCGTCCAGTACAGTCCCGACATGTCCAGTCTCGTCCAGTCCAGTCCTCTCCAGTACAGTCCCCCCCTGTTCAGTCCAGCCCAGGTCCGTCGAGTCCAGTCGGGACCAGCCCCGTCAAGTCCAATTCAGTCCCGTCCATTTCGGTCCCGTCCAGTCCCATCCAGTCCCGTCCAGTCCCGTCCAGTCCCGTCCAGTCCCGTCCAGTCCCGTTAAGTCACGTCCAGTCCCGTCCAGTCCCGTCCAGTCCCATCCAGTCCTGTCCAGTCCCGTCCAGTCCCGTCCAGTCCAGCCCAGTCTAATCCGTGCTGGCCCGGTCAAGTCCAATCCCGTCAAGTCCAGTCCAGTCAAGTCCAGCCCCGTCCACTCCAGTTCTGTCCAGTCCGGCCCAGTCCAGTCCGTGCCAGCCCCGTCAAGTCCAGTCCCGTCCAGTCCAGTCCCGACCAGTCCGGTCCCGTCCAGTACAGTCCTGTCGAGTCCAGTCCCGTCTAATCCAGTGTCGTCCAGTCCAGCCCTTTCGAGTCCGTGCCAGTCCCTTCAAATTAAGTCCCGTAAAGCCTAGCTCCGTCAAGTCCAGTCCCGTCCACTCCAGTTCTGTCCAGTCCGGACCGGTCCAGTCCGTGCCAGCCCCGTCAAGTCCAGTCCCGTCCAGTCCAGTCCCGATCAGTCCGGTCCCGTCCAGCACAGTCCTGTCCAGTCCAGTCCGGGCCAAGACCGTCAAGTCCACCGATCTTTTAAGCAAGGTCACTGACCTTCTAGACAAGGTCACTGAACTTTTAGGCAAGGTCACTGACCTTTTCAACAAGGTCACTGACCTTTTCAACAAGGTCACTGACCTTTTCAACAAGGTCACTGAACTTTTAAGCAAGGTCACTGACCTATTAGACAAGGTCACCGACCTTTTCAACAAGGCCACTGAACTTTTAAACAAGGTCACTGACCTATTAGACAAGGTCACTGACCTTTTCAACAAGGTCACTGACCTTTCCAACAAGGTCACTGACCTTTTCAACAAGGTCACTGAACTTTTAAACAAGGTCACTGACCTTTTCAACAAGGTCACTGACCTTTCCAACAAGGTCACTGACCTTTTCAACAAGGTCACTGACCTTTTCAACAAGGTCACTGACCTTCTAGACAAGGTCACAGGTTCATTGAACTTTCAAACAAGGTCACTTGGGCGGGACTGGACGGGACTGGACGGGACTGGACGGACTGGACGGGACTGGACGGGACCGGACGGGACTGGGCGGGACTGGACGGGACTGGACGGGACTGGACGGGACTGGACGGGACTGGACGGGACTGGACGGGACTGGACGGGACTGGACGGGACTGGACGGGACTGGACGGGACTGGACGGGACTGGACGGGAATGGACAGGACTGGACTGGACGGACTTGACGGGGCTGGCTCGGACTGGCCTGGACGGGACTGGACTTGACGGAACTGGACTGGACGGAAATGGACTGAACGGGACTGCACTGGACGGGGCTGGCCTGGACGGGACTGGAACGGACAGGACTGGAACGGACGGGACTGGAACGGACGGGACTGGAACGGACGGGACTGGACTTGACGGGACTGGACTGGACGGGCTTGGACTTGACCGGGCCAGCACGGATTAGACTGAGCTGGACTGGACGGGACTGGACTGGACGGGACTGTTCTTGACGGCGCAAGCCTGGACTGGACTGGACGGACCTGGGCCGGACTGGACTGGAGAGGACTGGTGTGAACGGCACTGGACTGGGTAGGACTGGACTGGATGGGATGGGACTGGACGGGATTTAACGGGACTGGACGGGACCGAAATGGACGGGACTGGACGGGACTTATCGGGACTTAACGGGACTGGACGGGACTGGACGGGACTGGACGGGACTGGACGGGACTGGACGGGACTGGACGGGACTGGACATGTCGGGACTGTACTGGACGGGACTGTACTGGACGGGACTGGACGGGACTGGACGGGACTGGACGGGACTGGACGGGACTGGACGGGACTGGACGGGACTGGACGGGACTGGACGGGACTGGACGGGACTATACGGGACTGGACGGGACTGGACGGGGCTGGCTCGGACAGGCCTGGACGGGACTGTACTGGACGGGGCTGGACGGGACTGGATGGGACTGGACGGGACTGGACGGGATTTGACGGGACTGGACGGGACTGGACGGGACTGGACGGGAATGGACAGGACTGGACTGGACGGATTTGACGGGGCTGGCTCGGTCTGGCCTGGACGGGACTGTACTAGACGGGACTGGACTGGACGGGGCTAGCCTTGACGGAGCTAGGCTTTACGGGACTTAATTTGATGGGACTGGCACGGACTCGAACGGGCTGGACTGGACGGGACTGGATTAGACGGGACTGGACTCGACAGGACTGTACTGGACGGGACCGGACTGGTCGGGACTGGACTGGACGGGACTGGACTTGACGGGGCTGGCACGGACTGGACTGGGCCGGACTGGACAGAGCTGGAGTGGAGGGGACTGGACTTGACGGGACTGGACTTGACCGGGCCAGCACGGATTAGACTGGGCTGGACTGGACGGGACTGGACGGGACTGGACAGGACTGGATGGGACTGGACGGGACTGGACGTGACTTAACGGGACTGCACGGGAGTGGACGGGACTGGACGGGACTGGACGGGACTGGATGGGACTGGACGGGACTGGACGGGACTGGATGGGACTGGACGGGACTGGACGGGACTTGACGGGACTGGACGGGACTGGACGGGACTGGACAGGACTGGACGGGACTGGATCGGACGGGACTGGACTGGACGGTACTGGACTGGGTAGGACTGGATTGGACGAAATTGGACTCGACGGAACTGGACTGGACGGGACTGAATTGAACGGGGCTGGACTGAGTAGGACTGGACTGGACGGGACGGGGTTGGTCTTGACGGGACTGGACGGGACCTCACAGGACTGGTATGGACGATACTGAACTGAGCGGGACTGGCCGGGACTGGGAGGGACTGGACGGGACTGGACGGGACTGGACGGGACTGGACAGGACTGGATGGGACTGGACGAGACTGGACGGGACTGGACGGGACTGGACGGGACAGGACAGGACTGGACTGGAACGGACGGTAATGGAACGGACGGGAACGGAACGGACGGTGCTAGAACGGGTGGGACTGGAACGGAGGGGACGTGAACGGACGGGGCTGGAACGGGTGGGACTGGAACGGAAGGGACTGGAACGGAAGGGAATGTAACGGACGGGAATGGAACGGGCGGGACTGGAACGGGCGGGACTGGAACGGGCGGGACTGGAACGGGCGGGACTGGAACGGACGGGGCTGGAACGGGTGGGACTGGAACGGAAGGGACTGGAACGGACGGGAATGGAACGGACGGGAATGGAACGGGGCGGGACTGGAATGGACGGGGCTGGAACGGGTGGGACTGGAACGGTAGGGACTGGAACGGACGGGAATGGAACGGACGGGACTGGAACGGGCGGGACTGGAACGGAGGGGACTGGAACGGACGGGGCTGGAACGGGTGGGACTGGAACGGAAGGGACTGGAACGGACGGGAATGGAACGGACGGGAATGGAACGGGCGGGACTGGAACGGGTGGGACTGGAACGGATGGGACTGGAACGGACGGGAATGGAACGGACGGGACTGGAACGGGCGGGACTGGAACGGGCGGGACTGGAACGGACGGGGCTGGGACGGACGGGACTGGACCGGCCAGCCCCCTCGAGTCTAGTCGAGTCCAGTCCCACCCAGTCCAGTCCCATACAATGCGGTCCAGACAAGCCCCGCTCAGTCCAGTCCGGCAGAGGTCCGTCCAGACCAGTCCAGTCCCGTCCAGTCCCGTCCAGTCCCGTCCAGTCCCGTTAAGTCACGTCCAGTCCCGTCCAGTCCCATCCAGTCCTGTCCAGTCCCGTCCAGTCCCATCCAGTCCCTCCCAGTCCCGCCCAGTCCCGCTCAGTTCAGTATCGTCCATACCAGTCCTGTGAGGTCCCGTCCAGTCCCGTCAAGACCAACCCCGTCCCGTCCAGTCCAGTCCTACCCAGTCCAGCCCCGTTCAATTCAGTCACGTCCAGTCCAGTTCCGTCGAGTCCAATTTCGTCCAGTCCAGTCCTACCCAGTCCAGTACCGTCCAGTCCAGTCCCGTCCGATCCAGTCCCGTCCAGTCCAGTCCCGACCAGTCCGGTCCCGTCCAGTACAGTCCTGTCGAGTCCAGTCCCGTCTAATCCAGTTTCGTCCAGTCCAGCCCTTTCGAGTCCGTGCCAGTCCCATCAAATTAAGTCCCGTAAAGCCTAGCTCCGTCAAGCCTAGCCCCGTCCAGTCCAGTCCCGTCTAGTACAGTCCCGTCCAGGCCAGTCCGAGCCAGCCCCGTCAAGTCCGTCCATCCAGTCCTGTCCAGTCCCGTCCAGTGCCGTCCAGTCCCGTCCAGTCCCGTCAAATCCCGTCCAGTCCCGTCCAGTCCCATCCAGTCCCGTCCAGCCCCGTCCAGTCCCGTCCAGTCCCGTCAAGTCCCGTCCAGTCCCGTCCAGTCCCGTCCAGTCCCGTCCAGTCCAGCCCAGTCTAATCCGTGCTGGCCCGGTCAAGTCCAATCCCGTCAAGTCCAGTCCAGTCAAGTCCAGCCCCGTCCACTCCAGTTCTGTCCAGTCCGGCCCAGGCCAGTCCGAGCCAGCCCCGTCAAGTCCGTCCAGTCCAGTCCTGTCCAGTCCCGTCCAGCCCCGTCCAGTCCCGTCCAGTCCCGTCCAGTCCCGTCCAGTCCCGTCCAGTCCCGTCCAGTCCCGTCAAGTCCCGTCCAGTCCCGTCCAGTCCCGTCCAGTCCCGTCCAGTCCCGTCCAGTCCCGTCCAGTCCCGTCCAGTCCCGTCCAGTCCCGTCCAGTCCCGTTAAGTCCCGTCCAGTCCCGTCCATTTCGGTCCCGTCCAGTCCCGTCCAATCCCGTCCTGTCCCGTCCAGACCAGCCCCCTCCAGTTCAGTCCTGCCCAGTCCAGTCCTGTCCAGTCCCGTCAAGTCCGTCCAGTCCAGTCCTGTCCATTCCCGTCTAGTCCCGTCCTGTCCCGTCAAGTCCCGTCCAGTCCCGTCCAGTCCCATCCAGTCCTGTCCAGCCCCGTCCAGTCCAGTCCCGTCTAGTACAGTCCCGTCCAGGCCAGTCCGAGCCAGCCGCGTCAAGTCCGTCCAGTCCAGTCCTGTCCAGTCCCATCCAGTCCCGTCCAGTCCCGTCCAGTCCCGTCCAGTCCCGTCCAGTCCCGTCCAGTCCCGTCCAGTCCCGTCCAGTCCCATCCAGTCCCGTCCAGTCTCGTCCAGTCCCGTCCAGTCCCGTCCGGTCCCGTCCAGTCCCGTCCAGTCCCGTTAAGCCACGTCCAGTCCCGTCCAGTCCCGTCCGGTCCCGTCCAGTCCAGTCCAGTCCCGTCCAGTCCCGTCCAGTCCCGTCCAGTCCCGTCCAGTCCCATCCAGACCCGTCCAGTTCCGTCCAGTCCCGTCCAGTCCCGTCCAGTCCCGTCCAGTCCCGTCCAGTCCCGTCCAGTCCCGTCCAGTCCCGTCCAGTCCCGTCCAGTCCCGTCCGGTCCCGTCCAGTCGAGTCCAGTCCCGTCCAGTCCCGTCCAGTTCCGTCCAGTCCAGTCCCGTCCTGTTAAGTCCAGTCCAGGCCCGTGCAGCCCAGTCCCGTCCAGTCCAGTCCCGTCCAGTCCAGTCCCGCCCAGTCCAGTTCCGTCCAGTCCACTTCCGTCCGGTCCAGTCCCGTCCAGTACAGTCCCGACATGTCCAGTCTCGTCCAGTCCAGTCCTCTCCAGTACAGTCCCCTCCTGTTCAGTCCAGCCCAGGTCCGTCGAGTCCAGTCGGGACCAGCCCCGTCAAGTCCAATTCAGTCCCGTCCATTTCGGTCCCGTCCAGTCCCATCCAGTCCCGTCCAGTCCCGTCCAGTCCCGTCCAGTCCCGTCCAGTCCCGTCCAGTCCCGTCCAGTCCCGTTAAGTCACGTCCAGTCCCGTCCAGTCCCGTCCAGTCCCGTCCAGTCCCATCCAGTCCTGTCCAGTCCCGTCCAGTCCCGTCCAGTCCAGCCCAGTCTAATCCGTGCTGGCCCGGTCAAGTCCAATCCCGTCCAGTCCCGTCAAGTCCAGTCCCGTCCACTCCAGTTCTGTCCAGTCCGGCCCAGTCCAGTCCGTGCCAGCCCCGTCAAGTCCAGTCCCGTCCAGTCCAGTCCCGACCAGTCCGGTCCCGTCCAGTACAGTCCTGTCGAGTCCAGTCCCGTCTAATCCAGTTTCGTCCAGTCCAGCCCTTTCGAGTCCGTGCCAGTCCCTTCAAATTAAGTCCCGTAAAGCCTAGCTCCGTCAAGTCCAGTCCCGTCCACTCCAGTTCTGTCCAGTCCGGACCGGTCCAGTCCGTGCCAGCCCCGTCAAAGGCCAGTCCCGTCCCGTCCAGTCCCGATCAGTCCGGTCCCGTCCAGTACAGTCCTGTCCAGTCCAGTCCGGGCCAAGACCGTCAAGTCCACCGATCTTTTAAGCAAGGTCACTGACCTTTTAGACAAGGTCACTGAACTTTTAGGCAAGGTCACTGACCTTTTCAACAAGGTCACTGACCTTTTCAACAAGGTCACTGACCTTTTCAACAAGGTCACTGAACTTTTAAGCAAGGTCACTGACCTATTAGACAAGGTCACCGACCTTTTCAACAAGGCCACTGAACTTTTAAACAAGGTCACTGACCTATTAGACAAGGTCACTGACCTTTTCAACAAGGTCACTGACCTTTCCAACAAGGTCACTGACCTTTTCAACAAGGTCACTGACCTTTTCAACAAGGTCACTGACATTTTCAACAAGGTCACTGACCTTTTCAACAAGGTCACTGACCTTCTAGACAAGGTCACAGGTTCATTGAACTTTCAAACAAGGTCACTTGGGCGGGACTGGACGGGACTGGACGGGACTGGACGGGACTGGACGGGACTGGACGGGACTGGACGGGACATGACGGGACTGGACAGGACTGGACTGGGCAGGACTGGACCGGACGGGACGGGGCTGGTTTTGACGGGACTGGACGGGACTTCACAGGACTGGCATGGACGATACCGAACTGGACGGGACTGGACGGACTGGACGGGACTGGACGGGACCGGACGGGACTGGGCGGGACTGGACGGGACTGGACGGGACTGGACGGGACTGGACGGGACTGGACGGGACTGGACGGGACTGGACGGGACTGGACGGGACTGGACGGGACTGGACGGGACTGGACGGGAATGGACAGGACTGGACTGGACGGACTTGACGGGGCTGGCTCGGACTGGCCTGGACGGGACTGCACTGGACGGGGCTGGCCTGGACGGGACTGGAACGGACAGGACTGGAACGGACGGGACTGGAACGGACGGGACTGGAACGGACGGGACTGGAACGGACGGGACTGGACTTGACGGGACTGGACTGGACGGGATTGGACTTGACCGGGCCAGCACGGATTAGACTGAGCTGGACTGGACGGGACTGGACTGGACGGGACTGTTCTTGACGGCGCAAGCCTGGACTGGACTGGACGGACCTGGGCCGGACTGGACTGGAGAGGACTGGTGTGAACGGCACTGGACTGGGTAGGACTGGACTGGATGGGATGGGACTGGACGGGATTTAACGGGACTGGACGGGACTGGACGGGACTGGACGGGACTGGACGGGACTGGACGGGACTGGACGGGACTGGACGGGACTGGACGGGACTGGACGGGACTGGACGGGGCTGGCTCGGACAGGCCTGCAGGGGACTGTACTAGACGGGACTGGACTGGACGGGGCTGGACGGGACTGGATGGGACTGGACGGAACTGGACGGGACTTGACGGGACTGGACGGGACTGGACGGGACTGGACGGGACTGGACGGGAATGGACAGGACTGGACTGGACGGATTTGACGGGGCTGGCTCGGACTGGCCTGGACGGGACTGTACTAGACGGGACTGGACTGGACGGGGCTAGCCTTGACGGAGCTAGGCTTTACGGGACTTAATTTGATGGGACTGGCACGGACTCGAACGGGCTGGACTGGACGGGACTGGATTAGACGGGACTGGAACGGACGAGACTGGAACGGACGGGACTGGAACGGACGGGGCTGGAACGGACGGGACTGGAACGGACGGGACTGGAACGGACGGGACTGGAACGGGCGGGACTGGAACGGACGGGACTGGAACGGACGGGAATGGAACGGAACCGGACTGGATAGATGTTCGGGACTGGTGTGGACCGGATTGGATTTGACTGGACTGGTCGGAGCTCGACCTGACGGGACTGGACGGGACTAAACTTGACCGGACTTATTTTGACGGGCCTGGACTTGGCAGGACTGGAACGGACTCGACTGGGCTGGACTGGGCTGGACTGGTCTGGACGGACCTGTGCCGGACTGGACTGAGCGGGGCTGGTCTGCACCGGATTGTATGGGACTGGACTGGGTGGGACTGGACTCGACTAGACTCGACGGGGCTGGCCTGTCCAGTCCCGTCCGTTCCAGTCCCGCCCGTTCCAGTCCCGCCCGTTCCAGTCCCGTCCGTTCCATTCCCGTCCGTTTCAGTCCCGTCCGTTCCAGTCCCGCCCGTTCCAGTCCCACCCGTTCCATTCCCGTCCGTTCCATTCCCGTCCGTTCCATTCCCGTCCGTTCCAGTCCCTTCCGTTCCAGTCCCACCCGTTCCAGCCCCGTCCGTTCCAGTTCCGTCCGTTCCAGTCCCGCCCGTTCCAGTCCCGCCCGTTCCAGTCCCGTGCGTTCCATTCCCGTCCGTTCCAGTCCCACTCGTTCCAGCGCCGTCCGTTCCGTTCCCGTCCAGTCCCGTCAAGACCAACCCCGTCCCGTCCAGTCCAGTCCTACCCAGTCCAGCCCCGTTCAATTCAGTCCCGTCCAGTCCAGTTCCGTCGAGTCCAATTTCGTCCAGTCAAGTCCTACCCAGTCCAGTACCGTCCAGTCCAGTCCCGTCCGATCCAGTCCCGTCCAGTCCTGTCCAGTCCCGTCCAGTCCCGTCCAGTCCCGCCAAGTCCCGTCCAGTCCCGTCCAGTCCCATCCAGTCTCGTCCAGCCCCGTCCAGTCCAGTTCCGTCCAGTACAGTCCCGTCCAGGCCAGTCCGAGCCAGCCCAGTCCGTTCCAGTCCCGCCCGTTCCAGTCCCGCCCGTTCCAGTCCCGTACGATCCATTCCCGTCCGTTCCATTCCCGTCCGTTCCAGTCCCACCCGTTCAAGCCCCGTCCGTTCCACTCCCGTCCGTTCCAGTCCAGTCCTGTCCAGTCCCGTCCAGTCCCGTCCAGTCCCGTCCAGTCCCGTCCAGTCCCATCCAGTCCCGTCCAGTCCCGTCCAGTCCCGTCCAGTCCCGTCCAGTCCCGTCCAGTCCCGTCCAGTCCCGTTAAGTCACGTCCAGTCCCGTCCAGTCCCGTCCAGTCCCGTCTTGTCCCGTCCAGTCCCGTCCAGTCCCGTCCAGTCCCGTTAAGTCCCGTCCATTCCCATCCAGTCCCGTCCAGTCCCATGCAGTCCCGTCCATTTCGGTCCCGTCCAGTCCCGTCCAATCCCGTCCAGTCCCGTCCAGACCAGCCCCCTCCAGTTCAGTCCTGCCCAGTCCAGTCCTGTCCAGTCCCGTCAAGTCCGTCCAGTCCAGTCCTGTCCATTCCCGTCTAGTCCCGTCCTGTCCCGTCAAGTCCCGTCCAGTCCCGTCCAGTCCCATCCAGTCCTGTCCAGCCCCGTCCAGTCCAGTCCCGTCTAGTACAGTCCCGTCCAAGCCAGTCCGAGCCAGCCCCGTCAAGTCCGTCCAGTCCAGTCCTGTCCAGTCCCGTCCAGTCCCGTCCAGTCCCGTCCAGTCCCGTCCAGTCCCGTCCAGTCTCGTCCAGTCCCGTCCAGTCCCATCCAGTCCCGTCCAGTCTCGTCCAGTCCCGTCCAGTCCCGTCCTGTCCCGTCCAGTCCCGTCCAGGTACGTTAAGCCATGTCCAGTCCCGTCCAGTCCCGTCCGGTCCCGTCCAGTCCAGTCCAGTCCTGTCCAGTCCCGTCCAGTCCCGTCCAGTCCCGTCCAGTCCCATCCAGATCCGTCCAGTATCGTCCAGTCCCGTCCAGTCCCGTCCAGTCCCGTCCAGTCCCGTCCAGTCCCGTCCGGTCCCGTCCAGTCCAGTCCCGTCCAGTCCCGTCCAGTTCCGTCCAGTCCAGTCCCGTCCTGTTAAGTCCAGTCCAGGCCCGTGCAGCCCAGTCCCGTCCAGTCCAGTCCCGTCCGGTCCAGTCCCGCCCAGTCCAGTTCCGTCCAGTCCACTTCCGTCCGGTCCAGTCCCGTCCAGTACAGTCCCGTCCAGTACAGTCCCGACATGTCCAGTCTCGTCCAGTCCAGTCCTCTCCAGTACAGTCCCCTCCTGTTCAGTCCAGCCCAGGTCCGTCGAGTCCAGTCGGGACCAGCCCCGTCAAGTCCAATTCAGTCCCGTCCATTTCGGTCCCGTCCAGTCCCGTCCAATCCCGTCCAGTCCCGTCCAGACCAGCCCCTTCCAGTTCAGTCCCATCCAGTCCAGTTCCGTCCAGTCCAATTTCGTCCAGTCCAATCCCGTCCTACCCAGTCCAGTGCCGTTCACGCCAGCCCTCTCCAGTCCAGTCCGGCCCACGTCCGTCCAGTCCAGTCCAGGCCAGCGCCGTCAAGAACAGTCCCGTCCAGTCCAGTCCCGTCCAGTCCAGCCCAGTCTAATCCGTGCCGGCCCGGTCAAGTCCAATCCCGTCCAGTCCAGTCCCGTCAAGTCCAGTCCCGTCCACTCCAGTTCTGTCCAGTCCGGACCGGTCCAGTCCGTGCCAGCCCCGTCAAGTCCAGTCCCGTCCAGTCCAGTCCCGACCAGTCCGGTCCCGTCCAGTACAGTCCTGTCCAGTCCAGTCCGAGCCAAGAACCGTCAAGTCTACCGATCTTTTAAGCAAGGTCACTGACCTTTTAGACAAGGTCACTGAACTTTTAGGCAAGGTCACTGAACTTTTAGACAAGGTCACTGAACTTTCAACAAGGTCACTGACCTTTTGAACAAGGTCACTGACCTATTAGACAAGGTCACCGACCTTTTCAACAAGGCCACTGAACTTTTAAACAAGGTCACTGACCTATTAGACAAGGTCACTGACCTTTTCAACAAGGTCACTGAACTTTTAAACAAGGTCACTGACCTTTTAGACAAGGTCACTGAACTTTTCAACAAGGTCACTGACCTTTTCAACTAGGTCACTGACCTTTCCAACAAGGTCACTGACCTTTTCAACAAGGTCACTGACCTTTCCAACAAGGTCACTGACCTTTTCAACAAGGTCACTGACATTTTCAACAAGGTCACTGACCTTTTCAACAAGGTCACTGAACTTTTAAACAAGGTCACTGACCTTTTAGACAAGGTCACTGAACTTTTAGAGAAGGTCACTGAACTTTTAGATAAGGTCACTGAACTTTTCAACAAGGTCACTGACCTTTTCAACAAGGTCACTGACCTTTTCAACAAGGTCACTGACCTTTTCAACAAGGTCACTGACCTTTTCAACAAGGTCACTGACCTTCTAGACAAGGTCACAGGTTCATTGAACTTTCAAACAAGGTCACTTGGACGGGACTGGACGGGACTGGACGGGACTGGACGGGACTGGACGGGACTGGACGGGACTGGACGGGACTGGACGGGACTGGACGGGACTGGACGGGACTGGACGGGACTGGACGGGACTGGACGGGACTGGACGGGACTGGACGGGACTGGACGGGACTGGACGGGACTGGACGGGACTGGACGGGACTGGACGGGACTGGACGGGACGGGACGGGACATGACGGGACTGGACAGGACTGGACTGGGCAGGAATGGACCGGACGGGACGGGGCTGGTTTTGACGGGACTGGACGGGACTTCACAGGACTGGCATGGACGATACCGAACTGGACGGGACTGGACGGACTGGACGGGACTGGACGGGACCGGACGGGACTGGACAGGACTGGGCGGGACTGGACGGGACTGGACGGGACTGGACGGGACTGGAAGGGACTGGACGGGACTGGACGGGACTGGACGGGACTGGACGGGACTGGACGGGACTGGACGGGACTGGACGGGACTGGACGGGAATGGACAGGACTGGACTGAACGGACTTGACGGGGCTGGCTCGGACTGGCCTGGACGGGACTGGACTTGACGGAACTGGACTTGACGGAAATGGACTGAACGGGACTGCACTGGACGGGATTGGAACGGACGGGACTGGAACGGACGGGACTGGAACGGACGGGACTGGAACGGTCGGGACTGGACTTGACGGGACTGGACTGGACGGGATTGGACTTGACCGGGCCAGCACGGATTAGACTGAGCTGGACTGGACGGGACTGAACTGGACGGGACTGTTCTTGACGGCGCTAGCCTGGACTGGACTGCACGGACCTGGGCCTAACTGGACTGGAGAGGACTGGTGTGAACGGCACTGGACTGGGTAGGACTGGACTGGATGGGATAGGACTGGACGGGACTGGACGGGATTTAACGGGACTGGACGGGACTGGACGGGACTGGACGGGACTGGACGGGACTGGACGGGACTGGACGGGACTGGACGGGACTGGACGGGACTGGATGGGACTGGACGGGACTGGACCGGACTTGACGGGACTGGACGGGACTGGACGGGACTAGACGGGACTGGACGGGAATGGACAGGACTGGACTGGACGGATTTGACGGGGCTGGCTCGGACTGGCCTGGACGGGACTGTACTAGACGGGACTGGACTGGACGGGGCTAGCCATGACGGAGCTAGGCTTTACGGGACTTAATTTGATGGGACCGGCACGGACTCGAACGGGCTGGACTGGACGGGACTCGATTAGACGGGACTGGAACGGACGAAACTGGAACGGACGGGACTGGAACGGACGGGGCTGGAACGGACGGGACTGGAACGGAAGGGACTGGAACGGACGGGACTGGAACGGGCGGGACTGGAACGGACACGACTGGGCTGGACTGGGCTGGACTGGCCTGGACTGGTCTGGACGGACCTGTGCCGGACTGGACTGAGCGGGGCTGGCCTGCACCGGATTGTATGGGACTGGACTGGGTGGGACTGGACTCGACTAGACTCGACGGGGCTGGCCTGTCCAGTCCCGTCCGTTCCAGTCCTGCCCGTTCCAGTCCCGCCCGTTCCAGTCCCGTACGTTCCATTCCCGTCCGTTCCAGTCCCGTCCGTTCCAGTCCCGCCCGTTCCGGTCCCGCCCGTTCCATTCCCGTCCGTTCCATTCCCGTCCGTTCCAGGCCCTTCCGTTCCAGTCCCACCCGTTCCAGCCCCGTCCGTTCCAGTCCCGTCCGTTCCAGTCCCGCCCGTTCCAGTCCCGCCCGTTCCAGTCCCGTCCGTTCCATTCCCGTCCGTTCCAGTCCCGTCCGTTCCAGTCCCACCCGTTCCAGCACCGTCCGTTCCGTTCCCGTCCGTTCCATTCCCGTCCGTTCCTGTCCAGTCCTGTCCAGTCCCGTCCAGTCCCGTCCAGTCCCGTCCAGTCCCGTCCAGTCCCGTCCAGTCCCGTCCAGTCCCGTCCAGTCCCGTTAAGTCACGTCCAGTCCCGTCGAGTCCCATCCAGTCCTGTCCAGTCCCGTCCAGTCCCGTCCAGTCCCTCCCAGTCCCGCCCAGTCCCGCTCCGTTCAGTATCGTCCATACCAGTCCTGTGAGGTCCCGTCCAGTCCCGTCAAGACCAACCCCGTCGCGTCCAGTCCAGTTCTACCCAGTCCAGCCCCGTTCAATTCAGTCCCTTCCAGTCCAGTTCCGTCGAGTCCAATTTCGTCCAGTCAAGTCCTACCCAGTCCAGTACCGTCCAGTCCAGTCCCGTCCGATCCAGTCCCGTCCAGTCCTGTCCAGTCCCGTCCAGTCCCGTCCAGTCCCGTCAAGTCCCGTCCAGTCCCGTCCAGTCCCATCCAGTCCCGTCCAGCCCCGTCCAGTCCAGTTCCGTCTAGTGCGGTCCCGTCCAGGTCAGTCCGAGCCAGCCCAGTCCGTTCCAGTCCCGCCCGTTCCAGTCCCGCCCGTTCCAGTCCCGTCCGCTCCATTCCCGTCCGTTCCAGTCCCACCCGTTCAAGCCCCGTCCGTTCCACTCCCGTCCGTTCCAGTCCAGTCCTGTCCAGTCCCGTCCAGTCCCGTCCAGTCCCGTCCAGTCCCGTCCAGTCCCATCCAGTCCCGTCCAGTCCCGTCCAGTCCCGTTAAGTCACGTCCAGTCCCGTCCAGTCCCGTCCAGTCCCATCCAGTCCTGTCCAGTCCCGTCCAGTCCCGTCCAGTCCAGCCCAGTCTAATCCGTGCTGGCCCGGTCAAATCCAATCCCGTCCAGTCCAGTCCCGTCAAGTCCAGTCC
This sequence comes from Eumerus sabulonum, assembly GCA_951905685.1. Taxonomy (NCBI): domain Eukaryota; kingdom Metazoa; phylum Arthropoda; class Insecta; order Diptera; family Syrphidae; genus Eumerus; species Eumerus sabulonum. Next base: position 20,831,104 of record OX645061.1, on the reverse strand, counting down.
CGTCCACTCCAGCTCTGTCCAGTCCGGCCCAGTCCAGTCCGTGCCAGCCCCGTCAAGTCCAGTCCCGTCCACTCCAGTTCTGTCCAGTCCGGACCGGTCCAGTCCGTGCCAGCCCCGTCAAGTCCAGTCCCGTCCAGTCCAGTCCCGATCAGTCCGGTCCCGTCCAGCACAGTCCTGTCCAGTCCAGTCCGGGCCAAGACCGTCAAGTCCACCGATCTTTTAAGCAAGGTCACTGACCTTTTAGACAAGGTCACTGAACTTTTAGGCAAGGTCACTGACCTTTTCAACAAGGTCACTGACCTTTTCAACAAGGTCACTGACCTTTTCAACAAGGTCACTGAACTTTTAAGCAAGGTCACTGACCTATTAGACAAGGTCACCGACCTTTTCAACAAGGCCACTGAACTTTTAAACAAGGTCACTGACCTATTAGACAAGGTCACTGACCTTTTCAACAAGGTCACTGACCTTTCCAACAAGGTCACTGACCTTTTCAACAAGGTCACTGACATTTTCAAGAAGGTCACTGACCTTTTCAACAAGGTCACTGAACTTTTAAACAAGGTCACTGACCTTTTAGACAAGGTCATTGAACTTTTAGAGAAGGTCACTGAACTTTTCAACAAGGTCACTGACCTTTTCAACAAGGTCACTGACCTTCTAGACAAGGTCACAGGTTCATTGAACTTTCCAACAAGGTCACTTGGGCGGGACTGGACGGGACTGGACGGGACTGGACGGGACTGGACGGGACTGGACGGCACTGGACGGGACATGACGGGACTGGACAGGACTGGACTGGGCAGGACTGGACCGGACGGGACGGGGCTGGTTTTGACGGGACTGGACGGGACTTCACAGGACTGGCATGGACGATACCGAACTGGACGGACTGGACGGGACTGGACGGGACTGGACGGGACCGGACGGGACTGGGCGGGACTGGACGGGACTGGACGGGACTGGACGGGACTGGACGGGACTGGACGGGACTGGACGGGACTGGACGGGACTGGACGGGACTGGACGGGAATGGACAGGACTGGACTGGACGGACTTGACGGGGCTGGCTCGGACTGGCCTGGACGGGACTGGACTTGACGGAACTGGACTGGACGGAAATGGACTGAACGGGACTGCACTGGACGGGGCTGGCCTGGACGGGACTGGAACGGACAGGACTGGAACGGACGGGACTGGACTTGACGGGACTGGACTGGACGGGCTTGGACTTGACCGGGCCAGCACGGATTAGACTGAGCTGGACTGGACGGGACTGGACTGGACGGGACTGTTCTTGACGGCGCAAGCCTGGACTGGACTGGACGGACCTGGGCCGGACTGGACTGGAGAGGACTGGTGTGAACGGCACTGGACTGGGTAGGACTGGACTGGATGGGATGGGACTGGACGGGATTTAACGGGACTGGACGGGACCGAAATGGACGGGACTGGACGGGACTTATCGGGACTTAACGGGACTGGACGGGACTGGACGGGACTGGACGGGACTGGACGGGACTGGACGGGACTGGACGGGACTGGACGGGACTGGACGGGACTGGACGGGACTGGACGGGACTGGACGGGACTGGACGGGACTGGACGGGACTGGACGGGGCTGGACGGGGCTGGACGGGACTGGACGGCACTGGACAGGACTGGATGGGACTGGACGGGACTGGACGGGACTGGACGTGACTTAACGGGACTGGACGGGACTGGACGGGACTGGATGGGACTGGACGGGACTGGACGGGACTGGACGGGACTGGACGGGACTGGACGGGACTGGACGGGACTGGATGGGACTGGACAGGACTGGACTGGAACGGACGGGAGTGGAACGGACGGGTTTTGAACGGGTGGGACTGGAACGGACGGGACTGGAACGGACGGGAATGGAACGGACTGGGCTGGCTCGGACTGGCCTGGACGGGACTGTACTAGACGGAACTGGACTGGACGGGGCTGGACGGGACTGGATGGCACTGGACGGGACTGGACGGGACTGGACGGGACTTGACGGTACTGGACTGGGTAGGACTGGACTGGACGAAATTGGACTCGACGGAACTGGACTGGACGGGACTGAATTGAACGGGGCTGGACTGGGTAGGACTGGACTGGACGGGAAGGGGTTGGTCTTGACGGGACTGGACTTGACCTCACAGGACTGGTATGGACGATACTGAACTGAGCGGGACTGGGCGGGACTGGGAGGGACTGGATGGGACTGGACGGGACTGGACAGGACTGGATGGGACTGGACGTGACTTAACGGGACTGGACGGGACTGGACGGGACTGGACGGGACTGGACTGGTCTGGACGGACCTGTGCCGGACTGGACTGAGCGGGGCTTGTCTGGACCGCATTGTATGGGACTGGACTGGGTGGGACTGGACTCGACTAGACTCGACGGGGCTGGCCTGTCCAGTCCCGTCCGTTCCAGTCCTGTCCGTTCCAGTCCCGCCCGTTCCAGTCCCGCCCGTTCCAGTCCCGTCCATTCCATTCCCGTTCGTTCCAGTCCCGTCCGTTCCAGTCCCGCCCGTTCCAGTCCCGCCCGTTCCAGTCCCGCCCGTTCAATTCCCGTCCGTTCCATTCCCGTCCGTTCCAGTCCCTTCCGTTCCAGTCCCACCCGTTCCAGCCCCGTCCGTTCCAGTCCCCTCCATTCCAGTCCCGCCCGTTCCAGTCCCGTCCGTTCCATTCCCGTCCGTTCCAGTACCTTCCGTTCCAGTCCCACCCGTTCCAGCACCGTCCGTTCCGTTCCCGTCCGTTCCATTTCCGTCCGTTCCAGTCCAGTCCTGTCCAGTCCAGTCCGTTCCAGTCCCGCCCGTTCCAGTCCCGCCCGTTCCAGTCCCGCCCGTTCAATTCCCGTCCGTTCCATTCCCGTCCGTTCCAGTCCCTTCCGTTCCAGTCCCACCCGTTCCAGCCCCGTCCGTTCCATTCCCGTCCGTTCCAGTCCCACCCGTTCGAGCCCCGTCCGTTCCAGTCCAGTCCTGTCCAGTCCCGTCCAGTCCCGTCCAGTCCCGTCCAGTCCCATCCAGTCCCGTCCAGTCCCGTCCAGTCCCGTCCAGTCCCGTCCAGTCCCGTTAAGTCACGTCCAGTCCCGTCCAGTCCCGTCCAGTCCCGTCCAGTCCCGTCCAGTCCAGTCCAGTCCCGTCCAGTCCCGTCCAGTCCCGTCCAGTCCCGTCCAGTCCCGTCCAGTCCCGTCCAGTCCCGTTAAGTCCCGTGCAGTCCCATCCAGTCCCGTCCAGTCCCATCCAGTCCCGTCCATTTCGGTCCCCTCCAGTCCCGTCCAATCCCGTCCAGTCCCGTCCAGACCAGCCCCCACCGGTTCAGTCCTGCCCAGTCCAGTCCTGTCCAGTCCCGTCAAGTCCGTCCAGTCCAGTCCTGTCCATTCCCGTCTAGTCCCGTCCCGTCCCGTCAAGTCCCGTCCAGTCCCGTCCAGTCCCATCCAGTCCTGTCCAGCCCCGTCCAGTCCAGTCCCGTCTAGTACAGTCCCGTCCAAGCCAGTCCGAGCCAGCCCCGTCAAGTCCGTCCAGTCCAGTCCTGTCCAGTCCCGTCCAGTCCCGTCCAGTCCCGTCCAGTCCCGTCCAGTCTCGTCCAGTCCCGTCCAGTCCCATCCAGTCCCGACCAGTCTCGTCCAGTCCCGTCCAGTCCCGTCCGGTCCCGTCCAGTCCCGTCCAGGTACGTTAAGCCATGTCCAGTCCCGTCCAGTCCCGTCCGGTCCCGTCCAGTCCAGTCCAGTCCTGTCCAGTCCCGTCCAGTCCCGTCCAGTCCCGTCCAGTCCCGTCCAGTCCCGTCCAGTCCCGTCCAGTCCCATCCAGACCCGTCCAGTCCCGTCCAGTCCCGTCCAGTCCCGTCCAGTCCCGTCCAGTCCCGTCCAGTCCCGTCCAGTCCCATCCAGACCCGTCCAGTCCCGTCCAGTCCCGTCCAGTCCCGTCCGGTCCCGTCCAGTCCAGTCCCGTCCAGTCCCGTCCAGTTCCGTCCAGTCCAGTCCCGTCCTGTTAAGTCCAGTCCAGGCCCGTGCAGCCCAGTCCCGTCCAGTCCAGTCCCGTCCAGTCCAGTCCCGACCAGTCCGGTCCCGTCCAGTACAGTCCCGTCCAGTCCCGTCCAGTCCCGCCCAGTCCCGTCCAGTCCCGTCCGGTCCCGTCCAGTCCCGTCCAGTTCCGTCCAGTCCAGTCCCGTCCTGTTAAGTCCAGTCCAGGCCCGTGCAGCCCAGTCCCGTCCAGTCCAGTCTCGTCCGTTCCAGTCCCTTCCGTTCCAGTCCCACCCGTTCCAGCCCCGTCCGTTCCATTCCCGTCCGTTCCAGTCCCACCCGTTCGAGCCCCGTCCGTTCCACTCCCGTCCGTTCCAGTCCAGTCCTGTCCAGTCCCGTCCGGTCCCGTCCAGTCCCGTCCCGTCCAGTCCCGTCCAGTCCCGTCCAGTCCCGTCCAGTCCCGTCCGGTCCCGTCCAGTCCAGTCCAGTCCTGTCCAGTCCCGTCCAGTCCCGTCCAGTCCCGTCCAGTCCCGTCCAGTCCCGTCCAGTCCCGTCCAGTCCCATCCAAACCCGTCCAGTCCCGTCCAGTCCCGTCCAGTCCCGTTCAGTCCCGTCCAGTCCCGTCCAGTCCCGTCCAGTCCCATCCAGACCCGTCCAGTCCCGTCCAGTCCCGTCCAGTCCCGTCCAGTCCCGTCCAGTCCCGTCCAGTCCCGTCCAGTCCCGTCCGGTCCCGTCCAGTCCAGTCCCGTCCAGTCCCGTCCAGTTCCGTCCAGTCCAGTCCCGTCCTGTTAAGTCCAGTCCAGGCCCGTGCAGCCCAGTCCAGTCCCGTCCAGTCCCGTCCAGTCCCGTCCGGTCCCGTCCAGTCCAGTCCCGTCCAGTCCCGTCCAGTTCCGTCCAGTCCAGTCCCGTCCTGTTAAGTCCAGTCCAGGCCCGTGCAGCCCAGTCCCGTCCAGTCCAGTCCCGCCCAGTCCAGTTCCGTCCAGTCCGGACCGGTCCAGTCCGTGCCAGCCCCGTCAAGTCCAGTCCCGTCCAGTCCAGTCCCGACCAGTCCGGTCCCGTCCAGTACAGTCCTGTCCAGTCCAGTCCGGGCCAAGACCGTCAAGTCCACCGATCTTTTAAGCAAGGTCACTGACATTTTAGACAAGGTCACTGACCTTTTCAACAAGGTCACTGAACTTTTAAACAAGGTCACTGAACTTTTAAACAAGGTCACTGACCTTTTAGACAAGGTCACTGAACTTTTCAACAAGGTCACTGACATTTTCAACAAGGTCACTGACCTTTTCAACAAGGTCACTGAACTTTTAAACAAGGTCACTGACCTTTTAGACAAGGTCACTGAACTTTTAGAGAAGGTCACTGAACTTTTCAACAAGGTCACTGACCTTTTCAACAAGGTCACTGACCTTTTCAACAAGGTCACTGACCTTTTCAACAAGGTCACTGACCTTTCGAACAAGGTCACTGACCTTTTCAACAAGGTCACTGACCTTTTCAACAAGGTCACTGACCTTTCGAACATGGTCACTGACCTTTTCAACAAGGTCACTGACCTCCTAGACAAGGTCACAGGTTCATTGAACTTTCAAACAAGGTCACTTGGACGGGACTGGACGGGACTGGACGGGACTGGACGGGACTGGACGGGACTGGACGGGACTGGACGGGACTGGACGGGACTGGACGGGACTGGACGGGACTGGACGGGACTGGACGGGACTGGACGGGACTGGACGGGACTGGATGGGACTGGACGGGACTGGACGGGACTGGACGGGACTGGACGGGACTGGACTAGGCAGGACTGGACCGGACGGGACGGGGCTGGTTTTGACGGGACTGGACGGGACTTCACAGGACTGGCATGGACGATACCGAACTGGACGGGACTGGTCGGGACTGGACGGGACTGGACGGGAATGGACAGGACTGGACTGGACGGACTTGACGGGGCTGGCTCGGACTGGCCTGGACGGGACTGGACTTGACGGAACTGGACTGGACGGAAATGGACTGAACGGGATTGCACTGGACGGGGCTGGCCTGGACGGCACTGGAACGGACGGGACTGGAACGGACGGGACTGGACTTGACGGGACTGGACTGGACGGGATTGGACTTGACCGGGCCAGCACGGATTAGACTGGGCTGGACTGGACGGGACTGGACTGGACGGGACTGTTCTTGACGGCGCTAGCCTGGACTGGACTGGACGGACCTGGGCCGGACTGGACTGGAGAGGACTGGTGTGAACGGCACTGGACTGGGTAGGACTGGAATGGATGGGATAGGACTGGACGGGACTGGATGGGACTGGACGGGACTTAACGGGACTGGACGGGACTGGACGGGACTGGACGGGACTGGACGGGACTGGACGGGACTGGACGGGACTGGACGGGACTGGACGGGACTGGACGGGACTGGACGGGACTGGACGGGACTGGACGGGACTGGACGGGACTGGACGGGACTGGACGGGACTGGACGGGACTATACGGGACTGGACGGGACTGGACGGGGCTGGCTCGGACAGGCCTGGACGGGACTGTACTAGACGGGACTGGACTGGACGGGGCTGGACGGGACTGGATGGGGCTGGACGGGACTGGACGGGACTTGACGGGACTGGACGGGACTGGACGGGACTGGACGGGACTGGACGGGAGTGGAGGGGAATGGACAGGACTGGACTGGACGGATTTGGCGGGGCTGGCTCGGACTGGCCTGGACGGGACTGTACTAGACGGGACTGGACTGGACGGGGCTAGCCTTGACGGAGCTAGGCTTTACGGGACTTAATTTGATGGGACTGGCACGGACTCGAACGGGCTGGACTGGACGGGACTGGATTAGACGGGACTGGACTCGACAGGACTGTACTGGACGGGACCGGACTGGTCGGGACTGGACTGGACGGGACTGGACTTGACGGGGCTGGCACGGACTGGACTGGGCCGGACTGGACAGAGCTGGAGTGGACGGGACTGGACTTGACGGGACTGGACTTGACCGGGCCAGCACGGATTAGACTGGGCTGTACTGGACGGGACTGGACGGGACTTGACAGGACAGGATGGGACTGGACGGGACTGGACGGGACTGGACGTGACTTAACGGGACTGCACGGGAGTGGACGGGACTGGACGGGACTGGACGGGACTGGATGGGACTGGACGGGACTGGACGGGACTGGATGGGACTGGACGGGACTGGACGGGACTTGACGGGACTGGACGGGACTGGACGGGACTGGACAGGACTGGACGGGACTGGATCGGACGGGACTGGACTGGACGGTACTGGACTGGGTAGGACTGGACTGGACGAAATTGGACTCGACGGAACTGGACTGGACGGGACTGAATTGAACGGGGCTGGACTGAGTAGGACTGGACTGGACGGGACGGGGTTGGTCTTGACGGGACTGGACGGGACCTCACAGGACTGGTATGTACGATACTGAACTGAGCGGGACTGGGCGGGACTGGGAGGGACTGGACGGGACTGGACGGGACTGGACAGGACTGGACTGGAACGGACGGAAATGGAACGGACGGGAACGGAACGGACGGTGCTGGAACGGGTGGGACTGGAATGGAGGGGACGTGAACGGACGGGGCTGGAACGGGTGGGACTGGGCGGACTGGAACGGGCGGGACTGTAACGGGCGGGACTGGAACGGACGGGACTGGAACGGACGGAAATGGAACGGACGGGAACGGAACGGACGGTGCTGGAACGGGTGGGACTGGAACGGAGGGGACTGGAACGGACTGGGCTGGAACGGGTGGGACTGGAACGGAAGGGACTGGAACGGACGGGAATGGAACGGACGGGAATGGAACGGGCGGGACTGGAACGGACGGGGCTGGAACGGGTGGGACTGGAATGGAAGGGACTGGAACGGACGGGAATGGAACGGACGGGACTGGAACGGGCGGGACTGGAACGGAGGGGACTGGAACGGACGGGGCTGGAACGGGGGGGACTGGAACGGAAGGGACTGGAACGGACGGGAATGGAACGGACGGGAATGGAACGGGCGGGACTGGAACGGGCGGGACTGGAACGGACGAGACTAGACTGGACGGGACTGGGCTGCACGGGCCTGGACTGGACTTAACAGGACGGGACTGGACTGGACGGGACTGGACGGGACTGGACGGGACTGGACGGGACTGGACGGGACTGGACGGGACTGGACGGGACTGGACGGGACAGGACAGGACTGGACTGGAACGGACGGAAATGGAACGGACGGGAACGGAACGGACGGTGCTGGAACGGGTGGGACTGGAATGGAGGGGACGTGAACGGACGGGGCTGGAACGGGTGGGACTGGAACGGAAGGGACTGGAACGGACGGGAATGGAACGGACGGCAATGGAACGGGCGGACTGGAACGGGCGGGACTGGAACGGGCGGGACTGGAACGGAAGGGACTGGAACGGACGGAAATGGAACGGACGGGAACGGTACGGACGGTGCTGGAACGGGTGGGACTGGAACGGAGGGGACTGGAACGGACTGGGCTGGAACGGGTGGGACTGGAACGGAAGGGACTGGAACGGACGGGAATGGAACGGACGGGAATGGAACGGGCGGGACAGGAACGGACGGGGCTGGAACGGACGGGAATGGAACGGATGGGACTGGAACGGGCGGGACTGGAACGGAGGGGACTGGAACGGACGGGGCTGGAACGGGGGGGACTGGAACGGAAGGGACTGGAACGGACGGGAATGGAACGGACGGGAATGGAACGGGCGGGACTGGAACGGGCGGGACTGGAACGGGCGGGACTGGAACGGACGGGACTGGAACGGACGGGAATGGAACGGACGGGACTGGAACGGGCGGGACTGGAACGGGCGGGACTGGAACGGACGGGACTGGAACGGACGGGACTGGACAGGCCAGCCCCGTCGAGTCTAGTCGAGTCCAGTCCCACCCAGTCCAGTCCCATACAATGCGGTCCAGACAAGCCCCGCTCAGTCCAGTCCGGCACAGGTCCGTCCAGACCAGTCCAGTCCCGTCCAGTCCCGTCCAGTCCCGTCAAGTCCCGTTAAGTCACGTCCAGTCCCGTCCAGTCCCATCCAGTCCCGTCCAGTCCCATCCAGTCCCTCCCAGTCCCGCCCAGTCCCGCTCAGTTCAGTATCGTCCATACCAGTCCTGTGAGGTCCCGTCCAGTCCCGTCAAGACCAACCCTGTCCCGTCCAGTCCAGTCCTACCCAGTCCAGCCCCGTTCAATTCAGTCCCGTCCAGTCCAGTTCCGTCGAGTCCAATTTCGTCCAGTCCAGTCCTACCCAGTCCAGTACCGTCCAGTCCAGTCCCGTCCGATCCAGTCCCGTCCAGTCCTGTCCAGTCCCGTCCAGTCCCGTCCAGTCCCGTCAAGTCCCGTCCAGTCCCGTCCAGTGCCATGCAGTCCCGTCCAGCCGCGTCCAGTCCAGTTCCGTCTAGTACAGTCCCGTCCAGGCCAGTCCGAGCCAGCCCAGTCCGTTCCATTCCCGTCCGTTCCAGTCCCGTCCGTTCCAGTCCCACCCGTTCAAGCCCCGTTCGTTCCACTCCCGTCCGTTCCAGTCCAGTCCTGTCCAGTCCCGTCCAGTCCCGTCCAGTCCCGTCCAGTCCAGCCCAGTCTAATCCGTGCTGGCCCGGTCAAGTCCAATCCCGTCCAGTCCAGTCCCGTCAAGTCCAGTCCCGTCCACTCCAGCTCTGTCCAGTCCGGCCCAGTCCAGTTCCGACCAGTCCGGTCCCGTCCAGTACAGTCCTGTCGAGTCCAGTCCCGTCTAATCCAGTTTCGTCCAGTCCAGCCCTTTCGAGTCCGTGCCAGTCCCATCAAATTAAGTCCCGTAAAGCCTAGCTCCGTCAAGTCTAGCCCCGTCCAGTCCAGTCCCGTCTAGTACAGTCCCGTCCAGGCCAGTCCGAGCCAGCCCCGTCAAGTCCGTCCAGTCCAGTCCTGTCCAGTCCCGTCCAGTGCCGTCCAGTCCCGTCCAGTACCGTCCAGCCCCGTCCAGTCCCGTCCAGTCCCGTCCAGTCCCGTCCAGTCCCGTCCAGTCCCGTCCAGTCCCGTCCAGTCCCGTCCAGTCCCGTCCAGTCCCGTCCAGTCCCGTCCAGTCCCGTCCAGTCCCGTCCAGTCCCGTCCAGTCCCGTTAAGTCCCGTCCAGTCCCGTCCATTTCGGTCCCGTCCAGTCCCGTCCAATCCCGTCCAGTCCCGTCCAGACCAGCCCCCTCCAGTTCAGTCCTGCCCAGTCCAGTCCTGTCCAGTCCCGTCAAGTCCGTCCAGTCCAGTCCTGTCCATTCCCGTCTAGTCCCGTCCTGTTCCGTCAAGTCCCGTCCAGTCCCGTCCAGTCCCGTTAAGCCACGTCCAGTCCCGTCCAGTCCCGTCCGGTCCCGTCCAGTCCAGTCCAGTCCTGTCCAGTCCCGTCCAGTCCCGTCCAGTCCCGTCCAGTCCCGTCCAGTCCCGTCCAGTCCCGTCCAGTCCCATCCAGACCCGTCCAGTCCCGTCCAGTCCCGTCCAGTCCCGGCCAGTCCCGTCCAGTCCCGTCCAGTCCCGTCCGGTCCCGTCCAGTCCAGTCCAGTCCCGTCCAGTCCCGTCCAGTTCCGTCCAGTCCAGTCCCGTCCTGTTAAGTCCAGTCCAGGCCCGTGCAGCCCAGTCCCGTCCAGTCCAGTCCCGTCCAGTCCAGTCCCGCCCAGTCCAGTTCCGTCCAGTCCACTTCCGTCCGGTCCAGTCCCGTCCAGTACAGTCCCGTCCAGTACAGTCCCGACATGTCCAGTCTCGTCCAGTCCAGTCCTCTCCAGTACAGTCCCCTCCTGTTCAGTCCAGCCCAGGTCCGTCGAGTCCAGTCGGGACCAGCCCCGTCAAGTCCAATTCAGTCCCGTCCATTTCGGTCCCGTCCAGTCCCATCCAGTCCCGTCCAGTCCCGTCCAGTCCCGTCCAGTCCCGTCCAGTCCCGTCCAGTCCCGTTAAGTCACGGCCAGTCCCGTCCAGTCCCACCCGTTCAAGTCCCGTCCGTTCCACTCCCGTCCGTTCCAGTCCAGTCCTGTCCAGTCCCGTCCAGTCCCGTCCAGTCCCGTCCAGTCCCGTCCAGTCCCATCCAGTCCCGTCCAGTCCCGTCCAGTCCCGTCCAGTCCCGTCCAGTCCCGTTAAGTCACGTCCAGTCCCGTCCAGTCCCGTCCAGTCCCATCCAGTCCTGTCCAGTCCCGTCCAGTCCCGTCCAGTCCAGCCCAGTCTAATCCGTGCTGGCCCGGTCAAGTCCAATCCCGTCCAGTCCAGTCCCGTCAAGTCCAGTCCCGTCCACTCCAGTTCTGTCCAGTCCGGCCCAGTCCAGTCCGTGCCAGCCCCGTCAAGTCCAGTCCCGTCCAGTCCAGTCCCGACCAGTCCGGTCCCGTCCAGTACAGTCCTGTCGAGTCCAGTCCCGTCTAATCCAGTTTCGTCCAGTCCAGCCCTTTCGAGTCCGTGCCAGTCCCTTCAAATTAAGTCCCGTAAAGCCTAGCTCCGTCAAGTCCAGTCCCGTCCACTCCAGTTCTGTCCAGTCCGGACCGGTCCAGTCCGTGCCAGCCCCGTCAAGTCCAGTCCCGTCCAGTCCAGTCCCGATCAGTCCGGTCCCGTCCAGCACAGTCCTGTCCAGTCCAGTCCGGGCCAAGACCGTCAAGTCCACCGATCTTTTAAGCAAGGTCACTTACCTTTTAGACAAGGTCACTGAACTTTTAGAGAAGGTCACTGAACTTTTAGATAAGGTCACTGAACTTTTCAACAAGGTCACTGACCTTTTCAACAAGGTCACTGACCTTCTAGACAAGGTCACAGGTTCATTGAACTTTCAAACAAGGTCACTTGGGCGGGACTGGACGGGACTGGACGGGACTGGACGGGACTGGACGGGACTGGACGGGACTGGACGGGACTGGACGGGACATGACGGGACTGGACAGGACTGGACTGGGCAGGACTGGACCGGACGGGACGGGGCTGGTTTTGACGGGACTGGACGGGACTTCACAGGACTGGCATGGACGATACCGAACTGGACGGGACTGGACGGACTGGACGGGACTGGACGGGACCGGACATGACTGGGCGGGACTGGACGGGACTGGACGGGACTGGACGGGACTGGACGGGACTGGACGGGACTGGACGGGACTGGACGGGACTGGACGGGACTGGACGGGAATGGACAGGACTGGACTGGACGGACTTGACGGGGCTGGCTCGGACTGGCCTGGACGGGACTGGACTTGACGGAACTGGACTGGACGGAAATGGACTGAACGGGACTGCACTGGACGGGGCTGGCCTGGACGGGACTGGAACGGACAGGACTGGAACGGACGGGACTGGAACGGACGGGACTGGAACGGACGGGACTGGACTTGACGGGACTGGACTGGACGGGATTGGAGTTGACCGGGCCAGCACGGATTAGACTGAGCTGGACTGGACGGGACTGGACTGGACGGGACTGTTCTTGACGGCGCAAGCCTGGACTGGACTGGACGGACCTGGGCCGGACTGGACTGGAGAGGACTGGTGTGAACGGCACTGGACTGGGTAGGACTGGACTGGATGGGATGGGACTGGACGGGATTTAACGGGACTGGACGGGACTGGACGGGACTGGACGGGACTGGACGGGACTGGACGGGGCTGGCTCGGACAGGCCTGCAGGGGCTGTACTAGACGGGACTGGACTGGACGGGGCTGGACGGGACTGGATGGGACTGGACGGAACTGGACGGGACTTGACGGGACTGGACGGGACTGGACGGGACTGGACGGGACTGGACGGGAATGGACAGGACTGGACTGGACGGATTTGACGGGGCTGGCTCGGACTGGCCTGGACGGGACTGTACTAGACGGGACTGGACTGGACGGGGCTAGCCTTGACGGAGCTAGGCTTTACGGGACTTAATTTGATGGGACTGGCACGGACTCGAACGGGCTGGACTGGACGGGACTGGATTAGACGGGACTGGAACGGACGAGACTGGAACGGACGGGACTGGAACGGACGGTGCTGGAACGGACGGGACTGGAACGGACGGGACTGGAACGGACGGGACTGGAACGGGTGGGACTGGAACGGACGGGACTGGAACGGACGGGAATGGAACGGACGGGATTGGACGGAACCGGACTGGATAGATGTTCGGGACTGGTGCGGACCGGATTGGATTTGACTGGACTGGTCGGAGCTCGACCTGACGGGACTGGACGGGACTAAACTTGACCGGACTTATTTTGACGAGCCTGGACTTGGCAGGACTGGAACGGACTCGACTGGGCTGGACTGGGCTGGACTGGGCTGGACTGGCCTGGACTGGTCTGGACGGACCTGTGCCGGACTGGACTGAGCGGGGCTGGTCTGCACCGGATTGTATGGGACTGGACTGGGTGGGACTGGACTCGACGGGGCTGGCCTGTCCAGTCCCGTCCGTTCCAGTCCCGCCCGTTCCAGTCCCGGACTGGACTGGACGGGACTGGACTTGACGGGGCTGGCACGGACTGGACTGGGCCGGACTGGACAGAGCTGGAGTGGACGGGACTGGACTTGACGGGACTGGACTGGACGGGATTGGACTTGACCGGGCCAGCACGGATTAGACTGGGCTGGACTGGACGGGACTGGACGGGACTGGACAGGACTGGATGGGACTGGACGGGACTGGACGGGACTGGACGTGACTTAACGGGACTGGACGGGACTGGACGGGACTGGACGGGACTGGACGGGACTGGACGGGACTGGACGGGTCTGGATGGGACTGGACGGGACTGGACGGGACTGGACGGGACTGGACGGGACTGGACGGGACTGGACGGGACTGGACGGGACTGGACAGGACTGGACTGGACTGGACGGGACCGGACGGGACTGGACGGGACTGGACGTGGCTTAACGGGACTGGACGGGACTGGACGGGACTGGACGGGACCGGACTGCGTAGGACTGGACTGGACGAAATTGGACTCGACGGAACTGGACTGGACGGGACTGAATTGAACGGGGCTGGACTGGGTAGGACTGGACTGGACGGGACGGGGTTGGTCTTGACGGGACTGGACTTGACCTCACAGGACTGGTATGGACGATACTGAACTGAGCGGGACTGGGCGGGACTGGGAGGGACTGGATGGGACTTGACGGGACTGGACAGGACTGGATGGGACTGGACGTGACTTAACGGGACTGGACGGGACTGGACGGGACTGGACGGGACTGGACTGGTCTGGACGGACCTGTGCCGGACTGGACTGAGCGGGGCTTGTCTGGACCGCATTGTATGGGACTGGACTGGGTGGGACTGGACTCGACTAGACTCGACGGGGCTGGCCTGTCCAGTCCCGTCCGTTCCAGTCCCGTCCGTTCCAGTCCCGTCCGTTCCAGTCCCGCCCGTTCCAGTCCCGCCCGTTCCAGTCCCGTCCGTTCCATTCCCGTTCGTTCCAGTCCCGTCCGTTCCAGTCCCGCCCGTTCCAGTCCCGCCCGTTCCAGTCCCGCCCGTTCCAGTCCCGCCCGTTCAATTCCCGTCCGTTCCATTCCCGTCCGTTCCAGTCCCTTCCGTTCCAGTCCCACCCGTTCCAGCCCCGTCCGTTCCAGTCCCCTCCATTCCAGTCCCGCCCGTTCCAGTCCCGTCCGTTCCATTCCCGTCCGTTCCAGTACCTTCCGTTCCAGTCCCACCCGTTCCAGCACCGTCCGTTCCGTTCCCGTCCGTTCCATTTCCGTCCGTTCCAGTCCAGTCCTGTCCAGTCCCGTCCGTTCCAGTCCCGCCCGTTCCAGTCCCGCCCGTTCCAGTCCCGCCCGTTCAATTCCCGTCCGTTCCATTCCCGTCCGTTCCAGTCCCTTCCGTTCCAGTCCCACCCGTTCCAGCCCCGTCCGTTCCATTCCCGTCCGTTCCAGTCCCACCCGTTCGAGCCCCGTCCGTTCCAGTCCAGTCCTGTCCAGTCCCGTCCAGTCCCGTCCAGTCCCGTCCAGTCCCATCCAGTCCCGTCCAGTCCCGTCCAGTCCCGTCCAGTCCCGTTAAGTCACGTCCAGTCCCGTCCAGTCCCGTCCAGTCCCGTCCAGTCCCGTCCAGTCCAGTCCAGTCCCGTCCAGTCCCGTCCAGTCCCGTCCAGTCCCGTCCAGTCCCGTCCAGTCCCGTCCAGTCCCGTCCAGTCCCGTTAAGTCCCGTGCAGTCCCATCCAGTCCCGTCCAGTCCCATCCAGTCCCGTCCATTTCGGTCCCCTCTAGTCCCGTCCAATCCCGTCCAGTCCCGTCCAGACCAGCCCCCTCCGGTTCAGTCCTGCCCAGTCCAGTCCTGTCCAGTCCCGTCAAGTCCGTCCAGTCCAGTCCTGTCCATTCCCGTCTAGTCCCGTCCCGTCCCGTCAAGTCCCGTCCAGTCCCGTCCAGTCCCATCCAGTCCTGTCCAGCCCCGTCCAGTCCAGTCCCGTCTAGTACAGTCCCGTCCAAGCCAGTCCGAGCCAGCCCCGTCAAGTCCGTCCAGTCCAGTCCTGTCCAGTCCCGTCCAGTCCCGTCCAGTCCCGTCCAGTCCCGTCCAGTCTCGTCCAGTCCCGTCCAGTCCCATCCAGTCCCGACCAGTCTCGTCCAGTCCCGTCCAGTCCCGTCCGGTCCCGTCCAGTCCCGTCCAGGTACGTTAAGCCATGTCCAGTCCCGTCCAGTCCCGTCCGGTCCCGTCCAGTCCAGTCCAGTCCTGTCCAGTCCCGTCCAGTCCCGTCCAGTCCCGTCCAGTCCCGTCCAGTCCCGTCCAGTCCCATCCAGACCCGTCCAGTCCCGTCCAGTCCCGTCCAGTCCCGTCCAGTCCCGTCCAGTCCCGTCCAGTCCCGTCCAGTCCCATCCAGACCCGTCCAGTCCCGTCCAGTCCTGTCCAGTCCCGTCCGGTCCCGTCCAGTCCAGTCCCGTCCAGTCCCGTCCAGTTCTGTCCAGTCCAGTCCCGTTCTGTTAAGTCCAGTCCAGGCCCGTGCAGCCCAGTCCCGTCCAGTCCAGTCCCGTCCAGTCCAGTCCCGACCAGTCCGGTCCCGTCCAGTACAGTCCCGTCCAGTCCCGTCCAGTCCCGCCCAGTCCCGTCCAGTCCCGTCCGGTCCCGTCCAGTCCCGTCCAGTTCCGTCCAGTCCAGTCCCGTCCTGTTAAGTCCAGTCCAGGCCCGTGCAGCCCAGTCCCGTCCAGTCCAGTCTCGTCCGTTCCAGTCCCTTCCGTTCCAGTCCCACCCGTTCCAGCCCCGTCCGTTCCATTCCCGTCCGTTCCAGTCCCACCCGTTCGAGCCCCGTCCGTTCCACTCCCGTCCGTTCCAGTCCAGTCCTGTCCAGTCCCGTCCGGTCCCGTCCAGTCCAGTCCCGTCCAGTCCCGTCCAGTCCCGTCCAGTCCCGTCCAGTCCCGTCCGGTCCCGTCCAGTCCAGTCCAGTCCTGTCCAGTCCCGTCCAGTCCCGTCCAGTCCCGTCCAGTCCCGTCCAGTCCCGTCCAGTCCCATCCAAACCCGTCCAGTCCCGTCCAGTCCCGTCCAGTCCCGTTCAGTCCCGTCCAGTCCCGTCCAGTCCCGTCCAGTCCCATCCAGACCCGTCCAGTCCCGTCCAGTCCCGTCCAGTCCCGTCCAGTCCCGTCCAGTCCCGTCCAGTCCCGTCCAGTCCCGTCCAGTCCCGTCCAGTCCCGTCCGGTCCCGTCCAGTCCAGTCCCGTCCAGTCCCGTCCAGTTCCGTCCAGTCCAGTCCCGTCCTGTTAAGTCCAGTCCAGGCCCGTGCAGCCCAGTCCAGTCCCGTCCAGTCCCGTCCAGTCCCGTCCGGTCCCGTCCAGTCCAGTCCCGTCCAGTCCCGTCCAGTTCCGTCCAGTCCAGTCCCGTCCTGTTAAGTCCAGTCCAGGCCCGTGCAGCCCAGTCCCGTCCAGTCCAGTCCCGCCCAGTCCAGTTCCGTCCAGTCCGGACCGGTCCAGTCCGTGCCAGCCCCGTCAAGTCCAGTCCCGTCCAGTCCAGTCCCGACCAGTCCGGTCCCGTCCAGTACAGTCCTGTCCAGTCCAGTCCGGGCCAAGACCGTCAAGTCCACCGATCTTTTAAGCAAGGTCACTGACATTTTAGACAAG
Organism: Eumerus sabulonum; assembly: GCA_951905685.1. Lineage (NCBI taxonomy): Eukaryota > Metazoa > Arthropoda > Insecta > Diptera > Syrphidae > Eumerus > Eumerus sabulonum. The sequence goes on along the minus strand of OX645061.1, from coordinate 20,814,051 downwards.
GTCACTGACCTTTTCAACAAGGTCACTGAACTTTTAAACAAGGTCACTGACCTTTTAGACAAGGTCACTGAACTTTTCAAGAAGGTCACTGACCTTTTCAACAAGGTCACTGACCTTTTCAACAAGGTCACTGACCTTTTCAACAAGGTCACTGACCTTTTCAACAAGGTCACTGACCTTTTCAATAAGGTCACTGAACTTTTAAACAAGGTCACTGAACTTTTCAACAAGGTCACTGACATTTTCAACAAGGTCACTGACCTTTTCAACAAGGTCACTGAACTTTTAAACAAGGTCACTGACCTTTTCAACAAGGTCACTGACCTTTTCAACAAGGTCACTGACCTTTTCAATAAGGTCACTGAACTTTTAAACAAGGTCACTGACCTTTTAGACAAGGTCACTGAACTTTTCAAGAAGGTCACTGACCTTTTCAACAAGGTCACTGACCTTTTCAACAAGGTCACTGACCTTTTCAACAAGGTCACTGACCTTTTCAACAAGGTCACTGACCTTTTCAATAAGGTCACTGAACTTTTAAACAAGGTCGCTGACCTTTTAGACAAGGTCACTGAACTTTTCAACAAGGTCACTGACATTTTCAACAAGGTCACTGACCTTTTCAACAAGGTCACTGAACTTTTAAACAAGGTCACTGACCTTTTAGACAAGGTCACTGAACTTTTCAACAAGGTCACTGACATTTTCAACAAGGTCACTGACCTTTTCAACAAGGTCACTGAACTTTTAAACAAGGTCACTGACCTTTTAGACAAGGTCACTGAACTTTTAGAGAAGGTCACTGAACTTTTCAACAAGGTCACTGACCTTTTCAACAAGGTCACTGACCTTTTCAACAAGGTCACTGACCTTTTCAACAAGGTCACTGACCTTTCGAACAAGGTCACTGACCTTTTCAACAAGGTCACTGACCTTTTCAACAAGGTCACTGACCTTTTCAACAAGGTCACTGACCTTTCGAACAAGGTCACTGACCTTTTCAACAAGGTCACTGACCTTCTAGACAAGGTCACAGGTTCATTGAACTTTCAAACAAGGTCACTTGGACGGGACTGGACGGGACTGGACGGGACTGGACGGGACTGGACGGGACTGGACGGGACTGGACGGGACTGGACGGGACTGGACGGGACTGGACGGGACTGGACGGGACTGGACGGGACTGGATGGGACTGGACGGGACTGGACGGGACTGGACGGGACTGGACGGGACTGGACGGGACTGGACTAGGCAGGACTGGACCGGACGGGACGGGGCTGGTTTTGACGGGACTGGACGGGACTTCACAGGACTGGCATGGACGATACCGAACTGGACGGGACTGGACGGGACTGGTCGGGACTGGACGGGACTGGACGGGAATGGACAGGACTGGACTGGACGGACTTGACGGGGCTGGCTCGGACTGGCCTGGACGGGACTGGACTTGACGGAACTGGACTGGACGGAAATGGACTGAACGGGATTGCACTGGACGGGGCTGGCCTGGACGGCACTGGAACGGACGGGACTGGAACGGACGGGACGGGACTTAACGGGACTGGACGGGACTGGACGGGACTGGACGGGACTGGACGGGACTGGACGGGACTGGACGGGACTGGACGGGACTGGACGGGACTGGACGGGACTGGACGGGACTATACGGGACTGGACGGGACTGGACGGGGCTGGCTCGGACAGGCCTGGACGGGACTGTACTAGACGGGACTGGACTGGACGGGGCTGGACGGGACTGGATGGGGCTGGACGGGGACTGGACGGGACTTGACGGGACTGGACGGGACTGGACGGGGACTGGACGGGACTGGACGGGACTGGAGGGGAATGGACAGGACTGGACTGGACGGATTTGACGGGGCTGGCTCGGACTGGCCTGGACGGGACTGTACTAGACGGGACTGGACTGGACGGGGCTAGCCTTGACGGAGCTAGGCTTTACGGGACTTAATTTGATGGGACTGGCACGGACTTGAACGGGCTGGACTGGACGGGACTGGATTAGACGGGACTGGACTCGACAGGACTGTACTGGACGGGACCGGACTGGGTCGGGACTGGACTGGACGGGACTGGACTTGACGGGGCTGGCACGGACTGGACTGGGCCGGACGGGACTGGACTTGACGGGACTGGACTTGACCGGGCCAGCACGGATTAGACTGGGCTGGACTGGACGGGACTGGACGGGACTGGACAGGACAGGATGGGACTGGACGGGACTGGACGTGACTTAACGGGGACTGCACGGGAGGTGGACGGGACTGGACGGGGACTGGACGGGACTGGATGGGACTGGACGGGACTGGACGGGACTGGATGGGACTGGACGGGACTGGACGGGACTTGACGGGACTGGACGGGACTGGACGGGACTGGACAGGACTGGACGGGACTGGATCGGACGGACTGGACTGGACGGTACTGGACTGGGTAGGACTGGACTGGACGAAATTGGACTCGACGGAACGGGACTGGACGGGACTGAATTGAACGGGGCTGGACTGAGTAGGACTGGACTGGACGGGACGGGGTTGGTCTTGGACGGGACTGGACGGGACCTCACAGGACTGGTATGTACGATACTGAACTGAGCGGGACTGGGCGGGACTGGGAGGGACTGGACGGGACTGGACGGGACTGGACAGGACTGGATGGGACTGGACGAGACTGGACGGGACTGGACGGGACTGGACGGTACTGGACGGGACTGGCGGGACTGGACGGGACTGGACGGGACTGGACGGACTGGACGGAACTGGACGGGACAGGACAGGACTGGACTGGAACGGACGGAAATGGAACGGACGGGAACGGAACGGACGGTGCTGGAACGGGTGGGACTGGAATGGAGGGGACGTGAACGGACGGGGCTGGAACGGGTGGGACTGGAACGGAAGGGACTGGAACGGACGGGAATGGAACGGACGGGAATGGAACGGGCGGACTGGAACGGGGCGGGGACTGGAACGGGCGGGACTGGAACGGACGGGACTGGAACGGACGGAAATGGAACGGACGGGAACGGAACGGACGGTGCTGGAATGGGTGGGACTGGAACGGAGGGGACTGGAACGGACGGGGCTGGAACGGGTGGGACTGGAACGGAAGGGACTGGAACGGACGGGAATGGAACGGACGGGAATGGAACGGGCGGGACTGGAACGGACGGGGCTGGAACGGGTGGGACTGGAATGGAAGGGACTGGAACGGACGGGAATGGAACGGACGGGACTGGAACGGGCGGGACTGGAACGGAGGGGGACTGGAACGGACGGGGCTGGAACGGGTGGGACTGGAACGGAAGGGACTGGAACGGACGGGAATGGAACGGACGGGAATGGAATGGGCGGGACTGGAACGGGCGGGACTGGAACGGGCGGGACTGGAACGGACGGGACTGGAACGGACGGGAATGGAACGGACGGGACTGGAACGGGCGGGACTGGAACGGGCGGGACTGGGACGGACGGGACTGGAACGGACGGGGACTGGACAGGCCAGCCCCGTCGAGTCTAGTCGAGTCCAGTCCCACCCAGTCCAGTCCCATACAATGCAATTCAATTTCCCGCCGAACTGAGTCCCGCCCAGTCCCGCTCAGTTCAGTATCGTCCATACCAGTCCTGTGAGGTCCCGTCCAGTCCCGTCAAGACCAACCCCGTCCCGTCCAGTCCAGTCCTACCCAGTCCAGTACCGTCCGGTCCAGTCCCGTCCGATCCAGTCCCGTCCAGTCCTGTCCAGTCCCGTCCAGTCCCATCCAGTCCCGTCAAGTCCCGTCCAGTCCCGTCCAGTGCCATGCAGTCCCGTCCAGTCGCGTCCAGTCCAGTTCCGTCTAGCACAGTCCCCGTCCAGGCCAGTCCGAGCCAGCCCAGTCCGTTCCATTCCCGTCCGTTCCAGTCCCGTCCGTTCCAGTCCCACCCGTTCAAGCCCCGTTCGTTCCACTCCCGTCCGTTCCAGTCCAGTCCTGTCCAGTCCCGTCCAGTCCCGTCCAGTCCCGTCCAGTCCAGCCCAGTCTAATCCGTGCTGGCCCGGTCAAGTCCAATCCCGTCCAGTCCAGTCCCGTCAAGTCCAGTCCCCGTCCACTCCAGCTCTGTCCAGTCCGGCCCAGTCCAGTCCCGACCAGTCCGGTCCCGTCCAGTACAGTCCTGTCGAGTCCAGTCCCGTCTAATCCAGTTTCGTCCAGTCCA